>NW_004624734.1:9902282-9954669 GCF_000247695.1 Heterocephalus glaber
TAAATACTGAATAGTTTCTCTAGTGTGAGAAACTGCAAGTGTAAATAAGGATTAAAATGAATAATTGATAATTTGAAATAGTTTTTATTTTTGAAATTTTTTTTCTTTTATTTCTCATTCTCTCCAGAAAATTTTCACCTTCCTTTGAAAATCTGTCTTTTATCTGGTCACCTAATTTTAGTGTTTTAATAACACAGTTTCAACAGTTAATTTCCTTTAGCTTGTTTTGAAATATTATGCTATGCTGTAGTTTTCATATTTACTGGATGTGTCTTTGGTGCTTATTCCATTTTCCCCCTAATTTATTTATTTATTTTTAAATTGACAAATAAAATTTATATATATATTTATTATGTGTATCATTGTTTTAAAATATGCACACATTGTGGAACAGTTAAATTAAGCTAATTAACATACACATTATTTTACACACTTATGTTCTGTAATATTTTACATACTTCACATAATTGTTTTCTCTATTTTTATGGTGAATTTATATGGAATTTTATTTTTGTGGGATTTTCTACTACTTTTTGTTTTTTTTTTGTGGCAGGGATCGAACTCAGGTCCTTGTGCTTGTGAGGCAGGCGGCGGAACCACTGAGCTAAATCTCCAGCCCCTACTACTTTTTTTTAAAAGGTGAAATTAGTTTTTTTATAATTTTAGGAGGGAGGAATAGGTCATGGTAACTTTAGAGTTTCTCTTCTATTTTTATTTTGTTTTTGCACGGTGATAGGATATATGCCCTAGTCTTTTCTGAGATTTGCTTTCTTTGGTTCCTTTCCTAATTTTATTTGTACTTTCATTTCCTTTTTATCTAGTGTCCTTACACTATTCAGTTTGAATTCTATTCCTAGTTGTTTCTTCTCAGTGCAGGGCTTTATTCTGGAAGTAGCCTTAGGTTTGCTAGTTTTTGGATGAGAATCTGCTCCATCACTGTCAGATCTTATTGTCTGAAGAAGCCCTTTGCGTGGCTGCTGTTTTCAGATCAGGTTATCAGTTTCCAATGAGTACCTGTTGGCCCTCTTGTCCTGAGGAACATTTGCCTTCCTTTTGCATCTTCCAGCATGGATCCTGACACTACACAGGTGTTTAACTGTCACAGTTTGTCCCCATTCTCTTTACTTGGTTCATGGGTTACCTTGCCACCCAGTTTTGTTGTAGACAGTGTCAGTGGGTTTTGTTATCCTGATGGATCTATTTGTAATGAAAGGCTGTGTGTTGACTTAAACCAATGCTGCTGCCATTGCCCTCTTTCCAGAAACTTCTTGTTTCATCATATTTAAGTCTGCTCTTTTCAGGTCCTTAAACCATATTGTCTAGTATTTAATACTTATTTCTTGACTAAAGGGCTGTTTCCTTTAGAACTAGGCTTGAGAGTATTCATCCATTCTTTGTTTTCTTTAATAAAGGAATAGTGATAAAAACTTGTAAATGTGGAAGCTTTGTGGCATTATTGTGTTTTTCTTAATTGATTAGGTTTCTTCTTACTCTTCATTTTTTTGAAATTAAATAATACAGGTTTTGGGTAATATATACTCGCAGGATGAAACTGCAAAGAAATCAAAGGAATGATGAAGAATAAAATTAGAAAAGTTATGTCTGTGGTGAGCGAGGGGGATATAGTCAGAGATAGGTACAGATAAAATAAGAAAATGTCTTCAAATCTGAGTTGTAGGTGAATGGGTGTTTTTAAATTACTATTTCTAGACTTGTATATGTAATTGTATACCATTTTTCATATCATGAAGATATGCTAAAAGGTTTCTGAGATGCAATCTGAATTCAGGTTCCCTGAGAACTTTTCCTTGGGAAATCACTGAGCAAGGTCAAGATGGAGTTCTAGGAAAGAATGACTCACCTTACTTGAGGATTTGGTACCACTATAGTGGAAGGGAACTTCTGGAAAAAATGTAGTGTGGGAGTGTGTTGCTTTTTTATTTGTTATTAGTACATGTTTATTGTACATATTTACATTCTTTGTGGGAAGTTGGTACATGTACATAACACCTATTAATTCCCTTTTCAGCCCCTTTCCCTCCTCTCCCTTATCTTTCCCTTCATCTTTTGATCCCCTTCCTAATTGAGAAACATCTATCTCCCTAATTCGTCTTATCTTTTATTTTGCTCTTTATTTTAGGTTTCTCATACAAGAGAACCATGCAATATTTTAAGTTTGTGTGTCAAGAATGGGATGCTTTTTATTTTCTACTTAAGTTTAATATGAGCTACCTCTAGCTCTTAGAAGGAGTTAAAAATAACACATCTGTGGAGATAAAGTGGGTGTTTTTTAGCTGTTTGAGGATAATGTGGAGAAGAATAGGAACTTCTCTGGCTCAAGAGCAAATAAAAATCTGGGGCATACTTGCCCAGGGATTCTGCCTTGAGTTAAAAATACAATGCAATAGGTTAGGTAGAACTCTTGAAGACACTGGAATAGGAAAAGACTTTATGAACAAAACCTCAGTAGCACGGGAACTAGCACAAAGAATCAACAACTGGGATCTCATCTTATTAAAAAGCTTCTGCACTGCAAGAGAAGCCACCAACAGAGCTAAGAGACAACCTACAGTGTGGGAAAAAATTTTACCAGCTGTTCCTCAAACAAAGGACTTCTATCTAGAATATATAAAGAACTGAAAAAAATCAGAAACCCCAAATTTAAAGACCCAATTCAAAAATAGGCATCTGAAATGAACAGACATTTCTCAGACAAAGAAGTAAAAGCAGAAAATAAACATATAAGGAAATGTTCAACATCACTGGTCATTTGAGAGATGCGGATGAAAACAACACTGAGATTCTGCCTCACCCCAGAGAGAATGACTGCTATCAAGAAATCAGTCAACAACAAATGCTGGTGGGGTTGTGAGGAGAAAGGAACCCTTCTCCATTGTTGGGAATGCAGACTGGTGCAACCACTGTGGAAGTCAATATGGAGATGTCTCAAAAAACTAGGATTAGAGGTCCCATTTGATCCAACTATCCCCCTGCTGGGTATCTTCCCAAAAGAATTAAAAGAATCATAGCACAGCGATATATGTGCACCCATGTTTATAGTGGCACAGTTTGTAATAGCTAAAACTTGGAAACAGCCCAATTGCCCATCAGCTGGAGACTGGACAAAGAAGATTTTTAAAAAATATAAAATGAAGTACTACTCAGCCATAACGAATGAGAAACTAGAGACATTTATAGCTAAATGGATGCACACTGAGGTGATACTCTTAAGTGAAATAAATAGGACATGTGTAAATGCCGAATAGTTTCTCTGGTGTGAGAAACTTGAAGTGTAGATAAGGTTCAAAATATATAACAGATAAAAGGTCTAAAGGGGAAGGGGAAGTGGGAGGGGTAGGAGAAAAGAAAGAAGGGAAAGGAAAAAAATATGAGAAAATGAAAAAAATGGAAACAAAGGATTTGTAAATAGGGAAGGGTGGAGGAGTTGAAGGGAGGGCAGGAGAATGGGGAAAAAATAAGAACCAAGATATATCATGTAAAGGTACAAGTTCTCAATGATGAATGTCATTGTATTGTATACCTAAAATGTACCAATAAACTTAATGAATAAAAAAAAGTACAATGTGTAGGATGTGGGACTCTTGATGATGACAACTTTCAACAGTCTGTCTTTTGGGCCACAGACTTCTGATCTTGGCTCTTTGCCCTCTAAGCCTGCTGTTTAACTGTTTTTCTTTCTTCCAGGAGGAAGGATACATATGTGAATGTCTGAATATGATTGTATTCTTGATTTGGAGTTTGTCAGACTATAGGTTTCTACTTTGGGAATAATTTACTTTAAGGAATTTGAAGGTATTTCATAAATGTCTTGCTTCTAGTGTTGCTTTTGAAAAGTCAAAGGCCATTTTGATTCCTGTTCTTTCCTAAGTGTTGTTAAAATATCTAGAAGTATGTAGAATCTTTTCTTTGTCCCCAGTTTCTGATGTTTTGCAATGAAGTAACATTGTGATATGCCTAGTTTTATTTTGATGGACCCTTTTAATCTGCCACTACCTAAAAATTTCTTAATTTTCTTAATGATTTTAATCTCTCTGGTTTTCCTATTATCTTTTCCTCATATCCTGATATTCTGATATTAGATCTCCTGCACTGATGATTTCTTCTTTACTTTGTCTTTTTGCTGTACTTTGAGGAAATTTCCTCACCTGTGTCTTCTAGCCCTTCTATGAATATTTCTGGGATTGTGTTTTTAATATACAAGAACTTTCTTTTTTTTTGTTTTCTCTATGTCATTCCCCATAGCATGCCCACATTCATTAATGTGTAAGTGTCCTAACAAATTTTTAAAAGGTTTTTATTTTCTTCTTCTACATAGACTTTTTCTCCACATTGATTTTCTGTTTATTCTGGTCTATCCTACATTTAGAGGCTTGTTTTTTAGATGACTGGCCATTCTTCACTGTCTACTTATGATTAAGGACTGGACTAAGAAGATGACCTGAGCATGTTGGTGGGCCATTTATTGGGGGACCTTGTGGTGTCACTGTTTTAAGATCTTTTCTCTTTGGTCAGATTCACAGAATGAGGGAGGGAAAAAAAAAGAAGCTTCCCATCTCTAGCCTGAAAGGTGAGAGTCTGGCTATTAGGTGTCAGGGGACAGAGTTGGTTCAGCTCTGCTTTCAGCATTCACAGTTCATATAAAATCTCTTGGTTTATGTAGGTTACCCTCATCTTTAATGTAACTCCATTACAGAGTTCCTCTGATATATATTCTTTCTAAGCAATAAATTTCAGATCTGCTGAGTTAGGAAGAGGTATCCTCTTAGGGATGTGAGGTGTGGGAGAGAATTTAGGGTTCCAATAGCTCTTAGACATTTTTCATTCATCCCTTTTTTTGCACGTCTTCTACTGCTGCTCCATACCACAGCATCAGAGATGCACATCTGTTTGTCCTTACCGTTCCTTGCTGTTGGCCTGGAATTGACTCTCTCTTGCCTGCCAAATCAGCTGCTACTTACTTATTGGCATTCAAGTTTCCAGTTATGTTGTTTGTTGCCTCTTCTTCCTTTCTTCATATTTAAAAAAAATTTCTTGTGTGCTTTATTTTACTTTGTAGTCTCAACCTCTTTCTCCAAATTCATTAGGTCTAGCATCTTTTTGTCTTTAAAGTCTTACTTAAATAGAATCTCTTCTGAGAGACTTAAGGCCCCTCTGTGTAAAAAAAGATATTCCTTAACCTCATCTTCATTCTCTACTTTAGTTCCTTGTATATTTCTTTATAGATCTTTTAAAAATATTAATTGTTGGGGCCGGGGATTTAGCTCAGTGGTTCTGCCACCTGCCTCACATGTGCAAGGGCCTGAGTTTGATCCCTGGTACCAAAAAAAAAATTAATTGTCCTTTTCGTTCATTTTTCCTATTTTCCTGTCTGCTCCATGAGAGCAGAGGCTATGACTACATTGTGGACTATTTTATTCTAAGTATTTGGCCATGGTTGACCCTCAGTAGACATTTGCTGACTAAGTGAAAGAATAAATTATACATTGAATGAATTTTTAAAACTTATAACAATTTTCTCAGTTTTCTTATCTGTTAGAAAATAATGACAGTGGAATAAAATTAGCACCCGTTTATAGTATTGTGAGGCTTGGAAAAGTCAAAAGAGTAAAGTGCTTAGACCTCTGCCTGGTATATGGTGAACACTAGAAAAGTGCTAGTTATAGTTAGGAGTCTTAAAAAAAAATCCTCAAAGAGCTACAATTTTATATTTAATGTTCAATTTTGTTTTTGTTGTATGATGAACTGATTTATTCTTGAGTGTTGTGTAGTGTGCTCTGAATCATAGTACTTCTGATTTTAATGCAGGTCAGTCATGAAGTCTGCTTGGACCTTATTACTGGCATGGAAGAGACTGCGCTTCCACCAGAAACCAGGAGCCCAAATATTCCCCAGAAGTTATCCACATAGCCAGCTATTTAAGGACAGTGGTGGCTGGCTACGATTCAACTTCTTTTTAGGCAATTTTGGAATATCTGCATCTTCTTAGGGAGCAGAATTTATTTTCAGTGCAATCGTTTTCTTTTGAAACTGAACCACATTGGGTAGATGGTTCATAATTCAAATATGTCTTGAGTATTGAACTTAGCTGTAAAACTTAAAAAACAATTCATAGTCATCAGTCCTGGTGTCTCTCAAATTAATGAATTTATATCAAATAGTGCCTTAGTTCTTCAAAAATCTATGATTTTATAAATAGAGAGCTTTAGAAACAAGAAAACAAAGCATTTTGTAGTTTTCATTTGCTAAGTCTGTATGTCCAGGTTTATACTTGCTTGAACAGACCAGTAATGCTTTTGTTTCCCCTTCTCCTTGAAGTTTCAAGTACCGTATTTAGATGTGTTGTCATATCAGTTAGAAAGTAAAAACTTGTGAGTCACCCTTTTGATGGGTTGGGAAGTGCTTAAAATTTGGACTCATTCTTTCATTTCAAAATCTTGATCTTGAGAAAGTTGACAGTAAATTTTAAAATAAGTTTCCATAACATAATCTGATTGCCTCAAAGTATAATAGAACTTTATATTCCATTTCAAATAATTACTAATGTACAATAAACACTGAGCTTGAAGAAAATTTACTGCCTTATTACTTTATCCATCACATCACGAAATGAATTTGACTTTCAAAGCTGCTACATAGAGTTCCCTAACCAATACTGGTCAGAAAACAGAAAAAAAAACCTTCTCTTTTGTCTTAAGTTCTCCTCTTCCTCTTTTAATTGCATATACCCTGTCTCTGGCCAATGAAGTGTTTCTGTGCTTAGACTTTTCCCAATTGTCAAGTAATTAGGTCTTACTAATTCATGTGTGAAAGCTAATTGGATGAGTTTATGTATATGTGTATTTTTAATGTGCTAAAAATGTGCAGTGGGCCACAACTAGTTCAAGTGTTTCTCTTTGTAGATGCTATATCAGAAAGTGACACTGCTATTTACCTCTTATGTGACCTTGGGCAAATTCCTTATTCTCTGTAAATTGGAGTTTTCTCAGTGGAAAGGAAAGGAAATAATAACAATATAATCATTGTTTTTATGTTCACTAACATGCAGTAGACATCAAAATTTAGAATTATTTGTGGTTATTGTGACTTTCTAGAGGTTGAGAATTATGGTTTATTTATTGTTGATTTATTAGCACCTCAAAATGCCTAGTCAATCAATGTGTGATGAATGAATAAGAACACTGATATCCGTTCTTTTCCTTTTGTTTAATTTGTTGCTTAATATCTAAAATATTCTCTACAACTCCTGACATACTACTTTTCACAAGTTAAATGCTCAAAAACTTAATTGAATAATCTATGTAGAAGTACTTTGAAGATGTAAATGGTTGTACAAATGTAATATTTAATGATGATGTGGATGATGTTGATGGTGGTGGTGATGGTATTATTGGAATTACTTGCCAAAGAACAGAGGTGTTCTTTGCTAACCTTTCCTGCCTATTGAAAGTACAAGGTAAAGTTTGCCATTTGGAAATAAAACTGAATAAAGAATATCTATGTCAATAGGCAAATATTTGGAACAGTGAAACAAGGTACTGTGTGACATCTGACATCCTTTGGACTGTTTGGCTCTCTACCTATGTGTATCCTTTCTCCTCATCTTTCATTTATATCTTTTGTGAAGTTTTGCTTTTGGTGAGAGAGGTTGACCTTCCTTAAAAGAGTAACATTCTTTGATCAAGAATTTGTAAAGAACTCTGCTTCTCTGCTAAAACTTCCAGACAGTACTTTGTAGCTTTGTTGTCCCCACATCTTCATTCTGAATTTCTTTATTGTTAACTGTTTTTATTTATTATTCTTAAAAATGTCAGTCTTTGACTATATAACAGAATTTTAGTATCAGACACTACAAGGGAAAGAGCAAAAAGAGAGGGGAGAGGAGAAAGGGAAGAAGGGAGAGAGTAGAGGGAAGGAAAGGAGTGAAAGAGAGGGAGAGAGTGAGAGAAAGAGAAAGAAAGAGAGAGAAAGAAGTTATACTTGATTTTTTGATATACGATCACTACTCTGTTTTCCTTACTCCACAGCTTACTCCATTTTAAGTGACAGAGCTTTGGATTGAGAAAGGAAAAGGAGAAGAACCCACATATAGTGGCTAATTATGGTAGTAATTTATTATCTGCTATGTACTACTCAGGGTGCTAAGTAGTTGATACATGTAATATTTTAAAATTCTTGTAGCAACCCAGTGAGATGCATATCATTACCCTCATTTTATAGATTAAGAAACTGAGTCTAAGAGAAGTTTATTACTTTATTAAATTCTTATAGTTAGTAAGTAGAAGAGCCAGAATTCACATAAAATCTGGGTATTAGTTTTAGTTGTGGCTCTTTTAATTTTCTATATACATAGACTCTTGGTTCCTCTATTTTTCCATATGTGAAATGAATTTTTAATGTATGGAAAGCTCTCATTGTTGGGGATGGGGTAGGGAAGAGAGCTGAGATGACTTTTGTAGTAGCTGCAGAAAATTGTAGGTGTATAATGGAGCAAATGATGAAAGGTCTGGGGAAGCTGAATGTGGGGCCAGAAATGGAAATACAGAAACTACAAGGCCTGTATTTTTTGTGATCTTCCTTAGGGGCCCGGTGAGTGGGAATTCTGGCTGTGATTCTGGGAGGGAATGGGGAAGGGGGGTGTATCTAGAATTGTGAAAATACCCTTTAAAATCTTGCTTGGCTCCTGATACCAAGGGATTTATTTGTTAATTTTGTGGTGTGGTAATAATAGTGTGATTATATTATAAATGTCTTCATTAGGTAAAGAATATACTGAAATATTTATAAGTAGAATAATATGAATAAAATTTGCTTTAAATATTGAAGGAAAAAAGAGAAAAAATGGAAGGAGATAGGTAGTGACACTGACCCTGGGTGATTGGTGTCCTCCTTTAGGGTAACTTGGGCACTGTTTGCCAAGTCAGAGGTCCTTATCTTACAGAGGAAGATAGCCCAACTCATTCTGAGTAGAATAGGCCCGTTATAGCTGTTCTAAGCCCTGTACATTATCTACTTCTCCTCCTAAGATTATTGTTTCCAACAAGTCCTTCCCAATTGTATGGCCATCTAAAGGGTGTCTCACTTCCCTGTGCCAAGAGATTCACAGCTCTAATCTGCAGTCAGACTGCCTCAGAAAATAAAGAATGTTTTTGTGTTTCTTCTCTGAATGTTCTCTGAGCAGGTCAGGATGAGACTGGAGCACATACCATCCTAGGACTGGGAGGCCATGCTTGGTTTCTCACAGTTAGTTCCTTAGAGAAGGGCTCTTTGTCTGGTCCTCTGACTCTTAAATGCTCTTTGGTCTCACTTTATCTTATTGGATATGGTTCCATTCTCACCTATTCAGTCACCTTTCAGCTAGATGACCTCCATGCCCCAAAATGGATAGTGGTGGAATTGAGAAGCAAGTGACACAGGTAGTTCTTATAAAAGAAACTATTATTTCTATAAATAGTAGGAAGAGGAGGCAGAGAAAATTTTAGTGTCATATCTAAGGTCCCAAAGTAGTCAGTGAAAAGAATATAAATTCTAGACTGCTTTGTTGTACCATGAGTTATATGACACATCCTTCCATCCATCCATCCAGCCAGCCAACTAACATTTATTTAAGACTAGACAGTAATTTAATGCTGGGTAAGAAAAAATAAAGAGGTACTTCTGAACATCCAGTTGAAGAGACAGCCATTGAGTTAACAGTTAATGCAGTGATAAGTGTCATGACAGAGGGAAGCCCTCGGTGCTATGGAAATGCTGAGGAGCTACATCTAATGCAGCAGCGGTAGGGAAGGTTGGTTACATAAAGGAGAAGCTTTGAAGAATTCTTAGTAGTTGCCCAGGCAGAGAAGTATAGATTGCATTCCTGTAGCAGAAAGTGTGTGCAAAACCATGGATGACCATGAGCACTGTGAGTTGGAACTTTTCTGAGTTTGTAGAAGCATGGCACACAAGGCAAAGAGCAGAAGATGAAGCTTGACAGGTGAGCAAAGGACAGTTTTTGCTGGGTTCCATATAGTATTGGGTCTCAACCAACAAAAAAATGATGAAAATTTGAATTTTAGAAAGATTACTCTGGATATAATGTGGAAAAGGATCAGAAGGGAGTCAGTCTGGTCACAGCAGCAATTAAGCTAGGAAAGAGGTTGTGTAAACTTTGATTAAGGTGATGTCAGTGTGGATGGAGAAGAGAGTAGATCCTAGAGATGATTTCTAATCTGAATCATTAGGACTAATAAGTAGAATCTATTGGACATGAGAGACACAGAAGTAGTGCATAAAGACAGATATGTACTGGTAATTAAGGAGGATGTCTGATTCCTTACTAATCTTCTAATCGGGGGAAGAAATTTAAAAAGTATCAAGCTACTGTGGGAGATTGAGGCAGGAGAATTTTGAGCCTAACCTGGGTAACTTAGTGACTTAACCAGACCCTATCTAAAAACAAAAAACAAAAAACAAAGAAGGGAGCTGAGGATGTAGTTCAGTGCAAAGGCCCTGGGTTTAATTCCCACTAACACACACACACACACACACACACACACACACACAGAGTAATATCTGGCATAATTTTTACTTAAATCATTGTGATGAATAGTTAGAGCAATCCAAATTTGAGAAATATGTCCAGATACTTTTATTCATGATTATAAAATGGCTGAAAAGAGGACAACAGCAAATCCATCATTTCTTAGATGTTATGTAGTATAAGAAGCAGCCAGTAATAATAAGATGGAATTAGAACATATACTATCAGATCTGCAACATTAATTACCAGCATTGGCAAAGAATGTTGGGGAAGTACAATTTTAATTTCTCATGCAAATCATAACAGAACAAACAAGAACCCCTGAGGCTCAGAGATATTAAATTGTTTGCTTGAGTTCACACATAGCTGTAGGTAGGAACTCATGCTCCATCCAATGTGCTCTGAAGGGCAAGGTACCTTTTAGAATGAGACAGAAGAAATAATCCATGAAAAACAATACATTATATACATATTATTCAATAGATTTTACCTGGGAATTATTAGTGTAAATGATATTAGAGTTTATTAAATTTTTTAAAGGCTGTCAGTGGGACATAACCTAGTTGACATTTAAACTTTCAATTCATTTCAACCACTGTTTTACTGCTACTGCTATGTACCTGGCATTGTGACACATTTATAAAGGAGTTACAAATGAATTGTAAGATAGTTCTGTCTTTAAGGATCTTGAAGTGTTGTTAGGGAAGCTGGATTTGCAAACATGAACCTAATTTGGAATCATCCAGAATAGCTTATAATAAGTGACTTGTTTGTATAATGAAGTGATAAAATTTAGGAGGCAGATGAGTCGTGCTCTGGGTAGTCAGAAAAGGGAACTATCGATAACACTTGGAGTCAATTGGAAGGCTTCATAAATGATGTGGCTCTTAAGGTGGGCCTTGAAAGATGAAAGTGATTTGATTTTTCAAAAAAAGGATTGGGGCCTGGGGATTTAGCTCAGTGGCACTGCACCTGCCTCACAAGTGCAAGGTCTCTGAGTTCCATCCCTGGTACCAGGGGGGAGGGTCAGGACTAGTGAAATAGACATGTTTTGAAAAACAAACAGAAATTTAATATAGTAGTTCATCTGTTCTCTATAAGATACCTAATAAGACAGTAGAAACAATCTAAATATTAAAGAGTAGGTTAGGGGAAGGATTAGTACTTCATGGTAGATTCATATAATTGAATATTATTAAACTAGTGTAAAAATTTTAGAAAACAGTGTGGTCTATGGAAAATCATGGCTCACAGCCACTTAAACTGTCAGTTCTACCATTTAGTAGTCTTAGGGCAAGTCACTGTTTTTAAGCTTTGGTTTATTCAGCTATAAACGGAAATGATAATTACAGTTATTGCAGAAAGTTAAAAATGATGTAAATACAGCATCTTTAACATAGTGCATACTCAATAAATATTATTATTCATGCTTAATGATATATACCTGTTGGTATGTAAATAAATACTGCTTTTCTGAAGGACAATTTCTTAGTTCTTCCCAAAAGCTTTAAAATGTATATTTTCTATTTGACTTAGCAGTTCCATAAATGAAAACTTATTCTAAGGAAATTATTAAAGACATGTATTTTTTAAAAAGGATATTCTTTACAGTATTGAATAGAATAGCAAAAAATAACCCACATCTCACAAATAGATGATTAATGAAATAAATTGTTAGTCACTTCAAAAAGAATTATAAAGTGATTAAAATGATGTTGAATGTGTTTCTGATACAGAAAGAAAGGAAACAGATTCTAAAACTATATACCATTCACGCTATTTTTCTAAATGTATAGTTATGTAGAGAAAATTTTCTAGGAGGGTAACACACAAAAATATTAATTATATTGTCTCTGAGTAGTGGGCCTTAAGGTAATTTTTATAGTCTTCATTATGTTTATGGGATTGTTTTTTTTGCTTTCATGATAATGAGCATAGATGATTAAATTTTAAAAATAAGAATGGATCACTTTTAAAATATTTAGTGACATAGGAAAGTGCTTAAGATTTAAAGAAAAAAGAATTAAAACTCGTATATCATGACACTGATATTGTTAAAATATTTTTATAAATATCACTTAAATTTTGCTTTTATAGTGTCTTCTCTCAAAAATGTAGCAAAACCTTCTAAGAAATGATAAGCTGTAATCCCAGCACTTGGAAGGCTAAAGCAGGAGGATTGCCACAAGTTCAAGGCCAGCCTGGTACATAGTGAGTTCAAGACCAGCCTGAACTACATAGAGAGACCCTGTCTTTAAAACGAAAGAAAGAAAAAAAAAGAAAGAAAGAAAGGAAGGAAGAAAGAAAGAAAGAAAGTAATGGTAGTGGTAGGACGTGGAGTAAAGTAGCAGTAAAATAAAGTAGCAGAAAGCAGAGATTAGATTTCGCTCAGGGATGGTAAAAAGAATCACTTCTTAGACCCTAATTGTCTTCATTTTCATTATAGCTTTAATAGTTGGTTTTCTCTTCTAAAGAAACAAAGGTTAATTATTGCAAAAAAGTCACGGTCTCCTACTCTGCCTGTCTTCTTTTCCTCCTTACTAGGAAGGCAACAGATACAGTTCTCACAAGGCCCTGGGGATCTACAACAGTAGCAAGAGATACAGTTCTCTGAGATCACTGTCCACTTAGAAGAGAGAGTAAACAGTCACCAAAATAAATGTATAATTACAAATTACATGAACTACTGTGAAAAAAAGCTGAATAGGTTATTTTAACAGAGAAAAATAGGGTTAGGGATCAGAGAAGCAATTTAAAAGAAGGAAGTCAGCAAAGACATCCATGAGGCAGTGACAGGTAAAGTCAGCTCTGAAGTATGAGTAGTAGCTAGACAAAATGATGTGGAGAGACAAGCACTCTAGAAACTAGAGGGATGAACATACATAAAGGTTTTTAGGGAAAAAAATAGCTTTGTGTGTTAAAACACTGGCTAAGGGCCAATTGGTCTCTCTCCAGAGGGATAAAGTCTATAGGAGGAGAGGCTGGGACCTTGTATGAAGGATTTTGGATTTTATTCAGAGAGCAATGACCAGCCACTGAAGAATTTTTAAGCAGAGGGTTAAGTGAAGCAGTTTTAAAAGTTTAAAAGATTTCTGGATGCTCTGAGGAGAAAGAACTAGAGCGGCAAGAGAGTCCAGAGGATAAGTTAGGAGGCTTTTAAAGTCCATCAGGAAATGATGGTGCTAAGTAATGTGAGTGAAGAGGAGGAACAGAAAACAGCTGGGAGATGTTTACTAATGATAGCATTGACAAGGACTTACTGATTGATTTGATTAGGGAAAAGAAGTGAGGATATAAAGGTGGTTTTCAGAGCACTTGGCATGAATGACTTGCTAGAGTATGCAAATGGTGGGGAAAGTTTCTTTGTGTAGGGAAGAAAGTAAAATGAACCCTTGACTTACAAACTGAATTCATTCAAGAGGGCTGGTTGTAACTCAGGTTGGTCAATTGAAGGCTCAGGCTCCTCTACACAGCCTTCAAAGTCTTTCTCCTGTGTACAGGCAGATCTCAGTGTCCCTAGAGAGACATTGGCCCAAGATTTCTCAATTAACTCCACACAGGTAAGGATGTTGAAATGTTCCTTCCAGAGCCCTTTAAGGGTTAAATCTGCATCTGAGACCATGTGGAAGCATAAGTGGTTGGCATTCAGGTTGTAACTCAAGACTTTGGTTGTAAGTTAAAACTAAAATTCCAGTTGTAACCCAAACTGTTCATACGTCAGGCCAGTTGTAACTCAAGGGTCCATTGTATTCCATGTTGGACATGTTTATTTTGAGGTATCTATAAGATTCCCACGTGGAGAAATTGAGTAGGTGAGGTCTGTTACTCAAAAGACATGTGCATCTGGGATGGCCCATGGGTAGTACTGACAGCTATGTGGATGAACAGAGTTGCCCAAGAAAGAATATTGAGAGAAAGGAATGAATGAGGCCAAATGAATTCCAATATTTAAAACTTCAAGTAGTGGGGGAGGTGGCAAAGCATTTCGGAAGGGATACTTTCCAGAGGAAGGTGTGGTGTCAGAGAAGCCAAGGGGAGAGAGTTTCAAGAAAGAGGGAGGGGTTGACTGATTCTATGGATGTGGTGAAATGTCTAGTAAAATGATGGATGGCTGGGAAATGCCCATTGGGTTTGGTGATCTGGAGGCTTTAGATCAAAGGGAAAGCAGATTCAGTGCAGTGGTAGAGGTGGAAGTCAGTCTGGAGAGTGGAAGAAAGAATAAGCGAGGGAGAGATGAGAATGTGTACACAACTCTTAAAACATCTTGGCTTTGAAGGCAGAGGCCAGTAGCTGGGGGGAAATGGAAAGTCAAAAGGAAGGCTTTTTTGTTTGAATTCTTTTGACAAAAGAGATCCTAGAGGCTGTTTGAGTGCTAGTGAGAATGATTTAGTTAAGAGGAAGAAATTAATGATGTAGGAAGGACAGATGATAGATGGAAGCTCCTGTGATGGGATTAATGTTTGATAGGAAAAGGAAAGGCTTTTGATATCTTCCATATATTGAGGATGTACTAGTACTCTGCTAAGGAATTTGCACAATAACTGATAATATTATTCACAATAGCCCTTTGAAGTTGATACAGTTATCCCTATTTTACAGATGAGGAAACTGAGGTTAAGTAGCGATGGAGCCAACATCTTAATTCGGAACTGGTTGGTTGCAGAGCTCATACTCTTCTTTTAAAAATTAATTTTATTGGGCCGGAGATTTAGCTCAGTGGTTCTGCCGCCTGCCTCGCAAGTGCAAGGACCCAAGTTTGATCCCCGGTACCAAAAGAAAAATTAATTTTATTGGTCAGAGCTCATACTCTTAACTCTTACTTAAAGAATTTCTTCTGTGACAGCATATTTGTTAGCTTAATCACCACAAAAGCATCCTAGACAGAGTTGCATACCAAGAACAAGGTGTTGGCAAGTTTGGTTTCTCTGGAGTCTTCTCTTCTTGGCTTGTAAATGGCCACCTTCTTACCTGTCCTCACTTGGCCTTTCCTCTGTGCACTTGCATTCCCAATGCCTTCTTGAGTGTCCTAATCATTTCTTGTAAGAACACCAGACAGATTGAATTTAGGGAATGCCACCATAATGGTTTCAATTTAACTTAGTCACCTCTTTAAAGGCTTTATTTCTAAGTACAATCACACGATGAGGTCAGAGTTACAACATATGAATTTTAGGGAAACACAATTCAGTCTATAACAAATGGCTTTTTAAAGTACATATAAGGAAAAGGGTGGCCATAGGGGACACCTCTGAAGAGCATGTAAATGTAGTTGAAGAGAGAAGATGAAGATTACGAGAGAAACATACTGAGGGGCATCTGAAGTTGAAAGTCATTTGTATATATCCATCCTGGCAGATCTGAGTCTCTGCAGCAAGAGTCAGGTGTGTGTGTGTGTGTGTGTGTGTGTGTGTGTGTGTGTGTAAGTAAAGTTAAGAATTAGAACTCTGTGTTTTGATGAGGCTGTTGGGTGCTCATGTGGGCATACTGACCGGTCAGATGACCATCTCTTGTGCGCAAGGTTGAAATGCCAATGAGTTTCATCACATCTTTAGCACAATTGCTATTACTACTTGCCAGGGACCTTTCTGGCTGTTCTCAATAGTTGAAAACATGAAAGACGTATCTAGGACTGCTGAGATTTTGTTGCATTTGCACAAAATAGCAATGCACAAATTAGCTTGAATATTTTTTCCAACCTGTTCTGTAAATTGTCTTTCATGATAACTCTCCATTTTCTTCCTCTTTTTCTCCCCTCTTTCTCCCCCCATTCATTAATAATTTATTGAGTACCTACTAGGTATCTGACATGACAGGTAAATAATCCATAATCTATTATAGATATATGCATACATGTGTGTACTGTGTACATATATATGTATATAAAACAAAATGAAATACTATCATAAAAATATTAATTCATTTGTTCATTTACTCCTGTGAATATATCAAGTACTTACTAAGTGCCAGACAGAATGTAGGAGTTAGGACAGAGAGATGAGTAAGACACAGCTTCTGCCTTCAAAAAATTTACAACATGGTATAGAAAAATAAACAGGTAAGTAAACAGAGACAATACCATGTGAATTTGTAAGATCTCAAAGTTGTGTATTAGAAGATCTCAAAGAAGAAAATGATTCTGGTCTCTGCTTTCCCGTGCATGTTTGGAGATCCACTGAAAGGAGCTATTACTGCATTTTCTCAAAAGTAACTAAAAAAAGAACATCCATTCTTTTCACAAACATCTTTGAATGGTTGCAATCATTGTGTAGTGACAGTTTTATAGCTCTTGAATTTTAAGCAAATCATCCTATTGGGGAATTTCTGATTTTTCCTTTCATTTGAGCTTATTGTCCACATCCTGCACTATCATCAACTCTTTTTCTAGGTGATGGAATGATTAATGGTTATTTCTGAAACACTCTGTGGAAACCTTCTGGGGATTAAAACTTGAGAAAAGTCACAGTAACAAAACATTACTGTCATAGTGGGTGAGCAGAGAGCCTATGCTGGCTTAGCAAAAATCTCAGATATTTGAAAGTTGGAGTTTTAATGTGGGGGTTCCTTGTAATATGTTTTTAAAAACTATGATGAACAGCAGATGAAAAACACTGAGAAGAAAATGGATTTTTGTAGATTATATAATTGATATATTTTCAAGTATCACCTACTTATACCTTGTACAGGAGAAGTTATTTACAAATAAACACTTAGGAAGTTGAGACAATGGATATAAACTTGTTGCTTTCTCCAGAGCTGATTTGCTATACAAACTCAAGATATTATCATCTGCAGTCTGGACATTTTTATGAGAAAATGCTAACCATATAGAAAAGCAAATCTGACAAATGGTATATGTAGGTTTTAGAATCGATGAATAACCTAATAACTGCTAAAAATTGCTGTGATGTCATGCAGTGAACATTTACTATATGCATGTTGACTTCATTTCAGAATTGTACTCAAGAGTGTGTCATAGTGGAAAGCACTGGGTTGAGAATCAGGAAATCTAAGTGCTAGTCTAGCTCTGCCATTGCCTACCTGTGTGCCTCATTTCCCCCATCTTTAATGAAATGATTATGGGAAAGTCTTTAAGATTTTCCCAGTTCTGATATTTTATCTTTTGGTGATACTACATCCCACATCTATCAAGAGCATTTTGACTTCTTAAAAGTTGTTTAAGCCAGAATTTCAGTTAGAATGCATCTAAGAGCTTATTTCCTTGGGCTATTGGGAACAGCAAGGCCTTGCTTCTCCAGGACTTGATCTGTCTTCTGTTAACTGCTGACAGTGAGCCATACCGCCTAAAAGGCTCCCTTGGTAGCCTTAAAGATTGAAAGGACAAATGGACAGTATTGAGAACTCTGTGGAAGAGGAGACCAGAGAGACGTTGATCATCATGGCTCCTTGGGATTTGCAAAGAGGAATGACTAGAACTGGGCCATTCACTACAGCCAGGTCAAAGGTCAGGTCAGGAATGTGGACAATGCTGGTGACTCCAGGTAGGTCTAGGAGGGTAAATAAACCAATTTAGGCCCTCCTGAATCTTGAGATCTGGGCGGTTAAGCTCAGAAAGCTGTTAGGAAGTGTCCTAATTTATAGAATTCCTTGGAAGAAAAATGTGACTTTTTTTGTGTCTTTATTACTGCACAATCATTGCACTCTTAATACTCAGCAAATTAATCTATTCTTAGCATATTCATACAGTTGAAGCATTTCATAATCATTTATTGAGTTCAAAATCTGATTTCAATTAATGCTGTTATATAATGGACTCCTTATTTTTTAAAAGGATTTTTAGAGTAATTTTGAAAGACCTTCAAGTTTTCTCCTTTAATTTTAGTTAAGCAATATTAAATATAACTCTCTAGTGACAGAGATTTATATCTATTATTATTTTTCTAGTAATAAACTAATTTGGGGGCAAGAAAATGGTTGGAGTATTGCTTTTCTTAGTGATTAAAAAAGTAATGGATAATTTGTGGATAGGATATTAAACCAGCTAGCTAAAATAATTTTGTGTGCTGAATACATTATAAGAAATTAAGTCTTTGGTAATTGTTTCTATCACGAAATTCCAGTAAAAATTTACCTATGTTCTTTAAAATACTTATTAAATTTCCTGTATGTAATCATTAAAAAAATGTATGCCTAATACATACAAGATGATTCTTCTTCTTTTTCTTTTTTATTTTTCTTGCTTTTATTTAGTTGCTTCCAAGATCCGGTACTTGCAGGAATATCATAACCGGGTTCTTCACAACATTTATCCTGTACCATCAGGAACAGATATTGCAAACACCCTGAAATACTTTTCTCAGACCTTGTTAAGGTAAGCCTTAAAATATCCTCTACTTTGAGAGAATTATTAGGTAGTACTGTTGAATTTTTTGGGGTCTAAATTTTTATTGAAGTGCTAGTTTTGAAGGGCATTACATTTTCTAGTGCTCTGCCAGAAGAGTCTGGACTCCAGTCCTCGGGGTGTATATAGCAGATTAGACCTCAGGCCTATCTGGAAAAATGGGTTGCTTGGCTGTTGCCTGCTTTCCTCAGTTCAATGTCTTTTTAAGAGATCTATAAAAGATAAGGTTCTCTGATTGGCACTAGTACAGTGTAGGATTAAAAGAAGAGCCTACAAGCGCAAGGTCCTGAGTTTAATCCCCGGTACTGGAAAAAGAAGAGCCTATATTGCTTAAAATTAAGAAAAGGGCATACTTTTGATCTAAAAGAAAATCATAATTATGTGGCATTTTAGATTCATTACTAGTATGAACAGTTATTAATAATAACAGTTATTTTTAATCTGTGTAACACTTCATGTGTTCAACATGCTTTACAATTAACACTGAATTCTGTGGAGGACAGGGAAACAAAAACATAGGAGCTCTTTTTATACTGTCCACTTTTATTGCAAGGTAGAGACTTGAGGAGCCCTTTGGCTTTCTTCACACTTCTTATGAGGACATTTGAGCAAGGATGAACCTTTCCAGTAAAGGCTTAGTTATTTGGTGAAATAATGTTAAAGGAGTAAGAAGAACATTTCTCTTTTCATTAAATTCTGAGGCTTGATCTCTTCCATCACCATGATCTTCTCCCTTCAGATCTGATTTTGGAAGCACATAAATTGACTTGGTATTGTTCCTTTTAGCTATATAGCAGTCTACTGTGGACAGACAGGCTGAATATTTGGTAGAAAGCAATTTCATGATATCAAGTCAGTACTAGTCTGTGCAGTTCCCATCTCTTTGTTTTCCTTATCCTTTGGAAGATCTTTTTTCATCTTTAGAATCCTCACTGTGCCTAGTCTAGATTGAAGAGATTCTGATTAGCAGATACATAGATGTTAAACTTACATAGTAAGTTTATGACCCTGTTTTAGAAAATGTCCCTTTTCTTTCAAATTACAGTGGAATAATTAATTCATTTTTCACAGTAATAATCAGATGAATTTATGCATCTGATTCTGTTCTCTTGAATTCTCCTTTTATCTTTGAGGTCAGCGTTCTCATTGGGAAACACTATCTTTATTACAAATTTTGAGAGTTTTCAAGGTGAAAGACACTTTTCAGTAGGAAGCATTTATGAATTCCATTTGCAAAGAAACTGTGAGACCCTAATTGGCACTTCAGAGCTTGCTACTTAGGTCTTTGTAATTGTGCCAGAAAGTTAAGAAATTTAGGATACTGAAGTTATGTTTGCAAGACATGAAAATTACATTTTCTTATGGATCATTAGAATATAATCATAAGTGATAGCATTTTACTGGGGAAACTCATGTTAAAGTAGCTTGTTCAAGTGGCTTGTTGGAGAAGATTCTATACAATTGAACCAAGTCCATTTTCAAAGGGAGACAACATCAGTAACAACTGCTAATGATAATAATGGGAATAGTTATCATTATCATAGCAGTATTATATTACGATAATAGTTATATATGTCAAGGACTATTCTGAGTACTTTAAATTTGTCAGTGCATTAAAGTCCTCATAACTAGATAAGTGTACCGTTGTACTCATTTTATAGATAACTAATCTAAGGTACAGAGTGGTTAAATACATTGCTTAAAGTTATTTATCTAATATGTTTTAGAGCCAGAATTTGACTTTGGTGTTCTAATTCATAGCTCAATAATTATGCTATATGGCTTCTCCATAGTACTACTATTTAATTGTATTTAGCCATTTTCCTGTTTCTGAGAGAAAATATCCATCACCCACAACTTAAAGGATGAGAGGTTTATTTGGCTCATAGTTTCAGCCGATGGTTGGCTGGCTCCAAGCCAGAAATAGCTGGAAAGAACCTAGCAGAGGACAGCTGCTCATCCTATGGCAGCCAGGAAGGAGAGCAAGAGACAGACAGAGACTGACAGAGAGAGAGAGAGAGAGAGAGAGAGAGAGAGAGAGAGAGAGAAACAAATAAATATACTCTACCAGGTCAGGATGCCCCTGCTGACCTATCCCCTCTGACCAGGTCCCGACTCTGAACAGAAGACCTTTGGGGGACATTTTAGATCTAAACCATAATATTAGTCATATTACAGGGACTCTTCTTTTAGTTAAAACTTGATTTGGCCTCTGAGAATGGCAGAGACCATAGATTAGTTTTTACTTTTTTTTTTGGTACCGGGGATCAAACTCGGGACTTTGCGCTTGCAAGGCAGGCAGCAGCACCACTGAGCTAAATCCCTGGCCCTATTTTTTTATTGTTGCATGTTTGTGATACATAATAATTACATTCACCTCGGGGAATATATATATATATATATATCTATATATATCTCTCATCTTAAATCCTTTTTATTTCCCCTTCTTCTCCCTTCCCTCTCATCTCTTCCCATCCCCAGTTTTCTTCCCATTCCACAAAGCAGAGTAGTTCTGGCTCATTGTGAGATTAAAAGAGAGGAAGTGCTTAGCATAAAGATTTGCTGTCTTTTCAGTAGTTAAATGTACCCATACCTAAGGTGATACAGATAGCATTTCAATTCCCAGATGTATTAATTCTACCTTCCACTCAGCAGTTAGTTGTGGATAGTAGCATAGACCGTAGTGAATGGGGCCACACATGTGCACGTGCATGTACACACAAACATAAAGAGCGAGTAAGAGAAAACTGAGGAATGCAACAACGTATCACGGATTGGACTTCAGTATTTACAGGTTTGACTCCTGGGCTGAACCTGATACATTTTCTTTCTTCTTTTTGCCTATACCAGTTTTTTTTTTTAAAAAACTAAAAATGCAGAATGTCAAACTATTGTCCTATAATTGAGATGAATTATGATCACTTTCATAATAGTTATCACTGTTGATAACTACACTTGTAGCTTTATTCCTTCATTTTATTTATGCTGTTAGAAAGTTTAAGACAAATAAAATAGTCTAAGTATTTGATGTCCAAGATTATAGACAGTAAGATTTTCTGCTACAAATGAGATGGTTCCCTATGTATTTTGTGTATTTTTTACACAATCAGCAGCACTTCTTGCTTTCAGAACTCAGTTTTTAGAAAGAAATAAGAAGAATTAGAGATGAATTCTCACAAAGTAACCTTTCTATTTGGATATTCTCAATGAATTTAAAATTATTTTCTTGGTAAAATATACAACATTTTATAAAATTCCAGAAGCTTTATCTGAATCAGAATTACATTTTTAGATTGATAGTCTTCAGGTTTCATGCATGCATACAGCTCTCACTGATTTTAGTGGAGTTTTGTACCTATTTTGAAAAGGAGAGATTAGCCTAGATTTTTTTGTTTTTTGGTACCAGGGATTGAACTCGGGACCTTGTGCTTGCAAGGCAGGCACCAGAACCACTGAGCTAAATCACCGGCCCTAGCCTAGATGCTTAAATTTAATTAATTTAACCCACAGAAGGGGAAAGATTATTTTACCATAGTTGACTATGAAATCAGTTGAGTCCACGTATGTCGACTTAGCTCATAATTAGACTCATATTAGAATCCATGGAGGTTCCCTAAACTCTGGTCATGGAAGGAAGTCTTGGGTGGTCTTGCTAGACCTTGCGCCTATAGTGGTCCCTTTTCCAATAGCAGGAGATCATAAGTGTTTGCTGAATGAATTGACTTTCGTCTGGCTCAGAAATCCTTCTAAAGCATTTATAGAACCTAGTTGTGATCTAGGGTCCTGGGTAAAATTACTTCTGAGTTCTGAATTATACTCAATTTAATTTAACAGGGACTTAAGCTTGGGAATGAACATAGTTTACATACAACTTCAGTTTAGTTTTTTGCTTTCAATATCAGAGGCAACTATAAAGATCATGTGGTGTAACATCTCTCACTACTATGGAGGAGTCTTGTTCATTTTATATTAGAAGTATTCTGTGGTCGTATTTTAAACATCAAAGGCCTGTAAGAACCTTGTCTTTTATCAGGTAAAACATTTAAAGGTTCCCAGTCTTCTTCCTATTACAGACATTTTTCTGGAATTCCTAACCCCAGACTTCTCTCCTGGTGCTTTTCAAGCTGCTAACATCTTTAAAAAAAATCATTACATTTGGAGAAAGCTACTTGCTGCTCACTTTTTAGAAAATGCTTAATATGTTTTTAAAAAAGATTCTAATCTTGGCCCAACAATCTTAATTTAATGTAATTTCTAATTGCTTAGGAATAGTATTTTCAAGTTCTTGAAATAGCTTTAAAGCAAGAAAGTTTGCTTAAAGCATGGAGATAACAAATGTCAAAATTAATAACTGTTTAGAAATTTATATGATATGTTAACTTTTTGTGCTATAAACACCACAGGGCAACTTCTTCTCTTTCCCCACACCCACTGAGGCCTTCTTTTTCCTGCCATACTTTGATCATATAAGCCAGTGTTTTAAGAGAGCATCTCAGTGGGTTACAGGAAGGGTGAAAAGTTGGCTTCTGGGTCAAACTCTTCTGAGCAGGGCATTCTTAATATTCTTTTTGGTTGGGTTTATAAACCTCTGGAAAGGAATCTCAGATGGGGAAATAGTTCATCATTCCCAAGTTACACAGTTTGGGGAAATAAGTTTTTTTTCTCTGAATAAATTTCACAAAACATCATAAAATCACAATGCATTGAACATTTTTTCATGAGCCCTTCTTAAGTTTTTCCACAAATGAAAACATTTCCTTACATTGAGACATGAATGGTAATTTAAAACTGGTTTCATGGATAACTCATTTTCTGCCATTTTTTCTCAACTTCACCTACTTATTAAACCCAAAGGTAGTGAGAGAATTTTACTGTTTCAGTGCTGACATTCTTCCCTCCCTACGTGTAGAAAGCTTTTCTTGCTATCATTTGGGAATCCCACATATATAGGAAGGGAAAAATATCAAAATAGAGCCTCTAAAGTTGATTTGGCTACTGCTTGTTAGATTATATCAAAATTTGAGCCAGGTGTGGTGGTGCACACCTGTAATCCAAGCTACTCTGGAGGCTGAGACAGGGGTACCACAAATTCAAAGCCAGCCTGGGCAACTTAATGAGACTCTGTCTCAAAAGAAAAAAGGAGAGAAGAAAAAGGTTGGTGGTGTAGCTTAGTGCTAGAGAACTTGCCTAGCATGCATCAAGGCCCTGGGTTCAATCCCTGGGATAGGAACAAAGTATATATATCAAATATAAATCTCTATCTATCTATCTATCTACATATCAAACTTTGGAAAATAGCAAGGTATACTTGAAAAAACAATGTGTTATATTTCCCCCACCAAGAAGTTTGATCAGAGTACTGAATTTAAAGGTTAGCATGAAAGTGTTATTAATTTATTATATTCAGCTATTTTTATTCTCTAAAGCAAAATGTTGTTCTTCTTATGCCTTTTCTGTAAGATCCACACTTTGTAATTTTGGAAAGATGCTGGTAGTTGGCCAATTTGGGATTGAAGATTTTGAAATAATATACTTATATCCATTGTGATTCTAAAGGGATTTTATGTGGGATAGAATCCTACAGGACTAAAGGAAAATTTTGATGACTGTGCTTATCAAGAATATAATATTTAAGGTGGTACTCTTAGATGTAATTGAGTTATATGAAAAAAGTGTAAGGTCTGATGAAAAATATGATGCCATCTATAATTGATGTAGGCAGGCAGGGTAACTGGACTATTGAAATTATCCATTGTAAAGTATAAGTTGACAAAGTCAAATACATCACACACACATAAAGGTAAACTAAATCCCTTAAAAAGTAAAAAAAAAATACACCACATTTTAAGTTATTTATTGCTAAGAAGTATTACATAACTATTCTGAAGTTATTTTTATTATCAATTGTTTTCCCCTGGACATTGGGTAACAGAAGACAAAGGAAATCGAGGTAAATTAGGCACATAGAAAATAAAAAGCATGTAGTCATTTTTCTTACATTGTAACATATTTTTGCACTAAGAATAAATAAAAATTAATGAAAACTTGACATAGCAAGCATGCTTGACACTAACCAATTCTTCACATCAGTATAAAACTATAGATGTAATATCATTAACTAAGAACTTAGTAATGTTTGATGCACATAGAATAACTGTTAAACAAGATTATTTATATGTAATGAAACATTTATAAATTGTTATCTATTTTGACTAACATGTGTACTATAGAAAAGCACTTTGTAAGTGCTGTAGATATTACATAATAATGTATAGCTATTGTCTTTAATGATAAATAGTATAAGCTAATTTTAAAAACCTAAACATTTGCCTAAGCAATAATTTCTTTTATTTTTAAATTAACTTTTCTGCTTTATTGCTTTTACTGAAAGGTTTTTATTTTAAAATTAAGGCTAAAAGAGAAATAGTTTATTTTTAGAAGTTATTTTTATTCCCATTAAACTTTTTTTTAACTTTCTAAATTATCTTTCCTTTAGTTTGTAGTGAGTTTTGTTGAATAATAACGTAAGTAGCAGCAGTAATATATGAGATTGTATGATGTGCAGCTATATGACAGATACTGCTTGCTTAGTCTTTAGAATTTTGAAGGTAACTTTCTAATAAGCCACTGTTTGTATTCATAAAATAAAATGTTTCCTCCCCAACATGCAAAATTTAAAAAGATACACGTAAATAACCATTATCATTAGTTCACAAACATATGCTATGGACCATCTACTATATATTATTTTATAGCTTTTCCAATGTAGTTTAGCTAACATTTTAGAAATATGTATTATTTCTAAATTCATATGCCTGTTTAAACTTCATTATCTCAAATGATACTGACAGATGTCATGAAACAGTATCATAATATACATATAGACATTATTTTGATGCAATAAACATGTGCTTTTTAAGACTTTCTTAATAAACACACATGTTTATTCTTTGCTAAAACATGTTTCTGCAAGTGCCATACCTATATTTTGCAAGTTTATATCTACTCAACCGAGACATTCTTGCTGAAGACTTTTCTTTGAAAACTCCTTATAATTAGAAATAAAAGCCCCTTCTCATTAGACAAAGCTATTGTTTTTACTTCCAGGAATCCACTCCTTCACCAAACTGACATACTGTAAAACATAGGTTTGGCACTGAAACATGCATTTTTATATTTTTGCTCCTTACTAACCAGGTAACACATGAGATGCAATGAAACTTCTACAAAGTAAACTTGTGTTATTGGTTTCTCTAAGCACAAAGCTATGTGACTAGTACTGGATTTGTAGATCTTGCTGCTGTGGCAATTGCATCTTATGTGGGATGTATCTGGTGTTTTATTATTTGTTTTAGAGTGTCATTTCAATGTAATGTGCTGTTCTTTGTGTCTTTGTTGTCTCTTTTTTTTCTTTGTCCCCCCAACAGCATTTTGTCCCGCACAGGGAAGAAGGAAAACCAAGATGCCTCCAATTTGACAGTGCCCATGACCATGTGTCTTTTTCCTGTGCCATTCCCACTCACCCCATCTCTAAGACCGCAGGTCAGTTCCATCAACCCTACTGTTACTCGCTCCCTCCTTTACAGCGTCCTGCGAGATGCTCCTTCAGAACGTGGCCCGCAAAGTCGTGATGCTCAGTTGTCAGACTACCCTTCTTTGGACTACCAAGGCCTCTACGTGACTTTGGTGACTCTCCTGGATCTAGTTCCTTTACTACAGCATGGCCAACATGGTAAGCATTTAGTGGAAACCTTTGAAGATGTACATGTGTGCTTATGAATACATATGATGCTGAGCAGGGGGCTCGGAGACAGTTGATATTGTCACCAATTGTTTGAGAGGGCTTTGTGTGGCTAAAGCCTTTCTTACACTGAAACTTAATTATGGTGCTTCCACCCTATCATTTTAAATGGTTGTGCAACTGAGGGATCTTATCCCAGTGGGTCTGTATTGGGGGGAATGAGCTGGAGACTGGAGGAAGAATATAACAAGAAGCTCTGTCTTCTCCCCTGATCAGTTTTTTTTTTTTTTTAAACCGGGGATTGAACTCAGGACCTTGCATTTGCTAGGCAGGCGGCGGAACCACTGAGCTAAATCCCAGGCCCTCTGATCAGTTCATTGTGGGGACTCATTGAAATCATGATTGGGAGCTAAAATTTTAAAACTTGCCCCAGAAAATGTAAAAGGTGGAGCTCGAAGAACAGACTCTAATCCACTGATGGATTCTGTGAATTTGGGGGGAAAATTTGGGGGACCCATTTTCCTGTCTTAAGTTAGGAGGTTAGATAAGAAAAAATCTCTAAGAATTCTTCCAAACTTACATAACAACAAATTATTACAACAAAATACTGTATCAAAATGTTATAGTATACAGTGTTAGTGGCTTTAGAGTAGAAGAGCGTGTGCTTCTTTTCTTAATTCTTCCCCTTTTCTATTGTGTCTTGAGCTAATTTCTATATCTTGTTTACTAAAATTTCCTAACTCATAAAAAAGAATGCAGTAATATCTACCAATTGACTATCTAATATGAATATGAGAGAACTAAATGGAAAACCATGCAGTAAGAAAAGAGGTTTGTTGCATAAAATACACTTTAAAACATTAATATTTTAAATTTCAAAACATTGATAATTTGGTTCCCGGAAGTATGATAACCAAAGTTTCACGGTACAGAAAAGCTAAGATTTTGGAATCAGGTGGGTGGGTAGGGATTATTTTGCCTTTTAACTATAGTAACTCTCCTTGCTTAATAGTTTATTTAGTATGTTGTGTTCCTAATAAATTTTTTTAAAAAATCTACTTTTGTAAAAATGAGGCAATAATGATTATTGATTTTGTTTTTTTCTCATGTTTACAATTGTGTATTGTAGTGAATATAAAAGTGTATAAATTTGTGAAGTTGTTTTTTGCATACTTTGTGGCTGTCGTAAGCCTAGCTGCCTTTATTGTGATCCTCTCCCAGCTCAGAATCTAAATGAGGCAAATCTGAACATAAGAGTGTCAGAGCTTAGGATAGCGGTGAGCTTGTCAATGCCACTTCTTTTTGGAGCCCATTGCGGAACTCATCATGGACCTGCCTGCTCCTGTCCACTGAGTTAGGGCAGCCTGCCTTTTATCTTCAAAGTCCTTTCAATTAAGATAGATATTCAATTTGGTAAATCAAAATTCATGTAATTATAATTAATGTGTAAATTGTGACAGCTCTGGGGAGATTTGTAGTTTTACTCTTACTCTACCACTGTTTTGTAATTTTACTCTTTATTGATATCTGTCTGTTGTGTTCTCATTCTCCACAATGGAGCTTAGGCAATAGGAAAAACTCACCAGTTCATTCAGTGAATGATTTAGAGAGACAAGGCAGCATTGCTTCTGTAAGCATGGTATGAAGAACCTCAGAAACACCTAGGGAATTGAGAATGTGGACTTCTCACACAAGAGACACTGAGGGGTGGGTCCTGAGATCTGAAGTTTAAGCCAGCTTCATGTGGATCCTTGTTTAACACATTGAGATTAAGAACCACTACTCTATGGCTACAGGCTGTGTCCTTACTCTGGGTCCCATAGGCTACAGCAAAGAGTATTAGGTAGTGGTTTGTTGTTGTTGTTGCAATTCAGCTATGAATGCTCAGGTGATCTTGGGCAATCATTTCCCCTCTCCAGATCTTTGTTTCCTTATATAAGAAATACTCTGAGTGGAGTACTAACATTTTGTAACTAGGCTAAAAGGCTCAGTGAAAGCAGCTGAGAGGTCTTCGACAGTTTCAGGTTATTAGTAAAGCACCTGTGAATTTTCCATTTTATTGATTTGAGCCCGGTATTGACTGACCCTGGGTCTCCAGTGATCAATGTGTTTACCTCCTCTCTGTTGCCACTTGTGATGTCTGTTGAGATGGCATATTAATTTCAATAATAATCAGAAATGACATTAGGAATCATAATAACATAAAAAAGTAAATCTGTAAAACAGACAAGAACATAATACTTTGTTATTATAGTGAATATGGAAATGATCAGTCTTCATTGTCGAGTCTTGGCTAATGGCCTATGTATTGCGTGGTTCAGAAATATGAAAATGTACATTTAGTGTTATGGAATTTACATACATTCTAAAGCTAAGCAGTTATGTATTCTTTGAGTGTCCCTTACTGTTTCTTCTTGCACAGCTACTACTAACAATATTAATATTAATAGTAACAGCTAATATTTGTGGAGCACACAGAATGTACTATGCTAACTTCTTTACATTTATCTTATTTAAATCTTCCAAGAATCCTTCTAATGAAATGAGGTAGGTATTATTGCTACCCTCATTTTAAAATGTTGATAGATTATGATTAGGAGTCTCTTACTTCCATGATGACTGATGACTGAGTGCATGGGGTCATGCAGGACCATCTTGCAGATTCCTTCCTTCAATACATGTTGAATCTGCTACTCATTGCCCATGACTCCAGGTGTAGGAACATTGTGGCTTTGTTGGTGGAGCATAAATAGCTTGGTTTTATTTCTAGTTCTGTCCTTGACTTTTTAAAAACTTGTATAAAATGTAATGGAGGCAAGAATGCTGGAGGGATTTCAGGATTCATTTTCACATAGAAAGCGCTTTGAATTTATGAAATCAAGGAGCAATATGAATACCAAATATTACTAATTATTGATACATCATAAATATTGGGGCAAGCTCATGTACTACACATTTATATTTCTTAATATATTCACTCATTGGCCATTGACCAAGTCCCGTATGCATAGCACACTATACTAAGCAGTATGTTTCAGAACTCACAGTAGGAAGGGAAAATTAGTTGCTTATAATTTAAACCAGCTCATTAAACTTAAAATGTAAAATTAGTATATTTTTGTAATGACACAATATACAGTGACTGATTACTCAATTTTGTTTTGTAGATCTTGGACAGTCAATATTTTATACAACTACATGTTTGCTACCCTTTCTCAATGATGATATTCTGAGTACTTTGCCCTACACGATGATATCAACGTTAGCTACCTTTCCTCCATTTCTGCACAAGGATATTATTGAATATCTTAGCACATCTTTCCTACCAATGGCTATATGTAAGTTCAATCTTACCTAATACTAGATTATTTTTATTTATTATACAAATGGAAATTGATTTTGCTGTTATAGGCTCTTGATTTTAATGGAATCACTTGCTGTATACATGTACCGTGATTTAAATTCAGTCGTTTCAGCTTGGCTATTATGAAAATCAAAGAAATAAAAAATAATTATACTTTAGAATCATTTTATTCACTTAGTTTTGTCTTACAGAAAGAAATAACATGTCAAAGAACAATCTCTATTTCCTACTTATAAATTACAGTGTTGCCTCTGATGTAGATACTTTTATCTTTTGTATCTAAAAACAGTAGGGTGTGATGCAAAGAGCCATAGAGTTGGATGTGTAGATTCTGGTTCCAGCTCTGTGCTTAATTTGCTGTATGATATTGGGCAGCTCACAGAGTTGAAAACTCATTCACATACTGATGATCACATCAGCTTTCCCTCACAGGGTGTAGTGATGATAAAATGGGTCAAAACCTGAAACTCATGTGCAAGGGTTACAAACATATTCCTGATTTGAATTTTCTTTTACTTTTTATAGACTTCTGCAGGCTTATCAGATATGAGAGCAAAGAGGGAAAAGTTTGGTTGTGGTTTTCATGATCAATCTTTCTAAAGCATTCTTTAAAAAAATGGATTGTGGATTAATCTGTTTCAGTGGATAATCTGAAAAGATCCTAGATTTAGGAATCAAGCAGATAGATCTAGACTCAAATCACAGTACTGCTACCAGCTAGCTGTGTGACCTTAGGATACTTAATCTTTGTTTCTTACCTGTACAATGGCAATAATAAGCATAGCTGTCTCATGAGGTTGTTGTGATGATTAAGACGATTAACTTGGAATATTAGTTAAGTGCAAATATAATGCCTGGCAAACAGTAATGTTAGTTTACTTTTCTCCTTCCCTCAATTCTTGTTCTATGAAAGTACCTTTATTGGTTACATTCAATTCCTAATCATTGCTCTCACAATTTTAATTTTAATATACTTATGATCTTATTATTAGTACACTTTAGGTATACAATATGTTTACATTTATCATTGGGGGTTTGTACCTGTACATGATGTATCTTGGTTCTTATTTTTTCCCCATTACCTGTGCGCCCTTCACCCCCTCCACCCTTCCCTATTCACATAGACTTCATTTCCATTTTTTTTCTTTTCTCATAATTTTTCCTTTCCCTTCTTTCCTTTCCCCTTCCCCTCCCACTTTTCTTACCCCTTTGGACCTTTTCTTCCTATTTCAAAGTATCAATTATTCATTTTAATCATTTTAATCCTTATTTACACTTTCAGTTTCTCACACTAGAGAAACTATTCAGTATTTACACATCTTATGATCTTATTAAATGTTACTCTGTCAGCAATTGGCAAACATGTACATTTTGAGCTACATTTGCTTATTTTATAATTAAGTTTAATTTCAGCTTTGGAATTGTGATTTTCATGCCTTTCCAGCAAAGTCTCTTATTTCTGGCTAAATTGTACAGCAATTCAGATAAGCAGAGTAATCATACCATTCATTTAATAGACTATTTGGTCATTCTCTTTTTTTGTTCTGTGTAAGCTTCTGGATAAATGCTCGTTTATGGACATCGTTTTCAAATTATATAGTTATATTTTAAAATAACTAATGTTAACTGTTAAACATAGGCATCAAATTCTTGTTTTTTTAAAGAATAGATGAGGCTGTATTTTTCTAATCACTGACTTACTATATCCCTATTTTTTAGGAATATGTTAATAATTTTGGAAGAGGCATTGAATATAGCAGATGTCTGAAATTATACTTCTGTCATTTATTAGGCATTTTGACAGCTGGCAATTAATTTATTCATACTTAATTATTAATTTCTACTTAGAAATACAGAACCCCAAACACACTTTGTGGTTATATTAGATTTCTTACACAAATGTGCACATCTTGGCTAGAGCAAATTTGTAAGCTGAGTTTATAAAATTTGTGATTAGTGGAGGAATGATGTTTGTTCAATGGTGTGAACAAATTGCTTAATGTCTCTGGGATTTAACTTTTTTTTAACTGTAAGGAAAGGATTTGGGAAAAATGTTTAGTCTCTAAGGTTATTTCTGGTTTAATTGTCCTAGGCTAAATCTTTTTTTTTGAGACAGGGTCTCGCTATGTAGTTCAGGTCAGTCTTGAACTCACTATGTAGCCCAGGCTGGCCTCAAACTCACAGCGATCCTCCTGCCTCAGCCTCCCAAGTGCTGGGATTACAGGCGTGCGACACTAGGCTAAATCTTACGTTATGTAATCAATTGTATTTTATGTAAATGGCATGTGCCTTCCACTAACCCTGTCACTGACCTGGTTCATGTGTATTTCATTGCTATGATTTTAGTCTCTTAGTTTTGACCACATTTTGCAATCACCATTTCAGTAGTTCAGTAGTAGCCAATTTTGTCATCTTTAAATCTTTGAAAATAAGTCACAGCACCAACCTTAGCTCTTCTCTCAAGGCTTGAGCAGAGGAGAAACTACGTGTCCCTCCAGGTAATGTAGTCTGGCAAAGTGTAGGAAATGGCTCTATCATGTTCACCAAAGTGTGTTCCTTCTTCCCATATGACTCCCTTATGTTGAGTCTTCAGAAAAGTATTAAGTCAGGGACATTATTTTACACAATTTAGGTGCTTCTTTGGTGTTCATTATTTAATAAAGTAGTTATAAAGACACAGATGCAGATAAAAGAGATCTGGTTCCAGATCACTCATGTTAAAGTGGATTGATGTGAGGATGTGGGTCTGTTTATTGTATCCACTTTCTTTCTATTTTTGGTAGTTATTTCAATGTCTAGAAATTTTGACTAAAATGAGACTGGATCACTTAACTTCTTCCAGAATATTTTTATCTCAGGAATGAGATGTTAATATGAAAAATGATGCATTTTCTGAATTCTTGATAGCCTTTAAGACAGAAAGGCTTAAAAAAAATCTCGGGTGTCATGTTCCTAAGGTCAAATATAAAGTATGGACAATTTTTCAGATATTAAATGCTTTTATCATTAATGATTGTATCATTGTCTATATCACCTGGATGAAGTTCTGAGCTTTGAAGTGGGCCTAATGAGATATCACAGCTCCTTTAGATTAAGATACCTGCATAGCATATATGTCCTTCATGTCATCTTTGTCAGTAAACCAAATGCTGTATTTTTATTTTTAAATAACTCCTTCTGAGGCCTTGCAGAGCAAACATTGATTTATTTATTATAAAAGTTTTCTTTGCCATATCGTCCCTTTTTAACTCTTTCATAAATAAAATATATTTCACTTTTTTCATATGTATGCAATATCTTTTGTTTATAAAAAATATATTAAAGGATTTACTAAGAATTGAAAAGTCATTTACATGTCACCGTGGAAACTTCTTCCAATAAAGGATCTGTTATTTGTGGACTGAATTGAAATATGGATGTTTGAAAGATAATGCTTTGACAGAAAAGAGAAAAAGCTGATTCCAAATGAACATTAATTGATGTGGGCTACATTATTTAAAAGGTAGTAATAAAGGCAAAGAATTGTCAGTTCAAGATGCTTCTAGTATATCTTAACATCCTGTGTTATATACAGTCTCATCCAGTTTCCTTTCCAATTTTGATTTTTCTCAGAAAATCATTTCTTTAGGAAAAATAAAGATTTGCTCAATATTTGTTTTGACTTAAAAGCAATAGTGTACTTAATTGAATGTCTGGTTCCAGACTATTGGCCATGGATCATTTTTTGTGCTATTACTATTGTGATATCTGATACAAGATATATTTCTATGATTTAAAAACTAGCATTAGATAGAAAAAAGATAGGCAGTAAATGCAAAATATTGATGACATTTAAATGATCTTATATGCATTCTATTTTATTAGCTAAGGACTGTTTTTTTTATAAGGTAGGTCTTATGTTCTATCAGCTTTATTGTTGAATTGTGAAAAATATTTTGGTACTGGAATTCAGAAGAGCTGCATTGTGGTCCTTCAGCTGTTGGCAAATCTCATAACCTCATCAAAATTTCCTCTCCTTAGCTGTAAAAGTGTCAGTAATCATAACTTCTTCCCCTGTCTACATCCGATGTTCGTTGTGAAGATCATGAGATAACATGTGAAAATGACTTTTGAATATTCTGTGACCTTGTACCAAGTGCATCTGGGCCAAATGGTAGTCAAATTGCAGACACGTCAAATCCCATTGCAAATAATTCTAATATTGTTCTGAAATTTCCATGTTGTTCTGAAATTTTATTATTTTAAATATTGCTTAAGGTAAGTTATAATCCATTAGGGTTTGGAATTTTTTCTCCTTAGTTTGTTGTATGATAACAGTAATTATGACAGCAGATTTATTATAGCATACCCTAGAACATGGTAGAATACTTCTGCAGTGTTGGTGGGCATTCTGCCTTTAGGAATGTTCACCAACCTCCCAATCTGCAAATATTTTAGTGCTGCATAGACTTCAGGGTCATAATGTATTAGTCTTTCCTTTATGTTAAACTAATATCCCCTTCTGAAGGGATGGTTATCATATACACAAACGCTCCCTAATGGAATAAATTACCTCTGCTCTCAAGGTTTGAGCAAAGGAGCAACTATGTGTCCATCCAGGTAATACAATCTGGCAAAGTATAGGAAATGACTATCTCGTGCACCAAAGGATTTTCCTTCTTCCCTTGTGACTTCCTTATTGTTGAGTCTTCAGAAAAATACAAAGTTAGGGGCAATTATTTCAAAATAGTCCAACTCAGACTTCTTATCACTTTTCTCATCTAGACCAATCCAATAAATTAGTCTTCTGCTTTCCTTCTTAGCCCTTCTAAGGACTAACTTAGCCCTCCTAACTAGTCTCGTTGCTTCTCATCTTACCCCTGCTTATTCACCACAAAAAAGCCAGAGCTGTCCTTCAGACATGTAAACCAGATCCTGACACTTCCTGCGTCCAAACCATCTAATTTCCCATCACTCTTGCAAACCAAGTTAAATGTCCTTACTTGACCTGTAAGGCCTGCTATAATTTGGCCACTGCCAACCTCACTACTTTGATCCCAGTTTCTTTATGTGTCCAGTCTGTTCATATTAGCCTTTCTGTAGTTTCAGAAAGGCACTGAGCTTTGTTTGTTTCATACTTTTTCCTCTGTCTCAAAATCCTTCTCCCAGATAGTCACATGATTTGTTTTATTACTTTCTTTAGGTTTCAGATCAAGTACCATTATCTTCCAAGATGCCTTTTCTTACTTTCTAGTTAACATAGAACCTTCTATTGCCTTCTCTCTGTTCCCTTGCTTTGCTTTATATTTCTTCACTGGCATATGTTTGCCCTTTTTTCTCAAGCAGTACATAGGAGATAAAGAAAAAAATATTGTTGAATAAATGAGTGATAAGAGCATTTGGCTGTAAATTTCAGTGACTTGAACTCTAGTCCTAATAAATATGTTGGTATTCTCATGCAAATAATTTGGTCTGTCTTTTTTGTAAAATGATTTTTTTCTGTATACTTTTTTGCGTGAGAATTGTGTAAGAGCTATACATGATGATACATTGGAACTGTAAAATGGAGGAACATGTTAAGGGATTGATAATACTCATGGAAGGAGGAATGATGGTAGTGATTGTTCTGGTCATGCTGAGAGTATAGGGACTAGGACTGAAAGCATTTAACTGTATCTCCTGAGCAAAATATTCAGTGTAAAAATTTTTCTTATTTTGGCTATCTTCTCCTTTCTGTTGTATGTATTTTTGGGGTTTTTATACTCTCATGGAGACAAGCTGTACACATGTTTACATTATGCCTTTTATTTATTTTTTATTTTTTTACATTATGCCTTTTAAACAAAATTCAATAAATGATGTGTGCTTGTGCATGTTTATTAAATTAGAGTTGCAGTGATTTATTAATTCTAGTAGAAGGGAATGAAATTGCAAGATGTTGTTTATTTGTATAAGTATAGGGGTCAATTTCATAGGGTTTTAGCAAGGTGAACACTGGCTTTATGGCTAGCCATTCTTGGGGGAGAGCATAGGTTTGTAGGGGTAACAGGGACATCCAAAGGTTGCTGAACCATTTGGGCAGTTGTCCAAATAGACTTCACCTAAATCATTCAAGACTGTTGGGCATTTCTCCCGTTTTTAAAGACCTCTAGGCATAATGACTCTCAGGCTCTCTTAACAGTAGTTTTCAACTTTGAGAAATGCTTATTAAAAGTTTGAGATGAATTGAAACAAAGACAAAAACACGTGTCCTCCCAAATCAGTAATTCTCTCTGTCTGTCTATAGGCACAAGGAATATTGTGTATACTGTGATTTTTCCCATGCTTGGGCACCTCACTGGGTATTTCCTTTCTTATTTATCATCCTTCTAGCAGTATTTCTCAAAGGGAGGCCCAAGGCTAGCTTGCATCAGAATCTCATGTGGTTATTAATTTAACATGGAGTTTCTTACTTCCCAAACTGATAAGAGTTAGAATTTCTAGATATGGGCATTCACAAAATTGAATTTGAAAGAGATCCCTGGCTAAAATTTGAGAGCATCTGCATCTTATTCTTCAGCATTTGACTCAAAGTCCTTTTTCCTTAATTACATTTGATTTAATCAAGTTTACCATCTAAGAACAATGTACTAATCTCTATATCTTTGTCTAATTATTAACACTTATTTATATCATATAGCCAAACTAATTTACTTTAGGAGCACTTATGAAGCATGATTAAAAATATGATGGATGTTTCAAGTTTTAAAGTTTATTACAGTAAAAGATACATTGCTTTGGATGCCACTCAGAATACTCCCTCTTGCTTCAAACACACCTATCCCATCATTCTTGCCACTTTCTGAAGTGGTTCTGGAGTCCTCTTTTATAAGTGTCTTCAGTTGTACTGTCATGGCTGCCTTGATGTCCTGAATCAATTAAAGTGTTTACCTTTCATGATCATTTTCACTGTGGGGTAGATCCAGAAGTAGCATGGTGCCAGATGTGGTGATAAGGTGATTGAGAACACACATCACAATGTTTTTACAAGCCTCCTTTTCTGTTGAATGGCACTCAGCAACAATGGTTGCTGTATTTTTGATTGCACCATATAAAGACACTCACAAAATAGGACTTCCAGAATTCCTTGAGAAAGTGGAAAGAATGTTGGATAAGTGTGTTCAAAATGAGGGGGAGTATTTTTGAGAGAGATTAATGGCAATGTGTCTTTTACAGTAATAAATTTTTAAATTTCTACCTTCACTGTATGATTCAATCAGACCTAGTCAATTATGGATGTTTTATTTCTTTCTGTAAAAGTGTTGTAAAGGCCACTGTCCATTATGGTGTAGAATCAATTTTCATGTATTTTATTATAAACTGTCTTTTTCTTTTTGGGTGTAGGTGAGATACATTTCCCATGTAGTGTAATTTCATATAAAATAAAATAAAGCAGGTTTGGGGGTTATTTGTTTTTTGATTGTTGCCCATGTCAATGGTCTTTTATGAATAGGAAATTAAGAGTTGACTTTTTGAGGGTTTTATACTTTGTACTTATTCTGTTCATGTTTAACAATTTGCCACATAAGCTCAAGTTTAAGGAAAAGTTTCTTCTATTTCTGCAGTTATCTCTGGCAAAGAGAAATTTCCTTTATATTTGACTCTTAAAGTTCTTCCTATTGTGGGTCCTCTCTCAATCACTGTATTTAGGAAAACAAAGTACCCTTTGGAGATGACATATCACCCCCAGTGACATCCATCAGTGGTAGTTTTGAATGCTTACCTGATACACTGTATTAAACAAAAGAGAGACATAGTAATTTACTGGTTGATGTCACCACGAACAAGACACTTAAAGATATTTTAAAAGGAGTATGTTAAGTGGAGATCATGATTATACAGTTATAAGATGGATTTTGAAGAAACAAACTTGCTTTGTGATGGAATACTTGTTGGCATACAATAAAGTGTACAGCATCTGCATTATTCACTGATTCAAAAAGTACTTTATATCAGACAGCTCAAATGGATATGAAAATGGTAAGCTTGGAAAACTAAAAAAATTGATTTTCATGGTAATGAAAATATTGATGATGAAGTTACAAGTGAAGGTTTGAATAAGACTGTTTAATGATGTATGAACATTGGAAATAAAGTTTAAATTAATATATTTTATTATACATATTTAAAATTTGTATGTATAATTAAATAAGTTACACATTATACTAGCTTATTTCATGTGTATCTCTACAAGCTAATACATTCAAGTTGGGCTTATACATAAATCTTTTATTATTGGGACAATCTTAAAATGCCTTTATATTTAGGCATATAGAGGTTCAATTTTTTCTTTCTTTTCCATCTTGGGAGTAGAGATCACACGAAAGTACAACTCTGATAAAGTCATTACATCATGTTCTAGCATTGTTCCCTCTCCTTGTAGATTCTTTCTAGATGTTTGCTGTGGATGATGACAAGTTTACCATTGTATACAAGAAAAATTTTGTGGTTTTATTTGTGCAAAACATCCATTGGTTTGATTAGGACTTCATTTTAAGTTCCTTAGTTCTTATGCTCTATGCAAAGTAACAAGTGTATATGCCTAAATTTATGTATTAAACTCTAATATAAAAAATTTTGGTTTCAGTGGGCTCCTCCAGGAAAGAAGGTGTTCCTGCCCATGTGAATCTCTCTGCATCCTCCATGTTAATGATTGCAATGCAGTACACATCTAATCCAGGTAAGTAGAAATCTGAGCAACTTGACTAATTCCAGAACCAATCACTAAATAAGATTCAATAAGCAAGCTGGAAAGTTTATGCAAAAACTTCGTTTTGTGGAATAGGCAACTGGAGATAAGTTAGAAATCACTTTTGAATTAAAATAAAATTTTCTTGTCTGTTGCAGTAGTAGTGACCTTGTTGACAAGTAATATTTTTACAATATATGAGGGTAAAATTTTACAATATTACTGGAAATTGATTGAATATAAGTATATAGAAATAGTTAAAACTAGAGAAATATAAAAACCATCTGCAATTTTGACAATTAATGATAACTACTCTTAATAAATTGGTAAATTTGCTCCTCTAATGCCATGTGAATATTCTTTTACCTTAGAAGAAATTATAAAAGAAGGACTCATGAGTTAAAGGTCATGAAAAAATTTCAGTAGTCCCACTATTTGTGCATAAAAGTGCTTGTCTCATTGTGACTTGTTGCACATTATGATGAAAAATAAAAATAATAATATCTCATTTTTATGTCTTAGATTACTAGCGATGTTGGAAAGGTTTATGACTTGACTTTGTTCAATTCCCATTTGTCAGCCTAGTTGCAGATGAACTTGGGAATCTGACATAAAAGAGAGCTGACTGTTGGAATCAAATGCTAAGATATGACCTCACTCTTTATTTTCACTTAATGTTAATTTGGAAAGTGATCAAATTTCATGGCATTACATTTAACCTTTTGTTTAATTAAGTTGACTAATAATTGAGCTTTTGACAGAAAATGAAGGAAAATATATATTTTTTTCATTTCAAAATCTTTATCCTTCTTGGTCTGCAGTGTCACCCTTGTCTTTTTTTTTTTCTTCCTTGAGATGGAGTCTTCTTGTGCTGCCTAGGCTTGCGTCACCATACTCCCATCCTTTGTCTTAGTCGGGATGCTATAACAAAATGCCATACATTGGGTGGCTTGCAAACCACGTTAATTTCTCACAGTTCCAGAGCCTGGGAAGTCAAGATCAAGGTGTTAGCATCTAGTTAGAGGGCTGCCTAATCACTTTATTAACTTCTTGGTATGACTTTAATGGTCTCTGCTTCTTATTTGATTGATAATTCTGTCTTTAAATAATTTCCCTCTTTTTGAATCTTGGTATAAAGAGTCAGAAGAAGTCAGGCCACTCTTTCTACACTTCTCTAAGAAATTTCTTCAGGCAAATATGTAATTTTGTCACTCACAAGTTCTATCCTCTACAAAACACTGGGATATGAACATAACTCAGCCAAGTCCTTTGCCACTTTTATAACAATAATGGCCTATGGTCCAGTTTCCAGTAGCATGTTCCTCATTTCTGTCTGTCATCAGAATTGCCTATACTGTCCATATTTCTGCCAACATTCTTTTCAGGATCACTTAAATACTCTCTAAGAAGATTGAGGCTTTCTCTATAGATCTGCTCTTTTATTTCTGAGTCCTCACTAGAACTTTTTTTAAAAAATTCACTTACAGCAATGTAGGCTTTTCTAGAATGCACCCCAAATTGATATAGCTCCTACTCATTACTCTGTTTCAAAGTTCCTTCAGCATTTTTGGTTATTTGTTACAGCAACACCCCACTATTTAGTACCAATTTTCTGTTTTAAACTGTGTAGAATGCTGTAACATAAACATATGGTGAGGGCCCACTTCCTGACTCACAAATAGTATCTTTGGAGTGTGTCCTCAAATGGCAGAAAAGGCAGAGGAATTCTCTGTAACTTATTTTATAAGGGTATTTACTAACCCTCTCATGATGGTTCTGCCCTCATGATCTAATCATCCCCCAGTAACCCCACCTCCTAATACCATTACATTGGGGATTTGGATTTAACATGAATTTTGAGGTGACACATTCAGTCCATGGCATCATTTAAGTATGAACTCCCTTATGATTACTATATGAATTTAATTAAAAGGTGTATTTTGGGAAAGTTATATCTCATGTTCTCTCTGTTTAGGACATCAGAATATAATTATATTTACTATAGATTGTCTTCTAGGAAAAAAAAAGCTCTTCATTTGGAATCTAGTTAACTAAAGTCTTCTGAGGCTTATGTCCTAATGTAGGAAAAGTAGGAATGCAGCATGCATAAAATCATGTACTTTGAGATTAGATGTGTATTGATTCATATCTGAGCTTACCTCCAAATTGCCTGTTAGTGTAACCTTGAGCAAGTTTTCTCATCTATAAAATGGGGATAATCTTAAAATGTTGTTTTGAAGAATGTAATGAGTTAAATATATGTAAATTGCTCACTTGGCTTAGTGACTGGCATATTGTAAGTGCTCAATAAATAGCAATGTGAATCCCTACAATATGATGTTTTCTTCTTCAAGTTGTATATTTCACTGGAAAATTGCTGTGATCCGAGAGTTATGTTATTGGCAAGTCTTTATCTTTTTGGTTTCGTGAACAGTCTCTCCATTTATTTAGATATTTTGTTACTTTTGGTTACAATTTATAGTTTTTAGCATACAGGCCTTCCATATTTTTGTTCAATTTATCCTGAAATACTTCATTTCAATTATCCTATTTAAATGGAGTTTATGTCCTTTTTCTAATTTCTTGCTACTAGCATATAACTATATAAAATATATAGCATATATAAAATATAGTTGATTTTTTAGTAAATTCATTTACTAGTTCAGGTGATTGTTTTGTGTATTAGTATTTTCAATCTAAACAATCATGTCATCTTCAATTTACATTAATTCTAATAGTTCTGTATAGGAATTCTATTTGGTAAATTGACAGTTTCAAATATTGAGTCTATTTTAATGCCATATGTCTTTAAAATATTCTTTATTAGTACATATTTGAAGTACGTAATGATTATATTTATTTTATGGAGTTGTTACATGTGCATAATACATCTTGGTTCTTTTTTTATCCCCTGTCTCTCCTCTCTCTTCCTACTCTTTCTCTTAGTTCCTTCCTAGTGCAAAACCTCTATTTTTTCTCTTTATTTCATCTCCTTTCCTTCCCTTCTCTTCTCCTCTCTGTCTCTGGTTTCCCCATTCATTTGAAAAAGATCTCCCTACCTCCTATTTATCTTCTATTTTGCTCTCTCTCTCTCCATATAGATAATTTTTCTCATATTAGAGGAACCATGCAATATTTAAGCTCATGCTTCTGACTTATTTCACTTAATATTGTGGTTTCAAGATGCATCCATTTAGCTACGGATGCCTCAAGTTTATCTTTCTTTATCTTCATGTGTTCATGGGGGAATGTTTATAGCCAGATATTCCATAGTAGAAATTATATTTCCTACCCTAAAATAGTCTTATAATGTGGGAAACAGTTAAGAAGTGAGGCATTGTTCACCAGGGGCACTCTGGGATCAAGTACTAGGACACCATTCTTTTTTTTTTTTTTTTTTGGTACCGGAAATCGAACTTGGGACCTTGTGCTTGTGAGGCAGGCAGCAAAACCACTGAGCTAAATCCCCGGCCCGGCATCATTCTTCTGTTTATATTTTTGTTGGGAGAAGCAAGAAGTGGCAGGTTGGTTCTTGCAGCTTATTGTGTGTTAAAGGCAGAACACAGTACTTGCTCAGGGACCTCCTGTGTACTTGGCTCGTGTTTGGTAGTGTGAAAACCACACAGACATGTAAAAATGGTGCTTTCTGTGGAACATATGTTTAATTGGGAATACTAGGCATAGTCACATACATCAGTAATTAAAAATGAAAGTAGTATGTGGAAAGTAACAAAAAAATGCTGTAGATGGTACTAATTCATTAGAAGGAGAGAACTCCATAGATCAAATGGATCAGGAAGGCATCATGCCACTTGAGCAAAGAAAATATACAGAGTTTTGATTGATAGGGTAAGTGGGGCATTCTGGGAGAGAAGTAGCTTAAACATATGGGCTTCTCAGGACTGTTCATGGGGCAGTTGGTGCAACACTGAATAAGGTTCCTACAGCAGACTCATATAGAATAGCAAACACTATGTAAGAGAAAGTGTCCTGGTACATCTATACTTGAGGACTCAGTGATGGCTTAAGGACAAACTTCTGTTTCTATAGTGATTCTTCAACAAATAACCACTGACTATGGAACACAGTGGTGAGCAAAACAGAACTGAATCCTGCCTTCACCTATCATATGGTAGGGCGTGGAGAACATATTAATCAAATAATCATAAATCAAGTATAAAGTTTCAATCATAGCAAGTGCTTAAAGTATCTTGTGTTATGAGACTCCGTAAAAGAATATTTTTGTGCTGGAGATAGTGGTACATGCTTATAATCCCAGCACTCCGGAGGCTGAGGCAGGGAGATCGCCATGAGTGTGGGGCTAGTGAGTTCAAGTAGTTTAAGCCTGAACTATGAAAGAAAGAGAGAGAGAAATTTAGCCCTTCTTGAGGAGAACAGGAAGGGGCTTCCTGAGAGAGCAACTTTTGTTCTGAGAAGTCAGTGATGAGTATCTTAAGATGGCCTACAAGCTGGGAGTGGGATAGGGTTCCAGGCAGAGGAACCTCATGTGTCAAGAGGGAGCTTGTTAAGCTGGTGGGACTGAGGGATCACTGTAGCCCTCTGGATGAGGGTTGCTTGCTGTGACATGAAACTTAGAGAGCAAGCAGGATGACATGGGCTCTATTAGGGAGTCCTGTGTTTATACCAGAGGCGCTCTGATGGATGCCTATGTGTCACTCTGATTTCAATTGAGACTGAATTGAAGAGGAGCCAGATTAGGTATATGTTCAAGCATGTCAAAAGCAGAGGCAATTGAAATTGGGAAAAGTAGACTTATTTAGAGCTATTAAAGAAGTAAAATTGAGAGGTCTTTGTGACATATTGAGTACAGTGGGTTTCTGGTTTGTACTAACTGGATGATGCATGGTTGTTCACTGATAAAGTAGGCAGTAGCAGATGAGGCTTCTCAGGGAAGATTATGAGATCTGTTTTGGACATGTGTTCAAAGTGCCTGTAAGATGCCTAACAGGAGGAGTATGTAGCTGTGTTATGGGTCTAGAGTTCAGAACTGAACTCTAGACTACAGGTAAAATGAACTTTAAGCCTACATGCAAGTGTCCAGTGACCTTCATTGAATTGTGTGTTGATGATTACTTTAGTTATATAAGAGTGTGAGATTGCTTAGGGGATAACATTGAATGAAAAGTAAAGTGGGTCAGGCATGGTGGTACACACATGTAATCTCAGCACTGAAGCTGAGACAGGAGGATTGAAAATTTGAGCCCAGCCCGAGCAACTTAGCAACTTAGTGAGACCCTGTCTCAAAAGAAGAAAAAAAAGATTAAAAGGGGTTAGGGTTGTAGCTCAGTGTGATGGCCCCCTGTTCAATCCCTAGTACTGCCCCCCTGCCCAAAGTCTTGGAAATTTCCACAATGAGACAAGGAGGGCCAAAGGATGAAGAAGAAGTTGCCAAGGATATTGAGAGGTTGTATCTGGCTGACTTTAAACTACAAGCATATTTGCAGTTTGCTTATTAGAGAGTCTTAAAGATAGCTCCACAATATTAGGGGGCTTTGACAGTGTCTTTGTGTTTCTGTTGGACTTCTCAATATATTTGTACAATGGTAGCCACAGTGGAGGGTATTATATATTCATACAATCAGTCAGAGTCCTTAGAGAAGTCTTCGGGTAAGCCTCTTTCCTTTTATCAGAGGGAGAGAGAGGGAGAGGGAGAGAGAGAGGGACAGAGAGAGAATATGTCTCAGAAATTCCCCAGTAGATTCTCTCTTAGGTCTTCCTGGCCACGACTAGTCCCACATCCACCCTAGCTACAAGGGGGTCTGGGAAAATTTGTGTGTTGGCATATGACAAGGAAGAAAGTGTTATTGATAGCATTTGAGTGGGAACAATAGTGTCCACCACAGGTGAAAGAATGGGTCACAAATCCATGACGCCTTTGAAAAGGAGACTGGTCAACAGAATTGAATGTTGCTGACAAGTCAAGAAATTGCAGGCTGAAAAATGTCCATTAAATTGAATGACATAGAGGTCATTGGTAACTAAAATGTGACCATCTTCAGGGTCACAATGGAGCTAGAAGGTAGATTAGGGAAGGTAGCAAATGGGCATCTAGAATGAAAGTGTCTTTCATCCTCAAGCTAACACAGGCACATCAGGGGGGGTTTGTTCTTGTGTAGGTTCTAAAAGTTCCTCTGTAAGGTGGAATAGATGATCAAATGGTAAGAGTCCCAGTCTCATCCCATCGGATGTCACTTGGTCTCAGTCCAACCTTAGGCAAGATTGAGGATGAAGTCTGAGTTTCCTTCAGCAACAAGCTCTCAGCATAATATTTGTTGCATAATGAATACTCAGTAAATATAAGCTTTTATGATCTTATTTAGCTACTTTTCCTATGCATTTCTTGATTTCACTGACACAAGATTATGGTATTAAAATAAGTTTACTAAAGACTCTTAATATGTCTTTTGTAAATATGATGTGTGAAATATTGCTCAAGGATCTTGGAATAAAGCTTGATAAAGACAAGGACTAATATGATTTTTGCAAAGTAGGAATCCAAGTGGATAAATAATTTCCAATTTAATGATTAGAGTGAAAAGTCATACTAAAGTAGTTAATTATATCTCAAAGGATGTTTTATATGGTATTACATTTCATATACAAATCGCATTTTCTTCCTTACAGTGTATCATTGTCAGTTACTGGAATGCCTCATGAAATATAAACAAGAAGTTTGGAAAGTAAGTTTTGGGTCAAATTTAAACCATACTCACTAACTTATGTAATATACATTACAGCTGTTATTTGGGTCAAATTTATCAATGTCTTTATTTTTTTGAGGCAGGGCCTATGCTTTTTACTTATAATTTAGAGCAGAAACTAAACTTTAAGAACGGGCTGTTTTAGGGCTGGGAATGTATGAGGCCCTGGCTTCAATCCTCTCTTAAAAAAAAAGAAATAACTATCTTGACAGATAAAGTAATTAAATGCATCTTATTCTTGGAATTAGGAAATTATATTGTGTGACAAGTATTTTTAGTTTGAGAAATTGCTTGAGAATCCGTCTTCTTCCAAATAGGAGACATTACATGTTAAGAAATATGATTAGGAAGGGCCGGGGATTTAGCTCAGTGGTTCCTCTGCCTGCCTTGCAAGCGCAAGGTCCCGAGTTCAATCCCTGGTACCAAAAAAAGAGAAAAGAAATATGATTAGGAAAATATTTTTATTGCAGTGTTTGACATGCTGGTGTATGCTATTTTGAAATTTTTCTGTAACATGAATCTGATTAGAGATATTAAAAAAGTGCATTTTTAAACTCCCTCTTGGGGAATTATTTAAGAAGGACAAATAAATAAATACTAAAAATAATGTCTTTATGTGGTCTATTCTGTGTAGCATGCCTATATGATGAAATTCCAGGGAAATTACTCACCTCAATCACTGCATAGGAATTTTCACTGCTCTGGTAATATTGAACGAGCAAGATTTATTTTCATTTGATGATGCTAAGTCAAAATATGCTTCCTGTTTCCTTTAGGATCTTTTGTATGTGATTGCCTATGGGCCTTCACAGGTGAAACCTCCAGCTGTGCAAATGCTTTTCCACTACTGGCCCAATTTAAAACCTCCTGGGGCAATAAGCGAGTACAGGGGGTTGCAGTACACAGGTAAGAAGAGAAGAGCCCTGTGATGCCCCCTCTGTATTTCTCCTGTGCCACATTTACCTTACCTACCTTTAAAAAAAAATCTTGCCAGATTATATGTACTGTGCCTTGGGACATTGTCACACATCCTTTCTGAAACTAGGCAGTTTAAAAATGAATTAGCTAGCCAAGTGTGGTAGTCCCAGCTACTGTGAAAGCTGAGGTATAAGGATCGCTTGGACCAAGTTTGGGTCAGTTCTGGGTAGCAAAGAGAAACTCTATCTCCTTAAAAAGATTAATTAACTAAAATCAGTTTCAGAAGTATCTATGACAACATAGTAAATTGCCTAAGTTCCAGTTCTATTTGCTGTACAGCGGGCCTGTGGTCTTAACTATTGCTGAGATAAATCTCTACAAAATCATGAGCATAAGATTAATGTCGTGAATTTACTCATCATTTAGCAAAAACCCCACCTGGCTAATTCTGCTCTGGTAAGAAGAGTTCCATCATTTTCAGTGTTGCCATTTGATGCACTAAATAAAAATTAATGACCCCGATAACCTCATTTGTTTAGGTAGAGCCAAAGATTGATGAGTCTTGGTGTAATTAATCATAAGAAGTAAATACTAACTTTAAATGTAATGACAGATATCTACCAAAACCTTTGCAAAGCCAACCAACTAACCCACTCACTCCAGGTTCTAGGCTGGTGTTTATGTATTTTAAAAATCAAAGAAAAAAATCTTATGACTAATGGAGTTTCTAATGACCCCCAACACCCTGTATACATATTTTTCTGAAAACTGGAGGGATAGATATTTTTGCAAGGTTAGCTTTTATTCAATTTATTGCAAGACTGTATACTCATGTTCTGAGAATATACTCATTGGCATCACTCATCTTTATGAAGGTGATTTAAGGTGGTTCTAAGGGGATTTAACTTATTTCAGGTGTCTGATTTGTATTTCTGATGAAAGATTTAAAGCCAAGTGTTAGAGATATTCATACTCATAGTTTGGGTTTTCATAACGCTTGGTGGGCTTATTCTACCCAGAATAGTAAGTGGTGACAATAATATTAATAAGACAATTAAGGTACATGTAAGCAAATTTCTTAAATTTACAAATTGGTATCATTAGTATTTCATATCATTGATAGTAGAGAATGTTTCAGAGTTGCTAAGTGAATAATTTGAATGTAAAATTGGCAGAAAGTTGGACACAATGTAATAAAAGATGAATCCACTGAAATAAAGATAATCCTTTTCTTATTAGGTACCTGAAATCAGTATGTGTGTGATGTTTGAATGGAAAATCCGTATCAAATGAAATTTATTTACTTGATAACTATTTAATGAGTAGCTGCAATGTGCCAAATACTGTACTTTTTGTTGAGAATACAGTAGCTAACACAAAGCCAGATCTTGTGTGTTTAATACAATCTAGATATGAAAGTTAATTCATTTTATTCAACAAATATTTATGAGGTTTCTGCTATTATTCAGTAGTATCCAGTATTATCCAGGTATTATTCTGGGCACTGAAGTGGGGAACAAACAGATGAGCTCATTAACATCTTGGAGCTTACGTTGTAGTTGTGGGGAAGATTTAGAGACTGCCTTTCAGTGTAAGAAGTGCTAAAGTAGAGCAAATATAGAGAGCCGTGGGAACACATAGAAAAGTCTCCAGACTTACTCTGACGGTAGGCAAGTTTGAGGAATACCATTTTTTAAAGAAAATTCTTGAATGAGAGACATTTGAGCGGATTCCTAAAGTATTGATATGCATACAACAGGTGTCAGAGGAGACTGAGCCACGAAGGGATAAACTGTGGGTTGGAAACAGAAGGAACTGCATGGGTTTGGACTTGGAGGCAGAAGGCAGCTTGATGGTATTTAGGAAGTAGAAAAAGTCAAATACAGCCAGGCAGTGGAGTGAGGAGAATAGCCATAGCTGAGCAGAAAGGCTGGTAGGGCCTGTGGTAGAGTTGGGATTTAATCTAACATCAAAGGAAACCAGGAATATGTTTTAAGTGGAGAAATCATTTGATAAAATTTGCCTATTCACAGAATGCCAGAAACTCAGCATGCCTCTGGTATGGGCCAGCTAAAGCTGTCTTCAATAAAGTTGCTTAGCCTATGCCTACTAAGATCAGAGCAACTCTTTAATCTTCTCTTGGGCTATTTGGCCCAGATGTGGCTAAGGACATTCATTCTTTTTTTTTTTTTTTTGGTACTGGGGATCAAACTCGGGTCTTTGCACTTGCGCACCAGGCAGCGAAACCACTGAGCTAAATCCCCGGCCTAGGGCATTCATTCTTCAGTCCACCTTTGCAGTCACACATCCATGCTTCCTTTTGTTTGTCATGGTGTTAAGTATCTACCAGGCATTCTGTATAGGAAATGAAAGATCATGGAAAATATCATTCTGATCTGTATATTGGTGTTTATTCAATACTACATACTTGTCTGATATTTTACTATTTTATCTGGTTTTTAAGCTTTAAAAATCTTTTATTGTCTGATGTTTTTAGCTTTCTAGTTGAATTTATGGATGAAGCACCTTATTAGGATTTACAGACATTTTTTTCAATTTATCTACACAAACGTTTTGAGTGGTTTTATTTCAATTCTACAGATGATGAGTGGGACGGAGTTTAAGTAACATGCCTACATTCACGGATAATGAGGGCACAGCTTGAATTTGAAATCCACATTTTTCTACTCTTTATCAGTGTGACATCACTTTTGTCTGTTCAGTTCTTTAATTAAATTTTAGCTGGAGCATTAGAATTTTTCACAGTGCATGCTTCAATGAAGGGAATTTTCAGTAGTTACATGGTACTGCAGTCCCAAAGAATTTTAGTAATAAAATTATACAGTGACAGGATTTTATGGGCTTGGAAGTTCAAAGATGAAATTTTCTTAGGGATCAGAAACTTTTCCAGTGAGATGTTTCCTTTTTTTTTTTAAGAAAAGCACATTTTATTTTTTACAAAAAGGAAAATTGCTTATGTATGGACAAATGTAAATGAACACCCAGAAATTTCTCACTGAATTTTTGATACATGTTTTAAAGATAACATTGTATATAATTATACAAGTATCCCCTAATCTTTTAGTATAAAATTTCAAATATAGAAACATTTAAGGAATAATCCTGTAAATACACATAGCTTTAATAATTGTTATGAATCCATTGTACTAGCTTTGGTATTGATTCACAGTAATTTTCTTTTTTTCACAGTAATTTTAAATATACTTATATGTTTACAAATTATGTACTGTTTTTTAAATACAGTTAACATGGGAATATTTACAGCTCTTAAGAACATCAAAGAATGAGAATTTGATGATCTACAGTGTTTGTCTCCTTTTGGTTTATTACTGTTTATTAGTTGTACCAACAACTACTCCAGTTATTTTGTTTATCAAATACGATTCTTACAGATATAAAATTGGAGTCTCATATTTTTTGTGTGATTCTTACATGTATACATGTATTTAAAATAGGATTTCTTCTGTTAAAAGAGATGCAAAAAATTATAAGAAGTTTATTGACAATGAAAACAATTATGTTGTCTTAAACAGCTCTGATTTTGTAGGAAAGAAAGAAATCATGTAGCAATTTTCTTGTAACAATGTCCTAATTAGTAAATAATTCAGTTTTGTACCAATGAACTCCAATTCTTATTGTTTAGTCTTGATTTGAATTATGGATCAAAAGACATAAGATACACATTTCTAAGAGACTTTTGCAAAAGTAAATAAAAGAATAACTAAAGATAGCACAAAATTAAACTTGATGTAGGCTATATTATATAAATATAGGCTAACTGCACATTGGTATGGGTGGATTCTTCAATTGTATATAAGGTCTGTTCTTTTCTGTCATAATTTCTCCATTATTACTTTCTTTGCTTTTTACTAAATTGATTTTATATCTCATAATTAAAAATATTGAAAAAATTTTAGTGCTTTATATACATGCAGAAAAACACACAAATTGTATGTGTATGTGGAATACCTCCTTGTCATGTGCTTCCTCTCAAGTGATTACCTCCTTCTTTCCAATACCAGAGATTAGTTTTGCTTGTTTTTGAATTTTATAGAAATTGAAGTAAATGTTATTTATGTGGGTGTGTTTGTGTGTTGTCCATGATGTTGAGGATAATTGTACTTCATTAATTTTTGTTTGTTTGTTTTTGTTTTTTGGTACTGGGAAATCGAACTTGGGACCTTGTGCTTGCGAGGCAGGCACCGGAACCACTGAGCTAAATCCCCGGCCCTGTACTTCATTAATTTTTATCGCTATATGTAGTCTAGCAAGTGAATGTACCATAGTTTACCTGTCTTTTCTACTGTTAGTGGACATTGTATTGTTACCATTTTTTGACTATTACACATAATGCCACCATGAACATTCTTCTATATGTCTTTTAGGGGAAAAATGCACACATTTTTGTTGGGTATTTGCTTAGAATGGAATTATTGGATCAGAGAATGTACATATGTCTTTAATGGATAATGACAAACAGCTTTCCAAAGTACTTACATGAATTTGTACTCCCATTAGCAGAATGTAAGAGTTCTTTTTTGCCTTATATTCCACATTATGGGCCATACTCTGTTTTGTTAGCTTTTAAAACTTTAGATATTTTCGAGTATGTGTAGAAATACCTTATTGTAATTATAATTTCTCTTTCCTCTATTACGAATGAAATTGAAAATTTTTCATATTTATTAGTCATTTGGATACACTTTTTATATAATCTTTGTCAGCTGTGTTTGTTACAAGTGCTTTTTAATTTTTAATTCTCAATGATGTCTTCCATTAATTGAAATTTTTCTTTTAATATAACCAAATTAACAATCTTTTTCTTTATTTTTAGTCCTGTTTATATTCTAAGAAAATATTTCCCTACCCCAAAACTATGATGATAATTTTTGTTATATTCTGTAATCTTTGCCTTTTACCTTTTAGTTGTATCTGGCATAAATTTTTCTGTATGACATGAAGTAATATCATTTTTTTCTCTTATGGATAGCCAGTTAACATAATTTATTGAAAATATTATCTTTTCCTTACTGTTAGTATGTGCCATTTTTGGCATGAATCAAGTGTCTAAGGATAGTTCTGTCTCTGGCTTTTTTATTTAGTTCAATCATTGTATTTTCATTTTACTAATACTGTATTAGTTTTAGTTACCATACTTTAAAAGTAAAATTTGATATCCAGAGGTGCAAGTTCTCCTACCTTATGTTGTTTTCTTTCTTGTTCTCACTGCTTCTTTCTGTTAGTTCTCCTCTTTTTTCTTGTTTTTTCTCGTCCCTCAAGAATACCCTGCCTATTCCTAGCTCTTTACCAGATTAAAGAGTTTGTCAAGTTACCATAGCACAAACACCAGAACTGCTGGGATTTTGATTGCGATTCCCTTCTATTTATGTTGGGATAATTTTGATCAATTTGGAGAACTACTAATAATACTGAATCTTCAAATCTATTAACATGGTATATCTCTTGATTTGTTTATGTTTCCATACTTTCCTTAAATGATAATTTATAGTTTCTTGTGTGGATGTCTTGTATATCTCTCATGTCCTTATTCCTAGGTATTTATTTTTCATGTTATTGTCAGTGATATCTTTTTGAAAAATTATGTTTTCCAGCCTTTTGTTGCTAGTATGTGGACATGCAATTAATTTTAATGTATCAATTTTGTATTCAGAAACTTTGCTAAGTCACTTTTAAACTCTAATAATTTATTGTGGTAACTTTGTTAAAAATTGTTTTGATGTGTGCAATTATATTATTGTTGAACAATAAAAGTGTAATGCATCCTTTTTAATCCATAAGGCTTTTATGTCTTCTTGCCTTATTGTACTAGTTAAAATTTCTTGTGCTGTGTTGGCTTCTGAGTTCCTTCATGATTTCTTCTTTGACTCATGGATCATTTACAAGGATGATTCTTCTGTGATCATGTAACATACTTAAGCATTATTTTACACATTGACATTTTTAACACTTTCTTTTTTTAAAAATTAAATTCTTTTATTGGTACATTGTAGGTAT
>NW_004624734.1:9977418-9991959 GCF_000247695.1 Heterocephalus glaber
TCTCCTGGAAATCTGTTTGCATCTGTTTTATGAATTCCATTTGTTTCCTATGTTGCGATTCCATCATGTTCCTCAGCTTCTCTATTTTTTTATCTGTGTCCTCTCTAGATTTATTAATCATGTCTTGTACTATGGGCACAATCTCTGCTGTTATGTAAGAAATTATTTCTGATTTCATTTTTTCCAGATCCCCTTTTGTTGCCAGTTCAGGTAGTCCAGGTGGTTGAGTATGAGATTGTTCCATCTCATTTCCCTGTGGGGTTGCTATAGGTGATCTGGTAATCTGATTTTGAGACTTGTTTACGTGTCTTTTCATTTTGGTAGGGGGGATCCTATTGGTGCCCCCGTGGCTCACCTCCTCTGTTCTGGGAGTGGTGGAATGGCAGCCTGGAAGCTCCTACCTCTGGGCTGGGAGCAGTGGAATGGCAGCCTGCAAGCCCCTACCTCTGGGCTGTGAGTGGTGGAAAGTCAGCCTGGAAGCCCCTTCCTCTGTGCTGGGAGTGGTGGAAAGGTGTCTCAGGAGCCCCTTCCTCTGGGCTTGGAGTGGTGGAAAGGTGTCCCAGGAGCTCCTTCCTCTGGGCTGGGAATGGTGGAAAGGTGGCCTGGAGCACCTTCCTCTGGGCTGGGAGTGGTGCAACCATGACCCAGAAGCCCCTTCCTCTGGGCCTGATTCCTATGTTTTATTCTTAATATTCTTGATGAGCCTGGCTAGAGGGCTTATCAATTTTATTTAATTTTCCAGAAAGTCAGCTTTTTGTTTCATTGATTTTCTCTATTGGTTTTCTATTTTTAACTTTAATAATATCTGTTTCTATCTTTTTTATTTTCTTCCTTCCATTGACATTGCACTTCACTTATTCTTTATTCTGTTTTGTTAAGGACATAGTATAAATCATTTTTTAGATATTTTAGATTTTCTAATATAAGAATTTAAAGGTATAAACTTCCATGAGACCATTGTTTTATTTTCATCCCACAAATTTGCTATGTATATTATGTTTTCATTATATTTTAGCATAGAATATTTTCTAACATTCTTTGTGATTTATGAATTGATTAGAGGTATTTTTGAAAGGTACAAATATTTGATGAAATTGCTTTCTAGTTTAATTTCATTCTCACTAGAGAACATACTGTGTGATATAGCTCCATCTAAATTTTTTAGGCTTATGACTAGAATATTTTCTATACGAGTAAATGTTACATGAGTATTTGAAAATATTGTACTTTACACAGTGGCTGTGTGGTGAGTTTTGTTTTTTAACATTTAAGTTGTTTGAGAGAGTTATTCAGGTCTTAATGATATTACTGATTTTTTATCAGTTACTGCTTGTGTTATCTGTTACTTGTTTCATCAGTTATTGAGAGAGAATTGTTGAATTTTACAACAGTAATTATGAACTTCTCTTTTCAGTTTAGTTGATGCACACATGCTTATGATTATTATATCTTCTTGATCAACTGGCCCTTTTGTCTTCATGAAATAGCTTTCTTTTTTCTGGTAATATCTTTTTCCTGGAGCTTACCTGTCTTGTATTTATAAAGATTTCAGTCTTCTTTTTTTCTTTTCTTTTCTTTCAATGTAACAAAAGTAGGTATTAATAAAGAAAATATTAAAAAACACTTCTATGAAAATATAAAACAAAATGTCATAACAAAATAGAGAATAAAAATCGTTAGTATACTATGTATCATGATCTTAAAAGAATGGCAAAATGTTACTCAGAATACAAGTGATAGACAAAAAAGTGTCTCTCTAACAAAGAAGAAACAAACAAAAAGACAAAACTTTCTTTTAAATGAACAAAAAGAAACTAGTAGCCTGATGTAGGTTTTTCTGTTTATTACTTATCTGTTTATATTTCAAATGCTTTTCATAAGTAGCATATAACTAAGTCATGCTTTTTGATAAATTTAAACTTATTAGACAATCTCTGTCTTTTAGACCATTTCCATGTAATATACTTATTGTTTAGACATTTTGCATTTAATGTAATTATTGATATGATTGGGTTTCAGTCTTTGACTTTGTACTTGCTTTATATTTGTTACAGCTAGTTTTTATTTCTTTTTTATATCTTTCCTTCTTTTGGAATAATTTTTAGTGTCCAATTTTATGTTTGTATTGGATTAACTTTTCCTTTTTAAAAAATTGCTCTAAGGCTTACAAAATATACCTTTAACTTTGTAGTCTACCTTCAAGTAATATTATACCAATCAATATACTAATGTACTAATTCTATGTATTTTCACAGTCTCCATCATCCTTTTTTATTTATTTTATTAAATTTTTTTTTTGTGGTACCAGGGATTGAACTCAGGACCTTGTGCTTGTGAGGCAGGTGCTGTGCCACTGAGCTAAATACCTGGCCCTCATTTTTAAAGTTTTGAAACAGGGCCTCACTACATAGTTCAGGCTGGCCTTGAACTCACTATGTAGCCAAGGCTGGCCTTAAAGTTGTGGCAGTCCTCCTGCCTCAGCCTCCTAAGTGCTGGTATTATAGGCATGTGCTACCAGGTCTGACCTTCCTTTTTATTCTTGTTATCAAACATTATACACACAGATAATTAGCCTCATAATACATTGCTATTATTTTTATTTTCAATATTTAATCATCTTTTAATAACATGTTAATATGAGTAAAAATATCTTTTGTAATTATTTACTATATTTGCCATGTCTCACACTCTTTATGCCTTTGTGTTGGCCCAGGCTTCTATATAGTATCATTTACTTTCAGGTTGAAGCACTTCTTTTACAATTTCTTGTAGCAGAGCCCAGCTGGCAATTAATTCTATTATCTAGTGTTTGTCTTCAAATAACTTTTATTTAATATTCATTTATGAAGGATATTTTCACTGGGTATAGAATTCTAGGTTGACAGTTTTTTTCTTTCAGCCTGTTAAAGATGTCGTTCCATTGTCTTCTGGCTTGCATTGTTTCTGACAAGAAATCAACGATCATTCTTATCTTTGTTCCCCTGTAAGTAATGTGTCTTTTTTTTTTTTTTTTTTTTGGTTTTGTTTTGTTTCCTGGCTGCTTTTAGATTTTCTCTTTACTGTTGCTTTTCATCAATTTGATTCTAACGAGTTTTGGTGTGATTTTTCTTGCTTTTATCTTCCCTATGACTCATTGAGCTTTTTGGATCTGTGGGTTCATAGTTTCAATCAATGTTGAATGAATTTGGCCAGTATTTCTTCAAATATATTCCCCTTGTGATCCTTTTGTGCTTTTAATCAGATATATTTTATACTTCCTGAAAATTTCCCGCAGCTCATTGAAGCTCTGTTTTTCTTTCAGTACTTCACTTTGAGTTATTCCTATTAAGTCTCCTAAGTGCCTGATCATTTCTTTTGCATTATTTAATAGCTATTTAGCCTATTCAGTGAATTTTTCATTTCAGATATTGCATTTTTTTATTTTTAGAAATTTCATTTTTTAAATTTTATCTTTCATATTTGTCCTCATGTTCATAATCATGTTTTCCTTCGAATATGTTCATAGTAGCTATTTTTTAGTTATTGTTTGCTAACTGCTTCATCTGCATAATTTCTGGGTATGTTTTGTCAATTTTCTTCCTGTTTCTGAGTAGCATTTTCTTACCTTTCCAAATATCATATGATATTTGGCTGGATGCTGGATTTTATGAGTATTACATTGTTGAATATCTGGACTTTTTCCCATTAAAATACATTAGAGTTTATTTTATTTGTTGGTTTTCCATTAAAGTGTGTTGGAATTTCTAGTTGATCAGCTTGACCTTTCCAAGGCTTGTTCTTAATTTTGTCAAGATAAATCTAGGGTGGCTTGCCTCTGTTAATTTAGTTCTGTTTCTAAGATATAACACTCCTTGTGTCTCTGTTGTATGCCTCAGGTGTCAAATGAGTTTCTATCATTCTGGCTGGCTAGACCTTGAATATCTCCTAGCCATGTATGGGTACTTGGAATTGTTTAGCTTATAGGTCCCCTATAGTTGTTCTTTATCCTTCCTCATGAGTTTTACCTTACATACGTTTAGCATATTATAAAGCCAAAGACTCAAAGTTAATCCTACTTCTACTTTCTTGGTACTCTACCTAGCAAATTCCAGCTATCTTGCATCTTTTATCTCAACTTTTCTCCTCTCAACTCAACAAAACTACCCTACTCTGCTTATCTTTTGCTTTCTTGGATCAGGGTGAAGGTACTTTTACAAAGAAAACTAGGGTGATTGTGGGGCTTACTACATTATTTCTCTTCTGTCAAAAAACACTAACCTACACTATTTGTAGTTCAATTTTTCTAAACAGCTGTTTCATATATTTTTTTCAGTTTTCTAGTTACTTATGGTAGGAAGGCAAGTCTGATAACAATTGCGCCATCATAATTGGAAGAAGAATTAGTGTATGTCATGTTTTTGTGCTCTCTTTTGTTATTTTATTTGAATGGAGTTCTATCATGACTATATTGCCATGCAATAAGGTATGTAGATTGTCTTTATATAAGAACCAATTTTAGTACTTTTCCCAATTACAAATTGTATTCTGTCCTCAGAGATTTTTTTATACAGTACATCTAACATCTAGACATATTACAAAACCTTGACAAGTGATTTTTGACACACAACAGAAGTTAAGAATTACTGTCCTAGTAAGCTTAAATCTAGTGTGGATTTGATAACTTAAGCAGAGCATCCCACAACCTGTTCTTATCTCAGTGACACATGGTAGTAGTGCAACAAGAAGTGAGAGGAATTAGACCTATGTATTCCCACTAGTCACACAGAAAGCATTAATTTCTGGCAGAGCAGAAGTCTTTAGAGCACTGATCTAGTGCTATGGCACTGATTGTTTGCACTTGTGCCACAACAGTTGTTATGTATTTTGGATATTACTTATATCAAAGACTTACTAATTTTTATAAAACAGTCTGCAAACATTCTCATAATATACTGATTCAGAAATGGTTAGCTGGTTTCATCCTTTGTGCCAACTCTATTTAGATCAATGATGGCTGCTCAGAGCTTTCTTCAGACCAGTTATAAACTCAGCAAGAAGGGATGCTATAATGGATTAGTTTTGTTTGTCATGAGCTTGGGACTGGAGGAATATGTGCCATATTCCATATATTTGGAATTCACGTACAGGTTAAAAGGCAGTTTTTTTTCTCTTTAAGTATCTCTTTGTGCACAAGAAAAACTATTGCTTCTCTTTGTAGTCATCTTGACTTTAAAATATATGGGAAACAAACTTGAGAGTTATGCAATGTGTATATTTACATTATTTCTTCATTCATCCATTCATTTACTCATTCCTTTTTTTCCTCTAGAAATATAATCAATATTAGAGTAGTGGTCTCTGATCTGTACTTGTTTTCTTTTTATATAAATTGATTTGTTGCCCTGGAAAATTAGAGTATGATAGTTTAGAAAGATGTGTTACTTTAAAGTATATAAACCTACTAGCTTTTTAAAAACAATGGAGTACTGTTAGTTAAGTACATTGCACAACATAATAGTCTAGAGGATGATAATTACCAGTTGTGATTTTAACTCTGGTTTATTCCAGGTCACTTGGTTTTTTCCTTATTATACTATCTGTATACTGAGTTAAAGAGTTGGCTAATAGTTATCAGCAAACTAGCAGAGGTTTAGTATTTGGGTTACATGTGTGAGAAGTTTCATTTGGGCAAGAAACTCATCTTTCCAATGGCAGGGGTGGAGTGGGAAATGGAATATTGGAGAATGCCTTTCCACTTATTTCAGTTATTATAAATTTGAAATGCTTCCTGATACCAAAAATATAGGATGATTAACATAATATACTACAGTGAAAAGAGCAGAATACCAGAAACTAAGAGATATAGGTTCTAGTCCCAAGTTTCCCAAGTTGTATTTAATAATTCTGTGTCCATATCAAGCTTCACAACCTTTTAAACTTTAACTTTGTTTTGTATGCAATGAGAGTAATACTCCACTGTATCTACCCCACAGAGTTTTTGAGGAATGAAGTGAAAATATAGTCATAAAAATCTTCAATAACTTATTAGTGTTATAGTATTGTGAGGTAATATGGTACTACATATGCCATCATATACTGGCTTTCTTTCCCTTGGAAAATGCTGAAGTTATGATACCTTTGCCTGATTTTAAAACCTTTTATAGATTATAAAAGACATTTATGTTAGGAAATCAATAATGATGATTCTATTTAGGTAAAAAGAAAATAGTGAAGTGTCTGCTGTGTTTTCACCAGGGCATGAATAATTTCAGTGAGAAGTATTCATTAGCTCTATTTTGCTTTACAGCTTGGAATCCCATCCACTGCCAACACATTGAATGCCACAACGCAATTAACAAGCCAGCTGTGAAGGTACTGTTTTATTAGACCTAGTGGCATGTTGTATTTTCAGTGGTTAAATTATTAGGAGAAAATTGCTGATTAGAGTGTAATAAATTGCATGCTTCTCTGTAAAGCAGAGGCTTTTGATCTGTAGTAATCTCAAGCACTTCTATGTTCAGTCTGACTGTACTTAGAGAGGAATAAATAGTGGTGTGTACAAGTTTTACCTGATGAGTTCATAGCCAAGTGATGTATAGTAGTGAGCTAATTGTCAAAAGAGTCTCAGTGGAACACTTACATAGTCCTTAATTGGCTTCTATTTGAGCCAGTTAATTAAATTAAAATGTATTTTTCCTGTTTTCATCTGTACACTTCAAATTAAGACTGCCTAGTATGTGACAGTGCATGCTCAAGAAATGTAGGACAAAATTGGAAAATCAATAATCAAGTCAGAGATGTGACTTAGTTGGAAAGAATGAGAAGTGTTTGGACAGCATACACACAGAAGGCTAAATTGGAGATAAGGAAACAGTGGCTTAGAGAGATTAAATCCTATGCTCCAGTGGTGGAATCAGTTAGCACAAGGTACTTATACAGAAAGGTCAAGTCACGCTGCTAAGGTCACACAGACGATATCAGAATAAGGCAACAGAATGAGGTAATTTGACTCTTAGCCTCATTTTTTTTTTCCACATCATATTCTTCCAGTCCCATTAAAACCCAAAATCTCAGATTGCTTATGATATATTTGTTGGTTTGACTGGTTGGACCAGTGCCTGGATTTGCGAGAGTTAAATTTCATATTATGAAGTGTTTATTAGAGTTCATAGTTACTTTTAAGAACTTAGTGCCATGAGAGTTTGCTTATGTTATTCTAAAGCTACATAGACTGTCCAGATGGCCAAATGATAGAAAATTAATACCACCATGGTACAGAAACAAAGCAGGTAAAATGAGATCCTATAAATATAAAAGAAACAAAAGAATGCATTTCATAAACCAAAGTGGCAACAGGGGGCCAGTAATGATATTGTCGTCTAGATATATCATACTAACAACAATGGGGATTTTTGTATCTCTCTCTGTCTTTGATGAATGCAAATTGAATGAATGTTGAGAAAGAGCAGATGAGGATAACCTGCCAATGAAAGCATGAGCCTCTCCCATTCTACGATGTGCACCCCTCTCTTGAACTTAAGAGACATTTAGGACGCAAAGACACTTTGGTTTGGTGTGAGGATTTTTTTTTCTGAAATTCTTTTATTGGTACATTTTAGGCATACAACACAATTAACGTTTCTCATTGGGAACTTGTACCTTTACATGATGCATCTTGGTTCTTATTTCTTCTCCATTCCTAGCCCTCCCTTCACCCCCCCTCACCCTTCCCTATTTACAAAGACTTTTTATTTCCATTTTTTCCATTTCTCATCATTTTTCCTTTCCCTTCTTTCCTTTCCCCTGCCCCTCCCACTACCCCTACCCCTTTGGACCTTTTCTTCCTATTTTGCATTATCAATTATTCATTTTAATCATTGGTACATTTTAGGTATACAATATAATGACATTCATCATTGGAAACTTGCACCTTTACATAATCTCTCTTGGTTCCCATCTTTCACCCGGTGTGAGGATATTTTGAGTTGATCATACGTAGGACCAGATATTACCCACGGAGTTCAGCTTGATTCTTAGTGTTTGCACAGCTCTCTCTTACTTTGGTTTCTATATCCTTTCTTTTTTCTTCCTTGATTTTATGTCAGACTGCTTTCCCATGAGTCCTCTAACATCCTGGTTAGTAATTGCTTTCTGGCCTTCCAATCATAGAAATCATCGGGAATTATATTTTCTCTTTTTCTAGGTAAATAGCCCCGTCCATTGTTCTGGGTTGGCCTTACTTTTCAGCTGAAAGCACTCTAGGCCAAAGCATCCTAGTTTCTGTCATTTTTTAAAAAAAATTGAGCTTGAATTCATATAATATGAAATTAACTATTTTATTTTATTTTTTAGTGTGCAAATATGACTTTATTTATATAAATCTCTACAAAATGTATTTTAAAATCCATCCACATAGGTGAGGCAAGAAACATTAGAGGACTGAGAACACTTTAACAAATCAACTTTTTTTTTTTTGGTCATAAATTTATGCTAATGAGAATTTCCAGGGGACCTCCTACTGTCTTTTCAAAGAAAAATTTGAGTGTAAAAGAACAGGTACAAGTTCGAGATCAGTAAGAGATCAGTAACAATTTCTCATTTATTCCAGTATCTTCAAAAATAAAGCTTTGTAGCATATGGTTGATTAATAGATTTCTGGTTTTTATTTTCATGATGTTTAAATGAAATTAAAACAAATGTAAGAAAACCTTCTCTGAACCATAGCCTGTGATTTTTACATCTTGGTTCCCAGTAAGGACAGGTGCTGGTACAGTTAGGCCTATTATGAGAAATCTTTCACAATGTAATACTTACAAGTTATTTTGGGGTTTCCTGAAATTGCAAGGCCTTATGTCAGTTTCAAAATATCCTAAATTCTACCCACTGTTGTAAAATGCCCTCTTCTGATAAATTACACTTTTAAAGTGAACAATTTAGTGGCATTTAGTACATTCACAATGTTTGCAAGAATCATATTTACGTAATTCTAAGACATTTTTCATCACCTCCAAAATCTTACTTAATCATCTCCCATTTTCCTGAAGCTCACAGACAAGTCTGGTCTGTTGTCTGTTTTTATGAATAAAGTTTATTGGAACACAGCTATGTTCATTTACTTTTATACTGTCTATGACTCCTTTCATGCTATATCAGCAGAGTTGAGCAATTGTGACAGAGACTGTTTGCCCTCAAAACCTCAAATATTTACTCTTTGATCAGTTTTTAGAAAAAAATATGCCAGTCTCTGGCTTAACATACCAAAAGTAGCTATTCATGTCATTTGAAGAAGTATGAAACTTATGTAAGAGTGATTTTCACCCTGGACTTTTAACATCAGGGAATACACAATTTATAAATTATGATGGTTTAATTATTTAAATTTAGCAATTCTGTTATTTCTTCAAGCACTGAAATTACCCAGGATTTTAACTTTGCATTACAGGCTGTTTGGGTTGTAAATTTGGGTCATTTTCCCCCCTTCAAATTAGTGAAAGCAACTAAAGATAGAGTAAAGTTCCAGAAGATGTTTTTACTTGGGATATTTATTGCACAGTTAGCTATAACACAGGTTGATTATTCTTTGAAAAGCAGGGACCTTGATAAATTATAGAAATTTAGGGCCAGGGATTTAGCTCAGTGGTTTCACTGCCTGCTGCGCAAGCGCAAGGACCCAAGTTCGATCCCCGGTACCAAAAAAACCCACCCCAAAACAAAAACAAAACAAAACAAAAAATTATAGAAATTTAAACGTATGCGAAGCAAAAAATGCAGCTAGTTATCTGAATGTTTTGTTTCACTTGATGTAAGACATCCAGATACTTGATATCTTCTGATGGTCAACTATGAAATGAACACTTTATCTCCATGCTTAGGCTAGCAAAACCCTGGCCATAAACAGCAAAACATCATGGGTAAACAAATTGTAGGTCATATGTAGGAAAAAAAAAACAAGAGATGAAAATAAAACATGGGATGATTGATAAAAATCTAGAATTCCAGAGTAAGAAAAGCAAACCACTCAATGTTAGATTTAATGCTGCCTTTTCTGAATAAGATGTATCCTAGGAAGCTAAATTTTCTGCTGTGAGCATATTGATATCATTTATGATTTTGAAATCTTAATAATACATCTTCCTTTTCCCAAAGAGGGATTACCATGTTCACCACCCACATAGGCAATTTGAGTAGCCATTGAACAAAATCATTTTTTATCTTTGTGGAATTAGAGTGGATTTCCTGACACTTGAGTGGCAAATAATAGGAGAAATGAAAAACCACCCAAACCACATATTAAATCCTCAGCGTGGACTCATCTACCAGTATAGTCCAAGCAGTTACAGATCAAATGGGTTTGAATAAAAATATTTGTTTCACTTTGCTTTTGAAAATCTGTCATCATTGAAGCATTTGTCCTCATGATACAGGGAATGTAGTACACAGGAACAGCAGTGTTCATTATGTCTTTTCATTTGTTTCAGATGTGTATAGACCCTTCCTTGTCAGTAGCTTTGGGTGACAAACCACCCCCACTGTATCTCTGTGAAGAATGCAGCGAGAGGATTGCAGGGTAAGTATAAGAGTCCTTTAAGAAAAGGAAATAGAGCAACAATGAGAAAATAAGGACTATCCTTTGGACTTCCATTGGTTACATTATCCAAATTTTCCATTAGCCTTGCTGTGTTTTTTAAAAAGTTATTTTGTCTGATATTTAACATACAGCAAGCTTTCATTTGGAAGATTGCAACGTTTGAAATGTTTGAAAATTGCAATGTTTCTCTCTATGTAACATGAGAAAGCAATTCCACTTAACAGAGCAGCTCCAGTGTTGAAGTAACCCATTAAAAAGGCCACAGAGAAAGATAGGTGTATTTAAAAAAATCTATGGTTTCCAAACATGACATATAATTCAAATGGGTTTTCTTTGCTTGTCAGTTTCATAGTTACACTCAACTTTGTGCAGATCATGCAGTATTTTGGCTGGCATAATAAGCATCTGGAAAATATCATTTAAAGATAACAATATGATGAAATGCCTATAATTTATAATTTAGCTGGAATGCATTAGACATTTAAAAAGTTTATTATGATAGTGCTCTTAATTATATTTCCTTTCTATTAAAAGCTTTTCATCAATAGTGTGCAGCTTATAAACATTTATGTGGAGGGGGAACATTTCAGTGAAGCTCAAAAATGAATTTTATTTTTCTTTGCAGGGACCACAGTGAGTGGTTGATTGATGTTCTTCTGCCACAAGGTATGGTTTACTTCAGAAAGGATGAATAATGAGCAATCATGACTAATGACATGGTTGATTTATCTTCTTTTGTGCTATTTTATTTTTAAAAAGATACAACTCCCTGAATATTCATTGACCTGAAGCTCTAATGTCAATATCTTGCTTATAATATACCCAAACACTTAATAATGAGGGAAGAGGTATCAACTGTACCAAAATTAAGGTTACATTTTGCAGTTAGAATTTTGTGTGACTAAAGCCCTGTTGAACCATGTCTAAAGGGATTTTCTATTTGTATAATAGATATTGCCAGTGATATGTCAGGCTGTGCCAGGTCAGAAAGGGAATAAGGGCACCAGAAGAAAGAGAATTGGATAATGGACCCTTTTCCTGTCACTGTTATCAACTCCATGTTTGGGGGAGAATCCTTTAGTTGCTCTGAAACTGAGTCTCCTGATCAGTAAAATGGAGATAAGGTATATCTAGCCCATTTTAATGCAAAAACAAGATTTGCAATGCTTCTTCAGGCTGTGTCTTGAAAGTTAGCTGGTCTCAGACAGAGCATTCCTTTGCTCCTGAGAAAAACAGATGTTCTGTCCACCTTGTTAGTAGCTGAAATGACAAAGAAAAGTACTTAAAAAGCAGAAGCCCATGCCTGTAATTTCAGCACTCCCTGGAGGCTGAGGCAGGAGGATGCAAGTTCTAAAGTTCAAGCCCAAATTGGGCAACTTAGTGAGACCCTGTCTCAAAATAAAATATAAGCTAAAAAGGCCTGGGAATGTAGCTCAGTACAGAGGCTCTGGGTTCAATCCCCAGTACTGAAAAAGAGGAAAGCAGAGGAAATGACTGTGGAAATAGCTGAGCACATAGTGAGTACAGACCAGGGATACAGGAAAAACTTGATATTTGACTTTAGGTATATATAATAAAAATGATTTATATGAAAGGCCCCTTTAAAAAGAAATATTAAAACCTTATGTTAACTAAATTCTGTAAATACTTTCTTTTTAAATTTAAGGCTCTTGGTCAATGATTACCTTTGCTCAATGATTATTATATTTCTTCTTTGCAATCTTTTAATATTAGGCCACCTCAACTTTAAGAGAGAAATTAATTCAATGATTTATTGCCCATTAATTGTACAAAATCAGTTTTTATGACTGAGTTATAAATTTCACTGATTTGGCATCCACTAATTCATAATTCCAGACAGGATTTTGGAGCATTTACCTTTAATCTCTTAAATAAACCGTTACATGGACCATCCCATAAATAAGATATTAGTCATTTTTAAGCTCTATTTTGAGGAAAGTGTTAATAGATTCTTGGAAAAATTATTTTCAGGTAATCCATAGCATCAGTTTCCATGGAAATAATTGCTATGCTCACTAAAAAGAATTCTTATGCATTTATTAAAGTCAATCTTGTAAGTAAGTAGACAGTAGTTTGATTGTTTTGCTCCATTTGGTTGGTCCATGGGTTTGAGAATTGCTTTCTCTTAAGTGACCATATAGTTGATTTTACATTAGTTAAGACTGATACAAATTGATAGCTCAAATATAAGGAGACCAAGTTAGTAGGAATTTTTCCCCGATGGTTTGCTATAGCAGAACATCCCACAGTGATGGTCTAAATATATCACATCAAACCAGTTAATCTCATTAAATAAAAAACGGAAATCACTATCAGGTGAGGAAGAGGTATTTTATGTTTTTGGAGAAAAATAGAAGCTAATAAAAGTCGATGACAAATTATGAGACAAACCAAAAGCTATTTTTGCCAAATCCATAGATTGTGTTATTAAGATTGTTTTTATTCTTCTTCATGGCTGCCCTTATTTAAAATGGGCTCTTTCTTTGTTGATATTCTGTGTACCTTCCCCTTACAGCTGAAATATCTGCCATATGTCAGAAAAAGGTAAGAGCAAATCATCTGTGTGGTGCTGCATGATTTGCTGTGATTGTATGTAAATTCATTCATTGACATCTGCCTCATTCCTGCACCATGGTTACCCAGTAGGTACATGTCACTGTATTTGTGAAGAGAGAAAGGAAGTGAGTTAGCATGCAAAATTGTGATGTCCAAATGTTCTCTTTTTCTATTTCCATTTCTGCTTTTGCTCACTTGCCTTATGCACATCGTTTTTGTTATGTAATCTGAAATAAAAATGTGTAATTCTGGGATAGGAGTCTCATTATAAAAAGGGTTGATTGATAATGCAATGCATGGAATTTAACTTTAATAAATGATTATTTTATATACTAAAAATCTTTATTGCTTTAAAATGTAGTATAAGGGCTGGGGTTGTAGCTCAGTGGCGTAGCACCTGCCTGGCAAGTGTGAGGCCCTGAGTTTGATTCATGGTACTAAAAAAGAAAAGAAAGACAATGATTATTGGGCCAGGGATTTAGCTCAGTGGCTCCGTGCCTGCCTGACAAGTGCAAGGTCCTGAGTTTGGTTTCTGGTAGCAAGAAAAAATAATGTAGTATAAATAGTGTAATATATATGTGAGAAAATATAACATGATTACATATATATGGAAATTTTTTATTTATATAAGTTAAATAATATATCTAGCAAAAGATTTTTCCTTTAAAATTTCCCCTAACTGCTTTTCACGGAGTTTCTCTAAGTCATTTCCATTTTCTCTTTCTGGTTTTTGTAGTTGGAAAGTATGAGAAGATAGTACAGTGTCCTACAGCTTTGACTCATTGAAATCCTTGGGTTCTGGCAAACTCCATTTCCTTTTACCTATGTGAACCTTATACAAATCACTTAAATTTTGGGGGATATGAATAATGAGTAGGTACTTTTGGAGGCCTATCTCAGTTATTTATTGTTGCATAAAAAACCACTCTAGAAAGTAGCAGCTAAAAACAACCAATTGACCACAATTCTGTGGATTAGTGATTTTCCCTATGCTCAGCAAGGCAGTTCTTTTTTTTTTTTTTCCATTAAGTTTATTGGTACATTTTAGGTATACAATACAGTTACATTCATCATTGGGATCTTGTACCTTGCATGATGTATCTTGGTTCTTGTTTTTTTCCCCATTCCCCTGCCCTCCCTTTACCCCCTTCACCCTTCCCTATTTACAAAGACTTTGTTTCCATTTTTTTCCTTTTCTCATTTTTTCTTTTCCCTTCTTTCCTTTTCCCTACCCCTCCCACTTCCCCTACTGCTTCAGACCTTTCCTTCCTATTACACAATATTAATTATATATTTTAATTGCAATATCAAGATTTAGAGGACATTACCACAGATTTTACAGAATTTAAAAGGATATAGAAAGAATATTACAAAAATCTTTTTTGAAATAAATTTGA
>NW_004624734.1:10014468-10047527 GCF_000247695.1 Heterocephalus glaber
TATATATATTTCTGATGAAAACGCTTGAAACATTAAATTCAAAACATTCAGAAAGTGTCCCCCTCACCCCTGGTTTTCCAACACAGTCCTACTGCTCTACTAGAACATTTCTGTTTCTCTAAAAGACATTCCTCACTCATCTTTACTACTGGAATTTATCCGGGTAGACAATAGCATGTGCTTTGGAAACACGTGGCCCTTTTGAAATACGCTGTCACTTCTGGTGGCCTCTTAAGTTTCTGTTTGGTCCAGTTTTTAGCCACGTTTCCGTCAGCGGTCAATTTTAATTGCTATTACTTTCTCTGCTTCTAGAACTGCAGTTCCCATGTCAGAAGAGCAGTCGTCACCTGCTTTTCCGCAGGGTGCTGTGGTCGTCATGGAAACAGGCCAGTTCGGTATTGCAAAAGATGCCACTCGAATCATCACAGTAGCGAAGTGGGGGCTGCGGCGGAGACCCACCTCTACCAGACCTCCCCGCCCCCCATCAACACTCGGGAGTGCGGCGCAGAGGAGCTGGTTTGCGCCGTGGAGGCCGTGATTAGGTACCGCGCACATTGTCAGGCGCTTGTCCCTGATGTCCCTGAAGACCCTGCCTTTACTTTGAGCTAACTTTGCATACTGGCATGTGTAGATTCAGTCTGGCTTCTGAAGTAAGCCTAGGAGCTCACGTTCCCTTACTGTTGCCATGACGATGAATTCATGAATTCAGTAAATATTTTTATCCAGTGCCAGTTATGTGCCGGGCACTGTGCTAAGCGCTTGAGAAAGAGAAATAGAACCTTCAGTTCTAGTAGCATAAACATGTCATTGAGTGAAGTGTTAAGCTGAGCAGGGCGTCTTGGGGGACCCAAGTACTGAAGCTCTAGTCAGAGGGATGAAGATAGGGATGCTTGGCTTGAGTGACAGCAGTGTTAGCCAGTCGGGAGGGTGAGAAAGACTGTGGAGCAGATTACCTGGCAGTGAGCAGCGAGGTGCTGGAGAACTCTGAGTGGTGCAGTGCTCAGGTAAGTCTTGAGGAAGACAGGACCAATCCTGCAGCCTGCTGGATTTTTCTCCTCTTACTACATGACAGAGAAAGTAGGATTTGAAACGATAACCTCTAGACTTGTTCTCTTTTTGTGTAATATTTAAGGAGGCCAGATTTTTAAAAATTAGTATTAGAACATAAGTTTTAAAGGAATGGAATTGAGTCTTTTCTATTTCTTTTGTCCTAGTAGCTGAAACATAGTAGAAAGCCCAAAAATGTCAGGATAAAGGAAGGCAAAACCAGCCACAACTATCCTCCTCCTCATCGCTACCATCATCATGATGTTTTGTACATTCTCTGGTTTTATTCAAATGGGTGTTTTATTTATATATGTGCAATCATAGTGAATCTATGATTCTTTTTGATATAATGTTATACAAGTAGCTCTTTTTCATGTCATTGTGAAGTTCCGTATTTATCACTTTTTAATGGATATAATAGATATTCATCTAGATATAACTTATTTTCTGCCAACATTAGATATTTAGATTTCTTCCTTTTTTTTGTACAAGGGATCAAACTTGGGACCTTGCACTTGTGAGGCAGGCAGTGGAACCACTGAGCTAAATCCCTGGCCCAGATTTCTTCCATTTTTAACTTTTATAAATAACTCTGGTATTTTTGGTGCATACTGCTCTTCCTTTTAAAAAAATTTGTGATGGTAGGTTACCAGGTGTGAATTGACTGGTCAAAAGATCTGAGTATTTTAGTGGTTCTTGGTATGTTACCAAATTGCTTTCCAAAGCATGTGCACAAATTTATAATGCCAGTAGTGCCCATGAAATTAGTTTTTGCTGAATGCTTGCCAAGATTTTTAAAAATTACTTGTTTAACATTATTTCACTTTCAGGTCTTTGAATGCCAGATATTGAATATTTTTCCATTAGGATGCAAATGCTCACTCTCTCCTTGTCTCATGCATTTGCGTCCAGATAGCTTCATGGTACATAGAGGAAGCATTGACTTATAATAGGATGACTGGTGAACTAGAATCAGAGACATCAGTTCTGCTTGTTTATAACTGAAGGAGGTAGCTCTTTGTGCCTCAGTTTGTTCATCTTTGAAATGGAAAGGAATATAAAATAGTTAAGAAAATGGAATTATACTTCCAGGAGTAGTTCATACTACTTTAAAGGAGAACAATCAGTGATGGGTGAATACTCATAAAGTAATTGCTCTGACTATGTTATTATCTAGAATGTGTCTTCCCATAGTCTAACTTAAAATCACCCCTCTTTGGCAGCTTGTTGAAAGAAGCTGAGTTCCACGCTGAGCAACGGGAACATGAGCTTAATCGCCGGCGACAGCTGGGTCTCTCCTCTTCCCACCATTCCCTGGACAACACTGATTTTGATAACAAAGATGATGATAAACATGACCAGCGGCTGCTCAGTCAATTTGGAATATGGTTTTTAGTAAGAATAAGAAGTTAACTATTCTCTGCTTTCTTATTTCTCATTTCAACTTTGCCCCAATGAAGACTTTCTGTTGTTCTTTTGAGAGGCACAGTGAAAAATTAACTTTAGCAATGCTTGTGTATAATCTAGGGTGGTAGTTCTCAATTCTGGCTACACATTAGATTTACCTAAGGAAGCTTTTAAAAAGTAACAATGTTCTGATCCCACCTCAGAAACCTAGGATATTTTGTTTGTTTGTTTGTTTTGTTTTTTTGAGGCAGGGTCTTGCTATGTAGTTCACACTGGCTATGGACTCAGTATATAGCCCAGGCTGGCCTTGAACTTGCAGTGATCCTCTTACTTCATCCTCCCAAGTACTGGGATTACAGGCATGCACCACCACACCTGGCTTAGGAATTTTTTAAACAAGCTCCTCATTTGGCTTTAGTAAACAACCAGACATTGAAATCTATAGGCATTGAAATGTACCTTCTGGACAAGAAACAAATGGGAAGGTTGCTAGTGTAGATCGGCAAGGACTAGACTTAATATGATTTACAGATAATTTACGTGCCATCATTTATGTACATGAAAAAATGTTTTGTTTTTTGATTTTTTGAGGCAAGGTCTCCCTTTGTAGTTCAGGCTGTACCTGAGCTCACTATGTGGCCCAGGCTGGCCTTGAACTTGCAGCCATCCTCCTGCCTCAGCCTCCTGAGTGCTGGTATTACAGGCATGTGCCACCACGCTGGGCCATGAAAATTTTCCTAAAGTTCAGTCTTTGCAAAGCTTTTTATGTATTTATGTCTGGTTTATGTGACCAGAGAAATTATAGCCAGACTAACACAAGAAATGTGGTTGCCATTGACTAATTCAACTGCAGTGCTCATTCAGTGGAGATGAACTATAGAGATACAAAGACTCAAGCCAGCTGAATGCATCAGTTCTACAGAGAAGCAGCCCCCAACATTCCCTGTTGGAGACATTGATTGTGTCTCCATAGTGATACATCTTTTTTTTTTGGTATTGGGAATCAAACTTGGAACCTTGTACTTTCGAGACATGCCGTGGAACCACTGAGCTAAATCTCTGGCCCGATATATCTTTTTTATGCTTGTGCATAGTTTCCTGAAAAAGTCTACCAAATTGGGATTTAGCTGTTAATCTCACATCTTGTTTCCAGAAACTAATTTTCTAGTGACACTGTAGCTACTACTGTTGGGAACTCTTTGAGGGCAGGGATAGTGCTTTATTATTTGTTTTATTCTTGTACCCTGCCACAGTGCTCAAGAAAAGATATTTCAGAATGAATAAGTGAATGGTGTTATTTTTAAAAATCCATTTCTAATGTAGTTGATTGGGAGCTCCAAGGTAGCAGAATTATTACTGCTACAAAATTCTTATCTAAATCTGATCATTTTAGAGCTGAAATGTAAATAGGTTATTTTGTGTTAAAGGTATTGATGAAGATATCACTTCATTGACTTAACTTTTTGTGAGCATTTTTATAGTGAAGGTTATATAATAGATTGCTTGTAGGAGAAAATGCTTATTGGAAGGTAAACTCTTGAGGGGATATTACTATTGCAACCCACCTAGCCCAGTACAGAGGAACTCAGGTCTGGATAAGTGATTGTCACTTATTAAACTCCCTATTTCAAATGGATTATCTGGAACAGTCTCTTTTTGTGGTCTTTAAATGAACATGTAATAGATTTGTAAAGATGGATGGAAGTTGAACAGGCTCTGCTCTGCCCATTCCAGGTGAGCCTCTGCACACCCAGTGAGAACACTCCTACAGAAAGCTTGGCCAGGCTGGTGGCTATGGTGTTCCAGTGGTTTCACTCCACAGCATATATGATGGATGATGAAGTTGGAAGCTTGGTGGAAAAACTGAAGCCTCAGTTTGTCACCAAGTGGTTAAAGACAGTATGCGATGTTCGCTTTGATGTTATGGTCATGTGCCTTCTTCCTAAACCCATGGAATTTGCCAGGGTAAGTGGTGACCAACAACCTGGACCTTGTTAGGGAGGAGGACTCAGGGAGAAGCACTACTTGACCATAACAGTATTGTCTGTGTGTGTGTGTGTGTGTGTGTGTAAGAGAGTTCTCCCTCCCTCCCTCCCTCCTTCTCTCCCTCCCTCTACTTCTCCCTCAGCCCCTCCCTTCTTCCTTGTTTTGGTCAATAGCCAAAGGAGTTAAGTTTTATAACCACATTTTCAGTGATGTGCACCTTTGATATTGGTTTGGTGTAAAGAAGAATGGTCAGATGGACTTGTGAAATATCTTTTAAAAAATTAAGGGAATATCTTTCTTGACATTGTGAATGTCTTTTATTAGTAGAGAAACAACAACAAACTTTTCTATGGGGTTGCTAGGGATCAGTCCTTTCTTGGTTTATAGCCTGTGGAAAGGCTACCACTCAACAAGGGAAACCTTTCGAGGTTTCACATATATTTTTAGAAGTGATGGTAGAAGTCCCTGTCTTGCCACCTGAAATGACAAAAAAGGTTCAGAAACTGCCAAATGCTCCCATTCCTTTATCCTCTTGCTTCTGCTCAGTGGATCCTAGTCTGCAGATATACAACTGGAAGACTTCATATTTCTTCCCTACAATATAATTTGTGTCTAACTACAAAAGGTGGATGCCCAGAGTTAGTTTTTGGCAGCAATACATGAACTTTTTTTCAAAGTGTTTTCTAAGATTTATTTTTATTTGTGATGCTTTGCTTTCTTTCAAAAAGACCTTGAGGCAATTTTCAGTTTAAAACAGTGCTAAAATAGGACATTTAAGGATAAAACAGAACACAGACCATCTGAAAGAATAGCTTTTACTTGATTTCCAGGACTCAAGATCAGTGCATTTATCAAGATATACTTCTTTTTTCTTTGGTGCCACCTACTGACTCATTTAGAAAATTGAATTTTTACATAATGGAAATTTCCCATTTCCTTGAAAACTTTGTGTTGATATGTTTCCTATTATTATTTCTCCTAAAGTAATGAAGGATTGATGTGATCTAATTCTGGAAAATGAGAAAAAAATTATTATGTTGGTAGGAAAAGTTTTCCTCTTCCAAATTGTGTCCAGTATTTGAGTAAGTTAACTGATAATAGATTAATATAGGAGAGAAGGTTTATTTATGAGTTCATGTGAGAGTAGTTCATGATAAATGAATCCCTGAAAAGCGAGAGGTAAAAGATTTATATGTTAAATGGAACAAAGTGTTTTTTCTTCCCCTCTAAGAGCCACCAAGAACTTATAGAAGGTTCTTTGGGCTTTTTGATGCTAATGGAATCAGTAGGAACTGGCTCGTCTGCCTGGCAGCTGAATTCACATGAAGCTCCCTTTGGAGGAATGTTAATAGAGAAGTATTTTCTAGATGCTCTAGTCAGATTTTGGAATATAAGAGTTCCTTCTGGTGCTTCTTTAGCTCAAATGTTTTCACTTTAAAATAATCATTAAACCAGCTCTGTGGGGTTTCAGTAAATCCCCACATTTCTTTTTCTAGAACTTCTCTTAAAATTTCATACAGAAATAAGAAGCTAGGTAGATTGCTGTGGAGAGAAGCATCAGGTTAGAGATTCTGAGGTAAGAGATCTGCGAAGGGGGGAAAATGCATGGATTAACGCAAGGAAACAAAAGAGAAACCCAAGGATTAATGGCTAGGGTAGATTATGAACCTAGTTTGTTTTGGGGTTTTTTTTGGTATCGGGGATCAAATTCGGGACCTTGTGCTTGCGAGGCAGGTGGTAGAACCACAGCTAAATCCCCGGGCCCTATGAACCTAGTTTTTTAGTCCAGAGGTCAGCCAGTTGAGAAGATTCCTAGATTTTGGGCTAGAAGCATCTTTAGATGAAATGAGATCATTAGTGTTACAGTTACAGTTATTTCCTAGAACAAAGAATGAAAGATTGTGTGTGTGTTGGTGAACTTCTTGAGCACCTGAAACCATTGTAGTATGACCTTTGAAGTTTACAACCAATCATCCAGCTTCAGCTTGTAGGGCTTTGGGATGAGACTACCTAGAGACTTAATAAGGATCTGGACAGTAGGGTTTAGTTTTCAGTTGATGCCACATTAGGGATAAAAAATTGGGAACCTTAACTACTGACAAAATTGCAGAATCTAGTTTACTAAATGGCAAGAAATAGCTCAAAGATAATGAATAGCACTAGAATCTGATAACCTGGGTTATAATTTTCCATTGAAACAAACTTTCTGTTTACAATCATCGTTTTAATTAAGGAAAATCAAAGTAAAATTACTTTACAAAATATGTCTAGTCTCATTCAATTTGGTCTGATCATTTATGTAAGTGCAGCAAGAATACAGGGCTTTTTTTTCAAGTTTTCTTTGACAGAACTTTTATAAGGAATCTCGTATTGCACTTAGAAGTCCCAATGCTAGAAGCCAAGCCAAGAATTTGTTATCAGACTTCACCTGTAGTACCTATAGTTTTGGGTGATTTGCTTTTAGCTTGAGATCCCCAAAATATTCTGATGTTTCCGGGCCTGCCAGGAAATAACTTTCCTGACTTATCTATATATCTGAGAACTCTGTGAGCTGGGATTTTCAGGGTTTTCAAAGTACTAGTTCTATCAACCTTAATTACTAAAAGCTGAATTAACTGATTCTAGGCACCTTCTCAAATATGACATTTTACAAACCCTTGATAATTTAACCAATTTTTCCAATTATGTCCTGTTTCAAAGAACACATTTTTTATTGAATTTATGCAAATAACTATGATCTATGAAAATAAGAATATCCAATAAGTTTCTGAATCCTGAAGGAATCTAGTAGAGAGAAAAAGATAAATATTTCATTTTTGTTTTTCAAAGGTATAATCTACCAAGTTTTGGTGAGTTTTAGATAGCTTAGGAGAAAAGAGAAAAGAATTCCTTTTGGCCAGAAAATAGAACATTAAAAAACCAGCAATGTTCCAAACAAAAAAATCCATGAAAATTAAAATCATTCTTCAACAGTTCATTCAGTCCCATGCCATTCATTCTTGTTCTCCTTGATCTGAGTTAGCAGTTTTATGAACCCATTACCTCCTCCACTAGAGTTCTGGTCATCTTTATGCCATGGTATGATCTCAAAGTTATTGAAGCAATACTATCAGAAATCTGTGCCCCAGTGTATCTTTCTTAGTTTTTTTCCGTGGGCTCCAGACAGTGCTTTTTTGTTGAAGAGAAAGCATTCTGGCTAGGAGGAAAGCATCAGGGTAAAATAATACTCTGAATGACAAAAGGGTTAAAATAGCCATAAAGGTTTGATGAGAGTTTATCATGACACAGGTGAAAAGGAAATTTTGTCATTTCAGTAGCATACACCATTTAAATAACAACTGGAATTAACTGATAACATTTGCCATTGTCTATTGTCAGGCAAAGGAGCATAAGGACTTATCATGACAGGAAGGACACTGACAAATTCCTGGGAATTTTGTATAATTCCTGAAATACTTATACTAGTATCATTTTCCTACACAAAAGTAACCTAAGAAGTCAAGCACCTCTTCTTATTTGACAAGATGTTCCACACAATTCAACATATCAAATAAGTCTAGTTTAACATATATTGTGTGTTATAAATTTTTTTCCAAAGTAAAAATAAATAATTTGAGATCTTCAAGGAACCCTCTGGGAAATCTCAAAGTCAGAGCAAGACCAATATTTCATTTAGAATTTGATTTTGGAAAGGCAAAATATCAAAAATTGTCAGTTGGATGCAGTGGCATGTGCCTGTAATCCCAGCTACTGGAGAGGTTGAAATACGAGGACAGCAAGTTGGACTCAAGAATAAAAATGGTCTGGAGAATGTAGCTCAGTGGAAGTGCTTGTTTAGCATATGTGAGACTCTGGGTTGGATCCTCAGTGCTGCAAAAAATAAAAAATAAATAAAAACTTTGTTCTTTTAACATCGGAGAAGATGTTATCTTGAATAATCCAGGACATGATAAAGGCAACACAAAAAATAGGAAGTTATTTCAATAATACACAAAACCTTTGTTTCAATCTTAGTTAACTCAGGCTGTTGTAACAATACTGGGTGGCTTATAAACAACAAACATTTTTCTCACAATTCTGGAATAAGGGAAGTCCAAGATCAAAGCAGATTGAATGTCTACCAAGGGCCTGTTTTCTGACTCATATCTGATGCTTTCTAGCTGTCATCATACCTGATGCTTTCTGTCCTCATGTAGTAGAGGAGTCAAGGCAGTTGTCTGGATTCCCTTTCGAAAGGGCACTAATCCTGTTCATGAGGCTCTGCCCTCAGGACTTCCTAAAGCCACTACATTGGTGATCAGATTTCAACATACGTATTTTAGAGGACAGAAACAGTGAGACAATAGCAGTTTCCTAGAGTTACTCAAAAGCTAAAGAAAAATCTTACAATCTCTAAACAGAAGTAAAATAATCCAAGTAACTTTGTTCTTTTAAGAGAGAAAAAAACCAAAGTCTAATTTTCATCAATACATTATTAATAGTAAAATTCATTTAAAAACCTTGTAATAAATACATTTAATCTTAGCCAATATGACTACACAAAATCACATTTTCTTTTTGTCTGTTTCTCTCTCTCTCTCTTCTCCCTTCCCCCAGATACAGACCCTTTGTAACTTTCCATATCAATTCAGATTTTTTTCCCTTCACTTTCCTTTTTCTTATGCTTGTAAACTACTGAATAATTATTCTAAGACTAATTGTTCTTTTTGTCCTTAGCAAAAGCACATCTTAGGTTTCTTGAATAAGTTGCATAGATTTTTTTCTTAACTCTTATTGCTAACGGTCTGATTTAAATACACTGATTTTTTTTCCATTAAGTTTATTGGTACATTTTAGGTATACAATACAGTTACATGCATCATTGGAATCTTGTACCTTTACATGATGTATCTTGGTTCTTATTATTTCCCATTCACTTGCCCGTCCTTCACCCGCTCCACCCTTTCCTATTTACAAAGACTTTGTTTCCATTTCTCATATTTTTTCTTTTCCCTTCTTTCCTTTCCCCTCCCCTCTCTAAATACACTGATTGTAATTTTCAACCTTTGTTTACTTTCCAGAGAAAACTGGGAAGTAGACAATTGTTAATTGCTATTATATATATTTGCTAGTATTTTGTAGCATATGAGGAAATTTTGTAAATGTACCATCTAACAACTTCCAGAGATATACAGTGTATGCTTCTTTTAAGTACAAATTCTCAGTGTGGCAAAAGAAGTGTAATTGTTAATAAACCTAAATATCCTTTAGTTTCTCTGTAAAAAGAAGCCAAAAGTAATTAAACCTTTTGTTCAGTAATTAATATTTTATCTTACATCTTATTTTAAAGATGTTATCTTATTTAGATTATCATTTATCTTACTTAGAAATGATTTAGATACTCATTTGAATATCTATCATTTAGTTTTACTTAATGTACCCTAATGTTTTGAGGTCCCAGAAAGATTTTGGAAGCCACAGCTAAGGAGACATGTTATAACACAATTACTATTGAAATAATTTTTCAGAATGACTCAACTTGATTAGAATCAAATCTGTATAGTCAAACATGTAGGTACATAGTTTATTTGTCTAGTAAACTCAGATGTAATGAAAATGTAATCCTCTTATCTTATTCAATGCTGATAACCCTGAAAAATGGTTGTCTTTTATTAAGCAAATAATATGAAGCTAGTCTTATTTACTGAAGATTTACTCAGATCACATGAATTTAAAAAGCATTTGGATTAGTTCCTATATTTTAGGAATATTTTTGGGAATGTTTAGGAGTTTTAGGAATATTTAAATTATATAAGTGCTTATTTTTTGGAAACCCATTTAGAATATGGCTCTTTTAAGGAATTTTATACAATAATTTGACAATACTATCTGGAGGAGAGAAGATACCGCCTGTATACATAATATATCAACCTACAGACACAAAAATATGAGTTATGATAAAAATATGATGAATGTTTAAATTTTAAAATATTTATTATAATAAAAGATACATTGTCATTAATCCTCCTAAAAATACTCCCCCTTACTTTAAACATACTATCCCTTTGTTCTTGTCACTTTCTGAAGCAGGTCTGGAAGTCCTCTTTCATGCATATCTTTAGTTGCACTGTCATGGCTGCCTCAATGTCCTGAACTGATTCAGAACATTTACCCTTCATGGTCATTTTAACTTTGGGGAAGAGCCAGAAGTCACATAGTACCAGATTCAGTGAATAGTGTATGAAGACACACTAATGTTTTTACAAGCCAGCCTTTTTGTTGGATGGCACTGGGCAGCAGCATTCACTATACAGTATTCTTTTTGTACAGTATTATTTAAAAAACGTATCTCATAAAGACACGCATGAAGGAGGACTTCCAGAACTGCTTTATAAAGTGGCAAGAATGATGGGATGAGTGTGTTCAAAGCAAGAGGGAATATTTTGAGGGGGATTAATGACAATAATGGTAATACATTTTTAAAATTTAAACATTCACCATATAATTTGATTACCCCATGTAGAACCTTTATAACTTTCAAAGTAATGAAGACTCACTGTAGTTTAGGTAAGATTTGGTTTTTATCTTTATCCTACTTTTATTTGAAGTGCGTTTCTAGCAGATGGAACAAGTTGTTACCTGTTCAGTACTAGGGCTAAAGCTTTTTATCAATATTTATGGGGGGAAACTTAAGCTGTTTTTATTTGTCCTGATTGTCTGTCTGTCTGTCTGTCTCTCTATCTATCTTAGGGAGGTTCAGCTGCAGAGCTGCTTAGCTGCTTTTCAAAGGCTGGGATGAACTAAGGGAAAAGGCATTGGGTTTTTAAAGTGTGTTGGGTGCTGATTGATGTTTATAAGGAGAAATAAAATTTCTCATATTTTATATCAAGAAACAGCAGAACAAGTAAAGTAAGGAGCACTGATTCTGGGGTTGAGAACCAGAGTTATTTCTCCACATGTTTGCATTTTAAAGTGAGGCTCTCAGTTCTTGAGAAGATTTTTAAAGTGACTGCTCTGTGAGGCTTTTCAGGGACATATATGTCCATTTCCAGGTTTCATCTGGAACAAACTGTAAATTCTTAAGGGTTGAGGACTAGTTGACCAGGGGTTCAGAGGAGTTGACTGAGGAGGCGGAGAGCTAGGGCAGTTACTGATTGAGTGTTTCTTCTTTAGTGCAGGACAGTCCTTTTCCAATGTTCTGACTTTTCCTTCCTTCCTTCTTTTCTCTCTTTCTCTCTTTCTCTCTTTCTCTCTTTCTCTCTCTCTCTCTTTCTTTCCTTCTTTCTTTCTTTCTTTCCTTCCTTCCTTCCTTCCTTCCTTCCTTCCTTCCTTCCTTCCTTCTCTCTCTCTCTCTTTCTTTCTTTCTCTTTCCTCCAGGGATCTAACACAGGACCTCACATTTGCCAGGCAAGTGCTGTGCTGCTCAGCTACATCCCTGGCCCATGTTCTGACTTCTCGTGTATCTGCTAGCATTTTGAGATGATCAGGGGAGCTTTGAAATTGATAAGAAAGATGGGTGGGCTCAGGGTTATTCCTAGTGCTACATTCTATTTTTATAAGACAGTAAGCTGAGGACAGTTATTTTTAATTCTTCAGAGAACTGAGTGACAGCCTCAATAATAACATCAAGGGACTGGCCTGCCCATGTACTTAAATGGTTTGCTTCTTTGCATCAGAGAAAAGATTTTCAACTGCTGTGGGAAACAAAAGATTCCTATGTTCAGGGCTTCTTGAATTACTGAAGCATGCTTCTAGGAGTTTTTATAAATGATTCCACAAAGCCTTCAGGATATGTGGCTACTGTTCTCTGAGCATGAGGTTTTACTTTTGCCCACTTAACCCTAGACTTCTGAATAAGTTCTTTTAGATCCTGAGGCTCAGCCATCATCTAGCCCATTTGTAGGAAGGGAGTGGAGGGGCGTTTGTGGTGGTATGGACCAAATTTTGTTTTAAATCTGATTTCTGTTCTTTAATTTTGTTAAGGAAATCTTTTAGACTAGTTGTAGTACTTTTTTGTGTATTTTTCTTTCAATTTGATCCTCTTGTGTGCATAATAGAACATTGTTTAGGGGTGAGTGCTCTCTAAAATGGAAAATACTTTCATTTATTTTCTTTGTCTAAAGTTGGAGTATATGAGTGCATGTGTGTGCATGTGCGAACATGCTACCGATCAAACCCAGGAGATTTTTCACACTAAACAAGTGCTCTGCTGCTGAGCTACATCCCTGGCCTCTCAAGTTGGATACTTCATTAACACTTGGGCAATTCAAAATTGCCAGCTCCTCCTCCCATTGATTCCAAGGGGACATCAGATTTGGTGATAAGTCTGAGCTATTTTACCTTCCAAATGCTATATTATAGACAAAGTTGCCAAATACAAAATACCAACTTTCTATTGAAGAAAGTGGGAGACCCATAATTTCCTGTCCAGTGGATTACTGTTTCACCAGGTAGCTAACAGAATATAATCAGTGTAGAGAGGGAGGGGTCCCATGCAGGTGTTTAAGTCATCTCATTTTGAACTTGTGGGAATGCTCTTTCCGCCAGTACCATATAGGTTCTCATGTTAACAAGGGCCCCTTCTAGGTGTTCAGTGTCACTAACAGCCATCCAACTTTGATATTCAGTATCTTACCCCAGTCCTGCTACAGTCTGGTATGTATTTTACCACAAGGTCCCCTCAAGTTAGAGCTTATGACATCATTTCTTTTTGATACTGGGGATCAAACTCGGGTCCTTACGCTTGTGCAGGTGGCGAAACCACTGAGCTAAATCCCCAACCCTTGACATCATTTCTTAAAAAGCTGCTCCTGCAGAGACATCTGATTCTTTTTTTTTTTCTTAAATTCTTTTATTGGTACATTTTAGGTATACAATACATTTACATTTATCATTGGGTATTTGTACCTGTACATGATGTATTTGGTTCTTATTTTTTCCCCATTACCTGTGTGCCCTTCACCCCCTCCACCCTTCCCTATTTACATACTTCGTTTCCATTTTTTTTTCTTTTCTCATAAATTTTCCTTTCCATTCTTTCCTTTCCCCATCTCCTCCCACCACCCCTACCCCTTTGGACCTTTTCCTATTTCAAAGTATCAATTATTAGTTATTAATCCTTTTAATCCTTATTTACACTTTCATTTTCTCACACTAGAGAAACTATTCTGTATTTACACACGTGTCCTATTTAATTCACTTAAGAGTATGGCCTCAATATGCATCCATTTAGCTATAAATGTCTCTAATTTTTCATTCTTTATGGCTGAGTAGTACTCCATTTTATAAAAAAAAACCACATCTTCTTTATCCAGTTTCCAGTTGATGGGCACTTGGGCTATTTCCAAGCTTTAGCTATTACAAACTGTGCTGCTATAAACATAGGTACACATATATCACTGTGGTATGATTCTTTTAATTCTTTTGGGAAGATACCCAGCAGGGGAATAGCTGGGTCAAATGGGACCTCCAGCCCTAGTTCTTTGAGGTATCTCCATACTGATTTCCACAGTGGTTGCACCAGTCTGCACTCCCACCAGCAGTGGAGCAGTGTTCCTCTTTCCCCATAGCCCCACCAGCATTTGTTATTGGTTGATTTCATGATAGCAGCCACTCTTTCTGGGGTGAGGTGGAATCTCAGCGTTGTTTTCATCTGCATCTCTCGAATGATCAGTGATGTTGAACATTTTTTCATATGTTTATTTACTGCTTTTACTTCTTTGAGAAATATCTGTTCATTTCAGGTGCCCATTTTTGAATAGGGTCTTTGATTTTGGGGGGGGTCTGATTTTTTTTCAGTTCTTTATATATTCTAGATAGTAGTCCTTTGTCTGAGGTACAGTTGCTGAAAATTTTTTTGCACATTGTAGGTTGTCTGTTAGTTCTGTTTGTGGCTTCTCTTGCAGTGTAGAAGCTTTTTAATAAGATAAAATCCCAGTTGTTGATTCCTTCTGCTAGTTTCTGTGCTATTGAGGTTTTGTTCATAAAATCTTTTCCTATGCCAATATCTTCAAGAGTTCTACCTAACTTATCTTTCAGCAAGTTTAGTGTTTCTGTTTTAATATTTAGATCTTTAATCCACTTCAATCTTAGTTTAGTGCATGGTGATGTATATGGGTCTAGTTTTAATCTTTGGCAGGTTGAAATCCAGTGTTTCCAACACCATTTATTAAATAGACTATCTTTCCTCCAATGAGGGTGGTTGGCTCCCTTGTCAAAGATGAGGTGGCTGAGTAGAGACATCTAATTTAAACAATGTAGTTCCCAAATATCCAGTATTCCTTAGTAGCAAAATTGTAATTGGCATTTTTCTTGTGCTGCTACTACCTTTATCCAGCCTCACTTGCTCATGGTTCACTCCATGAATTCCAGACTATTCAGTACTCAGCCCCATTGCTGACACCCCACCTAGCCATGGAAATGACATGGTTTATGTACACCTTGTCATAGTACATCATTGACCACAGACGCCTCTGGTATTGTTAGGTGTTCTTTCTCTTGCCTTATACTATAGCTTGTGGGACCATTTGTGTAGATTTCTATTATCATTTTCTCATTTCCAGAAAGGTTGCCCACTTTCTAAAAGGTGTAGTTCTGGATGCCATGGCACTCTGTGAATTTAGTGCACATCCCACACTGATTAAACTTGCGTGACTCTGGTCCTTGCCTGCTTGGTTGTTACAGATCTCTTGGGGGATGCTATGCTGATGGTATACTCCCAGACTAGCATTTGTGGCCTCCTTGCAGGAGATTATGTTGTTACACCAGCAGCAGGGTGGAGGCCATTTGCCCTTTCTCTTGATATTGATCAGATATGCCATAGTGCTAGTACTGGTGTGGACCCAGCAGGAGCTCCCAGCAGAGCTGCAGTACTGGGGATGTTGCTAGTTCCTAATGGTGATAGTGTGGCTCTTGGGCAGATCTAATGGGGACAGGCATTCATGAAGCTGAGAGTATGTCCTGTGCCTTAACTCCCATAGCTGGTTCCCTTGCAGGGGCCAGTATCAGGGCTGGCCTGAGAGATAGTACAGGCAAACCTATGCAGCACCCAGAAGTTACAAGAGCAGCAGCAGCATCCATGCCCACCATGCTGTGGACCCCATGCTCGCTCCCACTACAGACCCTAGATTTTGTACTGGTTCTCAATTCCTGGTCTGCCTTCTGGCCAGCAGTAATCACCCATGTGCTCCCATGTCCTGGGCCTGTCCCTAAAAATCCTTTTAAACATAAGTTGTTTTTTTTTTTCAAATAAAAGGATCCATAATCTGACTATTTACAATGTAGTATCTCCAATGGTATGCCTATTCTAAAATATGACTCAAAACCCAAAGCCTTTACATTGCTTAACTATAAATTACATAGCCAGACACACTTCAGAAATTAAACATTCCAGTATCTCCGTGTTATCAGTATTGGCTCTTCTGAAGTCTATGCAACAACAAAAATCCCCAGAATAAAATGAGTTGCTGAATGTGGTCAATCACCTGGGATTTTGATCAGTATGACACCAAATAGATAGTTGAGCTTTAAAATAGAATTATTTGGGGGAATAATGTAGAGTTCTAGATATAATAGTTACACAGCTAAAATTGGATTCATTGGGCTAGGGATGTAGTTCAGTGTTAGAGCATGTGCTTAGTATGTGTGCTAGTATATGTGGGGGTTCAACCTCCAGTACCTTGGAGAAAAGTAGAATTCATTTAAAATAAGGTAGTTTTCCACAAGTTTTATGTTACATAGTAAAGACTCAGGACCAGTTAACCCTTCGTTATTTTTATGCTTAGAAGAGGAATATAGGATCTTTAACATCAGGATTAAAACAATTTAAATTTGTAAACTCATTGTTGATGATTTTTCTTGTTTTATGAAATTAAGGTAATATCTTAATTAGTAAAAAATGCATCTTTGAAATTCACGGAATTCAGCCTATGTTTTTTGTAAGGAAAAATCTGCAATATAAAGTGTATGATGGTATAAGACTGTGTTCCTCTGAAGCAGAGGTTTAACTGCACATATTGTAATGGGTTTATCAGGCTTTAGAAATAATAATGGTCCAAAAGTATGCTTATCCTGTTAAGAAAAAAAATTTTTGGAATTGTAATTCATATGTGATTTGAAAGGTCCACAGTAGAATAGTTAAAATTTGATCTTGGATCAGTATTTGGATTTCTTTGTAATTATGTGTTCCTTTATGTTACTAATGGTGGTTTGTAGATTCTTACAAATCTCACTCTAGGTTCTTGGACTGGAACTCAGATGTAATGGGTTGTGCTCTTTCTCTGTACACATTTTTTTTCAAAATCCTCGAATATAATTGAAACCTGTTTTGCTATTTTTCCTGTTATTGTAAAAACCTCACCAGGTTGGTGGATACTGGGATAAATCCTGTAGCACAGTGACTCAATTGAAGGAAGGTCTCAACAGAATCCTTTGTCTAATCCCCTACAATGTGATCAACCAGTCAGTGTGGGAGTGTATTATGCCAGAATGGCTGGAAGCCATCAGAACAGAAGTCCCAGATAACCAGTTAAAAGAATTCAGGGAAGTATTAAGGTGGGTAAGTAGTTTAATGAAGTCATTGTAATTATAATGATATCTAACATTTATTGAGCATGTACTGTGTGCCAGGCACTCTGGTAAACACTTTACATAATCTCCTTTACTTTTTAACAACCCTTTGGTGAAATTTAAAGGCCCCAAATGAAATAGCTGCTATAAATTGAACTAAGATGATTTAGAATGTTCAGAAAAGATTTTGTTTTTGTGGGAAAATAAATGTACACCATATTGCTTGCTTGAGATATGTTGGAAGTGCAAAGCGAAAATGGTTTTAGATATTGAGGAGCAATTCTAAATCTTTAGAAATAAAATTTCTTCTTGTTAAGCCTAATATAAATGTGAACATTAATATTATTGCAACATATGGATTATTTATATCTATTCTAATGACATCGACTGTTCTCTTACAGAAAAAATGAAATGTATTTATAGCTATTCAGAATAAAAACTCAAGGTTTGGTCTCTCCACATAGGGTAGAGCTAGAAATACTTTGTTGGGATTAATAGGTCCTAATATATGCCCATTGGCCATTTATTTTTGTTGATCTGCTTTTCAGCAAAATGTTTGACATTGAACTCTGTCCTCTACCTTTTTCAATGGAAGAGATGTTTGGCTTTATTAGTTGTCGGTTTACAGGATACCCTTCATCTGTGCAAGAGCAAGCTTTACTATGGCTTCATGTAAGTGAATGATACTTATGACCATTTTGAGCAATAATTCTTAGCCTATAAGCTTTAGATACCTAGGTAGAGTTGTGGGGAGTTTTTGCAGTGTCTATAAGTGCATATGTTTGCTAAGGATTTTTATAACCTTATATTTCATACACATAGATGATTAAATTTCAAATATATATAGCTCTAGTTGTGGTTAATAAATTAAGTTTATGTAATAATATTATTGAATTCATAGGCCTATTGGTTCTTATATATTTCTAGCTATCTAGGATTCTGAGGAATCTTTGATATTGAACAGATCCTTAATAGGGAAGGATGGAGGGGGTAAAGGGAGGACAGGAAATAGGGAAAAAATAAGAACCAAGATATATCATGTAAAGGTACAAGTACCCAATGATAAATATAAATGTATTGTATACCTAAAATGTACCAATAAAAAATGTAAGGAAAAAAAATAAACAAATCCTTTACTTGAGAAGGTTGAAAAGTACTGATTTAGGGAGTGGTTTATGCTGTTCTCTCAGCCTAGAATGACTTTCCCTTCTGTCTCCATTTTTTTGAGCTCCAACTTATCTTTTAAATTCAAAAATTATTGCCTCTGAAGTTTTCTGCTACTTCATGCCATCATCTTCTTATTGAGATTGTTATTCTTGCCACCAGTATCCATACAGGTTCTGTTCTAATTCTGTTCTATCTTGTAGTTAAATCTTTGTTTTTGTTTTTGTTTCTTCTTCTGTTTACTATCAAGTTCAAGGACCAGGTTTTATTTTTGAGTTTACAAGCCTCTTCATCCTTTCCTCTCAGCTTCTGGATATGCTTAGTATTTAGTGAATGTTGAATAAGAATTTATTAACTTGAGTTGAATACCTGACATGGTTTAGGCAGTTGCAGAAAATAAACAGAGGTTCAATGTTTAGATTAACTTTAGATACAGATCCGCACATGTGTGTGTGTGTGTGTGTGTGTGTGTGTGATACTGGGGATTGAATCTAGGGCCTTGTACATTCTGGACAAGTGCTCTACCACTAGGCTATATCCCTAGTCCCCCAGATACATTTCCATGCCATGTAAGGACATGACCCTAGCAGCCCAGTTATAAAGAAGCCTTATGAGTTCTAAACTAAGCAACAATAATTTGATAGAGTAAAAGAATCTTTTTTTAAAAGTCATTTTTGGGATCCAGAATTTTAACTTTTTATCCCCAAAGAGATCTCAATAAGATCATTCTCATTTTAGGAGAGCCAGTCTTTCTGTAGATGGCTAGACGTTGCCTCAGAGGTTGAACAAGCATGGCTATAAGTTTCTATCCCTCCAGAGCTAGAGCAGTTACACTCACAGATTCTATGGACCTGCTTTGACATTGCTGTGAAGACAGAGTGCTGCAGTTGAAGGTTTCAAAGCCCTGGCCTGACCATTTGGGAACAGAGTGGACACTAAAATGCTTGAAGTTGACTTGTGTATTAATTAATTGGAAACATTTATGGAAAGAACGTAACTTACTAGTATTGACATAGGAAAAATGGAAAGTTCAAAAATAACTTGAATTTTCTTGGTGCAAAAATTTGAGAATGATTGTACTGATAGAATATATGTAAAGTTAAATGTTCTTATGTTTCATAGTCTGCTGGGGAGAAATGTATGTTAAATATATTTTTCTGAGTTTTAAAGTTTACATGTTTTATTGAGGGATATGTGCCTTTTCTCCCCAGGTATTATCAGAATTGGATATCATGGTTCCACTTCAACTTTTAATAAGTATGTTTTCTGATGGAGTTAATTCTGTCAAAGAACTGGCAAATCAAAGAAAATCAAGAGTCAGTGAATTGGCAGGGAACCTTGCAGCTCGAAGGGTAATTATTGCCATACCTGTTCTTGTCTTATAAAAATGTCAAAAACTCTTGTCAGTGGTACCAGGCCTAAAAGTAGTGTCATAGAAATTTCTCTGAAAATACTTTTCCATCACATCTCATTCTCTTAATCTTTTAATTACCTCAAATAAGAAAGCATTACTAGCCAGGGATTTAGCTCAGTGGTTCCGCTGCCTACCTTGAAAGTGCAAGGTCCCAAGTTCAATCCCTGGTACCAAAAAAAAAAAAAAAAAAAAAAAAAAAGAAAGAAAGAAAGAAAAGAAAGCATTACTAAACCTATGAAGGTAGGTTTAATTTAGTGTGTAATCAGTAAGTTATTGAGTTTTTGTTTCCTTTAAAAAAAATTTTAGCTCTCATCATGATGAAAGGAAAAACAGTAGCTTTTTTGGTAATATTACTTTTTTTGTGTGGGTAGTGAGAGAAGGAACTGTCTCCTAGTGAATAAAATTCCTTACCAGCTAGTGGGCAGATCAGTACTTCACTTTGGGGGTGAGGAGTTTTGATGATTTTTTTTCCTGCCACTGGGTTATGGGAAGACTTAAAAAAACTGATGGCGACTGTAAATGATGTAGTCACTACCAACTGAGTTTGTTTTATTGACCTGTTTGCACCTTTATGGATGAGAAACATATAAATCTGTTGAATTTTCTTTTATGGTACTGGAAATAGAAACTTAGGATACTCTTACTGAATTATATCCCAGCCCTCCTTATTTTTTATTTTGAGACAGGGTATTGCTAAGTTGCCCCAGTTGGCTTTGAACTTGCAATACTCCTGCCACAGCCTCCTGAGTAGCTGTGATTACAGGTATATGCCACTATGCCCTACATAATTTCTTTTGATATTTAGTGTCTTTTTATTATACATTTGAATTTCTTCTATTTTTCTCACATTTTAATTACTGTATGTTGGCTATATAGAATGACGGGTTTAATTTTGGCAGATTTGTACATGAACATAACCTACTTTAATTGTTTCCCCATGGAGGACCTGATGGAGTTTCTGCTTATATAGAACATTCTCAGACCATGAGCAATTTTGAAGAGATTTGCTCACACCTGAGGGCTGGCAAGGACCGTCTCTCTCCTTGTCAGGCCTCTCCAAGGGATTTCTCCCCCATTCCACCTGACATCTAGCAGTTAGAAAATCTAACATGAAAATGGGGCCATAGTTTGTATTTATTACTTTTTTGAAATCATTACTTCTTTCTTACTTGCTGATGGGAACAAACTGCCAACTACTCAAATTTCTTTCTTTCTTCTATAACATTTAAGATGATCTTACTTTGTGAAGCACTTTATTGTATTTTGTGTGAAATGTTCATCATGAATGATGTCACAGAATTATGAGAGACAATCAGGGAAGAACTTATTATCCTCATTTTATAACTACTTTACCTAATGTTCATTCAGTGAAGTGAAGTGATTTCTTATAAATAATGCTGTAAATATACAGGTATTCTAATTCTTAATGGGTTACTCTTCCTCTTTGCCTTAAAAATGGTGTTTGTGGAATGTTATGCTCATTACGTCTTTATGAGAAAAATATGATTTGAGAGTAATAAACAGATATGTCACTCAGGGCTCAATACACAGTTTTCCTAGATGGTTAAAATGTAGAAACTTTAATGGAGATTCTGTCTATAGAGTTTTGAGAAAGGTTAAAGGATCAATAAGGATTGATGAGGCACCCAGTGTCCAGTAGCAGTCCAGTAAGAAGCCACTGTACTCCTAAGGTGAAAGGAACAAGGAGGAGAGCTCCTAAGGCTGATTAGGAGTTGAAACTACGAGGAAGGGTTGGTGGGAGAAGCTGTAGAGTGATGAAGATACTTCTAGAGATGTAGCTCTAAAGCAGGGAGAGGAGGCAAGAAATACTCCTACTTCCTACTCCTCCAGCTTCAGGTCTTCTGCTGGTGATACCTTCCATTGACTGAAGCCACTTGGAAGTCAGGCAGCAAACAAGCCTGAGTAGACTCAGTTCACAGCATCTTTGGACATAGAGTAGGGCAGAGAAGGGTAGTAAAAGACTCGGGTGGGGTGTGGGTAGACAAACAGAGAATAGCCAGTTACAACAAGGTTGACATATATTGTTTCTCATGATAGTCATTATGATGCCTGGAAGTTATTAGTCCTTAGCTAGTCATATCACTCTGGGTTTCTGCATTTATGATTCTAAAAAATATCTTGCATATTTTGCTTTGGTAATTTCTTATGCTTTTCAACTTATGGTTTGGGTTATGGTAGATTCAAACAATCTATTTTAACTGGAAATTTTAATGAGGTAAAAAATAAAATGGTAAATGCCTTCATTCTTCAGGGTGCTAATGTTTCATTCCTTGACAATTAGTCTGAAAGTTTGGATGATTTTATTTATTTATTTTTATATTTTGAGAGTATCCATAGTTTTTGGAGGTACTAATGCCATTCAGTTATATCAAAAGAAACTGTGTGACAGCTGGAAATGCCTTCCATAGAAACTTTAAATATTTTATTCTGCCATTTGAGTGTCTGTGAGTTCATCTATCTGTGTTGACATTCTTTCTTGTAGGTGAGTGTTGCCTCTGATCCTGGTCGACGAGTTCAGCACAATATGCTGAGTCCATTTCATAGTCCTTTCCAGAGTCCATTTCGGAGTCCTATGCATAGTCCATTTCGTAGCCCTTTCAAGAATTTTGGACACCCAGGAGGAAGGACTATTGACTTTGATTGTGAAGATGATGAAATGAATCTAAATTGTTTCATCCTCATGTTTGATCTTCTCCTGAAGCAGGTAGCTGAAGCATGAGCTTCCTTTAGTTCAGAGGTGAAGAATGAGGGAAAACATTATATAGTGATTCTTTCCATGTGTTGGGCATCTTCACACTTGCTGAAATTATGCAGCAGCATTCAAGACATTTTGCAAACTCCTTTGGGAATTTCCTAAAGAGTCTGAAAACTACTTGTATGAATATCTGCAATGATGTTGACATGTGAAAATGGATTTGAATTTTAGAAACATCCTAGCATCATTAGAATTGATTCTGTTGAATAAATTGGATGAACAAACTGGATAATACTATTGTTGGGAAGAGCAAGGTACAACGCTATAGTGATGGGGCTAATTTTAATATATCTTATAAATGGATTTTCAAGATAATTTTAAAAGATAAGTTAAAAAGGCTTTGATGAGAACATATCTTTGTAATTTTTTATTTTGAAATAATTTCAAATTTGCATAAAAGTTGTTAGAATAGTACAAAGAAATCCTAAATACTCAGAGTCTTCAGATGTTAACATTTACTACATTTACTTCTCTCTCTCCCTCTCTCTCTCTCTCTGTGTTTCTCCATATGTGTATGCATGAATTTTCTTAAAGAATCATTTGAGAAAAAGTTGCAAACTTTGTATCCCTTTATCTCTAAATACTTCAGAATATATTTCCTAAAAAGTAAGGACATTCTTTCGCATAACCACAGTACAGTTATCAAAATCAGGAAATATTTTATAGAAATTATGCATTTAAAATTGATATCATAATAGTATCATCTTTATAGCAAAAGGAAAAGACCCACAAAAAGGAGTTTTGATTCAGGAAGAATCCAGGATCACTCACTACAATTTGTGTATTGTTTTCTTAGTCTTCTTTAATCCAGGACAGTCCCTCAATTTTTATCATTTGTGTCCTTGACATTTTTAAAAGAATACAGTCATTTTGTAGAAGGTGTTTAAATTTAAGTTTGTCTGATATTTCCTTATGAATTAATTTGGGCCATACATTTTTTGGCAGAAAGATCACAGTTGTCCTCTTAATGCATTATGTCAGGAGGCACAAGATAAAATACTGTTCCCTTACCAGTGATGATAACTTTGCTCACTGGGTTAATGTGATTTTTTCCCAAGTTTCTCTGCTAAAAATTCACTACAATCATCCCTCTATATTTGTGGGTGCCACAACCACAGATTCAACTAACTAAAGATTGAAAATTTTTTTTTTAAATTGCTTAAGTATTGAACTTTTTCTTGTCATTTTTCTCTAAACATTATGGTATAACAACTATTTATATAACATTTAAACTGTATTTATAGTATTATATATGATATGTGGAGGTGACTTAAAGTATACAGGAGAATGGAATAGGCACAGGTTGTATGGAAAAAAATTACTCTATTTTATATAATCAACTTGAGCATTTGTGGACTTTGGTATGCATGGAAGGCTCTGAGTCAATCTCCCACAGATACCGAGGGAAGAGTGTATTTTCCATTTTGTAATTAACAAATAACTTGTGAGGAAGTAGTTTATGAGATTTCCTGTTTCTTATCAAATTTTCACTAAATAGTTCGCTAATTGATAGGTTATTGATGCCTGAATCAATTATTATTGTGATGGCTGTCAAATGATAATTTTATAATACCATCATTTCTTTTCAATTTATTAGCTGGCATTATACTAAAGAGACAGTTTTTCCTTCTCTCCTATTTATGTATTGATTTATCTGCTTATTCCTGCATGTACCCATTGATTCTTTCTTTATTCAGTAGGTTATAATCTGTTACTTATAATTATTTGTTTTATTGTTCATATTGTTCTATATTTGGCCACTGGGAATCCCTTCAACCTTGTTTTGTGTTCTTTTGACATGTCCATATCTTTCTCTAAACATTTTCTTAATTTCTGTCATGATAAGATGTTCCAGGCTCATCTTATGTTTTCCTAGCCCCAGTTCTTGAGTAATCCATTTCTTCAAGAAGCTTGGTTCCTGTTAGTGAATAATAGTATTTAAAAACCAAGACTTGGATAGTAGATGAGAAGCAATATTTTGGAAATGTGCTACCTCTCACAAAGTTATGAGTTTAAAAACACCTGTCTTAAATGTCACACATGATTTTTTAAATAATACCCATTACTTTGTCTGTGTTTATACTCTTTTTAGAAGAATCCAAGGAAAGTAATGTAATGACCTTAAAGCCTGTATTGTCTTTAAATAACTTAATATTGCTGTCAGTTAGTGAAAATTATCTCCAAGTACTGTGTGAATGGAATATTGGATAAAAGGACCAAACTCCTTCTTCTTCTTCTTTTTTCCCCCTTTTTCAATATCTTTCAGATGGAGTTACAAGATGATGGAGTCACGATGGGTTTAGAGCACAGTTTGTCAAAGGACATTATTTCTATTATAAACAATGTCTTCCAGGCCCCTTGGGGGGGCTCCCACACCTGCCAAAAGGAGGAAAAAGCAATGGAGTGTAACTTATGTCAGTCTAGTATCCTTTGCTATCAGCTTGCTTGTGAACTCCTGGAGCGATTAGCTCCCAAAGAAGAAAGCCGACTGGTGGTAAGCAGTTGAAGAAATGAGATGAATCACATATAGCAGAAAGAAACACTCAGTAGCTGGCGTAATGGAGTCCTCCTCCAGCATTATCTTATGCTCCATTCTGGGTTTTTTATGAGGCTGTATTAAAAAAAAGTTTTCCTGTGGTTTTCACCAACTCAGGCTCTTGAAAGGGACAGGGGATGGAGCTGCACTGTAGAGACTTCTATTAACCGGCTTGAATTAGGGTTACAGCAACTTTGTTCATGCAGTTCTCATGAATACAAAACATTATTAGCATTCTTGGAAGAATTTTTATCATAAAGTTATTTTACAAAGCATAATTATGAATACAATAAAATATACAATCAAATATTAAGTAAGTAGATTGTATACAGACACTGTTCCAAGGTAACTTTAGTTTGTAAAACTCATTGGCTTTTTATCTCCAATCAAGAAAACCATCATTCCTTTTTCTGGTTACTTTGATTTTCTGATTTTCAAGGAGATTGTCTAAAGAGGGAACAGCTAAGATATTCATTACTCCATGCCATTGGTATTTTCTGTTGAACCTATTTTTTATAAGATACATACAACACCAAAATACACTCATATCAGAGGTAGATGAATATGAATCATTTGAGCAAGTTCTCTCTCTCTCTCTCTCTCTCTCTCTCACTGGGAATTGAACCTAGGATCTCTGAGCTACGTCCTCCAGTGGCCCCTTTAAATTTTGAAACAGTGTCTCACTAGATTGGCCAGGCTGAAGCCAAACTTGTGATTGTCTTGCTTCAGTCTTTCAGATTCAGTTTTCTTCTCTCAAATTTTATGGGAGTGATGCCTTTCAGTAAAAGAGGATTCTGTCTTAGAATGCTTAGTCTCCACTGCATGCTCTGGCAACTTTAGCTGTTTTGTTCTCCTCCTGGGACAAATGGAGGACAAGAGAGTCCATGAGGACAGGAAGAGTGGGCTGGTAATTTGCAAGATAGATAACTCCAGTGTCTCTCCTTTGAGGGCAGTACCAGAAATGTGGGTTACCAGGTGAATGTAGAAGATTCAGTATGCGGCAGGCAACTTTTCCCTGTAACAAGTATATGAGACTCAGTTTATGATTTGACATGGTATGTTGTTTATGGGTAGCCTAGGAACATGGACAACTTCAGTAAAGCTGTGAAATTGGCAAAGCATTTTTCAGAGCACTGTCAGATACTGTTTTAGCAATGGGTTTCTTTCTTTCTCCTGTCCTTTTAATCCCATCAGTCTTTGTCTCTTTCTTGCTTTGAGCTAGCTATCAGATACTTCTTGAAAAAATCTTTTCTGGTAAAAGTATTAGGTATGAGGATAATTTTGAAACAGGATATTTGAAGATGAAACCTTAAAGAAAGAAAACAGGTAGACAAATAACCAGAAGTTAAATATTTTAAATGGAAGCCATACCTAACACTTTCTTTTTTTTGAATAAAAATTTCTCTCATTTGACAGCTTGTTTTTATATAAATGCAGCATATAGTATATATAAATACAGTATGTAATGTTCAGCATATCCACATTGTTGTACAGCCAATCTCCAGGTCTTTTTTATTTTTTAAAACTGAAACTCTATAACTATTACATGATAATTCCCCATATGTTTTACCTCTGTCCCCGACAACCAACATTTTACTGTTCTATGGGTTTAACTACTATATATATATAGTAATATATATAGTAATATATATAGTAATATATATAGTAATATATATATTATGTAAGTGATGCTATATAGTATGTATCTTTTTGTGACTGACTTATTTCGCTTAGCATTGTGTCTTGAAGGTTCCTCCGTTTTGTAACATGTGTCAGAATCTCTTTCATTTTTAAAGCTGAATAATATCCCATTGCAGGGATGGATCACATTTTGTTGATCTGTCTATCTGCTGATGAACACTAGCACATATTACAGAAATTTCTTGTTTTTAAAAATTTGACTTGCCCTGCTGGGCATTTAGCTCAGTGGTGCCACGGCCTGCCTCACAAGCGCAAGGTCCTAAGTTTGATCCCTGGTACAAAAAAAAAAATTGACTTGCCCAGATAACAAGCCTTTGCATTTGAATATCTCTGTGAATGCCTCAGTATTCCTTTCTAAATAAGTTGAATTGGATAAAATGGTCTTGGGTAGAAGTCCCTTGGTGAATGGGATACTGATCTTGGGGATTAAAGCAGAGGTGGGAGAGCAGCCTAAGAAGACCTGACAATGTTTTCATTATTTCTCTGTATTTATTTCAAGTGAAAGCAAATGTTTCAGCAGCAGGTGATACAAATCTTGCACCATTAGGATAAAAAACCTCAGGCTCTTCTGAGGCGTAGTGCCTTTGTACTTTGGCTCAGCACAGGGCTGAACAGAACAGGCCGCACAATTCATCTTTCTTGACCTGAGCCAAATTGTTTTTGTTTTTTTTTTACAGCCCTCAAGGGCTGCTTATTGGCTGTTTGTCATATTTGTTGCAGGAGCCCACAGACAGCCTTGAGGATAGCCTCCTTTCTTCTAGACCAGAGTTCATTATAGGCCCTGAAGGAGAGGAGGAGGAGAACCCAGCAGTCAAGCATGGGGAGAACCCAGGCAATCGCACCATGCCCACAGAACATGCTGGTAGGTGAACTTGAATGATGAGTAACATGCAGTGTGCACATTCCAGTTTGCACAGGGCTTAATGTTCAGCTCTTTGATTTCTTATGTCAATAATTCCTTGGGGAGGTTCAGATGCATCTTCCTTAGAGTAGATTTTTGCAGATGTACCATTTCCCACCAGATTATGAAGTGGATATATCCATATGGCTCTAGTGGAACCCAGTTCCTTGAGCAGCTCATTATCAATAAAAATTAATCACATTAGTGTAGAAAGCTAACAAGATCCCTACCTGATGTGCAGAAGTAGCTGTGAACCCAGGTTGAAAGGCTGAGGTGAAGGGTGCAGACAATCTCAACAGCTCCTGAAAGTATAATGCCAAAGTGGTGTTTTGGGATAGAAGAAGCAGAACTCCCACCCCTGCAACTTCTGCACCCAAGGGCTTGGCCAGGACCCTGGGCAGCGCACCTTGCCTGGCTGTGCTCTAGGCAGGATAGCTTGGCTTCTGCTTGGGAAGAAAGATTTCTTTCTAATTTGGTTAAAGACTCTAGGTGAACAAGTTGGGGACAACACAATGGCACCCAGGCTCAGGAACCATTCCCTAACTGCACATACTCTGAAGGAATTTATGGAATTCAGGATAGGACCCCCCCATGTGCCTCAGGAAATCCTGATTTCTGGATAAGGATGGTAGCACTCTGGGACCTGGGGCAGATTTGGGCAGCTTTAAAAAATATCTTCTTGCTTCAACTATCCTGAGTTATTAGACTATCTTGATCCTGGGAGGTCTACTCCAGAATCAGGAGGCATGGCATGGCATGATCTCTTTGGTGAACAGCAAACATTCTTAGGGGGTGGTCATATGGGGTTCATTGTAGCTTCTGGATGTCTTATTCAGAGCAAAGTAGTTGTATCACCACTACATAATTTTTGTACAGAACTAAATGCCTCTACACAGACTCTGAAAATAGTCAATAGCCAGGTGTGGTGGGGCATGCCTGTAATCTCAGCACTCTGTGAGGCTGAGGCAAGAGGATCACAAGTTTAAATCCAGGTTGAGCAACTTAGTGACTTAGTGAGACCCTGTCTCAAAATTTTAACAAAGGGTAGAGATTTAGCTCGGTGTGAAGGTCCTGGGTCCAATCCCTAGTACCACAAAAAACAAAACAAAACAAAAAAGGTCAATAGAGTATATATGCAAAGTATGAATATCTCAGCTCCTACTTTTAAAACCATTGAAGCTAGAGTTTAAAGGAACACTTGAGGTGATCTATTCATTTTTTTTGTCAGTATTGGCAATTGAGCCCAGTAATGCTTTACCACTGAGCTACGCCCCTAGCCCTTTTATTTTTTAAATTTTGAGACAAGGTCTTGCTTAGTTACTCATGCTGGCCTTGAACTTATGACCCTCTTGGCTCAACCTTCCCAGTAGCTAGGATTATCAATGGTGCACCACTGAGCCTGGCTATTTCATTAATATTTAATGTGTGCTTCTTGTTGTAAAGGCTCTGTGTTGCTTCCTTAGAACTTCCTTCTTTGGGGTGACAATTGATGGGGAAATGAGGGTAGATGATAAACACCCAGGCTCCTTGCCCAGCTTCCACCAGAGTGCTCTGACTTGCTCCATTTTATATGTTGAAGTTCTAAGTAGGATGTTCTTTAAACAAAGTATTCTTCAAAAATGAAGTTTGGAATCTGCTGATCTAGTTCAGCCTTCCTACTTTTGCAGGTGAGCAAATAAATCTCACCTGGGTTTAATGACTTGCCCTCGGTCCTATAGCTCATTTGATTTATTTACAATTTATGCTATATCCAGAAATGCTTCCAAAATTGTGCTGGCACATTAGAATCATCTGAGGAGCTGAAACACAAAAGAAGTGAGCTCCCCTCACCACTTTTGCTCTAATTCCAGATATATCTAGCGTAGGGCCTGGGTATTAGAAATCCAAATATTATACAATTAGTGGCAGCAATTAGGACTAGAACCCAGGTCTCTTGGTTTACTTAGAACTAATGACCTTGTTTTAGGGCTATAGCTGCTGAAGCCCAGGCCAAGAGTTATACCTCTATTGGGTTTTCTGCCTAAGGAAAGGAAGCACTCAACTTATGATCCAACAAGCTGCACTGTTTCTATGTAAATATATATTTAAACCTAAGATAGCACACAAATCAATTCATTGCCACTTTTATTTGAACAATGGTTAAAATTAAGCAATTTCTTTTTATAAATTATAGGTGTGGCATTGAATCCTTGGAGGATTGGTGTGAGGATGTCCCTTCCTCCAAAAGATACCAGCTCTGTGAATGCTCAAGTCCCTTATTTAAAATGGCGTAGTATTTGCATACAACTTATGCACACCCTCTTATGTACTTTAAATTATCTCTAGATTCCTTATAATACTTACTACAATGTAAATGCTATGTAAGTAGTTGTTATACTATATTGTTTTCAGAACAATGATAAGAAAAAGCTGCCTGTATATGTACAGTAAAGATGCAATATTTTCTCTGGGTATTTTTGAAACTTAGTTGCTGAAATCTGCAGATGTAGATTCTGTGGATACAGAGGGACAACTGCATTCTTTTCTTTGTTGAGTTACTATGAACTCCACTGTTTTAAATGTTGGTTATTTCTCCCTTAGATACTGCTTCAGGCTACTGTTACAGCATCCAGCTCATTTTCCTTTCTTTGCTCTCTACTGTCTTGTGGGACACAGTTTTAGACAGTGTTAGCAGGGAAGCTCCTGTTAAGGTTCTTCCAAGACCCATGTTCCTGTTGCTCAGATCTGCATGCTGCTTCTGCTCTTTGGGCCTTCAGGCAGCGGTCCTGAGCTCCTCTGTCAGGGAACCAAAGGATGCTCTGTAGATCTAGGTTCACCGATTTCCATTGCCTTCTATGATTTCCTCTTTCTGCATTTGAGGGTGTGGTACCCATTTCTCATAGCAGTAAGATATGTTCACCACTAAAAATAGTTATAAAACTTCCACTTTAAACAAAATACATTTAAGTGGTGATAATAAGCATTTAAGGTACCTTTTAGTGGAAGATTACCAGTAAACTGTTAATATTGGCTGAGAAGATTTGACTGCCATTGTCTCTGGTTCTAGGAATTGCCAAAACTTACAGTGGCTTATTATTTAATGTATTTAATACTAGTTTCTCTGTCTGGCTAACTTGTGGATTCTTTGCTATAAGCATGCCTTTATGTAGAAGAATCTCTAAACCATGAGGACAAAGGGGTTAGAGATCCTCACAGGAATATAAAATCATGAGTGGAGTTCTCATCTGAGTATACTCATCTTTTTCAGAAAGCCCTCATTTTGTGTTAGTCTATGTGATAAACTCCTACTTAGGTGCTAATCAACTTGTGCACCTCTCTTTAATACCTGCCTATCCAATTAGGAAGGAGTGAGCAGCCAGCCCTAGGTCCTTTCATGGAGCACAGGCCTGGGTGCAGTAGCCAAAAGATGTTTGAATACACCATGGGCTACACAGTGGAAAATGGAGCCTGGGACTCCTAAAGTTAGGTTTCCTGCACTTACCTCATAAAAGGATATATACTCATTTGGAGAGCAAATAAAAACATTATACAATCACTCTTTCTTAAATTTAAATTTTATTTTATTAGTTCATGTTTGCAGTACATGCATTTTACAGTCATCTTGGGGCATTGGTACACACAATTACTCTTTCTTTTAGTACTGGGGATCGAACTTGGGACCTTGTGTTTGCAAGGGAGTCACTGGAACCACTGAGCTAAGTCCCTGGCCCAATTACTCTTTTAATAAATTCTATATCTTTTTTTTTTTTTTAACATCTCCTGGCTTCATGATCTTGGTCAGTGGATGAATTGTAGAGGAAAGAGGTAGGCTAATCTTTGTGTAATTATTTCTTTACAGCAATAAAGAATGATACTGAAAGAAAATTCTGCTACCAACAGCTTCCAGTAACATTGAGATTAATATATACCATTTTCCAGGTATATTTTCTAAAATCTTTGAATATTTGGCTTGGTAGCAATGTTGTTTTGGAAAACCTAGTAACTATGTGGCTTTTTGCATAGGAAATGGCCAAGTTTGAAGAGCCAGATATTCTTTTTAATATGCTCAATTGCCTGAAGATTCTCTGTCTGCATGGAGAGTGTTTATATATTGCTAGAAAAGATCACCCTCAATTTTTAGCCTACATTCAGGACCACATGTTGATTGCAAGGTATGTCTTCCTAATGTTTCATTTTGTTTCCATTTTTTGGTACCGGGGATCAAACTCGGGACCTTTTGCTTGCAAGGCAGGTGGTGGAACCACTGAGTTAAATCCCCCGCGTTCATTTTGTTTCTTTACAATTTAGCCTTCAGTTGTGAATATTAAAATTAGAATAAGACTTACTAGCTCATTTGGGTTATTTTTCTCAGCCAGGAAAGCCTAACTGGCAATGGAAACTACTTTTATTCTCTCTAATGTCTAAATATACCATTATTAGATACTATAGGTTTAGAAAATATAAAGATTGTTTTATGTTTTTTACTTGTTAATAGGTTAAAATCTAGCATACCCTAAAAAAAGTCAACAGATAATAATTTGATAATTATCTCATAAGGCACCTTGGGAATTTGCAGTCTAGTTTAGAAGGGGATGAGTACTAAATATAGAGGAGGCAACCACATATTTTATTATTTAAATTGCTCTACCTTTGAGATTAAAGAAAGGGTGGCCTTCACAATAAACTCAAAACAATAAGGATGAACTAAACCAAGATTCTAAATACTCTTAAGACACATGAGCATCCTGTGTATGTATAAGTCACTGTTAACCCTAGCAAATGTGATAAATGAGTACTTTGCACAATTCACAGGTGGGTGAGATGATTTCTGCAGATACCATTTGAATGGGAATTAAAGTAATGACATTTGACTGGTAGAGATTTGAGACAAGTAAGGCATTTTGTGGAAAGCAGAAATGTTAACAAACAGAAAGAAGAAGAAATGGAGCCCGCTGCAGACAGGCAGGTCTGCGCATGCCCTACCGAGGTCCTGAGTTGCACGGAACACACTGAATCAGCCCGCCCCAGCAACAATCCATTGGACCTCCTCCCCCTGCTCCTCTGTACAGCCACCTGCTTCCACACTACAAAGATGCAGAGGACATTATGGTACTGAGTCCCGCTGCTCCCGGCCCAGAGGTAGGGGCTTCTGAGCCGCCGTCCCACTGCTCCTGGTCCAGAGGAAGGGGCTTCCCAGCCACCATCCCTCCCGCTGCTCCTAGCCCAGAAGAAAGGGCTTTTGGGCCACCTTCTGTCCCACTGCTCCTGGCCCAGAGGAAGGGGCTTCCAGGCCACCATCCCTCCCACTGCTCCTGGCCCAGAGGTAGGGGCTTCTGAGCCGCCGTCCCACTGCTCCTGGTGGAGAGGAAGGAGCTTCCTGGCCACCATCCCTCCCGCTGCTCCCAGCCCAGAGGAAAGGACTTTGGGGCCACCATCCCTACCACTGCTCCCGGCCCCTGTCCCACCTCTCCCAGCTCAGAGGAGGTAATGCATGCAGGCGCCAACAGCCCCTCCCCCCAGTCAAAATGAGAAAACACATAAATAAGTCTCAAAACCAGACTTCCAGATCACCTACAGCAACCCCAAAGGGAAATGAGATGGA
>NW_004624734.1:10052657-10109116 GCF_000247695.1 Heterocephalus glaber
GGAAAAAATGGAAATAAAGTCTTTGTAAATAGGGAAGGGTGGAGGGGGTGAAGGGAGGACTAGGAATGGGGAAAAAATAAGAACCAAGATGAATTATGTAAAGGTACAATTCCCAATGAGAAATGTAATTGTGTTGTATACCTACAATGTACCAATGAAAGAATTTAACAAACAAAGCAAAAAAAAAAAAAAAAAAAAAAAGAAAGAAAGAAAGAAGAAGAAATGGCAAGACCTACTTAGGTGACACCAAGATTTTATTTTTCTGCAGGGCATGGATTTAGGGGAATAAAAGGAAAAGAGACTAGAGAAGTAGGTTGGGGCCCAAGTATGAAGAGGCTGAAGATAGGAGACTTCTTTAAAGATACATAGATATCCACAGAAGACCTTAAAACACTAAATAAAGTCAGAATTGTGCTTTAATAGAAAAGTATAGAGAAGAGAGAGATCTTTGGGAATTACCTCTGTTTAAGGGAGTGTCATGAGCAAGTTGCAAGGATTTAAGAGATATAAAGATAAACAGACAACTTTTTTTCTTAAAAGGTTGTTAGAAAAGGAAAGGACACTTCTGATACTTAAGGGGGAAAGAGAACGGACATCAAGGACCTTTAAGACAAAGAAAATTTGGAAAAATTTATAGTCCATGAGAAAGGGCTGGCAAACAGGGCCAGAAAAAAGAAAGTTACTGGAGTCAAGTTCTTGAAGCGCAATCAAGTATAAATGGAAGAGTGAAAAAGAGAAGTAGCACTCTTTCCTTTGAAAGGAGATAATTTCTGAGGAAAAGAGAAACCAGTGTTAAGGGAGTTGAACAGATGACTTAAACCTTACGAATAATAAGTGTTAATGTCTTCCTCTGAGAGGGAGAAAAATAGAGATTGGGTTGGGAGGTTGAGGAACATAGAAATAGTAAAGCAGCAGCCCAGGTGAGGAGGAAAGCAGTAGAGTGTCAACAGGAAATAACCACAGAATTGCCAGCTCCATGGCCTAGCTGAAGTTAGACAGCACCAGTTTATAGTGGACCCAATTAGTAGGAGTTTGGATTTTAAAAATTCTTCCGTAGTGCTTAGGGCTTCAGAGTGGATGAGAGATGAGCAGTAGGCTTATCCAGAGTCCAGGATTAGTGATTTGATTATGGAAGAGGAGAGGCTTACCAAGTGATGAAATGGCTGACTTTGAAATCCAGCCTAAGACTGAGGCAAATGAAACCAGAAGAACTGATGCTTGGGAGAAGATTGTAGGAAAGAAGACTAGGAGTCTCAGGTAGGAGCAGAGGGGGAAAGCTGAGTGTTCTCAGCCTTAGAGAGGTGAGGCCGGCAACTCATCCAACAGAGGAGAGATAAACACCACTGTCCTGAGGTGGCAAGGGATCTATGAGGGCAGAGCTTGATACTCTAAGGTGTTGGGAAAGGCTTGCATGAGGAGGAAGACTGAACAAGGTGCCTACTTCCTCCGGAAATGAAGAGAAGGCCCTATAAGTGGATGTCATGGGTTTCAAAAGAAAGGTTGAGGAGAGAGGCCTGAAGGAAGTATTGAGAAATAAAGATCATTCTGAAGGAATGAAGACTGAAGAGAAGACTCACTGAGGTTAAGGAGAAACCACATTATCAGGAAAATGTCAGGTTTCAGCCATGATGAGGAAGGGGAAGTTGTATTCATTCCCCAGAACTACTGTAACAAATTGCCACACACTAAGAGAGTTAAAACAAAAGAAGTTTATTCTCATAGTTCTGGAGGCTAGAAATCTGAAATCAAGGTTTCAGTGGGGCCACAATCCCTTTGAGGACTTTAGGGGAGAAAAGTTCTTTGCCTCTCTTAATAGTTTCTGGTGATCACTGGCAATCATTGGCATTCTTTGGCTTGTTTCATCCCTCCAACCTCTGCCTCCATTGTCAAATGACTGTCTCTCTTGTGTCTTCTTTTATTATAAGGGCACCAGTCATTAGATTTAGGGCTTACCTTAATTCAGCATAAACTCATCTTAACTAATTATATCTACAGATACCTTATTTCCAAGTAAGGTCACATTCTGATGTTCCAGATAGACTTGCATTCTGGGGATACACCATTCAACCCACTACAGAAGCATACTATGAGAAAAGTGAAGGAGCTATACAAGTTTTCCCATAATAAAATGCCGATTCTGTATGTGCAGTAGGAGTTGATGGAAGATAAACAAACCTGGCCTGGATGTGAGGAAGAGTAGGGATGACCTGAAAAGTTCAGAGTGAGGATCAGACAAGTTGCACATCTGGGCAAAATCTGTGGAAACAGTCAGGAGTTTGGTAGATGCTCCACTACTACTAGGGAATTCTAAATTGGCAGATTTTTATTGCTAAAATAGTCTCTACCAAAAATGTACCCAAGTAAAGTGGATTATTGTGCCATGGACGTCCAGTTCATCTTTTGGGGTACATAGTCCAGGTTTTTTTTTCCTCAAAGCACAATCATGAGACCAAAAAAATCCATATGATTTGCTTCCTTCAGCTGAAGTGAAAGTTCCATGAAGGGAAAGATTGTATCTCCTTTTTCCTTTGCATTCTTTGTAGGGCCTATTGTGTACTCTGGAAGCATCATCCTTATCCTCACAATGATGATAGTAGCTCAAGGTCTTTAAATACCTACTATGTGCTAAGTACCTTGCACCATCTCATTAAATACACTCTGTACTGGGAGAAAATGAAGTTCAGAGGAGTTGAGAAATTTGCCCATGGACATACAGCTGATTAATGGCAGGGTTGGGATTAGATCCATACTTGTCCAACTTCCATTGCTCAGAGTAAGCATATGGTGTTTGAAAGTTTCTCCTTTTCATTCATAGCTCTGATATGGCTTCTGATTAGTAAGCACACATCTAGTGACTTGTGCCTCAATATGATTTCCGCATAATGGAGGTAAACTGTCATTATGTCCCTCTCTTAGTGGTATATTAAGAGCCTTTTAAAGTCACAGATAATTTTGACTCTAATGTTAACTTTGGAGCCACGTAAGAAACCAAAGCAAACAACAATGAAAATGAACAAAGGGCGTACTTTAAATGACTGAATAAAAAACACTGATGCCAACATATGTTATATTCAGAATATTATGGTAGTACTTGATAGTGAATTAGCTTAAACTTGTCCAGTTACAAGATACCATCAGAGTACCCTCTCCTCTTCGGTCTCTCTTTCTGTCTGTCTCCCGCTTCCCCCATGTATATGTTTCCCTCTCCCTTTTTCTCCCATCTCTGTCCTTCCCATAATTTAGCCCAGGTCTATCTTGGCTTGATGCATAGACCTAAGTTTTGGCTTCTTGTTCAAAAGTTGGCTTCTCCCCAGGCAGGTTGACCCTGGGAGGTGGGAAAGAGGACCACTGGTAGCCCTTGACTGATATTGCTCTTTGTCCCTCAGATTTCAGCAGGAGAGAGAGCCTCTCTCCCCCAGGGTCTATATTGTTCTCTGAAAAAAAAGATTCAGACGTTCTTATGCTTGCACTGTAGGCCCATTCATAGACTAATCACTCTATTGAAGGTATTGAAGTGCTTTGCCTCCCTGCATTTTGTGTTTACCTATATGATAGGTAAGGTGGGGAGCTTGATTTGACAATCCCGCCAGGTCTTGAAGAGGCTGTTATTAATAGAAACAGTTGTCCTTTGTCATAAAAAGGGGAAAGGGTTGCTGGGCAGGCAAAACCAACAAAACTTAACACTATAAGAAAAATTTAAAAATTACTTATCACCTCAACATAACTAGTGTTAATTTTGTGTATTATTTAGCAGTCATTGTTCATTTATATGTTGAAATTTATTCTATACAATTTTTAATCTTTATATTCAAATGTAGTGTTAAATGTTTTCTACATTGTTACATAAAAGTATTTCCTTTAAAACATGTATAGAAAAGAGCATAGAAAATGTTTATTAGAAGCTTATAGTGTTGTGTATAAGTGTAATTTTACTAAAACATCCCTGCCTATTAATTCCATTTAAGATATTAGGATTCTTTTTCAGTAAAGATTATTGTAACTGTAGCTACTTTGCTTCTCCTTGATTCCCCAGCCTGTGGAGGGTCATCAAGTCTGAGTTCTCCCAGCTGTCTTCATTAGCGGTCCCTCTCCTTCTCCATGCTCTGTCACTTCCTCATGGTGCTGACATCTTCTGGACAATCATAAATGGCAATTTCAACAGCAAAGACTGGAAGATGAGGTTTGAAGCAGGTACTTTTGTATTAGCTTAAGAATTCTCTGGTCATAAGGTAAACCAGATGTCCAGTTTTGACATCCATGTTTGACTTTCCTTTTTCTTCCTTTTTAAAAGGGCTTTCTGCTTTGCTGATTCTACTTATCTGAGCTTCCTTGATAACAGTGTTTCGCAGAGTAGTCCTTAGATGCAGTGACTCTCCATGTTTGCCTAAGTATAATTATGGCTGTTATTCAGTTTGTGGTAATAGCACCCTTGTTTAGTCCCCAAATGTGTCCTAGTAGCTTGGACTACAAATAACCAATTAGATTGCTTGTATCTGTTACTGGGATAGTTATTAAAAGCAGATTATTGAGTTTCACCTTAGACTGACAGAATCGGCATCTTAGTGCTGAGTGGTGAGGACTGGAATCTAGGTTTTTAAACAGGTCTTCCAGGTGATTCAGTAACGTGTGAGAGTACTTGTGGTACACCCATGTCACATCAGGGCCATCAGGGACCAAGTCTGCCACAGTGATGAATATGTACACAGAATGGCAAGTTCTCCGAGTAAGGTGGTAATGAGGGAACTTGAGTGTGTTTCCTTAGCCTCACATCTGTGGCTCACTGTCACCCCAGTCTTCAGGGTCAACAGGCCAGAGTGTAGCTCATCGGGACAGTTCCATGTATTTTAGTGTCTCAAAAGTTTGGTACAGAAATGGAAGTTCCATTAGTTATTATTACACCTTATAATTTAATTCCCTAATATCTGGCCATTTCAAAAAGTGCTTGCTTTTGGAAGCTCATATGAGTCTCAGGGCTGGTTTATTTATGATAGCACATGATGTTGTAGGGAATTAGATGTAGTAGTACACGAGAATTTTCTAGCAAAAATCTGCATGATATTTACAACAGTTATAGGGAATATTATATTTAAATGCAAATAAAGCAGATACCTATTTAATTGTGCTCTTTCATTCCAGTCAGGTTTACAGTGTTTCTAGATTGACCTTTTGAATCATAGCTGTGATTATGTTAACAGGTTTTCAGTGCCTAGAGAATAAAATTCAGACCCCTTCACTGACATACAAAGCCTCCCATAGTCTATCTGCATATATTTGCAGCCATGTTTCCCACACTTCTTTCTATATATGCCATCACTATTTCTCCATTGCTTTTTGCTTCCTTTCATGCCTTCACCATCTGTAGTCTCCATTTGAAACCTTCTTCCCTTCAAAGTCCTGTTCAATTGGCATCTCCATTTGATCCACCTTCAAATACCATCACTGAGGGCTGGGGATTTAGCTCAGTGGTTTCGCCGTCTGCTGCACAAGTGCAAGGACCCAAGTTTGATCCCCGGTACCAAAAAACCCAAACCAAAACAAATACCATCACTGAATTTCACCTTCAAGGTCCGCTCGGTGGAAAGTGGTTTTTCTGTTGCCTGGTCTCCCAGGGCATTTTATTCATACCTCATTAGAGACATTTACAGCTTTTTATAATATGTTACAGCTATGGTTGTCTCTTTTAGTCAACTTGGTTTTGAAGTCAAGAATTGTGAATGATTCATCTTTCATCTTTCTATTTACTTCCATCTCCCCCCACCAAATGTCTAAGGTAGTTTCTTAGTTATGTGTGTATGGTTTCTTAGTTATGTGTGTATTTTTTTTAAAATAAGCAAATCTATTACTTTATTGAATAAATACCATATGTAGTAGGCACTTTGGGAGCAATAAAGAGAAGTATAAGAGAAGATTCCTACTATTAAGGCCTCCAAATGTAATTGCTGAGACCAAACATAAACATATAAGAGGTTGACAAACTATAGAAGATATGAATATAATTTAAGAACCACCAAAAGGTACATGTCATATAACTATATATGAGCACATAAGTACAGTCTACAAATCAATAGTTTGTGAATAAGTAGTATTTCTGTAGGCCATCATGGAATGAAAAGACCAGAATGGACTTTACAGAGCAGGCAGACCTTCAGTATCAGATTCTTCAAAGATGATAAAATGTCCAAAAGCAGAAAAGAATGAGAGAATATCCTGGCTGCTGTAACATCTTTATTCCTTTTATTTCTTTCTCTTGTCTAATTGCTATGGCTAATGTTTCTAAAACTATATTGAACAGGAGTAGTGATAGTGGGCATCCTTGTCTTGTTCCTGATTTTAGCTTGAAGGATTTCAGTTTTTGACCATTTAGTATGATATTGGCTGTTGGTTTTTAACAGATGCCTTTTATCGGGTTGAAATAGAGCCTATTCCAATTTTCTGTGGGTTTTTTTTTTATCATGAATGTGTGTTGGATTTTGTTGAATGCTTTTTCGGCATCTATTGAGATGATCATATGGTTTTTGTCCTTGGCTCTGTTTATACAGTGTATTACATTTATTGGTTTGTGTATGCTGAACCATCCCTGCATCCCTGGGATGAATCCCACTTGGTCAGGGTGTATGATTTCTTGATGATCTTCTGCATTCTGTTTGCCAGTATCTTATCGAGGATTTTTGCATCTATGTTCATTAGTGAGATTGGCCTGTAGTTCTCTTTTTTGGGTGGGTCTTTCTCTGCTTTGGGGATCAAGGTGATGCTTGCTTCCAGGAATGAATTTGGAAGTATTGCTTCCCTTTCAATTTTGTCGAAGAGTTTGTTTGTTTATTTATTTATTTATTTATTTTGGTACCGGGGATCGAACTCAGGACCTTGCACTTTTGAGGTAGGCAGTGGCACCACTGAGCTAGATCCCTGCCCCATTGTTGAAGAGTTTAAACAGTAATGGCAATAGTTCTTCTCTAAATATCTTGTGGAATTCAGCAGTGAAGTCATCAGGACCCAGGCTTTTCTTAGTTGGTAAGTTTTTAATTATGTTTTCAATTTTGTTGATTGATATAGGGTTATTTAGAGGTTTTAGGTCTTCTTTATTCCATTTTGGTAATTCATATGTATCTAGAAATTTGTCCACTTCTTCTGTGTTTTCTGTCTTATTGGTTTATAGGTCCTGGAAGTAGGTATTGATGATCCTCTGGATTTCTGCTGGGTCTGTTGTAATTTCACCCTTTTCTTTCCTAATTGCATGGATTTGGACCTTTTCTTTCCTTTTTTAAATAAGGTTGGCTAAGGGTTTGTGAATTTTGTTCATTCTCTCGAAGAACAACTCTTTGCTTCATTGATTTTTTGTATCCTTCTCTTAGTCTCCATTGCACTGATTTCTCCTCTGATCTTTATAATTTCCTCCCTTGAATGAGCTTTGGGTTTGTCCTGCTTTTCTTTTTCTAGAAGCTTGAGATTCAGCATTAGGTTGTTTATTTGAGCTTGCTCTGTTTTCCTACAATTTAACTTCTTTGTTTCCTATCTTTATTCCTTTTATTTCTTTCTCTTTTCTAATTGCTGTGGCTAATGTTTCCAAAACTATATTGAACAGGAGTGGTGATAGTGGACATCCATGTCTTTGGCTGTTGTAACATCTTAATTCACATGGCACTATATTGTTTTATTAGCTATGTTAAGTAAGGCTATACTTTAAAAATGACTGGAATAATTTAATGTAGCTTTAAAGAATAAGTAGAAATTTATCAAGCAAAAATATAGACACAGAAGAAATATTATATGACTTCTGCAGTCTCAGAAAGTATCTGTTTGGTTTCTCATTTTACAACATGACCTACTAAGAGTGGTGTAGGGGCCCAGAAACCATATCCAGGCCTAGTGTGCACCCCTTTTCTCCCTTGATAGTCTGCAGAACTTCCATGGATTGGCCACAGAAATGAACAGAGAGGTATTTCGAGCAGTTTAAAATGTAGCTGACTGCTAAACAAAGAGAAAGACTATTGTAAAAGTGTAAAAGACAGTATTAAACCAAGCCTGCCTGACAGAAAACTACTGGACTGAATAGAAACAGTCTTTGCTGCATAGAAGAAATTGAACACTGGACAGGGTGGCAGGAGAATTTCCTTTTGGTATTTAAAATTGCCATGTGGGGGCCTTGAGTTGACTTTTTCTGTGGGTTCAGTTTTCAGACTATCTAAATAAATGTCAATATACATGCTTGCATTTTGTCCTCGGTTATTTTTCATTGCAGTGGAAAAAGTGGCTGTAATTTGTAGGTTTCTGGATATTCACTCAGTGACCAAGAACCACCTCCTGAAGTATTCCCTGGCACATGCCTTCTGTTGCTTTCTGACAGCTGTGGAGGATGTCAACCCAGCAGTGGCTACCAGGGCAGGCCTCCTGCTTGACACGATAAAGAGGCCAGCATTGCAGGTGACATGTGATAAGTGTTATTTGCTTTGCAGATGTCTGTGTCAGCACCATTGAATCATTGAGTTGTCAAATTTTTTGTCTTTTAGTCTTTCTATAATAAAATACCATAAGTACAACAGCTTATAAAAATAATAGAAATTTATTCACCATAGTTCTGGAGGTTAGGAAGGCCAAGATCAAGGGGTTGGAAGATTCAGCATCTGGTGAAGACTCACTTTCTGGTTTATAGATAGTGCCTTTCACCATGTCTGAGGCTTTTTTTTTTTTTTAGTAGGAATACCTCTGCCCACAAGATCTAATTATCTCTCAAAGGCCCCAACTCCTAATAGTATCCCATTAAGGTGGAAGATTTCAACATATGAATTTTTTAGGGGGACACAAGCATTTAGAAATAAGCACATAAATGCATTATATTGATGATGATGATAATAGTGGAGATTTGTGTGTGTGTGTGTGTGTGTGTGTGTGAATGTTCAAATGCATGTTGCTAAGTTATAATAAAAACAAAACACAAAAAGAGCTTCTTTGCCAGAAGCTCTCCCTATCCAGTGGAAATTTTTAAATTGGAAAAAAGAATCCTAAATCTACACTTTCATAAAAGGTCCTTTTAGTGGTACTTTCATTTCAGTCTTTGTCCATAGTTCCTATCACTTTTGGACGGATGAGATTATTATATACCTTCTTGTTGTATATGTATATGACACGTTTCTAAACTAGGCTGGCATTTCCTGTCGTTAGATGTTAGATGCTAAGAGAAATCAGATGAATTGCAGTATAATCAAAGTAAAACATGAGAAGGTGATATGCTGCCCAAATGAAATGTCACATATTAAAGATGGAGACGTGAAATATGAGACCTGGGTATATTTATCTTTTGAGTCTCTTTACTTATAAGTGATAAGCTGGGTCTCCAGGAGAGAGAATGTGACTTATCCAAGTGAGTTAGTAAGAAAATCAAGAATAGAACCTCCAGTTTCTCTACTTTGATACCAATGTTATTTTGCTCTTATTATTAAAACTAATAATAATGGCAAGAGTTATTATTTGCCAAATAGATACTATATTGCCAGGGAAGTATATTAAAAGTGTACCATCTGGGCCGGGGATCTAGCGCAGTGGTTCTGCTGCCTGCCTCACAAGCGCAAGGACCCGAGTTCGATCCCCGGTACCAAAAACAAAAACAAAAGTGTACCATCACATGTTACCTTATTCCACCCACACAATAATCTCTTTGTGTTCCCATATCACAGATAGAGAAGCTGAAGGTTAGAAAGGTAAAGTCACTTTTTAAGGGTCATATAGCTAGTAAGCAAAACAAACTCAGGTCTGATTTATAATAAAATCCATATTTTTAACTCTGTGTGTGTATGTGTACACACTGGTTCCCAAGTGCAAGGGTTCTTCCTATATTTTAATACCTATAAGCAAGGACAAACTGTTCCAGATGTGATAAAGTGTAGGGCTGTGCTGCCGGTGGCGTGTCTTCACTTGTAAATCCCCTATTGGTCTTCTAGACAGTCCTCTCTGTCGTTTTAGTCGGTATTGTGTGTCCTACTCTTGCTGAGGACCTGGGACGTGGGAGGCATTCATTAGATGACAGTCAGATGAATAAATGGGATGGCTGAGGAATTATAATTTTTAAATTTCAGCCAGTTAAAAAGAGGAGGAACGGCTGGGCATGGTGACACATGCCTGTAATCCCAGTACTTAGGAGGCTGAGGCAGGAGGATTGCCCCAAGTTCAAGACCAGCCTAGGCTACATAATGAGTTCAAGGCCACCTTGAACTACAGAGCAAGACCCTGTCTCAAACAAAGGGGAGAAGGATGCTAGACTAATGGGCTAGAGAAATGGATGCTGTCTTGATCCCAACCTTCATTTTTTTAACAATCCCTGTTCCACTCACATTCCAAGATGACAAGGTAATTTTATTTTCTTTTAGAACTACACTGTTTAGGATTGAAATGAAATTTAAAGGCTGTCTTCTCATATATTCTAAAATGTAGCTTTAAAAGAATGGTTTTGGGGGCCTGGGATTTAGCTCGGTGATGCCACGACCTGCCTTGCATGCACAAGGTCCTGAGTTCAATCCCTGGTACAAAAAAAAAAAAAAAAAGAATGCTTCTCTTACTGAAAACTGTGGACATTAAAAAAGATATTCTGGTTGAGATATTTAGATTAAGTGCTAATTATTTAATGCACTAAAAATCAATAACATACAAAAATTCAAAAGATATTCTACAATTAGAAGTTCTGAATTTCTCCTACCAATACTTTACATCAAAAATATTTCAGTTGGATCATTTTACTTATAAGTATGGATGGAGGAGGTTGCTTTGTTTCATTGATTGTCCATAGTATATTGTCTTTGAAGTGTCTTAGACGTTTACATCTGATTTTCTTTCTTTCCTTTTTCCCAGGGTCTGTGTCTTTGTCTTGACTTTCAGTTTGATACTGTGGTTAAAGACAGACCCACAATATTGAGCAAGCTTTTACTCTTGCATTTTCTTAAGCAAGATATTCCTGCTTTGAGCTGGGAGTTCTTTGTCAACAGATTTGAGACGCTTTCTTTGGAAGCTCAGCTACATTTGGACTGTAACAAAGAATTTCCTTTTCCTACAAGTAAGTAGAACACAGACTTTGTTGTAGACAGCCATAGTTCTTAATCTTGTTAGGTAAGCAAAAGACATTTGGCATGTAATTTAACTTCCCATATGGAAGATGATATCTTTCTTGACTTCATGTACTCAATTCATCAAATTTTTATTGACTATCTTTTACACTAATCCATGAATTTAAGTATATTCTGGCATTACGAAATCTGAATTCTTCTGATTTCCTTGAAGGCCTATATTACCCATTTGTGACTGCAGGTTCCTTAAATATTAATCAATCATTATGTTTCTAATGTTTGGGAGCAATTTTGTGGGATATATTTTGCGATCTGCGTACTCTTGTATGCTTGTTAATCACTTGATTGTAATTCTAAATAGATGGAGAAAAGATTATAAAATTAGATAATTTAATTTTGTAGTCTAAACAGAAAAATGATAGTGGTGATAGAGTAGTCATGATTTTCTTCAGGTAAGATTCATCATAGAAAGAGATGGATAACTCATGCATCTGTGCAAGATGTCTTTTTATATCAAAACTGTACACAGGTGGATTATTTCAAACTAGCTTTGTGACATAGCAAGGAGAGGATGATGATAACCTTTTAAATTCTTTTCAAAAAGCTATCACTGCTGTGAGGACCAATGTTGCTAACCTCAGTGATGCTGCACTGTGGAAGATCAAGAGGGCTCGCTTTGCAAGGAACCGCCAAAAGAGTGTGCGGTCTCTGAGGGACAGTGTGAAAGGGCCCGCGGAATCCAAGAGGGCACTCTCCCTCCCTGAGACCCTGACTTCCAAAATTCGTTGAGTATCTTCTTCCATTAAATTTGTTTAATGTCTTTCTGAGGCTGGCTTGTCTTGTTGAATGTTCACAGAGTAGCAGATTTAGGAAACTGAGCTTGTTCAACAAGCTTGGCTTTCAGATTCCCTAGAAAATCACCCTGGGGTGTAAGTGTCACGAGTGGCCCTTTCTAGTTGGTGGGTATAGCAAAGCCTTGATCCAACAATAGATTTTATTGAAATGTAGAAGGCAGCATATTCACTGATGCTTGGCATGAAACTTAGAAGCATTTGCCCTTCAGTCCTAGAATCTGAAGGTTTGCACACCAGCCTTGCAAACTAAGTGCTTTCTGGATAAAAGATAAACGGCAAGACCTTTGCGGACAAGAGGCAGCGCTGAAATTGAGAAGGCATTTTCTTTTCTTGCATGCTAGAAGCAGCCGTACCAATAATGGTTGTTTCTAAAAAGAAAAGGTTGAATTTCTACGCAACTTCACCAGATAATTTACAAATAACACAAGCTTTGTTGTAAATTAAAAAGAAAATTTCATATATACTTGTTTTATAAAGGTCTTTTTGTTGCACTTTTAAAGAGAATAAAATTTTCCTTAAATTATCAAAGGACTAGATAAACTCTAATGTTTACCAATGGCCCATGAGTGACAAATAATTAAAAATTCATAGCCAAATGACCATGTTAATGAATAAATATATTTAAATATATTACTAACTTATAAAAACCATTAAAAGATTTAATCTTTAAATGACATCTAAGACATTATTCTTGTCAGAAATGGAAAGGTTTGCTTTTCACTGGCATTTACTAGGAAACAGCCTTATATAACATAATCATTTTAAAATCATAAATATGATTTGATTTTATTTATTACATTTTTCTCTACTTTATGCTAAAGTATGGGAATGTGGTATTCTGAAATTTAGAAGAGTCAATGAAAGCCCTTTAAGTAATTGATAACTCAGTTTTTCCAGGGAGCAGAGATGATCAAGGTGGTCATTTAAGAATAACCTACAGTAATGTGAGAACCTAGGAAAAGCTTTTTCAGACCCTAGAAACCAATACCTAGACAAAATAAATTATAATTTTTATATGAGATTCCCAGCTTGTTTATAATCTAACTAATCAGTTTGGGGTATAAAGTATATATTATTATTTCTTGTTAATTGGTTCACATGGCAGTTTTGAAGATTAAGAACTGAAGCAACATTGAAAGGATCTTTTTAAGATCCAAATAAAACTACAAAACTTTTGTTGCATAGACATCTTTTCTGTGTTGGTAACTGTAAGTAGGAAAGCTAAACTTGCTCTTAGTATCCAATGCAGTTAGCACTGAGTATGTTTTGTAGGCTCAAGTTGTTTGTAATGTTTATTTAAATAGAGTTGTTGTTGATTTTTAAGCTGTGAGGTTGACCAGGCAAGAGCAGTCTGCTCCAGCTCTCGGTGGGACACCTGAACAGACACCAGGTGGGTACTTCTGACATTGAGGGGCTGTATGCAAGTGTCTACCATAGGTGGACAAGATAAAGAATTTGGTGTCTCTAAGTGGACCATAGTGATATCCTTAGGATTTGTAAGCTCAAAAGCATCTTATCCTAGATGCTCAAGTGTTGGAGCCCCTGAAATGGCAATTCTTTCCGTCTTATTCTCAGCAGATGACTTTTGATCCCACTAACTTTTGGTCCAGTAAGAAGCATCGTATTACCTGAGTATGAGCATCTCCCAGAGAGCAAATACAGCTAGAACTATACACAATACTTGTATTTGTATGTGTATTTACACATAGAAATATTATATTCATATATATCTGCTATAGGCAAAACATACATTTCATTTACATTTGTAAAAGTTATACATTTGAACCACCATCATCTGCTCATTCCCTTAGCCATTCCTGATTTGCAATTCTTCACACATTTCTGTTTCTCAGAGAAAGGAGGAATTCCATTGTTTAGAGGACCATAGGATCATATTCAGCATGATATAGTGTAATTTATCATTGATTTCCATATTGCAATTTATCATGAGCATCCTGAGGATTGAAGAGACATTGACAAGGTCATTATGACTCAACATTATCCACACAAATGGTGTCATTATTCACTGGGAAGATCAGAGAGGCTCTGAATACCTGCTTATTTGTGAAAAACAAACTTGGTACCTACCACCTATGCATCACACTACAGAATGTTTCATTTTTTCATCTAGGTATAGTTTTAAGATAAACTTTCCAGAATGCTAGTGATCCTCTCAGAAAGAAAATTTCAAGTAAGAAGACTTTGAAGATAGTGTGTATTACGTGTTACAGAAAGGACCCCTGAAAGAGAAGTCAGGAGTAGGAGATGAGAAGAGAGAGAGCCCCAAATGTCGGGAATGCAGATGGCATATGGTGGCCGAAAGTGTATTTTCTCTTTTAAAACTGTTGAGAAAAAAGGAATAGCAGGCACTTGGCAGAGTCCCTGTACCTTGATTTATATATTATTCGTGTCTCTACTGTGCTGTGATTAAAAAAAAGAATAGAGGGCCAGGGACTTAGCTCAGTGGCACCGCACCTGCCTCGCAAGTGCAAGGTCCTGAGTTTGATTCCCAGTACAAGAAAAAAAAGAATAGAAGTAAGAATTTCTGATCCTGAGCCTCACTGGAAAAGTGATATCCATTCAGTAACTCCCAGCAGGCCTTTTTGAGGTTGTTCTTATGTAATTTCATAAATTTTCTTAATTTTATTCCAGCTTGTCTTTTTCTCTTAAGGCTTCGCTGAAATGCTAGTCTTTAATTACCATTACCCATTTTGATCTAAGAAAAGAGTCCCTTCCATCTCTGTGGGAAAACATGTACATGTGTTTCTTGAAGTTAAGAAAAGCCTTCAAGCATCTAATTATCCCATCAAATGACCAGATGGAAAAGGGATAGATAATAGCATTGTTTAAATTAAATATGAAACTAACATTTCTGAGAAGGTAATTTACATGACACCCTCATAAGTAAAACTTGCTTAGGTTTGGAAACAGTAAGGTCAGATTCAAACTAGTGTTCCATTTTTTTGCGCTGGACATTGAATGTTTTAATTTGGAAGAAAAACAGGCCAGGATAATCATAAGATTGTGCAGGATGGTTTAAAATAGTAATTAAATGGAAACTGAAGGACTTGCTACTTAAGGAACATACTTTTGTATGGTCTAAGTAATGAGGTCCTCTGTGCAGACCTCTTATTGACTGGGCCTGAAATAAAACATGTTATTAAATTAAGCAGCAAGACTTAATTTTAATTGCTGTTTAGGCTGAACTTTCTTGGCTGTGTATACCATTTATGCCTCTTTGATCTTAACTTTTATATAGGACCCACAACGAATAAAACAGAAAATTTTATTTTCTATCAAAATATACTCTGCAAGGCTTGTAAGGAGCCAAATTCCTCTGTGATTTTTATGAGTCAAACCAAAGGCCTTTGTACATATAAAAACATTCATAGAATGCTATGGCTGAGACACTAGAGATATACTAACGTTCTCATTTTACAGAAGAGACTGGGTTTTGCACAAAGGAACAAGTGTCACAAGCTTGTTGGTGACAGACCTGGGTCTCAGGCCCAGAGTTTCTGAGTGTTCTATCTATAAGTCATGCATGGTTAATTCTTCTAGGATTTCAGCACCTTTTTAAAAATCCCAACTAATAAAATACAAAATATTTTGAAGTGCTAACCTGAAATCTGTGTAATTAAATATAGGGAATATTTTTGCGGATGCTGTGAGATCCAGGGGTTCTTTGTCTTTGGATACTTAAAAAATTAATGTTGAAGATTTCTTGAATATAATCCAGCACAATACTGAACAAACACTATCAACCCAATGAACACAAGGTGCCTAATTATATCTTGCTTTTTATCCCCTGGAATAAATAATTAAATGATAATAGGTATATAATAATAATATGATATTTCATATATGTATAATACCTCTTTATTTAAAAAGAATATTTATGCAAATCACCTAACTTTGATCTGTAACAACTCTGGATATATGCAAGGTATTAATTTTTTACTTTACATACAGACAGGAAAACTGACACTGAGAAATTAAATACTTCTGCTTAGGAAGCTTGTTGAAGGTCACATCTGACTACTTTGTGACAGGCCTGATACTCGCATTCAGAAGACTTGGCTTTCCTTTTTTCTGCTAAAACTACCTCTTGATGAATTGGTCTTAGGGTATTTCTGCCTAGTGGGACATGAGGGCACCAGTCTGGCTATGGAGTCAGGCCTGCTACAGTGAAGCTTAAGCCCATTTTTGTCTAGAGCAAAGGACTTTTCCCAGTTTGGTTAGAATCCCTGGTTGGCCCAGAGCTGACACAGTCCTCAGAATACAGCAGTTTTCCAGTTCTGTTCTAACCTGTGGAGAAACCTGGAGTTCTCTTGTTCCACATTGTATGTCTAAGGGTAGGTGCCCAGCATAACTCTCTTGTACTGACCTTCCTTGCCTCCTCATTCGTGTCCCAGGCTGGCATTCCGAATAACTTCTTTTTGGGCTCTCTTTCCTTCTACAGATAATTAAAAATTCACTAGCTTTTAAACTTACAGAATACCCATTGATCATTAAAGTCCAAATAATTGAAGAGTACAGTTGATTTTATAGGAATGCTCTTGTTTGAAATTATATTTTTAGGAAATAAATTTTTTTCAGCAAACATTTACTTTCTACATGTTCTACCAGGATAAATGAAGAATACTAAGATGGATCAGAACTTTTTATATTTTCATCTTGCTTATGGTTAAATAAGGGAGATAAATTATGACCACCAGTAAATTCTCATCTAGAGTGAATGTAATGGCACTTAGGGTGGTTGGTGTCAAATGCAGTGGGAGGAGAGTTATCTACCAGCTGGGGCAATCAGTGACAGTTTTGTAAACAGGTGGCTTTTTAACCAGGCCTGGATTGATGACAGGATATAAATACATAGTGATAAGATGTGGGATAGGAAGGGAAGAGGGTAGAGAGAAGGAGCAAAGAGCATATGAAGTTAGCTTCGGGCACCAGCTTTCCAGTCCCCCCTCCCCCTTCTTCTTTTTCTACCCCTCCCCCCTCCCTTCTCCTTCCTCTCCTCTTCCTCCTTCTTATTTTCCTCCTCCCTCTTCTACCCCTACCTCTTCTTCTTCCTCTTACTTCCCCTTTCTGCTTTCTTCTCCTCCAAGCCTCTTTTCTTTCTTCTTTTATTTTTATGATACTAGGGATTGAACCCAGAGCCTTTGCCCCAAGCAACATCCCAGCCCTTTTTGTTTTTATTTTTTGTTTTGAGCCTTTCTATGGCTGTACACACACAACAGAACTGCTAAAAGTGGAGCTTTAAGATAATGAGATATTGAGATCAATGAGGCAATATAATTGGAGCTATGGGCAAAATGCAACCTTATTTATAGTGTTTGAACATTGGTTTTTCTGGACCAAATGCAGAGTAAGCTCGTGGATGGAGTCCTTGCTTCTTCCAACTAATTGTTACTTGTTGCTTTGACAGAGGAGTCAGTGGGTCAACTTATACAGAACAATGTTCTCTGTTTTTCTAGTCATTTCCTTACTATTTTGGCACTTCATCAACTTTTCTCTTATATAGAAAACAAGATTGGAAATTTTACTTGAGTTCAGTGCACTTCGACACTTACAAGGAATAAGGATCTATTATGTCAGACTTAGTGCCGTATGCTGTGAAGGATATAAAGATGGATGAAACATAGCATGTGCCTTCAAGGACTTGATGGTCAATAAATGAAGAAATAAAATGTTCTGCCTTGCATAGTAGTTCTCTGCCACCTGAATGTTAGGAAATGCTAAAGGAAACTCTCTATTCTTCTCTTTTTCCCCTCCCATCTTCCCTTTTTTTCTTTTCTTTGGAAAGTAATGGAATTTAGGGATCACATCTAATTAGTGAGGGTAGGGTGGACATATATACTAAGAATGGCTTGCTGGGTCCAGATCCACATAAAATGTGGAGGGAAGAGGTGGGGCACCACTCTCCAGGTGAAGAAAGCACTGTGGAACGAAGACGCAAAGGTGGGTCTACTCTGAGATCCACAAGTAGCCCAGCTTACAGGAATGGGAGCATTCTGGGTGGAGTGACAGGAGACAAGTCTGGAAAAGCAGATCCTGATCCTGCCTGGTTTCTTTATAGCATTGTCTTCTACTTTGGAGTTTCAATCAGTTATTCAACTCTGTGGGCAAGCCATGGTGGACTCAGTCCACACTAAAGTTATGGTAGGGACAGCACTGCTCTGTGATTATAAGGATGCCTATGTTTTTCTTATAGAAATAATAAAATCAAACCTCAGAACATATTAAATTGCTGTAGTTAAGATGGATAAAGGAATTTCATATACTAGAATTCAAAACTAATACTAATAATTCAAAACTAATAATAAAAATGATCATATCTTAGAGAAAATATTGTAGGTATTTAGATTTAAAATGGAAATTCATACTTTTAATGTACAGTTGAAAGAATAACACTATCTTTATCAATATACACTTCAGCTTATCACTTATCATTACACTTCAGTTTGTCTGCAGCTCATTTTTCTCAGGGAGCTGGTTAAGTGACTCTTCTGTGTGAAGAGTATCAGTTTATTATTATTTTAAAGAAAGATGATAAAGTGCAGACTCACAGTGCTCATAATGGGAGGGGTAAACTCTTTATTGGAATTATAAATTTTTAAAAATTTGTTTTATTAGCTCATTCTTTTTTTAGTACATTTAATGGTTTGTTAAAGATCATTCATTACTATTTAGGGAAAGCAAGTAGGAGCAGCAGAGGGCACTCCAAAACATTGGAGATCAACGAAGATGAATCTACAGTGAGATTAGGACATGTTGGAAATGACAATCATTAGGAAAATATCGTTTGCTGGGAAAACATAAGGCTACATACACTTTAAAAAAACACATACATTTGTAGTAGAAATAAGAGTTTTGGGGATGTTTAAGCTGGAGTCTGATGGCTTATTTTCTAGACTTGACTCAGGATAGAAAAAATGGAGGCAGGGTACTAGTTGGAAGCTCCCTTTCTTCTGTACTGAGATCCTTAGATTCCCAGGGCTGTAAATCAGAGGTACAACTCTCTCTCAGATATTTCCCACTTCCATTTTTTTTTTAACTTTGTGATTTTGAAGTCTAGTCACTTTGGATTTGGAGGAGCCAGTCAGGTCTGAGTGATACATGCTCTCCTAAACCTTGCACCCCAGAGCTAAAAGGAATTGAATGTTAATACTATATTGTAGTAGCCATCACTTGCTGCTACAATAATATTTGACCCTCCAGGGAACCTAGATTCCCACACTTGCCACACTCTTGGCCTAAACTTGCCCAAAGTACTAATGTTCCTCTAGTTGTAAAGTAATACTGTAGAGGGGAAAAAATCAAAATAGATATTTTTCAATACAGAAAAGAGAGTTCTCTAAACTTTTCTGTTTTGTTTTACAAGTATTTACATAGGTATTGTTTTTGGCCAAATTCTATATTAAAATGTTTAATATAATTACAATATACAGTGATGCTTCATATTTCCAGCCTCTTAGTGTTCCACATAAATTTATTTCTTTTCTGATGCATATCTAATAAATAATATTAATAATTTATTGATTACTCTCTGCACATGAAACACTGCAATAAATTGTTAGGTTTCATTTGAATAAAGTATATTACACATATTTATTCCTTCATGAACAGACTTGACGAGACAGAAGATGTTAGTATCCCAAAGTCACACTGACAAGTATCAAATGATTTGCCCCACATCAGAAGCGTTTAGACTAAGTTTATTCTGCTGCCTCTTCAGTCATTGTCGACTATCCCTTCTCAGCTTATCATTTTTGAACAGACAAACATTATTCTGATCATCTAGGGAAACTAGATAACCAAGCTTGTTACCTTATGTGCAGGTCTTAACTAGTAATCTCTGAATTTGACATTACGTTCATGCAACTGTCCCAGAGAAAAATGTTTGGGCTTCAGAGAGCTAATTTCTGTAGTCCATGAAAATATTTCTTATATCTTGCTTATTTTGACAATGTCCTGGAAGATTGATATTTTCCTAGATTAATTGAAGAGTCAGTGGGTATAAATTGCTACCTAGCTGTGTTGCATCATTTTTACAATAATTATAATTAATGTAACCAGGTTTTGGTTTATAATGATTTTAACCAAAGCTGATCATTTAGTATAATTTTTCCTTGAAGCATGAGAGAAGAGAATGCTGGTGTGTCTATCTAACTTCCTAGATAAAAACTTTGTTTTTAATTTGGAAATTCTAATGTTGCTTATCAAAAGAAGGACAAGAATACAAAGAAATATTTGAATAATCCTCAAAGCATAAATATAGAAGAGCAAATATCAATCTTCCTTCACCCAAAGGTATAAAGCAAGCCTTATCATAAAAGGGCAAAGGAATGGTATCTGATATAATGTCTTACTTTGAAAAGCTACTGAGGAAGTCAATGCCAGGGTGTTACTCAGATACAGTTATTTAATAGGCTAAGAAGAAGCCAAGGGCTAAGTATGCTTTGCATGTGAACTTTCAGCTCACCTTCCTGTGGTGTTTTTCTGTTTTTAGATGTTCATGCTTCTCTTTTTCTTTTATCTGTCTGTGTCCCCCCGCCATATGTTTCTCATTACATACTGCAGGAGTTTTAATGTGCTATTTACAATTTTTGACTATCTCATTCAAAGAGTACACATGGTGGTATGTCAAGATTTGGAAAAATTTTTTAAAAAGTTGATTCATGAATATAAGTAAATTGAGGTAGCATTTGAACAAAATACTCCATAGAATCTTTTTGTGCTCAGTGGATTCCAGACTATATTTTTGTTGTTATTCTTACATGTTTATTTAACAAAGCTGGAAGGGAAACTGCTCTTTATCACTGAGTATAAGACTTTGTCAACATATTTAAAAATTGCTAAATGCAGTTTAGCAATGGTAGGAGGACAACACTGCCTCACCACTATGGTTTTGTCTCCTCCCTCTCACTCTGGAATAATCTGATTGATGATGAATGCAATAGCAGAAGCGGAACCTCTGGACTGATGTTTTGCATAGGAGGCCATCTGGTGCCTTAGAGGTTCTTGGCTAGAAAAGAAACTTTAAATATATAGTAGAAGCAGAAAGAATGGACTTTATCAATATCAAGTGATATTTTAGGGTAAACTTGTTTGTTGGAGTACTGCCCACTGACAGCCTTTCTTGTACCGACAGGACAACAGTCTCCTGAGAATGACAACACCATCAAGGACCTGCTCCCAGAAGATGCTGGGATCGACCACCAGACAGTTCACCAGCTGATCACAGTTCTAATGAAGTTCATGGCCAAGGATGAGAGCAGCGCGGAGTCAGACATCAGCAGTGCAAAGGCCTTCAACACAGTCAAGCGGCACCTATATGTCTTACTCGGCTATGACCAACAGGAAGGTTGCTTCATGATTGCACCTCAAAAAATGCGCCTATCAACTTGTTTTAATGCATTTATTGCAGGAATCGCCCAAGTAAGTGTACTAACAGCTTTCAGAAGTCATAATATTAGGTTCTGGATATAAGCAAGGCATAAAATTTCGTTTAGAATCTGACAGTGATTGAGTATAAATAAAAGTTTGTGCAACAATGTATAAATGATATTGTATAATAGGAAGAAAAGGTGTAAAGGAGTAGGGGAAGTGGGAGGGGTAGGGGAAAGGAAACCAGGGAAGAGAAAAAATATGAGAAAAGGAAAAAAAATGGAAACAAAGTCTTTGCAAATAGAGAAGGGTGGAGGGGGTGAAGGGAGGGCAGGGGGGAAGGGGAAAAAATAACCAAGACACTCATGTAATGGTACAAGATCCCAATGATGAATGTAACTGTATTGTATACCTAAAATGTACCAATAAACTTAATGGAAAAAAATAATATGTAAATAAAGGTTTGTGCAAATTACTTGGGTTAGGCAGGAGTATATGAAGGAGAATTTAGAGATGAATAAGAATCAGTATCATGAATAAGAGTGTGTGGTTTTGTAAAATATATGTAACATAAAAATTACCATTTTAGCAATGTCTAAGCTTACAAATTTGGTAGCATTAAGCACATTCACTTTGTTATGGAGCCAACATTTTCCATCTCTAGACATTATCATCCTAAAACTGTACCCATTAAATGATAAAGGAGCAGAAGTTTTTTGTGTTTTGTAAAAATCCTTTTTCCTTTTTGGCTTCAAGTGGAGAGATGAGTTATTCATTATTGGCTTTCCATATTTGTCTGCTACTTCAAACTGCTGTATCATATGCTATTCTTTATATTTCCCACACTATTTATCCATTTACCTAGTGATGGCCACTCATATTGCTTCCAACTTCATACTACTACAAACAGCTTAGTAATGAACATCCTGTATACGCACCTACCAACCAATGTGAGAATTCTTTGGGGATATGGATCCAGAAGCAGAATTGCTGGATGATGGGCTATATTTATGCTTAATTACATTGGTGCTAAAAATCTCAGCCTCTAGGATGACTGCACCAGTCTGCAAAAGTGCAGGACCTGGGGCTAAAAAGATGTTTATGTGAATTGCAGCTTTTCCACTGTTATTCGTTCTTAGGCATCCTCTTCTTTGCTAATCAGTAACAGATTTATTAGAGACAGCACACTGCAAAGCACCTTATTCAGGGCCTGTCTCATGGTAGGAACTCAAGAGATGGTAGCTGAAACAGATTGTAATATAATGAAAACAAATAAAGTGATATTCATGTAGTTAATCTTTTACAGATACTGGTAACTAAGTAGATCACCATGGATACACAGCTGTCTGTGATGAAGAGAGATTATACCATTTTAGATAACAAATGTTTTTTCCTATCCTCCTTCCCATTCTTCTTCCTTCTCATCTCTAAATCTACATTGTGCATGCTTAGTTTAAAAATATAAGCAAAAAAATTAAAACCCCAGAAAACCCATGACAAAGATAACTAACTAACATTTTGGTGTATATTGCTCCTTGCATATTTGCATAATATATCCATTCATGTCCACATATGTGTGTATGTACATTATTTTTGTAACAATGGAATCATTATACATACTGATATATGTAATCTTTTCAGACTTAATATTTACTATGAAGTTCATATAATATAAACAAATTTGTATCACTTCCTATTTAATGACTATATAATATTCTGTTATTGTACAAACTATTTTATTTAACTGATTCTATATTGTTGAATATGGAGATTAATTTCAACTTGGGGCAGCAAAACCATGCTGAATATCTTTCCACATACATCTTAGAATGCTTATTTGATTATTTCCTTAGGGTACATTTAATTGCTATATAAGAGAGTACGTGATTTCTTTTTAAAAAACTCTGAATACATACTTCTAAGTCACTGTCCTGAAAGACCATAAAAAGTTCTACTCTTGCTAGTGATGTCTACAAGTGCCCATTTCTCTATATGGCTGCCAGTATAAATTTTTTTCCTAATAAGCCTAGTTTAATTCTAGTTATTAGTTTATTAGTCATGTTTAACTGTTTTCTATTTTTAGTAGATAATGGAATAAATAGATGAAAACTTCCAATTTACAATCTTTTTATTTCTTGTGCGGTTGAACTTTCCCCCTTTTATGTATACTGGCTATTACTACTACTAATATTTTGTGAGATGCATGTGTTTTTGTTATGATGGTTCAAATTTTTCTTTTTGACTTATGAGGGTTCTTTATAGTTTTCTTTCAGTTACTAATATTTTTTCTATTTCAGGTTATGGACTATAACATTAACTTGGGAAAACACCTTCTCCCCTTGGTAGTTCAGGTGCTCAAATACTGCTCTTGTCCTCAACTACGGCATTATTTCCAACAGCCACCTCGTTGTTCCCTCTGGTCCCTAAAACCTCACATCCGGCAGATGTGGTTGAAGGCCTTGCTTGTCATCCTTTACAAGGTGAGTTGCTGCAGACCCTCTGTTTTCAGATGAAGTGGTTCTCTTAGAGAGTACAACTTTAGGAAAACACCTATGAGATTTGAGTTGAGAATTTGGGAGGATAAAATTTTAACTTTCAGAAGAATCATCATGATATACAGTTAGTATTGAGAAGCAAAGAACTAGTGAAATGAAAGTCAGAATGAGAGGCTGTGTTAATACATGCTCTCAAAATGTTTTTAAAATGATGAATTGTAAGAAATTGATCAATAACCTTTGATTATGCTCAGATTTTCCCATTTGATCTAAGTATCATTATGTCAGAAAACAAAGAAGATATTTGAAATTATATTTACCAGATGTGTTCTTGATACCAGATAATGCTCTTGAAGGCAGTTGTAACTATAAACTGGCCTTTGTTACTTTCAGTGGTTTGATGCAAGAGGAAGAGAATATGGTCCCTAGTAAAATAAACCCATGATCAAAATCTGTGTTTTTACTTTTTTGTATATTTTTTTAAATCTCCATGAGATACTGAGAAAAAAATCTGGCATGATCAATTAGAGAAGCTTATTCTTTAAAATAACCATTTGTATTTTCTCCACCCATTTTATTGAGCAGTATCCATACCGAGACTGTGATATCAGCAAGATCCTGCTGCACCTGATTCACATAACAGTCAATACACTCAATGCACAGTACCATAGCTGCAAGCCCCATGCCACGGCAGGACCTCTGTACAGTGACAACAGTAATATAAGCAGATACAGCGAAAAAGAAAAAGGTAATTTCCATATTGAAATTCTATCCCCAACTTAGCTTGTATACATAATACATTTATGAACAGTACTTTTCTTAGGAGATAAAGGAGTGCCACCAAAAATCATTGTGAAATAAAACATCATTGTTTTTAAAATCTCCAAATTTTCCCATGAATGTTGCTGCTTTAAATTTTTAATTGAGCATTCAAAATAACTAACATGCTTCTAAAACCCATAAGAAATAATGTTTTCTAAAATGTTTTCAGCCATTTGATTAAAGAATCTTTGTAAATCTTTCCTTACATGTTAGAAATATCTTGTTTTTGGATTGTTATATAAATCTTGGTTGACAAGATTTATGACAAGAGGAGTCATCATTTGAGGGTCTCTAATTTACCTCTGAACTTTATGTACCCACAGAATTTGAATGGAGTATAAATTTTCTGAAATGCTTTTTTCCTAGCCTCTTTAGCAATGGAAATGTAACAGTTCTGGTGCATAAGTTTGAACTATTTTCAATCTTGACACTTTTTCTATTGATAACTTTTCCTCAAAGGAGACAGTAGAATGAAACTTTAAATATAACAGAATTACAGCTTGGATATTTTCAGGTGCGAAATAAAGAACCAAGGTGCATATCTGTAGTGAATGTCACACACACTGTGACTAGACTTGTAAAAGTGACGTCATCTATTCCAATCCTGGGAGAAAGCCAAGTGTTTGATGAGCATTTACGGTGTTAGTACAGTCAGAATTCATAGGAAATATCTTAGTAGGAGGGATTAGAGTCAGTGTTAAATTCATTGTTTATTGCTGAAAGATCCAAGAATCTAGGTTGACTTCTGAGACCCAGCTTCTTTAAATTCTGGAACCATTCAAATCCTTCCTGAAGAATATCTTGTGTACTACCTTAGGTCATAATCTTTGGGTAACTGGGTAGGTTCCATTAAGTTGTAGATGTTCTCAGTGTGTGCTTAGTGTTTGGGCTGATCCCAGATGAACCTTTCTGCATAGTAGATGCCATCTTGCTGTCTTCCCATCTCTATCATTCAGTATATTTTGAAAATTATTCCACAGTTATGTAATGGAAGTCTCAACAGCTATTTGGTCAAAAACTTGTATTTTTCAAAGATTTTTAAAAAAGGATAAAAGAGAAATAAAATAGATCGTTTTGTTACATTTCCCCAGAAACATGGGAATTTGATGGGCATTCTCATCTTTGTGGAAGTTCACTGGGAACTTTGTATCCATTTTGGTCAATAACATTTATTTTTTATTTGATTGAAAAGATTACTATGGTTATTTCACCTAACATTTACTGCTTTAGGTTTTGGTTGCTTATAGAATTTTGTGCATTAGGACAGGATAAATCCTGAAAACTTAACACTTATTTTCCTCCTGTGTATTCAAGAAATCTTGAATAATCATAATCCCACCTGAGCCTCATCTTGTCATATATAGATATAAACATAGGCCAAATATAATTTTAGTGATATTCAACTCAAACAGTAGGTTGATTCCATTTATTGTGATATTAAAATGCATGGTAATATCCTTTTCTCTTGCTGCTTTATACATGGTATTGGCCTTTCCAAAGGATGAAAGAAGAAAATTAGTTAAGTGTACTTTGTGAGTTGCAACATAACAATTCTTTGCTCACTAATGTGTATTTAGGTTTATTTTGATTTAAAAGTGACCACATGAGGATAGAAGAAAGAACAAAGATACAAGTCCAGTAGGAACTTTGAGTGACCCATTTTTTTTTATGGAGCCTTAAGATTGTGAAAGTAAAAGATTCTTTCTAGGACTCATGAGACCTATAACAATTACACATGGTAAACACCTCAGAGAAGAGTTTTACTTTAATAGGAAGAAATGTTATTTTCTGTTTTCCTTTTCCTTTGTTTACTCTTTCAGTCCATAATCATTTGTGAAGCTTTTGAGATGACAAGTGGCTTTTCTAAGCTTTTTCTGTGTGTTGTGTGTTTCATTACCAAATGTAGAGTACAGTATTTTGCATTCACAAAGTATAAGGTGCATGTACTGTTAGGCTGTGTCTATGCTAGTTCCCATATCCCAGGAAGGCATGTACTTTTTGGAAAGGTTAAGACCCATTTATTTTGTTTAATTTCCCTTTGCAAAATGAGCCTGGAAATCCATCAGGGCAGGCAAGTTCCAGGAGTGTCACGAACTGCTGGATAAAGTAGCTGGCGTCTATGTGTCATTTGGTCTTCAGTGCACTGGACATGTGTTCCTAGAAAAGCTCTATTGGGATATTGAGATGCTTCTCCAAAATGCTGCCAATTGTCACATCAAAAATGATGGGCAATCTTAGAACAGATTGCTTTGTGCAACATAGGGATATTTTGATGCCTGGGTGAAATATCAGGCTATAACTAGACTTGAAGAAACCACCTCAGACTCTTCCAGAATGCTTTCACTGAAATGCTTGTGTAGACACAGCCTAAGAGAGAATAACCTCTTAAGTGTAATTTTGACTTTCTCTCCCCAATTAGAAGAAGATAGTGTTTTTGATGAATCTGATATTCATGATACACCTACTGGACCCTGCAATAAAGAGTCTCAAACTTTTTTTGCAAGATTGAAAAGGATAGGCGGCAGCAAAATGGTGAAATATCAGCCGGTTGAGATGAATGTTCAGAGAAGTATGAATTTTTTCTCTTAGTAATTTTATGCAGAAATGTTGTACTCTACTGTTTGTTTGGGGTGAAATCTTAATTTTATTATGTTACTACATATTTTGATATTGTTGATTTTATATATATGTATGCACAAACAGTATATATATATACACATTTATATATATACGTGAATTAACAGATACATCATTAATGTCATGATTGTCTTCAAGGGCCATTGCTTGATTTGATTTGTTGCAAAATGTTTGCTTCTCTTCCACACAATATGAATACAGTTTCCTAGATCTGCCTCAGCCAAAACGATCCCCTCTTCTGTGCACAAATGAATAGAGCTGAGGAATTATCCCAAGGCTTGATTTTGGAAATCAGATCATAAACTACCATTTTGGTTTCTTTCAGTCCAAAATTTTCCAGTTTCTGAAATTAGAATGAACCTTAGAAAAATTTGGCCAGAAAGTCAGTTTTCCCTTCTGGTGGAGCTGGGATTGTGATTATGATTTATGCCAATAGTGTGCCCACGTATGAGGGGAAAAATGGTAAAATCTCCAAGTAAAATAGTACTAGCTTTTTCTGTTTTAATCAGGTGAAATAGAACTGGCTGAATATAGAGAAACGGGTGCATTACAAGACAGCATTCTCCACTGTGTGAGAGAAGAAAGCATTCAGAAAAAAAAGCTGCGCTCTTTAAAACAAAAATCTCTTGATATAGGGAATGCAGACTCCCTCTTGTTTACATTAGATGAGCATCGTAGAAAGTCTTGCATAGATCGGTGTGACATAGATAAGCCTCCTGTCCAAGCTACTTACATCACACAAAGACAAAACAACCACGGACGTTCTAGACAGAATTCTGCTACGAGGCCTGACACCATTGAAATACCTGAGAACCCAGCTATGGAAGGTTTTCAAGAAACCCGAAGGCCTGTAATACCAGAAGTTAGGTTAAACTGCATGGAGACGTTTGAGGTGAAAGTTGACTCTCCAGTGAAGGCTGCTCCTAAAGAGGATTTAGATCTGATAGATTTGTCCTCAGATTCAACATCTGGGCCTGAAAAACACTCTATACTCTCTACATCAGACAGTGACTCTCTTATCTTTGAACCTCTTCCACCCCTCAGAATAGTGGAGAGCGATGAAGAGGAGATGATGAACCAGGGAAATGATAGTCCTTCTGGTAACAATGCTGCCTCCTCCCCCTCCAGCCCCAGCCATCCTTCCGTCCTCAGCCTAAGCACAATTCCTCTTGTGCAAGTAAGTGTGGAGGACTGTTCCAAAGACTTCTCCTCTAAGGACTCAGGAAATAATCAGTCAGCAGATAACAAAGACTCTGTGCCCATATCCCTGAAAGATCCTACAGACTCTGAAGATTTTGCAAAGCCAGAGGAGCTGCGGGAGTTCTCCTGTGGCAGCCCACTAACGCTTAAGCAAAAGCGAGACCTCCTTCAGAAGTCATTTGCTCTCCCTGAGATGTCAATGGATGATAATTCTGACCCTGGCATGGAGGAAGAGAAGCCTGGCCAGATGCCAAGTTCAGGGGCAAAAACTGTACTTCTCAAAGTTCCTGAAGATGCTGAGAATCCAACAGAAAGCGAGAAGCCCAATACCAGTGCTGAATCGGATACAGAACAGAATCCTGAAAGGAAGGTGGAGGAGGATGGAGCTGAAGAATCAGAATTTAAGATTCAGATTGTTCCCAGGCAGAGGAAACAGAGAAAGATTGCTGTCAGTGCTATCCAGAGAGAGTACCTTGACATCTCCTTCAACGTTCTAGACAAATTGGGAGAACAGAAAGATCCAGGTAAGTTCATCTCTCTTCTTTTTCCCAGCCTTACCTTCAAGTTTGTGCATCTTACTTGACAGAGTTTTGGCAGAGAATATGCATCAAACTCAAGATCTTATAATGTCAGGGCGTGACATTATAATTGCTTCATAACCACTCTGAATCCTTCCTGCTTACTAGAATATGGTGGATTCAGATGTGGTTCTACTGGCTCCATACATGTTTCTGTGTTTGTTGTTTCTAAACTCTATAGTTAATTCTCGGCAATAAGAGGCAATGGTTAATTCATATCAGGATATTTCAAATATAATTTTAGCCTTTCTCAAACAGAAGCCATGAAGTTGAACTTTTTTTGCTTTTATTTTTCTGTTCTGTTATGATATAGTCCAAAGGAGGAACAAATATCAAGGGCTAAAATAAGCAAAGATACTTGAAATAATTAAGAACTGACTGCACAATCATTTAGAGTCTGCAATTGATGTATATACTAACCAAATATCAGGAACCAGAAACTACCAGTTACCATCTAGACCCTAATCTATGGGCATCATTTGATAATGAAATTGGCAGAGTACATGAATTTCTTGTCTCAAGTATCACTTCCTATGTTTTCTTGGAGACATTGTTTCTTAGAAGATAACTTTAAAAAGTGTCAAACTGCCAGGACTGTCCTCCCAATTCTAGTCCTACTTTTTTCACTGCTTCTCCTTAAAGCAACTTCTCTGAGAATGTGCTTGGGCTCCTTTAATTTGCCCCACACTGATAGGACAGAGCCTTGTATGTTCAAGATGTTCTGTAAAAGTCTGCTGACTGAATATGTATTTGGAAAGGGTCTTGCTCTGGCCAGGGGTGCAGGGGAGGTCCTGTTCATAACAGGAAAATAAATATAAGAACTCAGGAAAACTTCAAGGGAACTGGGATGATTTTTTAATTTTTTGAAGCTAGGAACATTGCTACACAGGGGTGAAGGATAGCATTGGTCTAGAAACTATAGAGATTTATAGGGTAGGGATATAATGAGGGCCCCAGGGTGGGTAAATAGGTCGTAATACATATGTTTGTGTGTGCATGTGTTATCTACTTCATTCACCCTTAGGTCTGTTGCTCCCCAGGCTACTGAGGAGGAGATTGTTTTTGTGTCCATATATTTGATACCAGAACAAGAGAAAAATATCTGACAATTATGATAATGTGTTTTTTTAGTTTATCAGTACATATGCATAGTATGTAATGTTTACATTCCTTGTGGATAGTTGGTACACGTACACAGCACATCTTGATTTCCTTTTTCATTCCTTTTTCCTATCCCCCCCGTCCCTTTTTCATTTTTATACATGTTTGTAGTATATAATGTTTGTAGTTCTTGTGTGAAGTTGTACATGCACATCCCAATTCTCTTTTTTTCATCCCTTACCCCTTTCTTCCTCCCACCTACCTCCATCTTATAATAATGTCTTTAAATGTTTTATATTATTATATAATTATAATACTTTTATATCTCTGTAATGCTCTACCTCCCACAAACATGCAGATCTTCTGTCCTTCCCTGCTGGGCACTGGGAGGAGGCCCATGGACTCAGAGTATGACTCAAATTTCTCTAGACTTCCTTGGTTCTCTTGGCAGGAGTGAGAGAGGCCCAGGCATCCACTCCTCCCAATTGTCACAGACTCACAGCCTTGCCACTGCTAATTGCCTGGATCCCAGGACCAATTTTACTGTGCACGCATCTCTCTGTGTTAGTTTTTTGTGAGACATTCAGAGTTCTGGGCCACTCCTTATCTCCCTCTCTAAGATTTCCATGAGGCCTTGCACACTTTCAGTTCGGAAGTTTTCTGCTAGGATAACCCAATTCACAAGCAAATTTGAGCCCAGCCTGGGCAACTTAGTGACTTAGTGAGATCCTGTCTCAAAAATAGAAGGGGGGGGGGGAAGAAGAGAGGGAAAGGGAAGAGGAAGAAGAAGAGGAAGAAGAGGAGAATGAGAAGGAAAAGGAAGAGCCGGAGGAGAAGGAGGGGGAGGGGGATGGGAAAGGGGAGGGGAGAAAGAATGGGGAGGTAGCTCAGTGAAAAACTCTGAGTTCAATCCCCAGTACCACAAACACACGCCCTTCTCCTGTATCCTCAGAAAGTCAAGATCCTTCACGAACAAAATCCCATGTATGTTTTCCCCCAGTGATAATTTCATTGCCTTATTAGTCTAATGAAAGCCCAACTCTCCCTGAGGACACTGCTTTCCTATCAGCCCTGCATCATTAGGCCTAGGCCAGGGGTTAGGCATCTTCCTTAACCATCATTGCCCCTTTTAGACCATTCCTCTTTGACTCTAAAAATCCCCAGTTCTGACTCCCCTGTCATGTCACCATACCACTCACAGTCTCATTGTTACGCCAGTACTAGCACCTGGCTCTTTCCTATTTGCTGACGGTTATGATTCTTGGCTCTTCTTACTCTTTTCTAAATTATTCTTGTCTTAATATTTGTTGATTTTGATATTAGTGACTCTTTTGACACTGTGGCTTTACTTCTCAGTTCCTTGAATTCATCTTCTTTAGGGTGTGTTTTTTTTTTTTGTCCTCCACCTTTTAGCTGTTTATTGCCATGGTCATATCACAAACCTTGTTATTACAAATAACCACTGTCTTTCGATAGTCTTGATCTCATCTGTTAGTCTCTGATTGCCATTCTCTCTCTTTCCTTATTTGTCCTACTATTTATCTTCATCTTTCCTCGACTTCATGTCCTCTCGCCTCACTCACCTTAAACTCAAGTTATAAGTATAATCTCTCTCTGCCTATACCTTTTGCTTTTTCATATTTGTTTGACTAAACACAGCTGTTGTGAAATCAAACTTTTTATTTACCAGTACAACTGCATCTGTCAGATGAATGTGACTAGAAAAAAAACACATAATGTTGACTTACTCATTTGAATTTCAGACCTTAAGCCTCACCTGGGCCCTTAAAGCCACCTGGAAGTCATACCATTTTCTTGATCCATATTTCTAGTCTCTCAAATGACAATTTCATAGCTACTTTTTGCTCCAGACTTTCAGTAACTTTTCCTATTTGATGTCATCAGAAGGAATTTCCACAGCCTTCCACCTCCTTCCTTCCAGCATCTGCACTTATACACCCAGATTTTTTTTTTGCTGGTGTTCCTGTCCAGGATCCTGTTTTGTCTATATTTCCTGTATTCTCCTCAAAGATATAAGCTCCCCAAATTCTCCACTCTTTCTCTTCCCTTTTGTTTTTCTAAAGGACTCTTGACTTGGGCATACAGATATTATTTCTCTCTTTATTAAAAAACAAACAAACCAGTGTTCTCTATCCTAATTCTTCTATTATCACTATCTCCAATTTTCTCCCATTGTATTCATTCTAAAAATCATCTTATGAAGCTTTCATTCCCACACCATCACCAAAATTATGCCTTTGAAGATCACCAAGGACCTCTATTGCTAAATCCAGTGGCCAGCTCTTAGATCTTATCTTCTGTCATGTCTACAATATTTGATTTAGGTGATTGCTTCCATTTCACTTGGCCTCCGGGATACTGTACTCTCGTGGTTTTCCTCTTATTCAGTGATCATGCTTTCTCAGTCTCTTTTGTTAGTTCCTCCTTGTCTCCCTAATGAAAGAGTGCCCTGGAGTCTCTCTTCTTGATCCTTTTCTCTATGCATATCCATTTTCTTAGTGAACTTATTTAGTCTTACAGCTCATGCATTGTTTGTAGCTGAGGCAACTGTCAGTTATCTATTGCTAGACAAATGTATATAATAATAATCAGCAGCATACAACAATAAGTTTTTAGTTTAAGAGTCCTTTAGTTATCTGGGGTTTGGCTAAGCTAGGGTTAGGCTAAGCTAGTTGGGTGGCCAGGCTCTGCTTCCCATGTCTGCCAACCTCCTCTAGGCACCATGAGGCCTAGGAACATTTTCTCATAGAAATAGCAGAGCCACAAGGGAACAAGCCCATTTGCACAAGTACTTTTCAAGCTTTTGATCACATTATGCTTGCATACATTTTGTTAGCCAAAGCAAACCACATGGCTGAACTCAAGCCAAGAGGGGAAATATACTCTGCCTCTTTATGGGGAGGAACTTGAAAATCACACAGTGATTAGCATCAATTCAGGGAGTGAAGAACTGGGACCACATCTCTCAAATACTGCATGGGATGTATTCATACTAAAAAATCTGTTGGTCACCTGAAATTAAAATTTAGTTGAGGATCCTTCATTTTTTCTGGCAATCTCAATCTACCTTCAAAACATCCATAATGTGACATCTTCTTAGTACATTGATTGTTTCTATCCTGGTCTAAGCCATGAATATTTCTTACCTGACAACTCCTAAAGCCTCCCAACTGGTCTCCTACCTTCTATCCTTATTGCCTTCATGTCCTCTCAACACAACAGCTACATGAGTCTATCAAATATGAGATTATGCCTTCTAGTGGCTCCTCCTGTGTTTAATAATAACATATCGAATTCTTTAAGTGCCCAGAAAACCTTGTATGGTCCCCATCCTCTTTAGCTGTCTTACTTCACTTGTACTGGTCTCTCCACAACCCTACTCTCCCAGTGGATTTCTTGCCATTTCTTGAATGCTTCCTACATATTCCTGCTGTAAGGCCTCTACAACAACTGGTCCCTCAACCTGGAACTGTCCAATAGCTTCTTGGCTCACTCCATCACTTCAGGCTCCCAATGAGGCCAGCTCTGGACTATAACACATCTTTCTACCCTTACCTGGCATCTTGGTATCTCTTTCTCTTCTACAAAGCATTGATCTTCTAACATACCTTTACACATATGATTATTTATCTCTCCCTACAAAAGTGAAAGGCAATGATTTTGTCTGGTTTGTTCACTGATTCTATTCCAATTGATAAGGAGAGTGCTGACCAATATCGGAGGAACGAAAGGATAGTACCACATTTTATGTACATCAGTATAAAAAAACTCAGTAGAGATGTGTTAAGACAGGCAGATACCTATGTTCAAATTTTTGTCTTAAACTATATATAAATAAGAGACTTCATAACATAAGGACTGAGAAAAGATTGAAGAGTCTTATTATACTAGTAATTGTTAATAACCTTCTTACAGTAATGATGTTTAATATTATAGATACATCAAGGATTTTAATAGGTGTATCAAAAACTACAAAAGTCATAATAATCTTCCAAAGAATTCTTGCAAATTAACTTTAAGCTTTCTCATTCTAGTTACTGGTGGGATTATTGTACCATAGTTGCAACACACGTAAAATAGAGGCAGATGAGGATAAAAGTGATAATTATACATGCTTTGGACTTATTTGGGGAGAATACAGAGAGAAAAATAATATCTATCTTTAATGTCATGACAACAATAACCTAAAATTAGTAGTTATTTTATGCTTTATTAAACAGGCTTGGGAAACTTTACAACAGCTATACTTTTTTATTATCAAGAAGATATTAATATGGCAGCCATAGTTATTCAGAAAGACCTCTGAGAATAAAAAAATTGATGTTCCAAAATCAATACTCAAAAATTTTCTTTCAGACCCTCACCTAGTATCTATTTTACTTTTATTTCTGACAGTTCCCCAAGCTTAATCAGTCATAGCAGAGAATATTTAATTTGTATGTGCACAAGAATGTATGGTAGATTGCTCTGTGGCAAGACAAAAACAGCTGGCACACCTGAAAAAGATGAGACAAAATATTTTTAAGCGTAAGAACGTGAAGCTTTTTAGGGTGGGTATCCCTCAGTGATATCACAGTGTCAGGGTGGTAACTCCAAGTCAGCAACATGCTCAGTATACTCATTGCCTAGTGCAGACATTTAAAGAACTTTAGGAGGTTTGCTACAACAGACCATTATACTTTTCAGAAAGTTTTCTAGCCAGTCTGTAGTTACCTAGAATAGTGTGGGCCAATTTGTTTCCCAGTACTGATAGGCAAATATATGTAGGAAAGATTTCACTGTAATAATAAGGCAACAGTATAGTTTCTTTCTTTTTTAACTAATAAAATATAAAATCTGAGTATTTGACATTGCATACAGTGTTTGCTTTTAAATTACATCTGGTTTAGCGAAGTTTATAGACATGTAAACAATTACATTATAGTGTGATAAGTTTGGAAAAGGTTAAGGACAAAGTGCCTGTAATTACATAAGAGGGTCACTGACCCAATGTTTGTTTACATTTTGGAAGGAAAATGGGGCCCTGGAAGGCTCCTTGAAAATAGAATTTTCTGTATGAATTGAGACATATATGATAAATAGGACACTGCAAGACAAAGGTGGAAATAGGTGAAATGGAATATTTAAGCATCTTTAGGTATTAGATGAAAAATTTAGTATGGGAAGATTAACCGACTAGTCAAGGACATGCATTGTGAACATTCTCAGCTTTAGCTTTGTAATCATGCTATCAGTCTCTAAGAGACATATCCATAGATGCAGGATGTAATGCCGAATCAGTCCTCTATGGAACTTTGAAACCATTGTGTATGTTATTCCCTTAATCATAGGACCAGAAAGTACATAAAGATTTGAGTGGGTGTAGTAGGCAAGAGGGAAAAAGATGGAAAATCCTCTTATACTTGCTTTTTCTAAGTGTTCTGAGTTTTAAATAATGTTTCCATTTATAGATCCCTCTACTAAAGGACTTTCAACTTTGGAAATGCCACGAGAGTCTTCATCTGCCCCTACATTAGAAGCAGGTGTGCCAGAAACAAGTAGTCATTCCTCAATATCAAGTAAGATTTCCTCTGGTGATCATTTTACTTGTGCACTGATTTTGGACACAATCTGCTGCATTGTTTTCAATTTTTCAATCTTGTTTTATTTTTTCCTTTTTAAAATGTTATGTTAGCTCTTTGGAGACACTATGTTATATGCTCTATGAGACCTTGAGGCGTAGCATGGCCCACTTTTGTCCAAGTATCTGACTACTCATATGGTTACTGACTAGCCAATAATCTTAATTTGTTGAAGAATAATCACTGAATTTTATCATTCAATAAAATAAAACCTATCTATTATAACCTAAGCATAAAACATGGCTCTGGTTATGCAGCATGTGCACAGCACCATCCATGGCAGGATTATACACAGAACATGTTTATTAAATTTGAGTCACTTCTAACATTGACAACATTTTATCTAGTTATCATACAATAAATTTATCATATATCATGATCTTACAGTCATGACTGAATCTAGCATTTTTGGATTGGAAAATTAAACAATATGGCATTTTACAAGTTCCATAGGAAGCTGTTGTTTTGAAACTGCCTCTCATGTGGGTCCTAGACTTTTTCTGCAGGAAGCTTGAATTCCATTGAGGTTCCATTAGGGTCAGTGGAGTCAAAAAGACTTCAACATGGGAAGTTCTTAACAGGAATCAGAGATACATAAAGGTGTACCTTGTGCAAACCTGTGTCACATGTTCTGACAAATTTTGTGTTCCATGTAGATGCTAGCTGAGGAGCTAGTTAATTTTCATTTGACCATCTTTTGAAATGAGAATAATCCTCAAAAGCCAAACAAAGATCTTAACATAAATTCCGGACTGGTAGTATGAAACATCATCATCATCTTCATCATCCATTCATTTGTTCATTCATTCATTCATTCAGAAATTATCTATTATCTTCTGTGTGCCAGGCATTGTGTTTGGCCCTGAAAAAAAAAGGTGAATAAATAAGATGCCCCTTGTTCTTAAGTTTACAGTCATAACAGTAACAATGCTACCATTTATTTGACACCGGTCATGGGCCAGGCACTGTGCTGAATGGTTCACGGCCATTATTATCTGATCTAATCCTTATGTCAGCACTGGATGGCAGATTGTTTACCCTATTTTATAGGTTGGGAAACTGAGATTTCAAGAGACTAAAATGACTTGCCTAACATCACATAGCTACTAAATGATAAAGATAGGAATTGATGTTAGGACTGTTAAAACTTCTGAACCCAGATTCTTTTGCATTGTACCACACTGTCCAGGAATAATTCAGAATCAATTGTGATAGATACAGAATTTCTAAGAAATAATTTCCAAGTTGCACTTATTTGCCCTTTGGTAGCAAAGAATGGCTAGTTCTAAACCTAATTGTTCTTTTTTTATAACAAAAAATCTGTTTGATAACAAGATAAAATGCCAAGTTTTAAGTCCACATACAGTATTAAAATCATGAAAACATATTTTCTCCCTCTAAAGTCATCTAAAAACAGTGAATTCTAGTTAGGATTTCAAGTAGATACAATTTTAGATATTCAGATAAATGTATCAAGCTCATTGTGATCCCAATGTCATGACTGAATATAGCCTCTTTGGATTTAGTTTATTAGTGTATCATTAGTTTTCCACCTTTCCCTTCCTTGCCATTAAAAGCATTGCACTTTCTACCTCTTGGAGGCATGATACCAGGTGCCTTAAAGGCTGAGCTAAACATTAAGGAGTTTTACTCTCAGAAATTCTGTTGTCTTTAAAAACAATTGAAGAGGCTGGTGATGAAGCTTGCTGGTAGAGGGCTTACCTAGCATGGGTGAGGCCCTGGGTTTGATCCCCAGCACTACAAAGATCAAAAAACAAACAAATGAAAAAAAGAACCCAGAACAAAACTGAGAATTGGAGAAATTATTCTGTTACTGTTTTTAAATCCTTATTGAGTCTGTAAGAAGCTACTAATGTTTAGATTTGTTAAATCTTAAAGTTTTCTGGTCTTGAATTTTAGTTAAAATTTTACTTTTCAAGTGAATTATAAAATTAAATTTTACCAGTCAACAGCCAAAATCAGAGACATTTAATATTAAGTTGATTAGTCATCTCCCTGTTCAGTTAATATGGACTCCAAGACATAAGACTTTCCATCACGCTCTTTTCTTGCTCAATATGCTGATTATTTTGTAGCTAACCATGCCGTGACCACCATAAACCAAGCAGCATGCTAATTACATTAGAAATAATGTTATAATTGATTTCACTTCACACCAAGTTTGTGTCTTGGTACCATGATTGTGAAACCCATGTATAACATTTAAGGTTTTCCAGGAGCCATACACTCATCCTGATTTCTACCATCCTTTTCTAAGGCATGCAGTTCATAGCTTGGGTTTCTGAAAGTGTACTCATAAGAGAGTGATAAACCCCGAGTTGTCTAATATCCAGATGTTTGGGGCATGTAGAAAACACACACTGGTGATGCTCTGTCTGTTGCACTGGGCTGGTTGGTAGAGACTGGTGGCACTACTGCTCACAGGGAAATAGGAGCAAAGGAGCTAGGCAGTTTTCTAACTGACCAGTGTATGCTAGCAGAGTGCTTTTTGTTGTTTTCTGGTTTGAAATGTGTATAATTCACTAGTGTGATATTTGTCAATGCTTAACTGCAGGGTAACAATTTTACTATTGTTTTTTAAAACAAAGATGTGTATTATAATATTCTTATGAAATGTTATTTGACTCACATTTTTTAAAAATCAGTAGATGACACACCGTACAGAGTTTGGAAACAGTATTAAATTTGGAGATGATATGTTTTGGTTTTAGGACCACTTGAGTTGCTGATTGGTTCCAAGTAACATAAGTTCATTTGCTTTCATTTCTGTCTCTAAAAACTGGGGTTGATATGTGTCAGCGTACTCCAAAATACACACACACACACACACACACACACACACACAGGAAGCTAATGGGGATATGATGAAGATTGAAACTATGTATGCACACGCCCTGTTAAAGAAAGTTAAGCTATAAATTCAAAATTGTATTATCTATCTTAAATCCTTTATGGAATATGGCAGATATGTAAATAAAGTAAATGAAAATTACTTCATTCAGTTGTAACTGGGGAACTGGGGTAACTACAGGCTGCAGATCACTGCTACAGGGCACTGTTATTATCTATACCAAGTAAAGAAAAACATTTGGAATAGCAGAGACCTTATTTTTTCACTCGGATAGAAGCATATCATTTACCAAAAATTACCAACAGCTAATGAAGATTCAGTTAAGATTCATATGGATGTGTAGAGCCTTTGTGTGCTGTAGAAATTTATTTCCCCTAGTAATCATCTCCTAATTTCCTCCATATAGCTCAGTATAGACAGATGAAAAGGGGATCCCTGGGAGTTCTGACAATGAGCCAGTTAATGAAGCGACAGCTGGAACATCAGTCTAGCGCCCCCCATAACATCAGCAACTGGGACACTGGTGGGTCAAGCTTTTTCTTCTTGTTTTACTTTCAGATTAGCTAATGCCACTTTCTCTGTGTCCACTCTGCTCCCTTGTTAAGGAATAAATGTTCTCTCATACTCTTTGGTTCAAATACTTTTTAAAAAATTAAAGTAATTAATAAATCTGCTTAAACTTTCCAAATATTCCAGAGCAAGCTGTTCTTCCATCTAGGCTGGTCCAACTCTTTTTCTTCTAAGACCTAGATTCCAAATCTTAGGTTATTGGTCTGGGGAGGAGGGAATGGAACTATGATTTCATGATGTTATTTAAAAAGAACACACACCAGGTTATCAATATTCTCTTTTATAAATTTAAAGTACCAAAAATAAGGGCGTATTAATAATCATACTAACAAATGTCAGCTTAGTGAAGTCATGGTCTGCCAGTAGGTTTGGGAATATGAGTTCTGTGTTTTAGCCAGCAGGGTCACCAGCTTGCAGCCGCACACCCTCATGCTCATAAGATGGAACTGCATCTAACCTCAGTTTTAAAGTAAGAATTGACTGCCATGACATGTCCATTTTAAACATGATCGCTGCATTTTCTAAATTTTGTTACCACATTCTGCACATGTTCTACCTTTTCAAGCCAGTAGTACTATCACAATCCTCTTTTAAGTGCCTGCCTTTCCTTTTTTAAAAAATTAAATGGGTCATTTGAGTTAACAAGGTTATATATGTGAGAGTGAAGCTTGCATATGGTATGAAAATGAAAGGGTTCATTATTGTGATATGCTAAGGGGAAACATATGACTATTAATATTGTGGTTATTTGTACTTTCTGGTTATGGTTTTATGAGAATATTTCAATATTCTTCCTTACGGTTAGGAATTACAATGTCCACAAAACCAAAATCTTGATATTCTGCTATTTTTTTGAAATCATAATATTCATATATATATTCATATATGTCATCTTATTTGTCCTATTATTCTTTAGAAACAAAGATCTCATCTAGTTATCTAAGTCCCACATACCACACCCAAGGCCACATGTAATAGTTTCAATTCCCGGACTTTTTAAGGTTAACATTTTATAGGTTTAGCATTTTGTTTAGTGATATGTGGGAGTAAACTGTAAATAGCCAGAAGCCAACAGGCAAAGGAGAGGAGGAAAAGGACACTGGTTAGCTAACCTCAAGAACTTATTTGATTTGGATGAAGTCTTTCCATCCATACCAAAGAGTACTGTGTTTCTCTCTTTATTAATGCGAGCTGAGGATGGCAGATTTATTTGGCTATATCTCTGGCATTAAATGCCCAGGTTGTCCTGGGGGTTTTGAAGATTATTTTACCACATTATTGCTTCTTGTAACAAGTAGCTCAGCCTAAGCTATTTTAGTTCTGACTATAATTACTGCCTACTTTGATAGACTTAGAGGAGTTATAAAAAGATCGGGTAAACTGATCTTAATTTACAAGCTGAATATTAATCTATAAAAACCTACATAATGCCAAATAACCCATTTAACTGAATTTTTCACTTTTTAACCAGACTTCATTTGACCTTGTTCATATCACTCTGGCTTCTCATTAATATTTCCCATTTACATACTGTCTGAATTTCTTTCTCCCAAGTTTTCTGGGGCTTGTTTCCATCTTCTGAGTTGGTTCTCTAATCTCTATATCCTGTAGAACTTCATCTCAATATTCTTGTTTTTTTATTAGTGTTGTAAAAAGGACTTCCCATGTCTGATCCCAGAGGAAGAGTCTATGTGTAATATGATGTCAGGTGCATGTAACCTTAAACCACAAATGTTGACTCAGTGACTCACTGGTCCCCACAAGCAGAAATCTGGTCATGTAGACACACTGAGAAAGGCAGCCTAAAACATGGGTCTTGATGATTCACCTCAGCATGCACCAGCTCACTCAGAGCACCTGCCTCTGCTCCATCATTGCATCTAGTTAACTTGCTTATTTGTTGTTTCATGTGAACAAATGTTCCTGAAGTCCCTCTCCTCCACTTCTACTTCTGCCCCTTTATTCCTGTTCTCCATCTCTATGTCAAATGATGTCACTTCCTTCTACCAGGTCCACATGTTTTCTGTATCAACTTTCTGATCATTACCCAAAATTATTACTTTTTTACTTAATGATTTGCACAAAACACTTTTTTCATGGCCATGAGATTGGCCTTTCATTTCATACTAGGAGATACAGGCTTTGTACTTTTTTGAAGTGGGCTGGGATCTAGACTTTTTTGGGGATAGTTTTGGATGCTTTCCTGCTTTCAGATGTATTTCTTTTAACAAATGCCAAGTTTGTAGACAAACACCAAACTCTAAATTCTAAGATGTATCATTTAAATATTAATAATCAATAATAATAATGACCAAAACAAGGCCCCAAGAGATTATTGGTTATACTCATTGTATCTATGAATTGTACTAAACTGACCACATTGAAGACTGAAATGCTGTATTTATCCACAGAACAGATACAGCCTGGAAAACGCCAATGTAATGTGCCAATATGCCTAAATCCTGACCTGGAGGGACAGCCATTGAGAATGAGAGGTTGGTTGAGTTTCAGAATTTTAGACTGTAAAAGCTGCGAAACTGTATGTGTCCATCACTGAGTCACCCAACAGGTGCTAAAACCAGCTTCATGAAGTCGTCCGGGGAATTGGAATGCATAACATCTCATCTTTGAACATAACTAACAGAAAGCTCTTCCTTATGGTGACTTTCTAATCTTTGGAGGCACACAAAACAAGTCTAGTATCTCTCACATTATTTTTTTTGACATTTGAAAATAATCAAATAACAGTTGATTATTCCCTCATTTCTAAGCCAGATATTCCTGCATCCTTCAACATTCCTTCTAACATTTACCAGCTTTCTGTGTCACTCCATATCTACTTTTCTGAGCATTGTCCAGCTTATCTATATTTCTTCTAGAATGCTGAGATCGTAGGTGAGCAGCTTCTTTTCTACTATTTGAGGTGAATTATGAAAATTTACTCTTTATGCTGCACATGGGAGTAAGCTGCACATAAATCTGTGCTAAGATCAAAAAAGTTTTTATTTTCAAAATTCATTCCTATGAATTTTTACTACCGAAACAGTTGTTCTTTTTAAAATTCAGAAAACAAATTAACTTATCATTGGTAACATACACACCCACACATACACACACAAAGAATTATGACTTCTTATAATTAGTCCATTAAATAAAGCAGATCTGTTTTTGTTAAAGACAATACTACTCTTGTGGTTTTCCTAAACTGTGAAGAAATATTTATATCTAGCTTGCCTAAACACTTCTTTGACAATGAGTAGTAAGTTTAGCCTCTGTCAGATGAGGTAAGACTCTTCTCATCTATGGGGCTAGGAAAAGCTTTTTTAAAGTAAAAGTATGAGTGGTTGAATATATTTTTGGTGCTTGTTTATGATCTGGTGTCTCAGGAGCAGTGCAAGTGGTTTGAGGCTAAGTTGGCAAAAGATTGCAAGTCAATCTCTTTTATGGTAAACAGCAGTGCATTGGTGCAACTGGATAATTGATGTGTGTATCTGTACTTTAAGACATTCACTCACATTTTATAGTTTCTTCTATCTCTGAGACTCTCAAAGGGCCTTTTTGTTAACATCTTAAGCTTTGAAGGTGGGCTTTGGAGGTCTTTATTCAAATTTCTGAAAACTCTGTGTTTCTCCTTCTAATTCCATACCGAAGACATTGCGGATATTCAGGAGGGGAACCAGTAGGGGTGGTCTCAGAAGTGTTGGCAGCAACTGGGTGATAATAGGAGCTTCCTTTAACACTGCAGACTTAGTTGTGACTCAACTACAGCAAAAGGTCGGTGAGGTCTTGCTTCCTTTTTTGCATTTCCCACCTTGTGCATTACTCTTTGTTCCCACTTCAGTAGTAGGACTCAGAAATCCACTTATTCAGCGAATGTAGCTCTATAATATGCCAGATAAGTTAATCTATCTGCTTAAATAGATGACTGTGACAAATATTCCATCAGACATTCTGTGCTATCATATGGAAAAAACAGCTACAAAATGCTACTGTCAAAAATATTTCTTCCTGCGGCCGCCTGCCTCGCAAGCCCAAGGTCCCGAGTTCGATCTCCAGTACCAAAAAAACCCAAAAAACTTCTTCCTTTGGTGATGATTGTTTTGAAGCCACCAAAATGACTGAGTCCTTCTCTTTTGTTGACTTAAATTGTGATTACTATATAGCAGCAGTTGGCAATTATCCTGTGAGAGCCTTGACCCAGAGTTGATTTTGAAATCACTCTCTTATGCTTCTAGTAAGACTGTTGGAGGCATTTTGGCACCTGACTGACACCGTCTGTCAGGGTTCAAGAAATGTGGAGTACTGCATTTGAACTTGCTGTGCTTCGGTTTCTTTAAGCAACATGTCTTTTATCTTGGCCTACTTCTTGCCTTTCCTACTATTAATCAAGTTATACTTAGGCTTACAATAGTCAAAACAACATCTTTATGAAAGAATCCAAGATCTTGGTTAGTTATATACTTAGGTATACTTAGGAAAGAATGTTATCCCAAAGACAACTGATAAATATAGTAGTACAATTTGTATTCTACTTGGGAGTTTAGGAAGTGACATAAGGTTATTTCCAGACACTTTTCCTTGTGTTTGATTTTGCAGATTTACTTCTCAAAAATACATTTTGCAATCTTTATTTGGGCAAAGCACTCTATAGTATGGAAGCATCTTGATTTTTTTTTAAAAGCTTCAGGATCATTTTTTCCTCTAAGATTGAAAGACATTGCCCATTTGGCTAGGTTTCTAAAAATTTTAATTTTACTCCTTTGAAAATGAATTCTATGAATCATTATCATTCTCCTATTTAAGAAGAGAATATAGTTTTATTTTTTCAGAACAAAGTTATCAGCTCTTTGATGAGAAAAATTTATTTAATGACTTTTTTTCTGACTTCTTTCTTGTTTGAAGAATTCAGTCCCAGTTATTACTTTTTAGAATGGGACATTATTCTGGATTGTCACTTTGGGATTCTTCTCCAATGCCTCATCTGCACAGTTCCCAGAGAATCTGTCCAGCACTGATGGCTTTATTAATGAAGAATGCTGTCCCAACTCTACACACTCATCACCAGAGGATGTTGCTAAGACTCCTGCCTCAGACTTCTCTGAAGGCATGAAATCCTAAAGTTTTAAACACTGTGCAATTGACTGGCTGAAGTGGAGTGAGTCATGAAATAGTATCTTCAAAACACTTGATGTTTCATTCATAAATACTTCAGTTAGAAAAGTGAAGTGTTTTTGCTTTGGCGCTTATGATAGTTCCCCAAATTAAAAACTGAACTGATATTTCTTAACTCAGATATCTCCCTTTGCTATGTGTGTGAAGTTCTGTGATCTTATTCCCTTCCCAAATTAGCAACACTTCAGCGTTAAGAAACATTTGTGCTTTTAGAATTGCAGTATCATAGGAGTAGCTTCCACTTAAGCCTAGCAAATAAGAGTGTTAACAGAGTTAGGGGTACCTTAGACTAGATTACTCCTTTGGTGTTATCTTTGTCCTAGTAACTTGTTGGCACATCTGAATTCTTTCTGATTTTTTCAAAGTCAAAAAGCAAAGGAGAAGTGGATGTCTAGCTCTTAAAATGATAGAAGCAGACACAATTGCTGTCTTTCTTGACTTCGTTTTACTATTGAGGGCTTTCCACAATGCAATTGTGATGTCCAAGTCATGGTTGTGTGAATGTGATCTGTGGAAGGTCTGTAAGAGCAAAATAGGGTCTCTCCTAGCCCCAGAAGATGCTCTTTATTCACCAGTTGTCTCTTTGCTGCTTACCCAGGTGCCACTAAATCCAGCCTGCTCTCAGCACCCAGCATAGTGAGTATGTTTGTGCCTGCACCCGAAGAATTTACTGATGAGCAGCCAACGGTGATGACGGACAAGTAAGGTCACATAGTTATTTTTTCACCAAGTTTATAGAATTAGAGTTTGGTTCCCAGGGCTGTGAGAATGTATCAGAGGAAGTATGCTTTGCTTTTAAGTCATAATGTGTTCTTTAAAAGGCTGTAGCCATACATGTTGGTATGCATTTATGATTTCAGTATGCATATGGTAGCTGTATTATGTGAGAAGCTTTTCTTTGTGCTTAGGCATTTTTATTTGGACAAATGCAAATAATATCACTTACTAGTCATAGAAATAATTTTGCACCAATAAAATCCCTCAATTAGAAACTTCAAATTCTTATATTGAGAATAAAGATGAGACTTCATTCTTACCCTATCCTGCCTGCAGAATCTTTCTCTCAGTCTCAAACTGGTTGTCATCTCCCAGCTTGTCAGCCTCCAATACTCCCAGATTTCTTCTAGGATAAAGTCCAAATGCTGTATCTTATTAGATAAGCCCTTTAGCTTGTAAATAAATGTACCAATCCTCACCAAGAACTCTTTCCTTAGCCCCCAACCTTTTCCAGAACATTTCTGATGTGTTCTTCCTTCTGTGACCTCATAGGTGTCCTTCTTTTTGAACTTTCCTTGAAGATGTAGATGAACACTTATTCATGCTTCAAGACCTAGTTTTAGGCAGGGTTTCCCTAACTCCACAAGGCAGAATTAGTCATGCCATTCTCGAACTTCTTGTAGCATCTGGTACATATCTATTCTAACACTTACCACATTGTATTTATTTGTTTAAGAATACATGAACATGATCTATAATAGATTTGAGTTCCTTAGGGACCAGGACCTTGTCTTCTGTATTTTATGCTGTAAGCTCCCTGTATATTGCTGGGCACATAAATCCTTGTTCAGTGAGTAAGATAAAGAATAAAACTTATAGGATCTCAAGTTTGGAGAGAACTCCTTGGACTAAGAAGGCTTGCTGAAAAAGGCAACTCAAATGACAACGTGAGTAATCTTCTGATAAAAGGAGAGGAGTGAAAGATGGAAGGGGCTGGCACGAGTGTCCATGCAGCTGGCCACCCATCACTCACTCAGTAATGAGCTGGCAGGCATCGCTGAAGAAGAGAAGGTGCCTATCTTATACAGCTGCCTTGGGCTGCTTACCCGGGAGCTGTGAGTTACCTGTGAGGGCTCTGCTTTGCTCCTCCTTTAGTTTAATTTCCCTGTCTCATGTTCTCCTGACCCCAAGTCCCAATTTTTCCTAGTTGTTTTTTACAGGCACTTCATTTGTCCTTTTCTACTTACAAATGTAAATTCTCTATGTTAAAAAAGCAATTTGTAAGAAAATATTTATCCTCTTTTTGGCTTATATTTAGGAGGTTTTCAGATGAAACGGTCACAGTAGCAATCACAGCTCTGGTTTCTTCTCTATTCCTAGGTTTATTTTTCACTTTTTAAAGCTGTTCATTTTATAAAGCTGGTGTTAGTTGAGTTGAATTAAATGGAACCTAAATTAGGATATTCCAATGAGAAATAAGTTGTAAGTTACTTAAAAGCGGGTGCCATTGTTTGTGTTTTTACATGTTATGCTCAGTAGGTCTAGAAAATTCATAAAACTGGTCGAAATGAGCAGTAGGGAAGAGGCTCGATCCAGACCCCCCAGGATTCCTACAGTTCACTTGAGTTCCCTGTCTCTTGCTCACAAATACAACAATGTGGGGGAAAATTTCTATTCATGCCTAGGCGGTTTTCATTTTCAATTTTGAGAAATGAGAAAGGATCTAGTTATTGACTGTCCCTAATCATAATTTCAGGTGTTTAAAATCCCAGCAGCTTCACATCATTATAGTCCAATTGGTGCTCATTCTAAAAGGGAGCAATGACACATATATGCAAGCAAATGCTTGTAAATTCAAAGAGTGTTTTCAGAAATCAAAGAAACTTTCCCAGTCTCTTTCATGTGTGTTCTCTCTGTGCCTGTGACGATGGTAACACTGCAGTCTCCGGCTTACTGTTAGAGTGGGACAACTGGCTTCCTTTCTGGGACTTTTCCAAGACTCATGGTTGTATGTTATATCTTCAAACCCTAACTGACTTTCACAGAAAGTATTCCTCTCTTTTCTTTGCAGATGCCATGACTGTGGAGCCATTCTTGAAGAATATGATGAAGAAACTCTTGGGCTGGCTATTGTGGTCCTTTCCACATTCATTCATTTGAGCCCAGACTTGGCAGCTCCTCTGTTGTTGGATATAATGCAGTCTGTGGGAAGGTAAATGTCAGCTTTTGTTTTGTTTTGGTAGGAAACAGCCCTACTTAAATAAAAACCACCAGTTCAAAAATGAAACAATCAGTCACCTTGTAGATGCTTGTGGTCTGTGGGATCAATTCAAATTAATTAAAAAAAACCTGAAAAAAACCCTGAATGGACTGATCATTTGATTGAATTCCCCAGCTGCATAAGGTTGCGCATCTTGCCATCAGAATAAAGTTAGAGAATGCTGCACTGAGAATACTCTATTGTTTGTTCAGGTTATTGTTCTCTATTATGGTATGAGCTAATGTGTACAACAGTACAAGGAATTTTCAGTAGTCCATGGTAAGCACTGCCATTATTATTATCATTACTGTTATCATCATCTCTTTACCAATTTTGAGATGAATTCATGAGACATTTTGTAATCTCAAGGAGGCCTTACTTAACTATGCAATTTACAGATTATGTGAAGGGATAAATATGAATACAGCAGCTTCACATTTCTGACTTAAAGGTATATATTTTGAGAATACAACTTTCAGTCTGAGGGTAAATTAAATTTAGCTTCTTTGAGTGTTTCGGTAAATAAATTCCTTTTAGCAGGTAGACATTAGAAGATAAACAATGTAGTTTATGAATATGAATAAAGTTGCAATTCAGTAACAGATTGAACAGAACCTGTAGGAAGGAAATGAGTTAAATTCTGCATGGATTCATGACTTTTCTAATCTGTGCTAGCACAGTGCTAGGTCCTGTGGACCACAAGCATTAAGACCTACCTCCTGCCTTTAAGTAGTCTGAGGCTTAGTTGTTGAAAAGGATAATATGTGTGAAATCACTGAGTGGTCATAGAAGGCAGGGCATGATTAAGTGCTGTAATGAGTGTGCAACAGAAATTCAGAATGGAAAAGATTTCTTAGAGGTGTTCTATATGGAGGAGGTGGGACAAGAACTGAATTCTGCAAATTCCTGACATTTGAAGGAGGGAAAGAGAATGAATTTTAATGGAGCTAGAATGTAATTTAAAAAAGAAGAAACATTAATTCAAAGTTAAGCAAGAAAACAGTAAAAACTTGACCCCAAAAGTGTATGACCTCATTATCCCCACTAAATTATTTTTGTAGTATCCTTGGAATCATATAGTTGAGACAGTATAAAGTTAAGTGTAACTATTCCACTTCTAAACTTCAAAATAGCCATATATGCAAAATAAATGATGAATATGGGAATGTAGAGAAACAAAAAAGATGAATTAATTCATTAAAACCTTTGATTTTGAACAATCTTAGTAGTGATAAAACAAATGCTTTGACTATCAGCAGTACTTGCGGAGTTGAGAGCTTTTATTAATGCACTACTATCACTATTTTTTTGTTTGAATGGTTATCATTTTCTTGATTCAGCTGATCTAAGTTAAAATAGATAATGTATTAGCCAGCTTTCCTGTTGCTGGCCATATTACCCAAACCTACAACTTAAAGGTGGAGAGTTTAATCATATTCAGGTGATTCAGTCCATGGTTGGCTGATTCCAAGGTAGATACATCATGGTAGAAGGGTATGATGGAGGATAGCTGTTCACTGCATGGCAGCTAAGAATCAGAGAGAGAGAGAGGAGGAGAGAAAGGAGGGAGATATACCCTCCAAAATCCCCCACCCAGTGACACACTTCTTCCAACCAGCCTCACCTTCTAACCGAATTTAGCTATGGGCTCATGAGTGGGTTAACCCATTGATGAAGAGCACCTTCAGGATCCAATCACTTTCTAAAAGGTTCACCTCTGAACACATGAGACTTTAGGGGGACATTTCAGATTTAAACCATAACAGATATAGAGAGGGAGTTGTTTTTGTTTTTTGTTTGTTTTAATGTTTAAGTATTGCCAAAAGTTAGAATGGAAACACATGAGCTTTGAAGAAAAGCAAGGAAAATCCGTAACAAATATGCTTTTGCATATTTAGGTATACTTATATTTAAATACCTGTCTTCTTTGGGTAAGCTAGCAAGAGATGAGGAAAGCATTTAATGCAAACTGCCATAATTCTTAGCAACCTTAATTACCAAAGCTGCCAAGAACACAGATCCAGCGGTCCCTTAATTCAGGGCTCCCTCATGCCTCAATTACACTGTGAAAATAGAAGACATTATGTAGATTTATAAACACTGATTAATTTATACTAGTTATAACCACGGACACTATTCTCAGAGTGATCTAAGAGTCTATAAGCTCAGCACAACTCTTTTATCATTCAAGTGCTTCCATATGATTTCCTATTTTGTTCTCTACTTGGAGCCCTCTTAAACTCTATCCATTTTCTAGGTAAATCCTTTAAAGTAATAGCTCCCATACCCTTAATTACTGTTTAGTTCTTTTGCCAGTGTTTATTTATTCATTGTAAAGCAGCAGCATAAGAGGGCCCTTAACCAATGCAACTGCGCGTGGTGTCTGGGGTCAGTGGTTGCTGGAGCACCTGTTCTTTTCCAAACAGTTGCTGGTTCAGCTGACTCTTGCAGTTGTACTAAAGCACATAAATTTATAGCATTCTCCTTATTGGTTTCTTCAGTGTTTTACTGATTAAGGTATATTCTAAATCTACCAGTTTTGAACATTTTCTCTCTGCGTAATGACTTATGGAACATTTTCACGCATAAAGAAACATATAATTATACATTTCAAAAATACATGTTACATGTTGACTACTTAATCTAATATACTGTGTTTCCCATCTTAATATGACAGATTTTTCTTCTCATCACTTCAATTCAGCAGCTAGTTGACAAATACCTTTGTTATTATTTTACTGTCTTATAGAGGCCTTTACAATTTGTGGTTTCAGAGGCTGGAGACAAAGAAATGAATTTGAGTTGCATTACTAGATACTTTTTTTGTGTGTGCAGGGGATCGAACTTGGGACCTTGTGTTTGCGAGGCAGGCAGCAGCACCACTGAGCTATATCTCTGGCCCTTTAAGTTGCATTACTATAGGGATGGACTGGGTCAAATGTTATTCTGGCATCTAACTAATCTGGTTATGAAGGCCATTTTGTAGTTTGCCTGGGTGACAGAAAACCAATTTTTAATTGCATGCCACTCATGGAAATATTTGACTTGACACAGAAGGCAGGGTTCAGAGACTGGATTAAAGTTAAACAGGGACACTGACCACTGCGTGGGCCTCTGTTCCTGGTAAAAGGAACTGTCAGTAGTTAGGCATGTTGCCCCATCTAAGCATGAACCACAACAGGTCCTACTTCAGTGCTAATGAAAACTTAAGATATTCATGTGACTCTCTTTACTTTATTTCCTAGATTGGCATCCAGCACTACTTTTTCTAATCAAGCAGAAAGGTAAGATCCTAAGTGGGTTCAAATCTCACTGTTTTTTTCTACCGCCTGTGCATATTTATCTCATTTCCAAAATGCTAGTGTATATTCAGTGGAAGGACTATAGTTGGTTCTAGTTGTAGCTCTAGAGAGCCATTAGTTGTTTAATTTGCATTTGTGCCTTTATTTATTGATGCACTCTTTTTAGTCCACAAATACTTTCAAGCCCACCTTGTACTAGACACTTAGGTTTTAATTAGGGGCAAATTGACATGATTCCTGCCCATATGGGGCTTGAGGTCCACTAGGGAGACCAACGTGAAATTTTCACCCAAATTTGTAATTGTAAACTGTGCTATGTGCTATGAAGAAAAGGTGTAGAGAGATTTCTATAACATTAATTCATTCAACAAGCACTTATGGAGTTATTACTTGGAAGTGGTATTTTAAATGTAATGGTCAAAGATAGCCTCTCTGAAGATATGATATTTGAACAAAACCTGAATAAAATGAGAGTAAACTATGAAGCAATTTATGGAACAGTAAAGGCAAAGGCTTCAAGTCGGGAAAATGCATGGTATATCTGGGAACAGACCAGTTTGGCTACAATGAACACAGAAAAGGGGCAAGAGGTGAGATAGACAAGGTAGTGAAGAGCCAGGCCAGGTAGAGCCTTACAGATTATTATCACGAGTTTAGGTCTTACTGAGTGAAACAAGGAGCCACTGGAGCAAGGAGCAACATGCTTTACCATATGATTTGAAAGGATTATTCTCTAGTCAAAATACAAACTCAAAGAATGCAATGGTGATTACCAGTGGCTAGGCATAGGGCCATCAGGAGTTGCTTAATCAACAGGCATAAAATTGCAGTTAAGCAGCTACACAACACTGAACCTACAGTCAACAATAGTATATGGTACACTTAAAATCTTAAAGTAGATTTCATGTTGTGTTCTTATAAGAAAAAAAATTTAAATATTTAAAATTAAAAATTAAAAACAAAAGAATCACCTTGACATGTTACTAAAATAGGTCGTGGAATCTATAAAGAACTTAAAAAAATCAGACCTCCCTAATTTAAAGACCCCCCCAAAAAGACGCAGTCCAAAAATGACCATCTGAAATGAACAGACATTTCTCAGACAAAGAAGTAGAAATAGCAAACATATTAAAAAATGTTCAACATCACTGGTCATTCGAGAGATGCAAATGAAAACAATACTGAGATTCCATCTCACTCCAGAAAGAATGGCTGCTATCATGAAATCAACCAATAACAAATGCTGGCGGGGGTGTGGGGAAAGAGGAACCCTGCTCCACTGCTGGTGGGAGTGTAGACTGGTGCAAGCACTGTGGAAATCAGTATGGAGATACCTCAAAGAACTAGGACTGGAAGTCCCATTTGACCCAGCTATTTCCCTCCTGGGTGTCTTCCCCAAAGAATTAAAAGAATCATACCACAGTGATATATGTGCACCCATGTTCATAGCAGCACAGTTTGTAATAGGTAAAACTTGGAAACAGCCCAAATGCCCATCAACTGGAGACTGGATAAAGAAAATGTGGTTATTTTATAAAATGGAGTACTACTCAGCCATAATAAATGAAAAATTAGAGACATTTATAGCTAAATCGATGTACATTGAGGCCATTCAAATAGGACACACATGTGTAAATACCTAATAGTTTCTCTAGTGTGAGAACCTGAAAGTGTAAATAAGGACTAAAAGATATAATAAATAATGTGAAATAGGAAGAAAAGGGGCAAAGAGGAAGGGGAAGTGGGAGGGGTAGGGGAAAGGAAAGAAGAGAATGAATTAATAAGAGAAAATGAAAAAATGGAAACAAAGTCTTTGTAAATAGGGAGGGATGGAGGGGTTGAAGGGAGGGCAGGGGAAGGGGGAAAAATAAGAACCAAGAGAGATTATGTAAAGGTGCAAATTTCCAATGATGAATGTCATATTGTTTACCTAAGATGTACCAATAAAATAAAATTTTAAAAACAATGAGTCATGGAGATGAGAGAGGAAGCAGGGAAACCAGTTTGTAAACCATTTCATTGTTCAGGTAAGAGATAGTGGTTGCTTGCTTTCAGGTGGTGAGAAATTGTCACATTAAGGATGTAGTTAAGAAATACTTTGAAAGTAGAGCCAACAGATTTTGCTGATTGGATGTTAGGTGTGGGAGAAAGGAGGCAAGAATGACTCCCAGATATGGGTAAATTTACTGAATTTTCTCATCTATGAAAGGATACTAACATATGCCCTTCCTGTGCCACAGGGGTATTTTCTAGCACTCCCATCATGTGCCACTTACTAGACAGGCAAGCCTAAGTGAGAGCTGATGGCATGAGTGGGTGTAACTCACTAAATGCTAAATTTACTAGACACGTTCTAGTCTGAACAGTGGTAAGGGAAAGAAGAAGGGAAAGGCTTCCCTTAAGAAGTGCCATTTTAACTAGGATCTGAAAGAAATGAGTTGAATTTAACTGATAATTATGGAAAGAGCATGGGCAAAGCTCCTAAGATAGTATAGAACATAATATGAGGAAGAAACTATGAAAAGGATAGTGTGACTACAGCACAGAAAGGCAAGCTGTTGCTAAGACTAGCTTGCCAAATTGTACATAGCTTATAAACATTAAATATTTTTGACTTGATTGTAGCAGCAGAGGGAAAGAACTGAAGGATATTTAAGGAGTGAGATATGTGTGTGTGTGCGCGTGTGGCATGTAGAAAGGTTACTTTGGCAACATAGTGTGATAGAGTGAGAGAACGAGAGGGCACGAATACATGCCATGTATAATTTTGAGTACACTGATCTCTTTCTGTCTTGGTTTTCTCATCTGGAAGAGATGTTAGCATATGCCCCTTTTGTGCCACAGAAGTATTTACAGTGAGGTCCAAGTGACAGTTTGTGTGACATGTAACTGTAGCAGGTCCTACAAACATAAGATGACAATGTTTTTAGTATTGTATATCTACAACTGAAGGTTTTAGAGATATTTGCTTTCTTTCTTCTGCTGTATTTGGGCATAGAATTTTAAAAGCTTTTTTCTCCTTAATATTTGAAGTATTATAAAATGTTTTAAGTATACAGTAAAGTTGAAGGAATTTTACAGTGAACACATAGACCTATTACTACTTTCTACAATGAGCATTTTATTTGTTTTATCACATATCCATCTATCTGTCCTTACATCCATTTTGTTTGGATAAATTTCAAAGTAAATTTCAGGCTTAGTATACTTTCGCCCCAATATTCTTCAGCAAAGCTAGTATTAACTATGTATATGGTTATTTTTTTTCTTCTAGCTTGTTGAGGTATGATTAACAAATAACAATTGTGTGTGTGTGTGTGTGTGTGTATATATATATATATATATATATATATATATATATATTTTTTTGGTACTGGGGATTGAACTCGGGTCCTTGCGCTTGCGCAGCAGGCGGCGAAACCACTGAGCTAAATCCCCAGCCCAACAATTGTATATATTTAAGGTATGCAAAGTGATGTTTTTATATACTACACACATTGTAAAATGGTTGGTACAATTAAGCTAATTAATAAATCTATCATCTTAGATATTTACCTTTTTAATTTTTGGTAAGAGGGCTGGGGATTTAGCTCAGTGGTACTGTACTTACCTTGCAAGCATAAGGTCCTGGGTTCGATCCCTGTTTTGGTAAGAATACTTAAGATCTATTGTGTTAGGAAATTTCAAGTGGATAATACATTATCATTAGTGATAATCACCATGCTATACTCGGTATGGTTGTTTCTTATGTGAAATTTACATACAGGGAAATACACAAATCTTAAATGCACATTCACTGAATTGTGATAAATGTGTATGCCTGCATAACCCAACCCCTGTACAAAATGTTACCAACACTGAGCTTTCTTGCACTTTTCCAATCAATCTCTACCTCCACAGAGGCAAATACTGTTGTTGTGATTTTCTTTTCTACCACAGATAAATTATGCTTTTTGTGGAACTTCATATAAATGGAATTGTACTGTATATGATTTGTTTTTTTTACTCATCAATGTTTTGAGATTTACCCATATAATTACTTGTCTTTGTAGTTCATTTCTTTTAAACACCTGAATAACATCCCATGTTATTTTAGTTAGTTTGTTTATTTCTTATTAAAGAACTTCTAAGTTATTTCCCATTTGGGAAATTACAAATAGAACATTCTTATACATGTCTTTTTGTGAAAAAAAAAAGATTTTACTTCTCTTGGGAATGAAATTTAATTGTCTCACGGGATAGATATATGTTTAACTTGATAAGAAAACACCAGAAGATCTTTTCTATAAAAAGTTATACCATTTCTCTTATATATAAAATTGTGTAACTATTTTATATTCCCATATCAATGTATAAGACTTTGGCTTATTCCACATTCTTGCCAAATTTTGGTGTTGTTTATCTTTTTTTATTTCAGCCCGTCTGGTGAGTATGTAGCGGATGGGTATCTCTTTGTAGGTTTTTTTTTTTTTTGGTATCAGGGATCAAACTTGGGACCTTGCGCTTTCGAGGCAGGCAGTGGATCCACTGAGCTAAATCCCGGGCCCTCTCTTTGTAGTTTTAATTTACATCCCCAATGGCATTTTTCACCTGCTTATTTACTCTTTGTTTTGTTCTTGTTTTTGGTATTGAGGATCGAACTCAGGACCTTGTGCTTGCCAGGCAGGCACGTTGCCACTGAGCTATATCTCTGGCCCATGCTTATTTACTCGTTTGTGAAATATATATTCAAATACTTTGCATTTTTAAAAATTGGGTTGTTTTCTTTTTATTACAGAGTTGTAGGACTTCTTTATATATCCTGAATAACAGTTGTGGTTAAATGTTTTGAGCCTATTTTCACCCAGCATGGGGCTTACCTATTCCTTTTCTTAATGATATCATTTCCTGAGGAAATTTAAAAATAGATGAATTCTAATTTATGAAAAATTTTAAAAATTGCTTCCCATCATTTACTCAAGACAATTTTGTCTATTTTCAAGACATGCAGATATTGTCCGATGTTTTCTTCTAAGTTTATGGTTTTAGCATTTATAATTAGCGTCTATATCATCAATCTCAAATTAATTTTTACATATGGTGTGAGGTGTGATTCCCTTTCATTCATATGAATATCTGGTTACTTTTGCACCATTTTTTAAAAAGGACTCTTTCCCCTGTGGATATCTGTAGTGTTTATTAAACTAAAAAACACTATATATTGACAGGCCTATTTCTGGGCTTCCTATCCTCTTTCATTGATCTACACTGATCTTCCTGTTGATCCTCAAGGTAGAATTATACTGTCTTGATTTAGTAGCTGTGTAGTAAGTCATGAGGTCATATAGTATGAGTCCTCCAACTTTAGCCATCTTTTTCAAGAGTGGTTTGAATATCTAGATTCTTTGCATTTCCATGTAAATTTTAGAATAAATGTCTACTTCTTAACCTACTACTTCTGCTGGGATTGTACTCAAAGTATAAATCGGTTGGGGACAACTGATATAAAAATAGTGAATCTTCCAATTCATGAACATGGTATACATCTCCATTTCATAAGATTTTTAATTTCTTTGAGCAGTATTTTTTAGTTTAAATGTGGAGATCTAATACATCTTTGTTAAATTTATTCTTGAAATTTTTGTTTTGTAAAAAAATAAATATACAACATTTCTCATTGGGAACTTGTACCTTTACATGTTGCATCTTGGTTCTTATTTTTTCCATATTCCTAGCCCTCCCTTCACCCCCTCCACCCTTCCCTATTTACAAAGACTTTATTTCCATTTTTTCCATTTCTCATCATTTTTCCTTTCC
>NW_004624734.1:10109216-10278674 GCF_000247695.1 Heterocephalus glaber
CTAATACATCTTTGTTAAATTTATTCTTGAAATTTTTGTTTTGTAAAAAAATAAATGGAATTTTGAAAAATTTCATTTTAACTTCTTGCTACTAGTATATAAATATAAATTAACTTTTGTGTACTAACATTGTATCCTAGATAAATTCATTTCTTAGTTCTAAAAGTTGCTTTATAGATTTCTTAGGATGTGCTATTCTATGGGAAAACATCATTATCTGCAAACAGTAATAGCTTTGGTACTTCCTTTCTCAACTTTGGCCTTTTCTTTTTATTACATTATTGAAATGACTGATACATTAACAGAGATGTGGGAATAGACATTCTTGCTTTTTTCCCCCTATCTTACAGAGATAATATTAAATATCTCATTATTAGTTATATTAGCTATAGGTTTTTCATAGATGCCCTTTAGCAAATTAAGGATGTTTCCTTCTATTTCCAGCTTCTTGGTTTTTTTTAAAGCCCTGAGGGTATGCTGAACTTTTGTTGAATGTAATTTCTATATATATTGAAATAATCAAAAGGTTTTTTACTTTATTTTTTAATATATTGAATTATATCCATTGAATTTTGAATATTAAACTGTTCTTACATTTCTGAGACAAACTACTTGCTTGTGATGTACCATTCTTTTAATCTATAGTTGGATTCAATGTCTGTGAGGAATATTGGTCTTTTCTTTTTCCAATTTAAAATTTTTCTTCTATGTTTTATTTTGATAATGGCTTTATCTGATTTTAGTTTTAGGGATACGCTGGCCTCATGAAACAAATTGGAAAAGGGTCTTTTCTCTGTTTTCTGAAAGTTATTGTAAAGTTTAAGTTATTTCTTCCTGAATAAGATTTTTGGTCTTATTCCAGCATTTCAGCGTCTGCATGGCATATGGTGGCAATAATTGGTATAATTAAACAATGGGACTTTTCATCCTTTATCTGTTTGGGTTCTGATTTCTTCTTTCTGGTGACCTATCCCTCAGAAAATCTGTCTTCTGGTATCTTGTTTTTTTGTTTTGTTTTGTTTTTTGATACCGGGGATCGAACTTGGGACCTTGCGCTTATGAGGCAGGCGGCAGAAACATTGAGCTAAATCCCTGGCCCTTCTGGTGCCTTGGTTTAAGAAACAGGACCACATAAAGTTTTTTTGACTCTCCTTTTTGACATGCATTAAGTGTATAGTGGATGAAGGGAAAACTGAACCTATAAAAGTCTTAGCCTTTTTACAAGTACCAGCTCAGATACCCCCAAGAAAATTTCCTTGATCTCCCAATGGGAATGAACATCTCCCTTACTGCAGTTTTCCTCAGAACAGTTCTCCCAATAGCCAAATACATTTTCTTGGGAGGATCTTGCTGATAACCTTCATACAAAGTTCTAATTCTGATTGCTCTGGACCTGTGACCTTTGAAGGTCTCCTTTTCCTCTGAGGCCCTGGAACCTTCCTATATATTTTGTGACTAAGTCTGAGATCATTTTGACATTTCATGGATTTCTCTAAAAAAATGTATTGTTAATGGGAATTAGGCTTGGCTAGATTGTTTCAACTCACTGATGAAAATGACAATGAGATGTTGCATAAGAAGACTGGGATGTAAATGCCTAGACTCTGAAAAAAATGCATGCTCATTGGCCTGTGACTTCTCATGCTATTTCTTTCCCTGTTCAAACACAGCATGATGGTCCCTGGCAATGCAGCAGGGGTGGCCAAGCAGTTCTTGCGCTGCATCTTCCATCAGTTGGCCCCCAACGGCATCTTCCCGCAGCTGTTCCAGAGCACCATCAAAGGTAATACGCCCAGAGGGTCCAGACACCACAAACCTGGCTAGGCCCTGAAACTGGAACACTACTAAACCTGACTGTTCACTTGGCAGATGGAACTTTTTTACGGACCTTGGCCACATCTCTCATGGACTTCAATGAGTTGAGCTCTATTGCTGCTCTCAGTCAGCTCTTAGAGGTAGGTTTGCTGTAATAATACCCCATGCCCCAGCTGAAATGTCACTCCATACAGTACTGCTGAGGGAGAAACCCAGTCATTAACTTAAAATTTTGATTTAAATTTTGTATGGATTTACTATTCATTTAAGCTTCTAGACACTTTCAACTAAGTATTGGATGCCGGGTTGAAAACTCACCTCCACAGAACTGTCCTTTGGACTTAGGAAATGAGCCACGGTGGGTGGAGCAGTACATACTGTTTTGGTGAGACTTGCATTCCAGGACCCTCTACTGCCTAATTACAGAGGAGTGTTGTATTGAGAGATTGAGATTCCAGCCTTGGCTCCACTGTTTATACACTGTTACATGAGACTAGGGTTCAAGTCTCAGCTCCACTGCTGTCACTGTTAGCTAGTATTTTGCTAGAAGGAAAGCTGTTGCTCTTGTAATTTATAGTTCCTTTCTTTGGGCTGGACAATTCTTTCCAGTTAGCATCATATGATGTGTCTTCTTAGAACTGAACTATGCCAGTTTTAGATCCTTAAAAGATGTTTCTTATTTCTTGCTTACATTTCACCTTTCATTGATTCAAAAATCATCAATCTTCCCTTTGAAGTTTGTTTGAACTTGTCAAATTTTCTCTATTTTCTCCCTGCCCATTACAAAGATTGGCTTGTATAGTAGGCACTCACCACGTGTTTATAGCATTATATGTGATTTTTAAAAGTGACTCCACCAAATAGCTATCTGAATGAATTCCCATACTCTTTCAGCATTTGATTGCCTATGCTTTTGTGTTTTTAGGGTCTAAATAACAAAAAGAATTTACCAGCAGGGGGTGCTATGATACGCTGTTTGGAAAACATTGCTACGTTCATGGAAGCTTTGCCCATGGATTCTCCTAGTAGCCTCTGGACCACAATCAGCAACCAGTTTCAGACATTTTTTGCCAAGCTGCCTTGTGTTTTACCTCTAAAGGTAAGCAAAGCCTAGGATTTCATTTTTAATTACTTTCTGATCATTTGCTTACAGAGAACAACACAAGAAGCAGTCTTGTGTGATATGATGTATCCCAAAAGATTCATTTGCAATGGAGTGCAGAGAAGTATTCAAGTTGTTCTTTCAAATATTACAAAATGACAGCAATATGGAGTGGGCATTTCGCTCACTGATATGAATATGCTCTGTGATTGCACATTTTTTAGCTGCTTTTTTTTTAAATCAGGGAGACATTACTAGATTGTGTTTAGCTAGAAATTTTCTCAGGTGTATATTAAATTAATTAATTAATAGTTTTGTCTAAAGAAAGTGCAGACATATAATGTAGTTTTAATTTTAGAGATTATCTAAAGGGAAGTGGTTGCTTGTTATTTGAGAATAAAGTACTTGTAAGACCAAGATGATATTTTTATTGGACTCATTATCCCCCAATATCATACTACCTTGCAAGAATGCACATATAGTAACTTACCTGAAAAGAACGGTGGTCCAAGGATTAGTACCAACATGGGCCCATTAAATGAAAACATAGACACTACACTGCTAAAGCTGAAAGAGACTTGTAAAACTCACTCTTCCCAGGCCCTATCTTCTATATGGGGGATTTTGTATTCAGAGAGATGGTGCTACTTGCTTAAATAGCTCAGTGGTGGCAGAATAAGAGTTAGAACTCACGCAAATCCTCTATGGCACAGCCCAGTGCTCTTTCCACTAAGACTCCTCATACCCTTCTAAAACAGGGATGAGGAAAAGGCATTTGTGTCTCTAGAACAAGGAGAAAAGATGTGGTCAGCAGTGGTATTACTGTGTCTTTGATCAGCAGCTCCACTAGATATTTTGTGCTTTCTCTGTGCATTTCACAGATGAAAGTATTTAAATTGGAACACAGTGAATCATTTGTTAATCTGACAAGTGAAGTTACATGTTGGTAGCTCCATTTCTGAAATGAGTATTGTATATATGTAAAATGTTATGAAGATCAACCACCTTTGCTAAATTGACAGATATTACTAATAGGGAATGTAAGGACCATCATTCAGGGACCCTTAGTTTTCTTTGTGCTGCTTTGAGTAACAAACAGAGGTACAAAGGAAAGATCTTTAGCACTTCCTTCAGTCTCTCACAAAACTGGATTAGGTGAATAAAGTCAAGAAAGAAAGATTAGCACTTTAAAATCAAGGATGTATGTAGCTGCTATAAATATACATGTAAAAAATCAGGGGCACACATTTAACATGGACACACAGAACCTCCCTGGAGGGGGAGTCATCCTGGGGGTTCATTGCTAAGAGAGTCATACTCTTGAGACAAGGAGTGGGGGCAGGGTGGCAGCTACAGATGCCAATGTGCAGATGTGATAGTTGTGATATTTAACTTGAAAGTATTGCTTGCTGTAAACAACTGGTATGCCTAATGTGTAAGTCAGCTCTGGCCATAGGGACTGTGCCTGCAGACTAGTGAGTGAAGTGGAGTGAAGTAAGATAACAGGAGAACTGAGACCCCTAAGCACTAGAAAGCACCAATCCTACAACTGGGGTCAGCCACTATGCCACCTGCTGATCATTGTTATGTGGGTGATGAGGCCTCCTGGATCTTCCCAGATCTTCTATGATGACATTTCCTGAATTTTAAATCACTGATAGGTAGTGATGGGGTGGTGGTGGTGGTGGTGGTGATGAGCAGCCCCTGGCTTAAAGTAAGTAAATGTCGCATCAACTCCAATGGGTATCGAGCGTATTAAGTAGGCCAGTGGATCCTTTAAAAGACATTTGTGAAATACCTTTAGGATTTGTGTGAGAATTTTCCCCTGCTCGGTCAGATCTAGGCAGATTAAGGTATTGTTTCTATTTTGTTTTTAATCTCTGGGGAAAATATTAAGCTGTTGAATGATCTATAGTTTGTTGCTGCCCATTTAGAGAAGTGGATTTCAAACTTAAGTGTGCATCTGTGTCCGTAAAGACTTGATAGAACATAGATTCCTGGGCTTGATTCATGAGTTTCTTATTCAACAGAGTGGGGCCTCAGGACTGGCACTTTAACAAGTTTCTAGGAAATATACATGCTGTGGATCCAAGGGTTGCACTTGAAGAACCACTGGCTTTGTTGGCACCATCTGAAAGAGGCTATATAATACATAGATGCAGAAACTGAATTGTAGCCTCCTCTTGAGATATATTCACCATGTTAAATAATACTGTTATATATTCTTGTTGCAACATTTTTCTTCAACCCAAGTAAATTCAATTTAAAAAGTATATTTTGATGTACTTGCCAGAATAGAACTCTAGTAGACTTGTAAGTTATGATTGATTTTCTCTTGTTGAAATTTTATTGCCTTCCCCCAGGTTTGGTCATGTCTTTTCACAACGGAGAAAGAGCAAATGAAACTAGTTTTTATTTAGATTAATGTTTTTAAAATAGATCTAAGGTTTTTTTCCAACATGACCTTTCACAAATTAGTGTACCTCTTTACAGTTGGATACATTTATTATCTTCCTATCTACCTGTGTGTCCATCCATCCATCTATCCACCCAGTTCTCTATCCAGATTTCTGTATGATTTAATTCTATAGCTACATCTTTGAAAAATAGTTTAGGAGCTATGTTTAATTATTTAATTATTTAATATTATTTAATCGACTGTTTTATTAAAAATTTTAACTTGAGAATGCTTATTTTCAACATGAATATATAGCATAAGAAACCATAAAGAGATAATTATATTTTAGATTTTTCTTTTTGCTAAAATAAATACAGACAGTATTTGAAGTAAAAGATCTATGAAGAAGGGAAATGACTTTCTACTTTTTTTAATATTTGTTCCCAGTGTTCTTTAGATTCCAGTTTGAGAATTATGATCTGCCTCCTGAAGATACCCTCTACTAATGCTACAAGGGTATGTATGTTTCAGACAAACATGGCCAATTAGGTATTTAGTTATTTTTAACCTAAAAAGACAGGCAGGTAGCAATACTGCATACATAGTTCTTGCATACTGAATGCCTCCACTTCCATTTGTTCCTCTCCTTTTGCTAGGTCAGTGTCTAATATGTTGCAGTGCTATTGTTTATAATTGTTCCTCCTAGTCCTGGGCCGTGCTTACCAATCCATACTCCATGCTACTAACTAGGTGATCCTTATAAACACAGAATTCATTGTGTTGGTTCACTGCTTAATAATATTCGATAACTTCTCACTTCTTTTAGAATAATGTGGCTTTAAAAAATTACTTCATTACTTACCAGACCACCTTTCTAATTTAGTCCGTGGCTGCTTGTCCCATCCCCCATGGCTCCTATGTACTTTTAGAATCAGCATCATCATCCTTATAAAAACAATTGCTGTTTATTGAATATTTACATTATGGCTGACCTTGTGTTTAGAACTTTACATATATAATCTATTTAATTTCACACTCTCCTTGCTTTTGCTTAGATTATTGCCTTTGCTTGTAATGCTTTTACTCTTGTCAGTGTGGTGAACTTCTTCTCATTCTTCAAGCTTCCTTTTAGATCTTTTTAAATGCTCATACTATCTGTAGCAACTACCTCCTGTGTCAGTTCCCATAACACTTGCCTGAGCTTTAAGTGTTAGCACTTACATTGTCTGGAAACCTCCCCAGTGAGACTATGAGCTTCAAGAAGTCCAGTTCTGTGTCTCATTCACTTCTGTATTCCTGGCTACCTTTCTGGGCTACATTATATGCGATGGTGCAACCATGTATATTGCAATAGCTTGTAATTACTAGTTAATATACCAACAACTTGTGTTACCTGTAACTGTTTACCTTCACTGTGCTTCCATAAACTCACAGTTTATGATAGAAAGTTGCAAAGAGATTATTTGGCTCAAACTGCTCATTTACAGATAAGGAAATAGGCTCAGAGAAATGAAATGTCTTGGCCAAGGTAGTTTGTAGAAGATTTGAGACTTATACAAAGACCCTTTGAGTCCAAGTTCCTTCATTTTACTTTTGTACCTGTTGCCCCATCACCATGCTGGTTTGTTAGATATAAGAAGTTTCTGTGTAGTCTTGAATTCAGGTGGTTTTTTTTTTATCAATAAGGATGAATTATTTATCCATGTGAGACATATCCCCATCTCTATTCATCTATTGTCAGTCTTTATACAGAGCAAAGAATACTGAATCAAACCTACTATTCAAAGAGTTTTTTTGTTTTGTTTTGTTTTTGTTTTGGTACTGGGGATTGAACTCTGGACCTTGTGCATGTGAGGCAGGTGCGGTGCCACTGAGCTAAATCCCCAGCCCCACACAGACATTTTTTTAATATTCTATATAGAAAGCATCACATAGGTTTCTGTGGGGTACACAAGTGAAAATGAGTGAAAAGCATAATTTTTATTCTCAGGAGCAACTAACATGTAATGAATTCATTTTTTTCCATTAATAAAGAAAAAAACTCAAAAATGCTCATATTCTTTGATTTAGTAATTTGTTTTTCTGAGAATCTATTCTAAGTAAGAAAATGAAAATTTCATGCAAAAATATATTTATTGGGGTGTTATTCATAGTAAAATGTGACTTTTTTGGCCATTAAAATGGATGGATGATTACAAAGAAATAGCACTGGAAATTTCTTATTATATTATTATTAAAACAAAATGTGTTATTTGTATATACATTAGATTTCAGCCAAATAAACTGGTACACAATGAAGAAAGGAAATATATCAATATGTTATCTCTAGGGGAGAGATTATGCATGACTTTTATTTCCTCTTCAGTACTTTCCTACATATTCTTTGCACATTTTTATTGCTTTTATAATCCAGACCCTAAGGACTATAGAAGTTGAAAAATAATGGAAGGCATGGCATGGGAGTCTTTTGGAGTCCGATTACATCTCTACAGAGAAATTATACCTCTGGAAAATTTCCCTGGGATTTGGGCTTGAATTCATTCCACAGTTGTATGGCCTTAGGCAAATTACTGGACTATTTACCTACCTCAGGTGCTGAAGGGATGCTAACTCTTCAGAGGATTGATACAGAAGACTGTAGCTAACATGGATGGAGGGCTTATGTTGCCAAGTGCTGCTTATATCTTTATGTACTTTACATTATTTTCTTTAATTCTAAAAACAATCCTAAGGAGACAGAAGCCATTATGTACTTCTTTTTACAGAGAAGAGAACTAAGTTTCAGAGAGATTAAGTCATTTATTTAATGTCACAGAAAGCTAGAATTTGAAAACACTTGTATCGCAGATTCGACAGGTAGTATCATTAACTGTAATATATTGTGCTGTTTCCCAGGGTAATTGTAAGAAATTTAAATGAAATAAAGTGTTATGAAAGCATTAAACTCTGCTTAATACTTAGTAGATGCTCAGTAAATGTTTCTAAATGACTTAAGAAAGCATATGGAATGAAACTGACCCTTTATGGGTAGGATTGAGATAGTGTGTTAGTCAGCTTTCTGTCACTGTGGCAAATGCCTGACATAAACAACTTAGAGGAGGAAAGATTTATTTTGACTTACAGTTTCAGAGGTTCCAGTTCATGGTTATCTAGTTCTATTGCTGTGGACCTACATTAGGGCAGAACATCAGGGCAGAAGCTTGTGGCAGAGCAAAGCAGCTTCCTCTCATGGCAGCCAGAAGCAGAGAGAGGCAGAGGGTGAGGGATCCAGGTATCAGATATAGTCCCCAATGTCATACCCCCCATGATCCATTCTTTTGTACTGGGCATCACCTCTTGTTTCCATCATCTCTCAATAATGCCATCAAATTATGTTCATCAATGGATTAATCCACTTGATGAAATTAAATCCTCATGATCCAGTCGTTTCCCCAAATACCCATCAGCTGGCAACCAAGCCTTTAGGACATGAGTTTTGTGGGACATGTCAAATTCAAACCATAATAGATGGACCAAACCAAATATCTACCTGGTAAATATTGGCAGGAGGCTGGATTTTTATCTAAACTAATAGTACTTGGATTCTTAAGAACAAGTGGTTCCTATTATTTAACTGGGAAGACAGGCTTCTGGAGGGTGTGTTTCTAGTGAACCAAAGATGCCCAAGTTTCTGAGAAATAGAAAAAACCCAATGCAAACCTCACAGGTTCTGCTTAGGGTGGAGAGGAGAATAGGATACTTGTAGTTAGATAGGTTTATATATTATGTCACATGGAAAAATGGATTTTTGAGCAATAAAATGATTAAATCATGCTCTTTAAGCCATTGATTGAATATGCAGTTCTGTTTTTATTGGACAATAGCTACCTGGCAACAGATTTGAAATTTTTTAAAAAAAGGAATGTTTCCATTAGTTAAAGTGAATAAGACTTTAATACTTTTTAAAAGGAATAAATCAGCAATTTATTTGGCCCCGATCTCATTGCAGAGTTTGTTGGAACCATTCTCCAAACTGCTTAGCTTTGTAATTCAGAATGCTGTCTTCACTCTGGCCTACCTGGTGGAGTTGTGTGGCTTGTGTTACCGAGCTTTCACTAAGGTATGTTCCTGTGTGTATGTTCTCATGAAACTGAAAACCAACAGAAATATATTCTTTCTAATCAGTCCCAAATCTCTGTTATGTTAATTGTTTTAATATGGTTAATAATGAGTAATTCTGCTAAGGTCTAATACATATCATTGGAAGGAAACAGTTTACACATATATACATGAATTGTGTCTAAAATATATAGACTTGGAGATTTTACAGTTTAGAAGACAAGAGGTATTTTGAACAGATTGAGTTAATGGTCTAATGGACCTCTTAAGGGCTTTTTCAAGTTTACCATCCCATGATTAGTGAGCAAGCCATCACTATGTATCATTTTCCATTCAAAATAGAAAAATGCTGGCTTGTCATTTGTAAAAGCCTTAATTCTCATTTGTTTGTCTCCCTAGTTCTGGGTTCTTGGCCTCTGAGATCAGAATCTCATCTTTTGTCATCTTGCCTTAATCATGGCTCCTCTATTGAATTATCTTTAGTGCCCCTTTCCCTACAACTGAGAAAGTGGAAAAGTACTGCTTGCCCTTTAGATACAGCAGCTGTATTGGAATCCGTAGACAGTGTGACTAGAAAACCAAGAAGCAGGGCATATTAGGAGCATTTCTGTACTTAAGAACAATATGCATATACCCTTCAATTTTCAAATTTCCCAAGTTTATTTTCAATGGAGTCTCTATTTCCGTTGTTCCCTCTTGAATATTCAGAATGCTCCTTTATTCATGTTTTTCACTTTTACAAGCCCTTTAATTTCCTTCATAAAGTAATTTTATAACAAGCCTTTTGTCCTAGTTAAAACTCCCTCATCTTCTTTTTTTCCAACTTGTGTCCATTCTGCTTGTTAAATATGCCATGATAATTTTTTCTTTGACCTTTCTAATTACAAACTATTTATTACCCTGCCTGAAGCAATGTATTTTCTATTAAGATAATCTTATTTCACATCCTTCTTGAAAAATAAGTTCTTCCTTTTTCACTTAAAAAAGTAACACAACACCAAATACAGTAAGAAGAATTTAATTTTTGTTAGCATTTTATTTAATTGTCTTTATGTTTGATTTGTTTAAATTTAATCTTGTTTTGGAGAAAGAATCACAATGAGTTTTTATGTGTTGGAAACTATAGGTATTGATTACAGGAGATCTCTCAGGATTCTGAAGTGAAGATATTCATGGTTTCATTATAGATTGTCTTTTCATATTCCATTGTAATTTTAGTGGCCTCTCATTTCCTATTGTCATCTACCCTTCCTTCATTTCTCCATTATAAAATGATTATTATTATTTATTTTATTTTATTTTGGTATTGGGGATCAAACTCAGGACCTTGCACTTATGAGGCAGGCGGCGGCAACACTGAGCTAAATCCCCAGCCCAAAATGATTATTATTTATGGAAAACTTCCATCCAGAATGTTCCCATCTTCCTCACAGATAATGAGAAACTATTAGAAATAGTTAATAAATAACTTTTTTGAGGCTTCTCCCTTCTATAATTAAAGAAAAGGCATAGAAAAGTAAGACCTTTGGAGGCTTCCTTTTTTGGAAGTCTGGATAATCTGAAAATTGTCTCAGTTAAAAAAGTAGAATTCGGGATGAAATAGTATAGACATGATTTTAAACATATAGCTGATTTTATAAGATGAAAAAGGCAAAAAAGAAGAGAAAATTGAGAACCAGAGCAGTAAGCATATAAGCATTCTGGGATGGAGAACTCCTTTGTCTTGCTAACTCAGTGGCTGAATTTTAAAGTCCACACAAGGAAAGAAGATGAAGTCTTGGGAATGTTCTAGGCAGGGAGTTGGAGCTGAGTCATCCTCAGCAGAAAAATCAGAACCCTTGAAAGGGTACACATTTGGTGAAAGGGTGGTTTGGAAAGAATATATTTTTAATATGGGGATGAGAAGAAATGACATCTGTCTCAGCCTGGGAGCTGTAGAATAATTGTAGTCTTTCTTGAGAATTGGTAAACAGGCCTATCTTTGAAAAGTTTAGAGTTCGGATTTATAATACCTTCATGGTCTGGGAACCTCCAACCTGAAAAGTTGAATAACACTGATGCTGAGCAAGTTATTGGTACTGAGCCTTGGAATGTCTCATAGAAGCAAGCCCAAACACAAGCCTCAAACTTTTCTTGAGGAATATGTTTTCCACTGAGTTCTAACAATATTTTTGCAGTTAAAATCCTGATGAACATGAGCTTGAAATCTAAAATTACCAGAAGGAAGAGGAAGAAGAAGAGGAAAAGGAAGAGGAGGAGGAGGAGGAAAAGGAGGAAAATAACCCACTATGTACTAGATTAACAAAGTCAACAAACAGCAAGATTATTTTCCCCAAGAACTTCCCATATGAAAACTGAAATAGAGGCTACAAAAGATACATCAAATGATAAGCATATGATATAAAAAACACATGATGTAAAAAGCAGAGAAAGATATCTAGGCATTTAAAAAAATGGACCAGACTGGCTGGGGATTTAGCTCAGTGGTTCACCGCCTGCCTCACAAGCGCAAGGTCCTGAGTTTGATCCCCGGTACCAAAAAAAGAATACATGTAGGGACTGGGGATTTAGCTCAGTGGCGTCACACCTGCCTTGCAAACATAAGGTCCTAAGTTCAATCCCTAGTACCAGGGCAGAAAAAAAAAGAATACATGTAAATTTCTTAAGTGAATCTCATAAGGTTATAAATACATGTGTAAATTCCAAACAAGTAAAGAATAAAATGGAAATATAAATTCAGTCAAGACAAAAAGAATTAGAGAAAGCTGTACAAAATGAATTACAGCTGTAATAAGATCAAATAAGATAAAAATAAGTTCCAAATAATCATAATAAGTTCAATAATCATAATAAATATAAGAGTACTAGACTCATGTGTGATTGTCAGATTGGATTTAAAAATAGAGCTGCATGATATTTATAAAAGACACATCTAAAGGAACTGAGAAAGTTTGAAATAAAGATAAAGGATGAAAAAAGATACACCAAGAAAATACTAATGAAAGAAAGCTATAGTCAGTAAATTGACTTTACATTGAAAAGCATGTCATAAAGAAAGTCACCACATATTGATAAAAGGAAAAATTTATCAAGAAAATGTGACAATTCTAAAACTCCATAGAGCTAATAATATAGCCTCAAATATATTAAATAAAAATTAGGACTACAAAAATAAATTGGCAAATTCACAATCATACTGAGAGATTTGAGATTTATTCCAGTGACTGATAGATCAAGCAGATGAAAAATGATTAAGTCTGTAGTAGATCTGAACAACACAATGATGTAAGAGTTTTGAATCCACCAATTTGAGAAGATACTTTAAAAACATGGAACATTTTAAAATTCAGAGTAAATAACAGGCCACAAATTAAAACACACTATAAAGTTGGTTTCCATGAGACCAGATTCTCCAATCCCAATATAATTAAATTGTAAATCCATAAGAAAACCATTATTGCATATAATGTTCAAAAGTGGCCTAAATAAGGGCTTGACATCTAGAGGGACACCATTCACATCTTCTATATACAAATTTTATTGAATATTGAGGCTGGTGTAGACATTTGGCTTCCAGTTAAGTTCTAGAGCATCTGAAAGAGGGTCCTCATACATAAAGCCACATCAGGTTGCAGCACCCTGCAAACCTGGGGAAGAGTATACATGAGCACATCACTGGTACACAACTATACCCTGTTGCAACTACATCCCAGCAGGTTTTGAGATTCTTCTCTTGACTTTCCCCTATTTACAAATGTATGAATCTTATCTCCTCATCAGAATCTGTCCAGTTACTTTATCTGCAAGGGTGGAGTGTTTGTAGAGTGTGTGAGGAGGCATTGAGGGTGTGTGTGAATGTGTGAGGGTGCATCATGTGCATACGTGCAGTCAGGGCTGTTGAATGCCAGAGCCCTAAAAACTGAGAGTTCTTCAAGTTTTGCAAGTGTGTGTGTGTGTGTGTGTGTGTGTGTGTGTATTCTTTTTAGTTCATATGAATAGTGTTTGTAGTCTTCTACATTTGGAAATGAAAATATTCTTGTAAGTAATTCAAAGGTCAAAGTAATATAAGAAATTTTAGAAAAATATTTACAATAACCAAAAAATAATATCTTCAACAGCTGGACATGGTGATGCATGCCTGTAATCCCATGAGGCTGAGACAGGAGGATTGTGTTTGGGGCTAGCCTGGGCTACATAGTGACTTCAAGAGCAACCTGGACTGCATAATAAGATCCTATCTCAACAATACTACCTTCCAAACTTTTACAGTTAAAGCAACAGAGATATTTAGATGAAAATCTATCATCTTAATACTTTTATTGGAAAAAAAGAAAAGGTAAATGAACCAAACAAATCAACTTAAGTCACAATAACAGGATAGCTGCAGAAATTTTAAGGAAAGAAATAATAACAATAAGTGCAGGAACTAGTTAAATTAAAAACATTAAATAGGGGAGCAGAACAACCAAAAGGTGGTATTATTATTATTATTATTATTATTATTATTATTATTATTATTTTCAGTGCTGGGGATCAAATTTAGAATCTCACTCATGCTAGGCAAGTGCTCTACAACTGAGCTGTGTCCCAAGTTCTCAAAAGGTGACCCTCTGATTAGGCTAATAAAACAGACAAAACTTTGGCAAGACTGACAAAGAATGCCAAACAAAAGGTACAGATAAAAAACATCAGCAATGAAAAAGGAAATGTAACTACAGGTGTATTAGAGATTTTTTTTCTTTTGGTACCGGTGATCGAACTCAGGTCCTTGCGAAACCACTGAGCTAAATCCCCAGCCTGTGTATTAGAGATTTTAAAATGACCAACTTTATAATAATAAACTTGAAATCTTTGACAACAGGACATTTTTCTAAAAAATTGTAATATGCAACAATCAGAGAAAAAAGAAAAAGAAGAAATCAGCTAGACTTAAATGATTAAAAATGGAATCAAAGTAGTTAAAAACCTAACTACAAACACCATTGCAACTTTAGAGACAACTTCTATAAACATTTAGGAACAAACTGATCTCTACTTTATATAAATTATTAGGATAGAAAAAGGAACACTATCCAACACACTTTATGAGGCCGATAGAATCCTGATACTCACCAGACAAGAGCAATGAAGAAAAGGAAAATTATAGGCCAATGTTTTTCATACATGAAAAAAATTCGGAATGAGTAATACCAAATCAGTGCATTAAAAATAGAGCCTCATGATCTAGTTGGGATTTTCATGAAGTGTAACAATGGTTTAAATATTAGAACATCTATTAATGTCACCATTAATGTCACCACATCGAAGGACCAAAACCAGTGTCATTATTTCAGCAGATGCAAGAAAGGCACTCTTTATAATTCATCACTCATTTATCATAAATTATTGTCAAACTAGGAACAGAAAGGAATTTCCTTAACTTATAAAAGGAGATCTATCAGAAACCTCTAGCAAGCATTATGTATAAGGGTAAAATGCCAATAGTCTCCTTAGAATTGTAAATACAAGACTGCCATGTAACTCTTCTCTTTATTGTAGTGCTAGAGGCTCTGCTCAGTTCAGCGAGACAGGAAGAAATCAGCAGTAGAGGGACTGGGAAAAGAACGCAACTCTCATTTCTCATAGATGATGTGATTACCAATGAACCAAAGAGAATCTGTAGACACCTTTTTAGTTTAGCAAGGATGCTTGATGCGAGCACATACCCCCAATCACCTATATTAATGTTTAGCTACAAAGTATCATAAAATGTACTTTGAAGATGCCATATATTGTAGCAACAAAAAATAAACTCAGAGGGCAGGGATTTAGCTCAGTGGTTCTGGCACCTGCCTTGCAAGCACAAGGTCCTGAGTTCAGTCCCTGGTACCAAACAAACAAAATAAACTCAGAATGTGCAAGAACATTATGGGAATAATCAGAACATTTTATTGAAGTAAATGGAGACAGATCTCATTTTCAAAGATAAGGACCCAGTACAATAAAGATAGCTAATTCTTTCAAAGTAATCTATGAATTTGAATAATTCCAGTAAAAATCCTGGACTTTCTCTTCTAATAATGGTGGGTTACATAATTTAAACCCATCCTCCCACAACATAAAAAAAGTTTTTAGAAAGTATGCAGAATATTTTCTTTAAATTTCTTTTTTTTTTTTCTAAAAGTAGGAAAAATTTATTGGGAGAAAGAAAGCTTCTGTCTAAGAGAGACAGAAGGGGGACCAGAAAGTGGGTTGCCCGCCCACCCCACTTTTCAAGGATGTTTTATACAGCAAAGCCATGTGGTGAGGCGGGTACAAAGTGGGACAAAACTATAAGACCCAATGGAAATTCACAAGGTGGGCATGAGGTGGGGCAAAACCATGACCAAGCAATAAGATATAAGTACAGTCACCCACATAATATTGATTAAATGGGGGTCAAATGAGGGAGCAAGTCACATAGCAAGCATACAAGGATTTTCACTAAGGGTGGGTCAGGGATATTTCCCGGAAAGGCTGGGTTAAGACCTTGACCCCCTGCCCAGGTGATTGACACCTGTTTAGGATATCAGTCACTGCTATTCATCCTACATGGATGTGGTAGTTTCTCTTCTTTTACAATGCTGGCCTTCAGTGACTGTGTCTTCACTGTCCTCCATGTTGGCTCCTCGTGGGCTAGCCCTGTCTAACTGCCTACAAGATATCTAATTAACTTACCTATCTGCAATATTCCCCCCTCTGAAGAAGTACCCCTAACTGCTGTGAAGGGGGGCACAGGGCGAAGACTGTTCTGGCTACTTTCAGCCAAAGAGGGTCGTAGTTGTGATCAGCAGTCAGAGTTACTCTACAGAGGATCTATCTAAAGGCCTTGATAGGTGCCACGCATTGTCATCTTGGTAGCTGTATAGCTTTAAGTCTGGAGGAGACAAAGCCAAAGAAACAGTTAAGAATACATGGGCCAAATTATAAGGTCAGCAGGATTGCTGTGAATATAGCCAACAAGTGTTTCCCCTGGGAGGAACTAGTAATAGCCTCCCCCAACGAGGATAAGAAGGTCCAAGGGACTTAGAATCCAACATAGAAGTTGTGTTGTGTAGTTTAGCGTTATGAGCTGAAAAAATAGGGAACACTTCACGAATTTGCATGTCATTCTTGCACAGTGGCCATGGTAATCTTATCCATATCGTTCCAATTTTAGTATTATGTGCTGCCTAAGCAAGCACTAAATTTCTTAAAAGTATCAAAATGTTAGTCAGATACACAGAAATTACAAGGCCAGGATCTGCAGAGGTGTGAGACTAGCACTGCAGGCCAGTTTTGCCCTGGAAGTGTTTATCAGTCTAGAAGATGTGGCTGAGAGGCTGAGCTGCAGTTTTGGAAACTGCGTGAGACTAGGAAGACACAAGTCAGAATCTAGGACCTACAAATAGAGTGGACTCTGATACCACACCCTCTGACCCATGTGCTTTTGGCTGGAGCCACACAATAAAGATAACATGGAAGTGGACTTGCCTCCATATATACACTACTACACATTGTCAAGTCCTATGGTGAGCCAAACTGAGATATTACAAAGCTTGTTGCACATGAATTAAGATAACCCTGGTCCGACATTATGCACCTGGGAGAAACAAATATAAAGCTCTTTGAAAAACAATACCATTTCAGGTTGCAAATTATTTCTAGAAATAATTTTTTACGTAAATCATCTAGTGTACAACAATAACTAGACTACAAGGAAATGAGATGCAGTAAGTAGGGGGGAAAAAAAGAGAGTGAATACAGACCCGCAGAGACTCCAGTTACTTACTTATAAGAGCATCAACAAGGACACACAAAGCCTTCTAAGGTATTTGGCATGTGTTGCTGTTTGTTCTGGGTAGTGAATTCAGGAGTGCTAAATCCAACTTGATCCATTTAACTGTACATTTAATATTTTGTGTACTTTTCTACATGTGCATATATTTGATAATAAAAAGGCTTACAGAATTGAAACCAATCTAATGTATCAGCAACCAGAAGAATGATCAAGAATGTTTATACAATAAGTTGAGTTCATACAACAAGCTGTTGAAAGAACTAAAGACACATCTATCAATAGGGTTTAGTTTTAAGAGCATAACTTAGTGAATAATTTCAAGTTGCAGAAAAATATGCATAATATGATACCAATATAGAGAGTTTAAAAAATCAGGTAGGACAATATTAAATGTTATAATGGAGATGCACATAGGTAGTCAGAGTGGGGCTGAGGATGTTGCTCAGTGGTAGACTGCTTGACTAGCATGTGAGAGGCCTTAAATTCCATCTTCAGTACTATAGAATAAACAAATAACAACAACAGAAACTTCCAAATTACCATTGTAGTTGTAGTCAAAGTGTAAAAATACATAAAATAATAATAAATTCAGAATAGTGACTATAAAGGAAGGGAGGAAGGGAGAAATAAGAAAATGCTAGATAGGTATCTTTAATTGTTTCAGTAATGTTTTACTTATTATTAAAAAAAGGATTAATCAAATAAAGCAAAATGATAAGATTTAACAAAGATGTGGTAGGTATATAATATATTCCATGCTCTTTTTTCTATATGCTTGAAATAGTCCATTCAAAAAGGGAGTTCCTTGGATAAGATGTGAAACTTTTTAAAGAGTTGTACATGTTTCTCTCTAAATAATTTTGTATTGTAAAAAATACTTGTAGGTTTGTTTAATTGACATAGTTCTTTGAATTTATCCCTTGTGGAAATAAAAGCTGTGACTTTAATACTTAAGAGATACTGTTTTCTTATTTGTAAAATTATGTATTCTCATTTCTTCAATAAATTTATTATTCACACAAAAATGTCTTTTTTCTTTGTAGTTTTAATTTTATTTCTTAAGGACAACCTACAGTACATTTTTAAATAATGTTTTTATTTCTGATCTATGAATTTTTGGGAACTTGGCAGATCTGTGCTAATTGAATTTTTAAAATTGCTTACCTCTTCTATTTTGTTTTATTTAGGAACGAGATAAATTCTACTTATCTCGCAGTGTTGTTCTAGAACTTCTACAGGCCCTAAAGCTCAAATCTCCTTTACCAGACACAAACCTCCTTCTACTTGTCCAGGTAGGCTTATGCTTTATTTGTAAAACTTTTCATGAAATCTGTGCATGTTTGGAAAAATTAAGAGAAATTGGAGGATGTGCATAAAACCCAATGTCTTTATCCAAAGATGAGAAGTAATATATCTTATATAAGGCAAGATCTAATTAATACAAGGCACTTGGGACTTCCACTGGCTAAAAAAGTGCAAAAAAAAAAAGAAAACTATTTGTTGTTTTGCTCCTAGTATGAAACTAGTTCTGTGAGGGACAAAATAAGAATGAAACCATGATTTCTGTCCTTAAGAAATGTGTGATCCAGTAGGTTGGAGGGACAGCTTTCTTGCCAGAGCTGAGACAGGACTAAGGCAGCCAAGATGGGCAGGAGGCTGAGGTCTAAGTATAATTCCAATCTTCTGTGAAGGTGAGGGTGGGCCAGGCCAGAGACAGTCAATGGCAGGGCTTGCTGAGTCCAGCCAGGGCTGGGGGATAGGCGAATTGGCCCCCATGGAACACCAAAGCAGAGGGGCTTGAACACTTACAAGGCAGGCTCCAGAGAACTGGCAACAGTTATGCTTTTGGGCTGAAGCCTTCCATTCCCTGTGTGCTTAATAGGGCATCGTAGGCACACATGCATCATTGGATCTCTCCAGACAGACTGTGATGAGTCCCATGAGAGGAAGAGGTAAACAAAATCCTAGGCCTTAGAACCTAGGGGGAAGTTGAGAGCAAGAGGAATCCCACTTCATGTTGTATGAAATTGAAGAAAACTTCATGAAGGAAGTGGGGTTTGAGCTGAGTCACGCACATACAACTAGTGAGTATAGACAAATGTCTTTGCCTGAAGTTTGGGCTCAGCCAACAGGTGAATTGGCTCAGGGGAAGGGAGAGGTTCAATCAGGAATGGGGAATAAATTTTGGGACAATGACATGAGGATAGGGCTGAGCAAAAAGCAGGCCAGCAGTGCCAGAGGAGTCAGCAGGAGTTCAGGCAACCTGGGAACCTGCCTGCTATTGCAAGGGCTGAGACTAGATTTAAAGAACTGGCCGTGAGCTGTAAATCATTAGGACCAGAATTGGGTTTCTTTCAAAGACTTGAGATTTAATAAAAAGTGGGTGACCATTCACTGTAGTTATCTGACATTGTCTATCTGGCATGCTGAAGCTCTCCAAGAGTGAGTGCACTGAGTAGTGAGTGCTGGACAATGACAGCAGTGGGGGTTGGATGTGATGTATCAGAATAAAATAGGTCCCACTGTACCAAGGTAGTAGTCAGCCCAAGAGGAAGGCAGAAGCAAGACCGCAACCAGAAAGCATCTGCTCTGAAGGAGAGACAAATTGGTTTCTCCCAGTGGATTGCCATGAGCTATTCCTCCTACTCATGTGTCAGTGGCAATACCACTTTTGAGTACAAGTGACTTTGACACAACCAGCCTTCAAGACGAAGAGGATCTCCATTGGCTTGGAGTTGGCAGGTACACCAAGGCTCCATCAAATAGCCCAGGAGCAATTTAATGTTAGCAGGTTGGCAGTGTCTGAAGGTCCCATGCTTCTGGTGGCATTCCAATTGGGGATATGTCCCCTCAAAACACCCTAGGATTGAGGTGCTAACAGTGCTTTCCTGTAAGCATTGGATAATGTTTTCTTAATTGCCCTCACTCTTGAGCAGGGCAGGTCTGTGTGGCTGATCTTCCTGAGGTAGGGAACCCAACACTGTAACTGCTGGAGGTTGAATTTCCATGAAGAACATTAGTCAACCATAATAAGCACTTGCCATAAGACAGCAAAAGAACACTGACAGTTTAAATTACCCAGTGCTTAAGGAAACCATGAAAACAGTGATTTTTGCATCACAGGTGAATAAAGTTTAAAAAAAAATAGCCTTAGAAAGAAAGAGGCCAAAAGTATATTCTTCTCATTGTATTAATTTTCATCTGCCATTTCAAACATATTTTCATCTTTTTACAACAAATATATGTATAAATATAAAATATGGATAAAATATATATAATTGAATCATTAAGTTTTGAAAGTTAATTGTGAAGTTACTCGAGTTGGTGAGGTATTTTGGAGACATTTTGAGATCTTACCCATGATGAACAACTTTATGAAGAATGTCTCAACCTTCTCTGACAAAGAAAACTTAACCATTAGCATGTGCCTTAATTCTAGCACTCTGGGAGGCTGAGCCAGAAAGATTGCAGGTTCAAGCCCTGCCTGAGCAATTTAATGACTTATGGAGATTCTGTCTCAAAATAAATTTTAAAAAGATCTGGGGATGTAGCTCCATGTGAAGGCCCTGGATTTAATCCCTAGTACTTCAAAAACAAAAAAACTAAACATCATGCCATTTTGAAGTAACACGTTCTTCTCCTATAAACTCTTGGAGTTAAATAATTTTTATTACTAATGAGAGAAATAAAGTGAGATACCTTAACAATAGAGCAATTTCCTTTTCTGCTCTGAGGTCCTGCCCAAGTCATGGAGAGAAGTCCTCCTTGGGGTGAAGGAGAAGCACATTTGTCTCTCTGTGAGCTGTGCATCTTTCTGTAGTTTCTCAATTTCTTTTTCTCTTGCCCTTGGCTGGCTGGGTTCTTGAGCTATTCTCTAAAGCATGGTGGAGGTGGCTGCCTTCACCCTTGTAGCTTCTCTTAGATCAGAGGATCTAGGCCGGACTCTAGGGAAGCTTTCCTTTTTACTGATGGGCAGTGTCATCCCTGGCGCCTGGGCAACAAGGCTCATGGTCTGGACAGTGAGGACAGACAGGGACTTCCCTTGTGGGGATCAGTGGCCAGCATTTGAAGGCAGTAAGTAGGTATCTGTTTAACTGAAAATGCAATTTGGAAACAGAAATGAAAATGATAATTTGGTAGAAAACTTACCTGGTGATCTATGAATGCCACTGGCTCTATTAAGGAGAAAAGAATCAGTTGCTCCAATACAAGGTTTACCATTCACACTTTACCCTGTAAGGAGGGACTAGGGCATTGCATCTACCATTGCTCTAATTAATATCTTAGTAGCTGGATGAGATGGAAATGTATATTCTTCTCTTAGGCCATACCTTTGTTGTTTATGAAACACTCTGGCATTAGAGAGACACCTTATAGGATGTGCTCAAGAATATGTGCTCAAGAATGTGGGCTCACTCAAGGCCTAAACATTTCAAGGCAGCAAAAGGTATCAATCTGTTTTGTTTTGTTTTGTTTTTTTGATACTGGGGATCGAAATCGGGACCTTGCACTTGTGAGGCAGGCGATGGAACCACTGAGCTAAATCCCTGGCCCCCAGTCTGTTTTTAATTCCTGTAAGTTCCTCCAGGATGCGTGGCATTATGGGAAATTTCATGTTATATAGGTTGTCTGGTCATGGTTGTTGTTACTTGTTTTTACTTACAAATGAAGTCAGAAGCCTTTAAATGCTCAAATGAATTTTTTTCAAAGAAAAGAAGGCATGGAGACAAGAAAGAATTTGCCAAATCAAATTATCTTTTTCAGAATCTAAAATTGTCAACCACCAGGACATAGTTTTCCTTCTGCACTTTGGACAGATGCATTATCATGTATTTTAATTCAAATCTACTGACATTTTGGCCTTGCCTTACAACATTTTTCTCTTCTGCTGGTTTGCAGTAGATATTTGATTTGTAACAGGTTATTATACTTATTCTTGAGATGGATTAAAAGAGAGATTTCATCATAGAGCAACAGTCCATTAAAAGTTACCATAAAGACTAAATTCAAATCAAATTGAATTTCCTCAGCTCCTTTTATGTGTCAAGAGTAGATATTCTTATAATTTGCATGTACCACCTCCACTCTGTGGGATATACCTGAATATTCAAGTTATGAGAAATCATGTCTGTAAAAGGTTTTCTTTTAAAAATAGGTTAGTTGTGGGCTGGAGGACAAAGAAATGGCAGAGGTACATCTGTTGTTTTTAATTTACAGAGTTACTTGTGGGCTTATTAATATTGGTTGAGTTGGTAATAACCCTATTACTCCATGGGATAAGAGGTAGAGGTACTATTTTGGGTGTCATTCTGATAATGAATTTGGTAATGACACATAATGGATATCGTGTTTCTTTTGTATTCTTTTGTACTTAAGGAGGAGTGCATATTTCAGTGGAATATTACTTTCTGGAAGTATAGAGTTCTTCCTTTTACAGAAATTAACATGCCCCCCTCTGATTTTAGATATATCTTTATACTTTGAGAAGTTCTATACAATTATAATAAAGTTTTTTTCCAGTTCATGGTTGGCAGCTATAATAAAATGGAGAGAAAGATATATTAAGGTTTTAATTGTACATATGATGTAAAAATACAGTAGATTAAAATGTATTGCTAAAAAATAATGAACTGTTTTAGAAGCTCATGTACTTCAACTCTCTTTCATAAGCTAGGTTCTCTGAGATACATTCATCACTTTTAGGGTATTTTTTTATTAATTTTGATTTGTGTGAATCATCATAGGTCAGACATTTGAGTTTGACATCAGATCCTGGCACTGTGTGGCCCTAAACTGACAGCATGCTCACTTGTGCTTCTTGGTCCTCTTTGTTGATGTGGCACACGGGAAAGGCACCTGCTGAAGACAGGTTGAAGTTTTGCTTCTTCTCAGATCCTGTCTTATCCTCAAGGGCCACAAGACCATCCAAGCATACTTTAGAGGACCCAAGACTTCCAACCATTCCTAAATGAGCTGTTCTAAGCACTACCATACCTTACACATTCGATGTGGCCCCGTCTTCCCCATGGTTTCTCTTGGCTATGCAGTTCACTTTTTTTGTAAAGAGATTAATTAAGATGAATGCTGGTGTCCTAACAAGGTTTGGAACATAGTTATAAGTTGTTCAGATTGTGGATTCAGATAGCTTTGCAAAATACATTTTATGGGAAAACGTGTTATTTGCCAGGAGGTCGGGTTGAAAGTGTTCCTTCTTTTCACACTGTACTTCTACCAAATACTACAGTTTCTTTTTTTTTTTTAACCTCCAGGTTTTGGCCAAAGCCAAAGGCTCAACATTTTTAAAACCTGATTTAGTTACCTTTCCTTATATTAGTATTAGAAATAAGTCCTGAATAAAATGATGGAAAATTTTAGGCATTCCCAGCTGCAACTTTTTTTTTTTCCTCTTCAGAGTAAATGACCAAGTGGATTTATTAGCTTTTCCTAATGAGCTTTGGAGCCACTAGAAATGACAAGAATGTTAATATGAGATCTGTGTCCACTCCTGTTGTACAGCCCTCAGAACAGGCCTGTCTAGCGCCCCTCCCTCAAACCTGAATGTTTTTCATGGAGGATTACACTTCTTGCACCTGAGGACCAGCTCTTGACCATGAACAAGACATGTAAGGGCCCTTGGCCTCAGAAGGCCTTTGGATTAGAGTTACATGTTATGAGCCAAAACCTGCCAAGGATTAACAGTTTCTGTTCAGTTGTTCCAGAGCTCTTGAGGTTTCTCTACTGCCCCAACCTGTGCTATCTCCCAGTTTGATAGGAGGGAGCCTGCCTAGCTGCACTCCTAGTCTTAACCCAATCAGCTCCCTGTGCCTTCCAGATGAATGAGAAGAAAAAGCTGTTGGCATTGAAGCTTCTTCAGTGCCTCTGAACCACACATAGCAGCAGTTTGGTATTCCAGACTTGCCAGGGATGCTGCACAGAGGCCAAGAGAGAGAAATGAAACAGGAGCCAATTACTTATACCAAATGCTGCAGTCTGACTTTTCCCCAAAACCATAAGTGAATAGCTGGATGTTGCATTAAGTAAGAAACACCTGTTAAAATCTGTAATGAAGCAAATTAAACTGTAACATGATAAGTCCATCCACATAATCTCAAGTCAGAATTGATTAATTGATTTCATAAACTCTTACTGAGCCTCTCCAGGATGCTGAGCACTAAAGCAGTGCTGGGGAGAGGCGCATCAAGTCTGTGCTCTTGAAGAGCTTGTAGAAGGTTGAGAAACAGACTCTAAGGTCACTGCCTCCTAATGTGACGACTGTTACAGTGGGAGTGTGTGAAAAGTCCTGTGGGTGCTTGTATCAGGACTAGGGTCATTCTCAACACAGAGGAGGCATTGAATGAAGTGGGGGGAGGAAGAGAGACCCTGGGGGCCCTTGAGGAAGAAACAGGAGGGCTACTCACTCTGAGATCAATTTTCTGAATATGTGAGTATGCTATAATGACAGAAGTCATGAAAATCCATGAGTGCGTGCTAACAGAAACTGTTTAAAAAGTGCTACAGGATAAGTAGCATGACCCCAGAGTAACTCTGACAATGCTGCTGTGGTTTATTTCTTTCTTGATTGAATTCACCATATGAGTACCACTTGGTTTTCTGGGTAAAATAAAAGTCTTTGTGCTCAAACTGGTTCTTTGCTGATGGGGATGAACTATCTTGATTAGCAAATCTTATGTATCGAGGGCAGACTGTCATGAAAGTAGACACCAATGAATTTAAGCCATGTTAATAAAATTATAAATTACTTATTACTGTCCAAATACTCTTAAAATAATTATCCCTTTCACTTTTTTATTAGTTTATTTGTGCAGATGCAGGAACCAAATTAGCTGAGTCAACAATCCTGAGCAAGCAGATGATAGCCTCTGTACCTGGAGTAAGTCTTGAGCAGATTAATTGTCTGCATTTCTATATTTCATGAAATGGTAGTTGACAATGTAGGTTTTAGACTCAGTCCAGGGTTTGAGATCTGCCGTTTACTCGCTGTGTGAGTTTACAAAAGTTATTTAACCTGTAATCCTTTGATTTGTGTCATCTATAGAATGAGATATAATGGCCAAATATATAGGTTAGGGACTGAGATAATGCATGTAACCCTACTAGCATGGTGCCAGACATATAGTAAGTGCCGAGTAAATAAATATTATTTATTACAAATATTGTTCACAAACATTTCTATTGTTGGATATTTTAGTTATTTTCAGTAGCCTGCATTTGTAATTAATATGCAAGGAACATCTTTGTGCTTAACTCTGTCCATTTAGACTATTTCTTTGTAATAGATTTCTGGGAGTAGAATTACCTTACTGTGTTTTTAAAAAAGATTTTTATGGTAATGCAAGATGCTATCAGATAAATCTTAGCAACTTAGCACAAAAGAAACATTGTTCATTCATGCAAGGTGAAAGTGGTTATACTGATTAATAGGGAAAGGGGATTTCCACACAGATGCCCAGGGATCAGGCTCCTTCCCTCATGTGCAGCCCTCTGCAATTGCTGGCAGTTAGGAAAAGAAAAGAAAATGTGGTATATGGAAGATTTTCATGGTTCAGGTCTAGGAGTACATATTTCTTCTACTCACATTCCATTGGCTGGAACCCAGTCACACGACCCCACTTACCTGGAAGAGAAGATGGAAAATGTGGCCCACTTAAGTACTAGGGAAAAAGAGAAGTAGGGGAGAAGCCACTCTATGCTGCACCCTCACTGTTTCCTTATTGATTAATTCTCCAGAATTCAATATTTTCTACCAATAGGATAGCTAGAAAAAAAATAACATTACTAAAGTGCAACACATTTATCAGAATCAATTAAGTAAAGATAAATATTTCAACAATAACAAAGCAATAATTATAGGACTCACATATAGAACCCTTTCTGATGACCAATAAACCCCACTCACAATCAATTATAAATTAATAAAATGAAAATGAAATATAAAAATATTTGAAAATATAAAAGTAAAAACTTGCTAGTAGATCAGAGGCTTTTCTTTCTTTTTAAAAAACATCACCTTATTAATTTGTGTGGAATCATCACTATAATCTATGCATGTTGTCATTTCCAAAAGTTTCTTTCACCAGCTTATTTACTTGACCAAAGAATACTTTGTATAAGATTGGCGTTCTGGGCTGGGGATTTAGCTCAGTGGTTCTGGCGCCTGCCTTGCAAGCGCAAGGTCCAGAGTTTGATCCCCGGTACCAAACAAAACAAAACGAAACAGAAACAAAAACAAAAAAAGATTGGCGTTCTTGGCAAATTTTTAAGTAGCATCGCTATCCATAGGCAATGTGCTAGAGGGGTGAGCTCTAGAACTTACTTACTTACCCTGTGTACTTGAAACTTTGTACCCTTCAGCTAATGCTTCCCAATTTCTCCTTCTCTCAGGAGATTTTTTTTCTTTCTTTTTTAGTAGTGCTAGGGATAGACCCCAGGCTATTGGTTGGTGGTAGTGAAACCAACCTTGCTGGAGGCCAGCTTCACAATGTTCTCTAGGAGGGTGGGACATTTAGCTCAGTGGCACCACACCTGAAGGCTGAAGGTCTTCAATTTAATCCCCAGTACCAAAAAAAAAAAAAAAGGTATTCAACACAATCTGCTTCTAGGAATATGTTTGAGAAAATTAGTATGCACCAGAAGATTTATATATATATATTTATTAAAGCACCATTTAAAATACGAAAAACATGGACACAAAAATCAATATCCATCACTAAGGTATTGTTTAAATAAAGTAATGTGAGCCATATGATACACTGTTATGTGGCCACCACATCAAGGTTCCAAAGAATATTTAATTAATTGGAAAATGCTTATGATGGATGTAACTAAAAAGCAAGTTAGGGAAAAGTTATTTCATGTATATATGATATATATGATAAGATGATTTCATATATATATTGATATATATATCATATATCAATATATATATGATATATATATAAAATGTGCATTTCAGAAACCTTGGGAAGAAATATTAACAGTGGTTTTCACAGAGGTGGAAGACAAGAAGTAGGATTATGGTGATTTTAATCATTCTTAGTAACTTGTATTCTCCAAATTTTCTACAGTGAACGTATGTTATTTCTGTAATCTAAGAAATGTAATTTTATTAAGATCAGATATATTTTAGGGCCGGGGATATAGCTCAGTGGTTCTGCTGCCTGTCTTGCAAGCGAAAGGTCCAAAGTTCAATCCCCAGTACCCAAAATAAAAGAGTCAGATATATTTTTTAAGAAGAATTGGATGTGATTTGCTTCAATTCATGTATTTAAGGTTAGGATATGTTTTTGACTGCTTTATCATCAGTTTTCTTACTGAAATAAATATTGGCCTTCTGAAACAAGTGGAGCTTGACTCCTTATGTTTGTTCATTTAAAAAATACATCTAACATTATATTTAAGTTTTGCAAAGTAAAAAGGAGGATGAAAAATTATATGCTCTCTTTTACTAGTACAGATGACTCCCAAAGATTCTCCTGACTGTAAAGTGGATTTTCAGTCTTTTACTGAATGTAGTTGCTGTCTCTAGAATACAGTAACTATGATACAATAATAATTTCTTTGCTCTCATTCCTCGTGAGTGAAATTTAAAAAGCCAATATTGAATAATACCACTAGTAATTATCTTCTGTGACATTTTCCTGGTTGAACTGATATAAAATATTGCCTATAAAAGAAACAAATCCCTTTCAAGAAATTAAAGAACAGCATCCATGCTCCTATTTGCATGGCATGTGAAAGGTCAGAGAAAATGGAATAAATTGGGGGGATCCTTCTTGCACTAAAGGGTTCATATTGCAAAAGCAGGAACACAATAACCTTTTATAATTCCTTCACTATTTAAATTAAAAGAAGAAAACCTGAGAACATATGAAATGCTTGGAAAACAGTCTGACAGACTGCCAGTGACCTTATTTTACTGTTTGTTATCCTGTCAGAAGAACTGACAAGCGTAACATTCTAGAAGAGAGAGGAGGTGATATAGTTCAGTGCTACCCAGATTTACATGAATATGGGAAAATGAGAGCCACTGGGTGAGCTAGTTAAGTACATAATGTTCCAGATTTTCCTAAAGAAAGCCCAGAGAGCCCTTTAGCATAGTATTCATATGGCTTCAAAAGACTGCTTGCTTTTGATCCCCATTGTACCCAGCTTACTGTGTGGGTTCTCTCATATGGCTTTGATGTAGCAGCCTGTCTGTCCACTTTCCTTTGCTTTGGTATAATCCTAAATGGGCTGCATTTCCCTGAGAGAGCAAGTGCATGCCATTTAATAACCTACAACACAAGCATGCTTTCTTTTCCTTTAAAACTTCCCAAACATACTTCAAGTTATGTGGGGAAGATAACAATTTAGTTTCTTTCTTTTATTTATCTCCAGCAAGAACTTGACATGACTTGAATATGAGAATTTTTGACTCAGCAAACACCATGTTTAATATATATGATTCTGTTGGTGGAATTTGGTAGCATGTATTTTAATCAGTTAATTACCCAGTGGAAACAGCATTTAATTCTGTCTCCCATAGGCCTCCCCTATTTCTTTGCTCTCTCCCACAAACCTTTTAGCAATTCTTGTCCTGTGAGCACACAATCACAGACTATGCGGAGAGTAGTGGAGTGAGTCAGAAATCCAGAAAGTGAGACAACTCCTTAGTAAACAGTGCACAACTGGGGTGAGATAGTCATTGCAGTTGGTGAAAAATGAGGCTGTGGCCCAGGCATGTCCTTATGTTTCAGTGTGGAACTGCGGCGATGGAGTGTATGCGGCAGTACATCAGTGAAGTGCTGGATTTTATGGCTGACATGCACACACTAACCAAGCTGAAGGTAAGACAGCTTCTGCCTGTTCATCTCTTAGGGTCATACAATACAGGGACATTTTTAGAAACCATATGGGAATTTATTGTTGCCTAGGGGGCAGCTACAACACCATTGAATGAACCTATTTCTTGGTGTTCTGAAGGACCAGGATCAAGTTCTTCAAAGAAGGAAAGAAAAGAAAGGATATTCACCTGGCAATAGCTTTATGCATAGGCTTTATTTTTTACCATTTATTTAGTTCTCACAATGTCCCTATTACAATATTATCCCCATTTTACCAATGTGGAAACTGAGGCTCAGGATGATGTCGTACTAGTAGGTAATGAAGTCTGAGTTGAATTTAAGGCTGTTATGACTCCTAATTCGTTCTCCTTTCACTGTGCCACATAGATTCATTTAACACTCTTGAAATTTAGTGACCTCATTTGCAAAACAAGTCTGTAAGTCCCTTCTCAGACTATGATAAGGCTGATATAAAATAACGTATGTGAAGAGACTTTCTTAAACTATGGCAAATTATGCAAACATAAGCCATTTATTATTATCTGCATAGAAGCCATCTTCTTCAAGAAAATAAAGAAGAGGGACAGAACAAAATTTAAATTGCATATGGACAAAATCCCAGTGAAGTTGTTGATTTTATTGATTGCTTTGCAGGATGGGATGAATCACTGATGCAGGTCCACTTCTCTGCTATTATTCACTCAGGGAGCTAAAAAATTAATAATGTAGGGGATTGTAGGAAGGTCCTGGACAGTGGGCAGATGAGAATCCAAATATAGTCCAGAGAGCAGCCAAATTGCAATCTGGCACTAAATGATTCCTTTTTGATAAACAGGAATCTAGTGATGCCGGAAGTTCAGCTAAAGAACATAGCTCCCTCTTCACCGAGCTCAGCTTCACTAAGACTCTGCTGGACAATCAGAGTGTTTCTTGGTGTAGTGATAGATTTATACATGCTAAGTGTCAAGGAGAATCAAAACTTAAGCTGATATGGGCCGGGGATTTAGCTCAGTGTTTCTGGTGCCTGGCTCACAAGCACAAGGTCCAGAGTTCGATCCCTGGTACCAAAAAATAGAAATAAAAAAATTTTTTAAAAATTTAAAAAACTTAAGCTGATAATTTTTCACCATGTCTAGACCTAGTCATTTCTAAGTTTGGTCACATCCAAGTTACTGATTGCTGAATCGCGTTGCCATACTTAAATAACTTTGATGCAGAAAGAAGAGGAAACAATTATCACTCAAACATTTTGAGCTTGTTTTATGGATACTTTTGAAGAATACTAAGAGAGATCCATAATGATTAAAAAGTTGAGAACTATGGACATAGTCCAACCTCCTGACTTTCTACATATTTAAAAAAAGGTCAAGTAACAAGTGGTTTATCTGAGGCTACGTGGCTGATTAGGACGGAACTGGTCTAGAACCTAGGTCTTAAGTTCCTGAGCAAAGAAAGCTTTCAAAATTAATTTGGCAAATGTGCATTGAACACCATAATGTGTCTGGTACTGTTCTAGGCATTGGAGTTGCAGTGACAAGCAAAAACAAACACGTAGCTGCCGTCATTTAGGGTTAGAGTCTACCAGGAGGCGAAGTTTGGTGAACATTTCATACAAGCTAATGTAAAATTGTGACTCTCACAATTACTATGAAGAAGAAATGGTCAGTGGCAGGGACCAATCACAGAGTTCAGGGAAGGGTTTCTAAGGGAAATGACACTTGAGCTAAAATCTGAACAATTTGCTGAGAAGAGAAAGGAGAGGAACAGCAGGGTAGGGGCTGGGGGTGGGTGGGGATGGCAGAGCCAGCCCAGGATGGATGAAGGGTGAGATGCGGAGACTATAGTAGGAGGTTATTTTGGCTGTGTAGGCCATGCAAAGCAACTTTTCCTCCTTTATCCTGAAAACAATGTGAAGCCATTGAAAAAGTTTAGGTAGGTTGTATGTTTGAAGTGTTGATAGGAGTTGGGGGAAGGACAGCCTGATCCTTTAAAAGACTGGCCCCGAAAAGTCTCCAGGGGTCTGCCAGAGTTACAAAATATCATTTGGTTTTGCAGAGCCACATGAAGACATGCTCCCAGCCTCTGCATGAAGATACCTTTGGTGGACATCTCAAAGTTGGCCTGGCTCAAATTGCAGCTATGGAAATCTCCCGGGGCAACCACAGAGATAACAAAGCTGTAATCCGCTACCTGCCTTGGCTCTATCACCCTCCTTCTGCAATGCAGCAAGGGTAAGATTCTTATTCCAGGGTTGGAGGGAGATAAATAAGACAGGAAACACCCCTGAGTTTCTGGGGCTCAACCAGAGCTTGCAAATGCACTGAAGGTTTGTGAGTGTGGGATATGCATGGTGAGGAAGATGAAGGTCAGGGTCCATCTTTGTACTGACTTGTTGACCCTGAACACTTTGTGATGTGCTACCCTTATACTTGCAAAAGCCTTAGTCATCCTCATGGATAATGAAAATTTAAAGGTTAGAACTACTACTTAATTCAATTTCAACTGGTTAAATAGATCAATAGTAGGTAAGTATCCAGCGCTATGTGACCCCTGCTTTCAAGCATCTTAGCTTGTAGCTGAAATGAAAGTGACAGCAGGGATAGAGTGCAAGGAGGTGCAAGCCCCAAACCTGCCTGTAGGTGAGGCTGCAGAAGAGAGAGGCAAGCACAGGCTGGTTTCTTTAGGAACTCAGCAGGCTCGAGCCTGCCCTTCTGCAAGGGTAGCCTTCCTGGAGAGGAAAGGTCAGACTGGGAGGTGAGGAGAACAGGAGAAGAAAGTTGTACTAGCAGGAAAATGTGTGGTTGGAGGCATGTCTGCTCTTCTGTTCCGTCCGCTCTGGTGAGCGTGTCAGAGAACTTTATGAAGAGAGGAGAGGAAAGGGTTCAGAAAAGGCCAGTCAGAGGGACTGCCAGGCCACAGAAGAATGCTACCTAATGCTGTGTCACCAAAGGCTGCTCTTTGCTTAAGAAGCTAAGATCTAGGATTAGAGTGGAAAACAAGAAAAACCAATGTGTCATTTAGTGAGCGCACTATTGCCTTGGTGTTTTATTGTATTTGATTATCTACAAGACCACATTTTAATCCTTTCTTTAACTCTTCCTTCTCCAACAGACCTAAAGAATTCATTGAGTGTGTCTCCCACATCCGTTTGCTGTCCTGGCTGCTTCTGGGTTCCCTTACTCATAATGCAGTGTGTCCAAATGCCTCCTCTCCCTGCCTCCCCATACCTCTGGATGCAGGTTCCCACATTGCAGACCATCTTATTGTTATCCTGATTGGATTTCCGGAGCAATCAAAGGTAAGTAATTTCTTCAAGATTAGGACCATATGCATGGAAATTGCTAATGGAAACCCTTATCAGCCAATTATGCTTCTTCTGACAAGTAAATGCATCTTGTCACTTGCCCCCTGTGGTTGTTAGAAAAGCAACTTTGTGCTAATGCTTAATTTAAAGTTGTTTAGATTCTCAGACTGTCTTTTTCTCCCTAAATTGTTTTCTGGCTTATTTTTATGAAGATAAATTATGGAGGCAAGCTAGAGTTGGCTTCTCAGGCCTTTCTGTCTCTAAATAATGAAGAGAAATAAAAGCCTAGGAATGTAATAAAAATCCCATGACCAGTTTTCAGAACCAAGGATGAACTAGAGGAGAATTTATGTTCTATCTCATTCCTTATGCACTATCTTTTCAACTCAGACCTCTAGAGAAACATAAAAATAAGAAGGTCAGTGAGAAGCTTATTAAAGCCCACACTGGAATCACCTAGACAGAAGAATTTTGTAAACTGTAGAGACAGCTGATGTGCTTAAGGGGATGAATAAACTCCAGGCAGGCATCATTCATGGGGCCATACATACAAACCAGATACTACTAATCAGCTACAAAGAAACGACAGCCCTTCCCTGATCTTGGGCAAGTTCTGGGAGGTCGAGGTAAGTTTGGGGGGCAGATGGGATTTAGGGGAAGCTGACTATGTGATAAAATAGAGCTCCCCCTAAATGACCTGAATGCTGTTTGCAGAAGGAATCAGGCAGTCGGTTCCTCCTGTTTTTTCCCAGGTCTGTGTTTGAATCTGAACAATGGTATGTGTAATTTTGTGAGCTTGAAAAAGTGACTTAACCTCTCTGAGCTTCAGATTTCATCTGTAAAGTAGGTGAGGTTTGAGAAGTATTGAAGTGACCTCCGGAAAGCTTTCAGCACTGATCCTACCTGCAGGCTCACCATTGGTAAGAGTGCTCTAGCTACTGCTGCTGCTGCTGCTACCATTGGTCAGTGTTGGGCAGTGCATCATGCATATTACCTCATTTACTTCTCATGCCATTTCTTTCTACTATTTTACAGATGAAGAAACATCCTAAAATGGTAACATGATTATTCTTCCTGATCTAGTTTAGGGATGGGAATGTTATTTTCATTAAAGGGGAAGGGGGTGGTATCTGCCTTTTTCTGTAAATTAAGGTGCCTCCTCTTTGAAAAGATGCTTTCTTCTGTGAGTGTGCTCCCCCTGACAGTGAGGAGCTGATTGTTTCAAAGTGAGGAATCACAGTTTGTGACTGAGATAACTCTCTCATGCTTCATGCTCCGGCTATGCTCCCTGACAAGGGCACAGTCTGTGAACACAGAACATTGATGCCTGGTTTTCTTCCTTTCCAGACTTCTGTGCTCCACATGTGCTCCCTCTTCCACGCATTCATCTTTGCTCAGCTCTGGACAGTGTATTGTGAACAAAGTGCCGTAGCTACAAATGTTCAAAATCAGAATGAATTCAGCTTCACGGCAATATTGACAGCACTAGAGTTTTGGAGTAGGGTGACGCCGAGCATACTTCAGCTAATGGCGCATAACAAAGTGGTGAGTTCATGAGATGTTTCCCCTTTGAGGTACAATCCCACTCCTGGTCTCTCAGGCTACTGGTTTTTTACAGACCTCAGTCATAAAAGTATACAAGTGAATCAGTGATTTGTCATGGTATAATCTGTATGTTCTACTTGCATAAGAATTTTGGTTGAAAAACAAACAATAGTTCAAGAGATCTACTGTACATCATGGTGGCCATTCTTGAAGATTGCTAAGAGAGTAGATGTTAAGTGTTCTCACCACAAAAATGACAAATATGTAAAATAATACATGTGCTAGTAGCTTATTTAACCATTTTACAACATATATATGTATCAAAATATCATGTTGTATACCATAAAGACTTTAAAACCCCCAAACAAATAACAATTTTGTATCTCCTAACTAACACCAAATGAACTTCATATGAAATTTCTATCTTTAAGGTGATTTGGTGTTATAAAATCAGAGTGTTAGGAGGGAGACCAAAATAGTTTTTGGATTCCAAAGCAATTGGAATAGCCCATTAGGTCATCTTTTTTTTTGCTGGTGATGGTTTAAAATCAGACTGCCCACAATTCTTAGGGCTTAAAATCTGAAAAGAGCCTCACCTTTCTGTGTGGCCTGATAAGTAAGCTTCAAACTGCACCTTCATTGCAGTGTAGATGGCTTGCCAAGAGGGGCTGCTGCAGACTGCACTGCAAAATATCTGGGCAGTGGTTGGTTTGAGCCCACTTCATTGAACAGGCTTGAGCTGGTCCTCCCTAGTCAGCTAGAGACCATATGAAAGGAATTTACAAGAGGCCACTGGGTTTCATTTGCAAGAGTGGATGAGGAGTCTCAGCTGGGAAGACAGCAGCCCTGTCTTGGTTAAGAGGGTACCATCAGTGAAATCTTGTCAGTGAAGAGGAAGGAACCTGGGAGTCCATCCTGATGGTGATCCCTGTGTGCCGGAAACTGAATATTTACTTCCCTGTTTGCTGAAGACACTTGGACATGATTTGTTAATTGTCTGAATGTTAGTCTAAGAAATATTTTCTCTTAGCTCTTATTAGAAAGGAGATTATATATTTCCTTTAATTAAGCACTTTCTTTTCTTTAGAGAAGTAGACATTGTGATGTTATGTAGAGAGAGATATGTTAGTTCTAAATACAGGAAATTTGTATGGAAAATTTAGGATCCACCAACAGTTATGTCTGCTATGGGGATAATTATATTTATTGGATTACAGATTCTAGGACTAGAGGAGAACTTGGAGATCAACATTCTGTTCTGTTATTTTACAGGCAGTAATACTGGGACCTTACACTTAAACTGGAGATTAAAATTTTAGTTCTACTGTCATTAGTTTTTTTGACACTAGTAATGCCCTCCTCCAAATCATTCTCAATATTCAGATGTTAAAAATGAACGTGTTGCTAGTGAATTTCTTCCAAATGAATTTAAATTAATTTTATTCTGAATATGTTGTTAGACCGTATACACCAGTCTGGTAGAATCCACCAGGAGTGTTTAAAATTCAGCCTTAGGCATTTCGGATGAAGGATATCATTTGTGTTGTACTTTTCAACTGCAGTAAGCATGGCTGCCTTGTTCCATACAGAGTAAGTCTTCAGAGGCAGGTCTGTAGTAAACTAAACTGCTATTCCTGATGAGAAGCAGTGGAGAAAGGATCAAAGTAGAGAAAAAGACCTAAGCCTGGAGAGTTGTGCAGCTGGAAATGAGGAAGCAGAAGCCGTTTGTCCTCTGGTGTGAGTCATCGTGCAGCGCAGATTAGTGAGTCCATGCTTGAGTTCCCTTGGCAGCCAAGTTGAGTGAGGAAGGAATGGCAATTGCAAAACCTAGGGAGCTTTCTAAAATTTTCTTTCTGGTTTGAAGTTTTAGAAGTAAATGGAAATCACTCCCTGTGGTTCCCCCATGCCTGTTATGCGGAAAGACATCCTGGGCACAGGGCTTCTGTCCTCGGCAGCTGTGACTAGCTCTCATGATTTCCCTGTCCCTGGGAGTGGAACTAACTTTTGTATTTGTTGTTTCAGATGGTAGAAATGGTGTGTCTCCATGTGATTAGTTTAATGGAGGCATTGCAAGAATGCAATTCAACCATTTTTGTCAAGGTAAGAAAAAAGATTTTTTATAGACCATTTTTTTTTTTTTACTGCTAAAAACAAATGTGGATTTACTTTGAATGAACTTTCTGAAGAGGAAAATAAAATAGATTTAGTTTTAACATTTAGAGTTGGAACTGGAAGATTCATGCTTCTATAAAAAACCCTGTAACAACTGGTTATTTTGTTATTTTTGTTCTTGCTCTACCTCTCTGACCAACTCTATCATATCAGACCATAATTGCATATAACACAGGAATTAAAAGATTACTGGGCAACAATGGTATAAAAGTGACTCTACCACAGTACTATAAATTGGTTGGTAGTACCTTGTTTTGCAATAGATACCTGGAAAATCAGTAAAAATAGTCTGTAATTTGTCTGACTTGGTATCTAGTGCATTTCTGTAAGATAAAGGAATTTATTTTCAAATACTCTTTTAAATTAGTTTATGGAAATAATTCAAGTATTGATCATCTATCCAGAGACGCCGTAAAGAGATTAGTGTGACTCAAAATTAAAGAGTGAATGAGAATTTGGTTTCTTACTCCCTTTATCATTCTAGCTTTCCCCTTTTTCCTTTCCTTCCTACTGTCTTAATTCTTAATCTCATTGATCATTTTTCCTTCCTCCTCCTGCACCTCTCTCTCATTTCCCTTTCACTTCTATATTCTATTATCATGACCATTGTCAAAACCACTGCTCACCAGATTGCATCAATTTGGATACCTTACAACTTGCTATTTCACTTCTTGGTTAATTCCACTCTTGGTTAAAGACACTTGTCGTGTTAACTCCTACAATACTGCAGAGAACCAGCCCATTTTCAGGGAAAACTTGACTTTTGCCAGAACTATGCAAGGTCATTGGTTCAAATGGGATAGATATAGCTGATCTATTTTATATAACAAAAACCAGCACTATGAGAGAAACTACATGACTGACAATTGGATGATCATACCTATTTTTTACAGCTCTTTTGAGAGGTTACTTATATAGTATAAACTGTACATATTTAACGTATACAGTTTGATAAGTTTTGACATATATTATTCCTATGAACCCATCATCACAATCAAATTAATGAACATATCCATCACCTCCAAAAGTTTTCTTATACCCATTTATAATTCTAGGCTACTACCTCCTGTCCTCAGGCAACTACTAATCTGCTTTTTATCACTATAGGTTAGTTATACTTTTTAGATTTCTGTATAAATGGATTCATACTATATATTTTTTCTCTCTTCTTTCTCATAATAATTATATTGAGATTAATTCATATTGTTGCATGTATCAGTAGATCGTTACTTTATATTTCTAAGTAAATATCCATTGTATGGATATATTATGTTGTTTATCCATTCATCAGCTAGTGGACATCTGAGGTGCTTCCAGTTTGGAGCTAGTAGTAAATGGAGCTGCTGTGGATATTCACATATAAGGCTTTGTGTACATACATGCTTTTATGTATATTGGATAAGTACCTAAAAGTGAAATGTCTGGTCTGTATATTGATTTTTGTTTCACTTTTTAAGAAATTGGCAAATTTCCTCAAAGTGGCTGTGCCCTGTTAATTTACACTAGTGGTGTATGACCATTGCAATTCCTCCACATTTTTGTCAGCACTTGATATAGTCCATTTTTATGCTAGTGTGCTAAGACTTGGGTACTGGTATTATGTTGTGCTTTTAAATTCCATGTCCATGTTGACAATTGATATTAAGCATTTTTATTTGCTTATTTGCTATTCATATATCTGCTTGAAGTATCTGTTAATTATTCACCCATTTTTTGTTGGATTGAGTTTTTTCCTTATTGTTGAATTGTGAGATACAAATTCTTTTTCAGACATGTGATCTGCAAAGATTTTCCCTGTGATTTATCTTTTCATTATCTTGACAATATATTGTGAAGAAGACATGTTCTTAATTTTGGTGAAGTATCATTTGTCAAAAATTTCTTTCATCTGTCATGTTTCTTGATGTTGCATTTTTAAAAAGCTCTTTGTCTAATCCAAGGTCATACTCAGTTTCTTTGTGTTTTATTGGAAGTGTTTATGTTTTCTTATGTCTTGATTCATTTGAGTTAACTTTTATATATGGTATGAGATACTGAGGTACTTTTTATGTATACAAATGTGGAATTTTTCTAGTACTATTTTAAAATTATTGTTCTCCCTCCATTGAATTGCCTTTGCACTTTTGTCAAAAATCAATTGACAATATATTAGGTATGATTCTAGGTCTGGGTTCTCAGTTATGTTCCACTGATCTTTTTTTTTTAACCACACTGATTGTATTATGATAGTTCAATCTAAATTCCTTTGTCTTTTTCAAAGGTGTTTTGGCTTTTCTGGATCCTTTACATTTGTAGATGAACTTGAAATCAGCTTTCAAATTCTGCAAAAAGAATGTAGGAAATTTGTTGAATTTCCATTGAGTCTTCAGATTATATTGAAGAAAATTGAGATCTTAACAATATAGTCTTCTTATCAGTGAACACTCTATATCCATTTATTTATGTCTTCTTTACTTCTCCTCAGAAATATTGTATAGTTTTCTAAATACAGGTTAGCATATCTCTGTCTGATTTATCCATAAGTATATTATATTTTTATGCCATAAAAATGATATTTTTTACATTTAAATTTCTGATTGTTTGTTGCTAGTATTTAGGAATACAGATCATTTTTATATTGATCTTTTTTTTTTTTTTTGGTACCGGGTATCGAACTTGGGATCTTGGCCTGCAAAGCAGGTGGCAGAACCACTGAGCTAAATCCCCGGCCCCATATTCATCTTTAATTGGTATTATTTGTGCTTAAATATTTGATAGAATTTACCAGTTGAGCTACTTGAATTTAGAATTTGTTAGACACATTTATTAATTCAGGTGACTTTTTAATATATTTCATTAGATTTTCTGCAAGTAAGGAATTATTTTTTTTCTTCCTTTGCAATACTTGTTCCTTTTATTTCTTTTTATTTTTTCATTGTTGTGGTTAGATCAGAAATGGTGAGGGCAGGAAACCTCACCTTGTTCCTGATTCTGGAAAGAAAGGATTTAGTTTCCATCATTAAATATAAATATTAGTTGATAGTTTTTCATAGATTAACTATAGCACATTGAGAATTTTCATCTATTCCTAGTCTGCAAGGAATTTTTGTCAGGAATAGACTGTTGACTTTGTCAAGTAATTGTTTTTCTACACCTATTGAAATGGTTGTACTATGACTACTATTAATATGGTGAGTTTCATTGATTGATTTTTTTTTTTTTTTTTTGAGACAGGGTCTTGCTATGTAGTTTAGGCTGGCCTTGAATTCATTGTGTAGCCCAGGCTGGCCTGGAACTCACAGTAATTCTCCTGCCTGAGCCTCCCAAGTGCCACCACACCCAAATTGATTGATGTTTTGAATGTTAAACCAACTTGTAATCCTGAGACAAACCATACTTGGCCATGGTGCAGTATCCTTTTAATATCCTGGTGCATTCAGCTTGCTAGGTTTTGAAAATTTTGCATTAATGTTCATGAGGAGTATGGGGCTATAATTTTCTTGTAATGACTATATTTGGTTTTGGTATCAGGATAATGATGACCTCATAAAAAGAATTGAGAAGTATTCTTCTTTTGTTTTCTGAAAACATTTGTGTAGAATTGATGTTATTTGTCCCTTAAATGTTTGGTAAAATTCACCAATGAAGCCACCTGAACTTAGAATTTTCTTTGCAGACTGCCTTAAAATTACAAACCCAATTTTAAAAATAAATATAGGGATATTCAAGTATCTATTTATTCTTGAGTGGGCTTTGGTTGTTGTATCTTTCAGGGAATTTGTCCATTTTTTCAGAGTAGTCAATTTTATTAGCATGAAGTTGTTCATAATATGTCTAGTATACTTTAATATTTGTAGGATCAATAGTTATATTACCTTCTTCATTCCTGATATTGTTGAAATGTGGCTAATTTTTTTCCTCATCTGTCCAATTTTGGTTTTAAAAAATACAACTAGTTTCAAGTTGTTTTTCATTGATTTTTTTCTCTATTGTTTTCTGTTGTTATGTTCTTTTTTATAAGTTTAGATTTAGGTTTTTTCTTGTTTTTCTAGTTGCTCAAAGGAAAGGTGATGCTCACTGACTTCAGACGTTTAAAAAACATACTTGATAAGTGCTGTAATTTTCCCTGAAAGCATTGGTTTAACTGCATTCACAATTTGGTGTGTTGTAGTGTCCATTTCAGTCAGTTCAAAAGACTTTTCTTTCTTTTAGGGACTATTGATTATTTGGTTATATATGATTTAGTTTCCAAACTTTTGGTATTTCCAGAGGCTTTTCTGTTATGGATTTCTGGTTTCATTCCATTGTGGACAGAGAACGTACTTTATATCATTTGAATCATTTCAAATTCTTTAAATTTGGTTTGTAGGTCAGAATATTGTCTTTTTATTTATTTATTTATTTATTATTTATTATTTTTATTTTTTGGTCCAGGGATTGAACTCAGGACCTTGCACTTGCGAGGCAGCCGTGATGCCACTGAGCTAAATCTGAGGCCCTATTGTCTTTTTAAAAATAAATGCTCTGTGTGCACTAGAAAAGACTATGTCTTCTGCTGTTTTTGGATGGAATTTTCTACCAATTAGTTCATGCTTATTTATAGTGTTGTTCAAGTCTCCTATGTATGTTCTTCTTGTATGTTAAGAAGGGGATATTGAAATATCTCTGTAATTGTGGATTTGTTTATTTCTCTTCAGACCTACTAGTTCCTGTTGCATGACTATTATGAAGCACTGTTATTAGGTGCATAAATGTTTAGAATTATTATTTTTTCTAACAAATTGAAATTATGAAATATCCCTCTTTATCTTTGGTAATAGTTTTTGCTGTCAATCTACTTCATCTGATAATAAAAGTGGTCTAGCTTCCTTTTGTTTACTGTTAGACTGGTATATCTTCTTACTTTTATCCTATGTCTTTATATTTAAAGTGCTTTTTTTTTTGGTACTGGGGATCGAACTTGGGACTTTGCGCTTGTGAGGCAGGTGCCAGAACCACTGAGCTAAATCCCCAGCCCTAAAGTGCTTTTTAAAGACAGCATACACTTGGATGTTGCTCTTTTAAAAAATCCAATCTGACAATCTCTTCCTTCTGTTTGAGGTTTTTAGACCATTTCCATTTCATGTATTTTGTCATATTATTATGATTAAATTTATCATCTTGCTACTTATTTTTTCAATTTCACATCTGTTCTTTGTTCCCGATTCTTTTTGTGTCTTCCTTTGAGTTGAGAATTTTATGATTAAATTTTAGTCATAATTTCCTCTTCTTTGTCTAATTTCTGAGTAAGGAAACTATGCTCATTAACTTGAGAATTTTCTCCTTTTCAAGCATCAGTATTGATTGATCGTGCTGGGAATTGAACTTAGGGCTTTTGCACATGCTAAGCAAGCACTCTAACCGCTGAGCTGTGCCCCTAGTGCCTACATTTCCTTTCAAATGGTACTTTAATTAGTTTTCTCCAAATTCTGATCTATTTTCATTTCCATTCAGTTCAGAATACTTCCTAATTTCCATTTTGACTTCTTTGGCTCATCGTTATTTAGAGGTGTACCTTTTAACAGTCTTATTAGCTCTGTCGTTTGATGTTGACATTTTAGTGGTTGATTTAGAGTTTATAATATACACTTAAGCTATCACAGTTTCCTGCCAAGTAGTTATATAACACTTCAATTATTGTATAAGAACTATGCAGTTGTATACTTCCATTACCCGCCACCTGGCTTTGTGCTGCTATTGTCATCTAACTTACCTCTGTATATATTATAAACCAAATCATACATTGTTATTATTTTTGATTTAAAGTCGATTATCTCCTAAAGGGATTTTAAATAAGTTTTTTATTTATTTATATTTGCTGTTATTGCCATGTCTATATTTGCCATTTCCAGTGTTTTGCCTGCCTTTTTATAGATCTAAACTTCCATCTTTTATTATCTTTCTTTTTGTCATTAGCTTTTATGTGTCTCATAAATTCTTTATGTTGCCTTTAATTTCACTGAATATTGAATTTTGGATTGACAGTGTTTTGGTTTTTCTTGTTTTCCAGTGGTTTAATGTTTTTTCTCTGTCTGCTTGTTTACATTAATTCCAACAAGAAATTTGTGTCATTCTTATCTTTTTTCATCTCTATGTAATATGCCTTTTTACTCTGGCTGCTATGAATGGATGTTGCTATGAAAGGTTTTTGTCTTTGCTACCATTGTTAGGCAATTTGATGGTGATATGTCTTGGTATAGTTTTCCTCGTACTTGTTCTTAAGTTTGCTGAGCTCTTGGATCTGTAGATTTAGAGTTTTCATTAGATTTGGAAAAGTGTTAGCTATTGTTTCTTCAAATATTATCTTCAGTGCCTCTATTTAACATGTTCAGACTTGCTTATTCCTTCTTGACCTTAAAGTAGTTTTAATGTCTCTGTTACTAATTCCGTTATGTGTGTCATTTTGTTTTTTATTATCCCCTGTTGATTGATTTTTCCTCTCATTGTGGATCACGTTTTCCTGTTTCTTTGCAGCCTGCTAATATTTTTATTGGATTCTTGACATTGTAAATTTTATTTTCTCAGGTAGTAGATAGTTTTATACTCACGTATTTTACATTCACATAAACATTCATTTTTATATTTGTGTATTTTATATTCACATAAACATTCTTAAGTTGTATTCAATGACATAATTAAATTACTTAAAATATTTTTATCTTTTTGAGGCTTGCATTAAGTTTTTGTATTAGTCACCTTTCCATTGCTAGGACAAAATAATTGACATATAAAACTTAAAGGAGAAAAAGCTTATTTTGGCTCACAGTTTCAGAGGATTCAGTCTGTGGCTGGCTGGCTTCAAGGAAGAAACATCATGGCAGAAGAGCATGGCAAAGGAATGGTACTCAAACCATGGCAGCCAGGAACCAGGGAGTAGGGAAGAGCCAAAGAGAGAGGGAAAAAAAGGGGCTGGAAATAAAAATACAACCCTGCAGGTTACATCTCCAGTGACCCACCTCCTCCAACCAGGCCCCACCTCCTGACAGCACATTCAGCTATGAATTCATCAGTGAATTTATCCATTGGTTAGCACCTTTATGATCCATTTTCCAAAGTTCCACCTCTGAACACATGGGTTTGGAGGACATATTAGACCTAAACCATTACAGCTTTGTCAGGTAGGATTGGTGCATCATTTTTAGGGCTAATATTTCTTCACTAGAACTACACACCACTATCCCATGAGCACTCTCCTTACTCTATGAGTTACAAGATTTTTCTATTCTGATTAGTAAGAACACAAACTCTTCTTGACTTGATGTGGCTGGTTTTCCTTCTAATCTATCATTTTCTTTCCTTCTTTCTTGCCTTCATTGTTGAGTAGTTTTCTTTTCTATGTGCACTGGTCAGTATTCAGCAGAGAACTCAGGGCAAATCCTTTGGGAACCTGTGGCATACTCTTTGCGCAACTCTCTCCTCTGCAGTCCTCTGCCATGCACACTCTAGTCTGGACCTCCCTGAACCCCAGTGCCATCTCAGTTCAGGAAGATCGCTGGGCTGCACCTGGGTTTCTCCTTCTTGTGGAGCTGCCCGGAAGCTGTCTTCAGGTAGTAAGCCCAGATTATTATAAGGCTCACCTTGTTTCTTCCCCCTCATCCCTGTACTGCATTGCCCATTACTGAATATCTAAAAACCATTATATAGTTTGGGGTTTTAGTTGCTGAATGCAGGAGAGTCTGGTCTTTGCTATTCCGTCTTGCCTCAAAGGGAATGTTTCACCACCAGTTTTAATTTTGAGAGCTGAAACGAGCAGAGGTGAAATGAACACAGTCTAACCAAATGTCAAATTTTTCATTTATTTTCTAGCATAAACCAAGATAAGATGAAGAGTACTACTTTGATTTTGATGAAAAAGCACATTTTAAAAAATGTACTTCACTTTTCTGGATATTGTTTCTGGAGAAGGAAAAAAAATCTGACCGACTTTATTATAACATTACAGAGCCCAAAGTAAATTACATTTGGTTCTGTCAGTTTTGTAAGAACCACTACCAAAAGGGGGCTACAATGAATGTTATTCAATAAGTCAAATTAGCATTCCTGAAATGGGATGATTTTGGGTCATATAATGCTATCAGTAATGATGAGCATTAACCAGATGCCTTCACTCATGTGATTTGTAAATCACAAAGCTGAAGTCCTTTGCAAATATATTTTAGAGTCATGTGATCACATGTTGTATCCATGAAAAAAAACATAAACCCTTTTAGAACCAACATCACTATTCCAGTTATCTTACCTATACAGTAAATCCCCAATTTATGAAGGAGTTCCGTTCTGGGAGAACCTTCAGAAGTTGGATTCTTTCCCAAGTGCAATGAAGTGAGTCTTATATTCCTTTGACACAAATATACAATCTAAAGCATAAAAAAACCCAAATGCACACACACAAATAATACTGTACACTATCACACTGTACAGTAAGGACACAGTAGCACAACTGTGACAATGTCCGGCAGACATGTGAGCTACTTCCTCGTTTTGTTTGCATCTATACTAATGTTTTTAATGCGAGGGCCATTTATATCTGCAAAAGTTCACGTAAGTCGGGGACTTACTGTACGGGCTCTTAGCGGCAGTGACAGCACTTCTGAAGGCTATAAGGGGGAGTCTGTTTCATCCCTCTCTCCCAGGCCCTGCTGAATGGACATTTCATGGCTTGTAGATCTCTGCCTTCATTTCCACATGGTATTGTGTTCATAGGCATGTGCCTCTGTCCAAACTCCCCTCTTTATAAGGACCCCACCTGTATTGGATTAGGTCCCCACCCTCTTCCTGTATGACCCCATCTTAACTAACTGCTTCTTCAACATTCCCATTTCCCAGTAAAGTCTAATCCGAGGCATCACAGGTTAGGTAGGATACAATGTAGGTCTTGCATAGATGCTAGACCATAACAACCCTGCCTCTCTATGGGAGTGGAAGATTGGAAAGAGTAAGTAGTGAAATGATATGATGCACATCTGAGAAGTGCTAAAATGAAGAAACTAGCATTTCCAAACTTATTGGACCATAGTCCCCATTTAAATCTCACAATTTAAACTGGATTTAAACCAGATCTCTCTGGAACACACAGAGATGTTACATTCTGTCCCTGACTTCTGGGTTTATAAAGCCATAGATATTTAATTATGTTTTAAAGGACCGAAATGCAACCAAAAGACCAAAGCAGTGAGAGAGGAGCTGCTAATGGAAGCACTCAAGTGGGGGCTCCCCTGGGCCCTGAGGAAGGATCACATACATGGGACGGCAGAGAGACGAGTCATCCCTGCAGGGACCTGCTGCTTGTAGGGTGTGGACACCCACACTCTGCAGATGCCTGGCTCCATCTTCTTGTATTTCTGCTTCCAAAGCACAGCCAGGCAGCCCCAGGGGTTGTCTTTGTGTGTCACTGAAGCATTTCCCTGCTGCCCAGTGACATTCTCTTAATGACTATAGGCAAATGTAGTGGCCATTTCACTCAGAGACTCAGTTCTAAAGATCCCGTGGAGGAAAGTCTATTTTAATAAAGTGAGAATTTAATTAAATAAATACACATTTAATTTCCCATACTTGGTAGCTTTCAAGACACAATCAGTCACATACTCTAAAGTGTGTATTTCAGGCACTCATGGGGTGCTTATTAACCTGCAAATGCCACCATCTCAGCAGGGTTTGGCTGAGAAAGACACTTTGCTGATAACGGTTAGCTCCACCACAGGGATCCACATCCTTGCATGGTGTTAAAGGGATTCACTGTTCCCTTGCAGTAATGGAAACATGGGGGAACAGAGGACAATAATAACGAGGCTTCTGTCTTTCTCCATACAGCTGATACCTATGTGGTTGCCAATGATTCAGTCAAATATCAAGGTAAGTTATCCCCTGGGCTTGTCAGAAGCTCTCGGCCAGAGAACATCAGAATATTCATAGAGATGGCTGATACTCCATTTACTACGGAGAAGGAGGAATTCAACCTGTCCTTAGTCTTAGAGGGCTAATAATGCGAGAGACCCTGTGGGCCAAATAAAAGGCCCATAAGAAGGCGACAGACAAGCCTCTGTTCCACGCTTACATTGGTGGGGATGCAGGTGGATGAGGCATCCCTGGGTCTGAGCAAGGCTCAGTTTACTTATTAGAATCCAGACCCCAAAGCAGTCTTGTTTTTGGAGGATTCTCAAGGAATCTAGTCCCAGGCATATCCAGTGATGTTTCCTGACTGCTAAGATTGATTTTCTGTGATGCAAATTCAACTAAGAAAGGATATATATTGAATGAGTGACAGAACTGAGCTAGAAGGAACCCACTCCTTCATTTCACACACAGGAACATTTAGAATCAAAAGGGAGAGTAATTTGGGCAGGGTCCCCCAGCCTGAAGGGGAAGGCCCTGACTAAAGGTATTTCCCAATCCTAGGCCTCACCCGGAGTGACATTTTGTCACTGTAGGGGCGGGCATACTTCATGACAAGCAGACATAGTTACTGGGGCTCAACGTTAAGATGGCGAAACCAGCTGCCTGCTCCATCCACTTCCTTCCACCTGAGGCACTGGGAGTACAGGAAAGGTGGAGGCCAGAAACTCTGGCTGGGTCCCTTCTCTGCATTGTGGAGGGATGCTACTGCAAGGAAAGGGGGTGGGAGGACTGAAGGTACTGAGATACGGAGAGAGCAAGGCACCTGTCCGCAGTGCATGCCGCTTGCTTTTGTGTCCCGATGATGGCCTTAGGGCTGTTTGTGGCTCCTGGTGGGGCAGGGGCCCCAACACTGCTGAAAACCTCATCTCAGTGCTAGTTTTCCCTGTGAAAGTGGACCCCTCCTATTTGGACCCGGAAGCATTCCAAATCACTTGCCCCATTGTCGATCCATGGCCATTTTACATGGTAGAGTGCAAAGAAGAGCGAACAGAATGTGGTAACAAGCTAAGAGAAAGAAGAAAAGCTTTCAGCCCAGCTTATTCATCTCACTTGAGATGAGGACGGGGAGCTTATAAGAATACTAAGATGTAGCCAGCACCCACTACACCCATGTTCCTTCCTAAACACTCTATTAACTCACTTGTGTCCATAGAACCCTCTGAAGCGAGTGTGAGCATCCACTCTACCCAGAGGAAACCCTAATACAAGTGGTCAGCCTCATTCCCAAAATGCCTGTTGAGAAGCCACAATTTGAACTTGGGGAGCCTGACAGCAGAGCCAGCCGCTTCTCCACCCTTCCATGCACTGAGTTGCTGCTGGGCACAAGTGTGTATGTCAGCCAAGGGTCTGGCATGTTGGCTGCACACTCCCATAGCAGTGAGGCAGTAAAGATGAGCCTGCTGTTATTCAGGTGGGGTTGGGCTGGGGTGACCAGGCACATAGCTCTTGGACCAGGCCAAGGGCTGCTTTCAGAAGTGGCCCCATTGACATTCCCCAGGCTGCCCTGAGCTCTAGGAGGAGGTTACTAAACCAAACCATCTGCCCTTTCTTAACAGCACTTATCAGCAGGCCTCCAGCTTCGCCTCCAGGCCATTCAGAACAACGTGAACCACCACAGCCTAAGGACGCTGCCCGGCTCGGGCCAGAGCAGTGCTGGCCTAGCAGCCCTCCGCAAGTGGCTGCAGTGCACCCAGTTCAAAATGGCCCAGGTGGAAATCCAGTCCTCAGAAGCAGCCTCTCAATTTTATCCTCTATGAGTGGACTCCTCGGCTCTCAGTGTCAACACTCTGGTTTAGCAATAATGGGTTTAAAAACAAAACAATTTGATCCAAGCAGGTTGGGGAACATATTGGTACTGTACATTCTCTTTCTAGTTTAGTAAAAGATGTGCAAAGGCCAGAGAGGGCCACAAATGAAGCTTTCTTGCTACACATATTTCTGATGACTCCTTGGGCTATCTGATTAAGTGTTTCCTTACATTATTTTTTAAAAACCAAATCATTTTTCTTTAACTAACTTCTATTTTTTTTAAGAAAAAAAAATAGACTGGTGGGTACTCACAGAAAAGTTGTATAAGTCCCCCTGTTGCTATTTTTGATGATAGAGAATAAATAGGGTTTTTGAAACCTTTGTAGTGTTTTTTCTTAAAATCCACTCTTGGCAATGCAATAAAAAAACCCGTCACCATAAGACAGTGACACCTGACTGAAGCTTTTTGTCATTCTCCTGGGAAAAGTGGCAGCTTGCAAGGAACATTACAAAGTGCACTTAGAAATTAGGTGGTTAAACTGTGCCAATTGTTTTATTTGTTTTATAATTATCATTTTCCAAACTGTCCAGTAAGTTTTATTATTTTTAAAACTAGTTTTTCAACTCATTAGCTCTAGGCTGTACTTTCTTGTAAGCTTTATGATAACCACTTTAGTTTTGTGAATAATAAATTTTATTCTTTTGTTAATACTTGTATACAATTCAATTTACAACTGTAGATTGCATACTGGACCAGATGAGTCCCCGCACTGGCACAGAGCACTTCACCTGGAGTTATGTTTCATAAAGCAGAATTTTAATAGTGTCAGAGCACCAAGACTTCCCCACACTGATACCTAGCATTCAGCTGTGCATTCCGAGTGACATTTCTCTTTATCCCTGTAATGCACTGACTAAAAGAAGGCTTACTACACATTTAAGCTGTATATTGACATGCTATTAAATGCATTTTTTATTATCTTTGTGAGCCTGGGGTTTTTAAAAATCAGCTTATAGGGGTAGAGTTTAGTTCTTGACAACTATTTCTTCTGAAATTTTACAACTTCTAACTCCCTTACACTTCAGTTAGTAAGAGGTCCTTTGGTGAGAGAAATACAAGATTTATTGAAGTCCATTCTCTCAGAAGGACTTTGAGGTCATGAGACAATTCTTTCTTTTTTTCCCCCTTCCATGTTGCTTAGTAAGAACCGCCCCTTTTCTTCCAGGAGGCTTAATAGATTCATGTTTCTCAGGGGAAAGAAGTCCTGGATGTTTAAGTGTCCCGCATGAATTCTAGTAAGACAGGGTGGCAGATCTTCATTCTTACGAAAACTTTCAGGCCCTGTATGAAGAGTACAGAGCGATCCTTCTTTGTGTTTTGCCAGTGCATTCTTCTGAAAGGCCCTCCTCCAGCCAGAACTGTCCTGTGCCCCAGTCACACTTGGCTGAGCTTCCCTAAACATTTTGTCTTGTATTACATTAAGTTGTACCTGTATTTACCTCACTAGAAAATAGCCATGGCTTTGAGGATTGCACACCCAGCCTTTGGAACATAGTACATGTTTAATTGATATCTATTGGATTGAGTGGATTCAATGAAGCGACAGATCTTCCTTGAGCTACACAGTGGATTCGCAAGGATTGAATTATGACATTGTCTTTTGTGCAAGAATTCCTAGAGGGGAGCATGGAAACAGGCTGGAGGAAGGAGACCCTGGCTGCTTTCCTGGACGGAGGTTTTACTGACTTCCCCGTCTGGGTTTAGCTGTAGGCCTGGCTCATGGCTGGTCCTGTACTTGCATTGGCTCAGGCACCCTGGGCCTTGGTGGCCCCATCCTACCCTTAGACAAGATTCAAAGTTTTCCTCGGCTTCTTCTCCATCTTCTTTGCCTAGTTCTTTGACCAGGCTTCTGCCTCAACTTCCCTTTGCAGTTGCAATCCCCTTGAGGGCTGGAGACAAGCCCTTAGCTCAGAACTCTTTTCTGAGCCCCCATTTAATGCTTTCTGCTGTCTGGACCTATTTCCTTTACCTTAGTCTCCACCAGGGTCCTTAGTCTCACCCAGGCCCATCTGTCTCCTTGCCCTTGAGAACTGTAACCCATTTTCTGCCAGCCAGACCTCAATGCTGTCCATGCTGGCACACTGTTACTTCACTGAGAGGCCAGTGAGCATCCCCAGCCTGCATTTACTACAGATTCCAGTGTCATCTTCTGTTGTTACCTATGCCAGCTCTCCGGCAAACTGGGCTCAGCCACTTAGAAAACAGAAACTAGGAAAAGAGGGGACTTATTGCAGTTTAACAGGGTGTGCCCTAAAAGGTAGGAGGACTTGCCTTTCACCTAGGTCAAGGACCAGCAAACTACATTTCCACAAGACAGATGCAGCCCACTGCCTGTTTTTGTAAAATTTTTTGGAAGCAGCCACACCCACCATGTATATACTGTCTGTGTCTGCTTTTATGCTGCAGAGGCAGAGTTGAAGAGCTGCAACTGAGATTATGACTCAGAAAGCCTGACATCTTTACCATCTGGTTATTACAGAAAGTGTGCTGACCCTCGGCCAAGGTGAAGGCCATCTAGAGGCACTGAGCTAGAACCCGTGCACACACACACACACACACACACACACACACACACACCAGTGGTCTGGGAATTTCATTATTAGTGTTTCCTCATCTGTGAAATGGGGACAATGGCACTTTCTACCTCATAGGGTTGTTGAAAGAATGTAACAAAAGATGATGAAAAACTTGCAAAAGGAGGGGCTAGGGTAATACCTGGTAATGATATGCACTCAATTATGTTTTTATTCTAGTGTTAAAGCCTAGAGAGGGAAAGCCACTTGCCCAAGGTCACATAGCTTGTAAGGGGCAGAACGAGAACTAGACTCCAGGCTGCCTGAGCCCCAGGGACTGTGCTCCCGGATACCTCCCACGTTAACTCCTGCTCCCCACACACAGTCCCGGATGACAGCGGTGAAAGCAGGATGGGGCCAGAGAGATCCCAACAAAACGGCCCTGACCCAGGTGTGGCCAGCGCTGATTATCGGCCTGGAGAAGGGCCAAGGCATTGGCTCAGTTTCACTCCCCTCATGGAATCCCACCAGTGTCAGCATGTGAACAGAACATTCTGAGACTTCCAAGAATGGAATGGGCCAAATCTCCAAATATATAGGTTTCAGTCCAATGACTTTTCATGATGGGCATTCCTCTTACTAGTTGGGTGACCTTGGACAAGTTATTAAACCTCTCTGGATCTCTGTTTTTCCTTATCTGTAAAATGGAGCTATTCATCTCTCTGGGGCGATGGAAGGCTCAAACAGGCAGAGGACTGTTGGTACCTGGGAGACCATACTGGGATCCACAGACTTCTGGGAAGACTGGTGCTACTTTATGAAGGCCACACAAGGGGACAGCTCACAGCTGCGGGCTTATTTGATTTTTCTTTCAGCCAGTGCTTCAGCATCAAGACCTACAAGATCTATGGGAGCCAAACATGGTCATTCGCTGAGAATGTCCACTATCCATCGTATGCCATCTTTTTGCAAGAGTGCCATTCTGCCAGATGCCGGGATATTTCTAGCAAATCTCTGAGAGTCATTCAGTGAAGCCAAGTGGTTCCAGCAACTTCATCTCCGTTTCTAAGTGACAAGACATCAAATAAGATTGGACTGGATCAGAGAAGATGAGTTGTCCACCAAGGCTGTCTCATGCGCTGGGACCTGGAACTAATTGGACACTGCAGACCATTTATTATACCTCTTTAATGATGTTAATTTGCAAATGTGTATTTTGGGCAAACTGGGTGTTTTGACAATAATGGTAGGTTAAGAAGAACGGAGTGGTGGGAACTCAGTGAAGTAGTACCTAACTACAGTTTTATGAAAGTTGAATCCTTTGGGAGATGGCTGAGGTATTATTAGTAAGAAACTGGGCAGTTCCTTCAGTGCTAGCTGCAAGAAGTGAGCTTCTTAAGAGAATTCAAAAGAAACCACAATAGCCACTGTATATTGAGCATCTGCTAGTCCCAAGTTCTTTACATATATTATTTCACTTATCAGCCCTTCCCCGGTGGGGGACAGGTGTTTTCATCTTCCCAGTTTTGCAGGTGGGTCAGCTGAGGCCCAGAGGTTAAGTGCCTTATCCAAGGTCATGCAGCTGGCAATAGTGGCATTAGGATTAGATCACTGGACTCCAAGTCAGAGCCTCACTCAATAAATGTTCATTTCTCTTTCCTCTTGTTGGTTCCTGGCTCTTCTGGCTAACGTGTGCCAGGAGCACGGGGTAGAGAAGTCTGAGGGCTTTTTTTGAGGCAGCTCAATTGTATTGACAACACTGTTTATTGCTTATCTGTCATCAATTTTGATCAAACCAGAGTTACTTCACCTGCAAAGGTGTTCTCCCCTTCAACTTTGGGAATGAATTCATTTATATGAAAAAATTACCAATCAGAAATCACATTCAGTTTCCTCCTTAATTTAATAGTTTTATGTGAAAGAATAAACTTGTATGAATTGAAGACTGTGATGATGAACTCTATTGGATTTGGGATCTTTTGAGAGTTCACTCAGCCCTGAAGAGATTTGCTCTTATGCATAATCATAGCTCCTATTTATGAGGATTTACTATGTTTCATGTATTTTCACTATGTGATGTCATTGCATCTTCACAACAGTGTGAGGCAGGCATTCCTATTATCAATCCCATATTACAATGAGGAAACTGAGGCATGGAGAGATGAAATATTTGCCAGAGTCAGTCAGTCAGAGACAGAGGAAAATTTGAATCTGGATATGTTTGCGTCCAAAGTCTAAATTCTACCTATTATATAGTGGTAGTTAAATGCTTGGTAAAGTTTCTTGGTACTCATCTGACCAACCGGATAACTTAGAATCATTTAGATCAGATCACCAACTGGCAGCCTCCTGGCTGACTGGCCGCAGTATATTTTGTTTGGTGAGTTTGAATTTATAATTTCTTCTTTGGATGTGATACTCACTGTGGAGCACTTGGCCCCCGTTTGTTTCAGTTCTGGCCTCCAAAGCAGAAGAACCAGCCCCACAGCCTCTAGGCAGAAATCCTGTGCCTCCGGGCCAGTTCACAGGGCTGGAACCTTCCCTCATGCTGCCACTGACCCTGTAGACTATGAGTCTGTTACATGGTGTAGACTGACCTCCCATTTCTGGGGCCAAGAAGGGGTAGGATTTGTCTAGGGTCACTTGGGGCCATCTCAGCCCCAAATGGGTCATGTGTCCCTGGCATCACTCCTGTGCCCAGCCTACCATTGGCCCTGCCTCTGCACGTGGCCACTGTCAGCCCACCACCATCCTGGATTGTCCTGCTCAGGAAAGCTGAGGTCAAGTGGGTGGCCAGGGTAAGCCCCACACCAGCCATGCCCCGTAGGTGTCCCAGGATTTGGTTGTTCCAGGAAGAAAGAGTTGATTTTTCCGTCATGCAGCCCAGACAGGCCCCTTCAGGCCAGTGGAGAAGGGAGCCTCCCAGGGCTGCCTGGCAGATACCCTGATTTCCACTTCTTGAAGTGGCCACTTGGAAAAGAAAGGAATCAGCGACTAATCAAGCATGAAGTACAGAAGCACACTCCAGGTGAGGACAACCACACTGCCCAGTGAGGGGCAGGGCAAAGAGGGGCCAGAGAGACAGCAGGATGTGGGCAGAGAGGGCACACAGACAGGCTTTGCAGCCAGGTCTACAGGAGTGGTGTTCTGGACTTGAGAGCAGCCCTGCTCTCTGATCACAGGCAAGTTGCTTAATCTCACTGAGCCTTAGCTTCATCAACTGCAAGGTGGAGGGGACATTTTCCTGTCCTGTAAAGAGCACAGGGAGGAATGGCCAACAGGAACTTGGCACCAGTATGAACAGGGCGAGCCTTCTTGGAGCTCTGCCTGCCCTGTGTGCCTGACTCTGCTGTAAATGCCCTCCATCCAGGCAGCCATTTAGCTCAAACTGTAGTACCATGTGACAGCTGGTGTTTTGCTGAAATGAAATCACAGCTTGCCGTGGGCATTTGGCTCATGTTCTTCTCAGGGTGGTGTTCCCATGCTGCTGTGTTTTATGGTGCCTCAAGGCTGCTCCCATGCTTCTGAGCCGGAATGAGCAACCAGGAAATCCTCCTCCATATGGCATGTTCTGTCAGCATTTGGACTTCTTGTGGTCTGAGCATATCATTGTATCTGTGATGGGGATAATATTCTGAAAATAATAAATGGATTTTTTTTATTCTTCTCCAGGAAATCATGTGCCCCAGTCTGTTCCATGGACAGTGCTGGGCAGGAGGAGGCTAGGAAGGTTGTAGTCAAAAAGGTCAAACAGGATGAGGGAGCAGAGAGCCCACTTCTTCTGGACCCTGGTGGATCATTGGCAAAAGAAAAAGGGAAGAGTGTAGGGTAGGGCTGGGAGGCCATGTCTGAACCTTCTCTCTTGAGGATGTTGTACAAGTGTCCACGTGGAAATGTACCTGGGAGCCCTGGAAGATGCTGTCAGGTAAACCTCCAGAAATGTCCACAGCCATGTGCAGAGCCTGCAAGTCCCCAAGAGTCTGATGCCAAGAGAACAGGAAATTGGGCAGAGGCCACATTCAGGAGGGCAAGGCTATCACAGCTGGACATTTGCAGGGGGAGCAGTGGGGGTTAGCCAGTGACACTAAAAGGCCAGAAAGGCACAGGCACAGCCCACGATCACTCATCTAGGAAACAGCTCAAGCCAGCCCTTCTGCAGCAGAGACCGGAGAGGACCTCAAGACTCCATGTGGCTGAGACCAGCTTCCCTGCATAAGACATTACAGTTAGGTGCTTCATAGGGGCGGCAGGTCCTGGGAAGACGCCCGAACACAGAGCACCTGTCCACAGGAAACAGTCATCTGAAAGATACCAGTGAAATGACAAGGGGAAAAATACCATCAACCTGAAAATTTCATTTTTTTCTACCCCCCATCCCTAGTCAGTGCACAACCAAGGAGGTGGGGACTCCCAACAGTTATATAAAATAAAACATTACATTCCTTATTGCATTAAATTTGTAATTAATTCGACAAATGTTTCTTGTGCCAGGTATGTTTGGAGATCTGGTGATGAAAGAGACTAAGACCTGGAGAAGGCCTCTGTTCCCACGCACCTTGTATTCTAACGGGAAGAGAAGGGCAGCAAGCATGCGCACAAGCCAACAGTTACTCTTAGTGGTGAGAAGTGCTGTGCTGAGAACAAACCAAGGTGATCGTATAGAGATGACTAGGGATGGTCAGAGAGGGCCACAAGGTGTGCTGGGGGAAGGAGGCAGCCGGGGTGGTCCCTGCCCCCATCTTACAGATGAGGAAACTGAGGCTCTGAGAGGGAAAGAGCCTCGCTAGAAGTCACATATTAAGTCACTGTCTTAGCTCTGGGAACCCCTGATGTTGCTTCCAGGGGCCAGGAAGGCTGCATTTCCTGTCTGCTTCCCAAGGGCGGGGAAGATAACTGAGTAGAGATCTGGCTGGAGCAGGCATTTGAATTCTGAGGACCTGTCTGAGTCAGAAGAACTGGAAATGTGTAGCCATTCAGAGCTAGGACTGAGTCACAGCTCTGCCACTTATGACTTCTTTGCCCCTTGGTAACCCTTGAATGCCTTCAGACCCTGGTCCACTCTCTCTGTAAAACAGGGGGTGTCCTCCTGCCTCCTAGGCTCTGGAGAGTGGTCAAAAAGTAAGGAAAGGGCTGGGAAGATAGCTCAGTGGCGCCGTGCCTGCCTAGCAAGCACAAGGTACTGAATTTGATCCCTGGTACCAAAAAAAGGAAGGAAAGGAAGGAAGGAAGGAAGGAAAGAAAGAAAGAAAGAAAGAAAGAAAGAAAGAAAGAAAGAAAGAAAGAAAGGAGAGAGAAAGAGAGAGAGAGAAAGGAAAGAGAGAAAGAAAGAGAAAGACAAAGAAAGGAAAGAAAGGAAAGAAAGAAAGAGAAAGAAAGAAAGGAAGAAAAAGGGAAAGAGAAAGGGAAAGAGAAAGTGTGAGTTGGTCCTGGGTGTCCCTTCATCTCCACACTGCTGTCACCCTCTGTGCACAGCGTAGATCCACTGCCACCCCGGTCGGCTCCTGTTTCCCTCTGTATCTCTAGGATGCTTCCTGGGCCCCAGTGGACACCTAGGGTAGAAGTGGCAAAAGGGTCTCCGGCCAACAGCTGAAGGTAATGCAACAGGAGATACCACAGGAGAGGGCAAAATGTGAGCACCGCTCTTGCAGGGCTGTCTGTCGCCTGGGGAAGGGGATGTCACTCGGCTCTGTGCATGGGTGGGTGTAGATTCTGTGTGCTCAGGGAGGAGGGCCCCCCAGCAGGGATCTGATTTAGGGATTAGATGTGGTCACGCTGAGACTGGAGGGAGAGGCAAGCTGGCAGGACAGTGGGGCTGGGGAGGGCGGGGTGGGGGTGGAGGAGAAGTGAGACTGGAGAATGCATTGGAGGCCAAGGGAGGACCCACCAGATTGGAGAAGCCAGGATCTCTGAAGTTTCCACGTGAGACCTTGGTGGGGGAAGCTGAGCCCTGTGCTCAGCACGATGCCTGGAAGGCAGCAGGTTTTCGTATTTAGGAACTGACTGAATGTACAAATGATGGTGACCTGAAACCAGGAGCTCAAGAACACCTGTTCAGGAGAGGATGGAACTTGGGGTGGGCCGACCTGCCAGCAGAGGACGGGGGGGGGGGATAGAGAAGGGCCTGGCAGCCTAGGACCTGCCAGGCAGAGGTGCCCGGAGCCTGGGGCGCTGTTTGTGTGCAGATGGAGACCGGCCCCTGCCACAAGTAGAGGCATTTCTCAGATTCTTTCTGAGAGCTGAGTTTAGCAGAGGCAGGGAAGCAGGAAGGCACTCAGCACTGTGGGACAGGGTGTGGGAGCAGTGGAGGCAGACACAGGTAATCCAGTGGGGCAGGTCACTAGCTGGGTGGGGTGGGGACCCAGTGCCTGGGCTCTTGCAGGACACGACCGGACCATCTTCTGTGCTACAGTGCAACCCAATGGTGCATGTGGTGTGGCATCTGGGAGGGAAGGAGGAAGAGCAGTGCTGCCACTGCCACCGCTCCCAAGTGCCAGGGAGAGCTCCACCAGGGTGCCAGGCAGGGAGCCCTGTGTGTCCCACTGCCTCTCACACCTTCCTGGTGGCTGCAGGATCCCAAAGCAGAACATGGGGCTGTCGGGCAGTGGAGCACTGTGCTGTGGTGGTTGCCTGGAGGTAGAACAAGTGGCCAGAGCCCCAAGAGAGGTGTAGAGACGAAAGTGTCACTGAGGAGAGGTCTGGCGCTGTGGCTCTGTGCCGATGGCTCCAGGTATGTGTGCGGGGATCTCCTCCACCCTCCCAGGTGGGCAGCTCAGAGTCCCAGGGGGTGGGGGGACAGTACTGAAAAGGATGCCTCGGGCTCTGGGCAAGACCTTCTACGGGGCCCCTCGTTGCCCTTGTCAGAGTGCCTGCCCTGAGCTGGCCCTCCCCACCTCCGCCGAGCTGTGAGACTTGGGACAGGTTGGGGAGACACTCGCAGCAGCCCTCGGCAGGACCTGCACAGTCAGCTGTCACAGAGCCTATTCTGAAGCTGTGGGGAACCCAGGTAGGGATGGTGGGGTCAGCAGTATCCCACTGCGGGGGGGCAGTCTGGCTTGGGGTTGCTTCAGTCGTGACCAGAAGCCATTGCTGAAGGTCTGGATTCCAAACCCAGTCCCATTCTTGTTTGCTGGTCTCTGCATGAGCTTGGTCATGGCATCCATCTCTCTGATCTGTTCCCTGCCTGAAGATGGGGGTCCCAGTGCTGTAGAGCATCTGCTTTCCCTCCGTACATCCCGCCCAGCCCATTCAAGAGCACCTGCTTTCCCTGGAAGTGCTGGGAAGCACAGCTGCTTTGGTGAGGCTTACCTGAGAGTGAGGCTGGGAGGGGCAGATGGGCTCCCACAGTGGCTCCTGCCCCACCCCCTCCAGAGCCAGGTGAGCCCTGTGTCCTTGGTGTCTTTTGCTTGCATGAGCAGGGCAGGCCATGATGCCAGGAAGGGGACTTCCAGACAGAGAGGGACGTAGGAAGAGTCGACATTTGCCCCACCAGGATGACCAGCCGACTCCTGCTCCTTAGGATTGCCATGAGTTTTTGTCAGATTAGGTTGACTGCTTCTTCCAGTTGCCTGGGACTTTTCCTTTCTTACTCCTGAAATGCTGTGGGTTCAGGGGTTCAGAACCTGTCAGGCCCGGGCACACTGGGAAGGTTGGTCAGCCTATTCTCAGTGTGGTCCAAGATCATGGTGGTAGTGGAGAGGAGGGGTGAAGGACAGGATTGGCCTTTGAATTCCCCATAAATCTCAACCTTGGGGTGACAGAGAGATAATGCAGGTAAGGTCCCCAACCCTGCCCAGGCATGAACGATCCTCTCCCACTCCTACCTGGCCTCCTCTTGCCACCCCTCAGGGCCAACCACCTACTTCAAATGACAATGGACAGCCACCTTTTAAGTATATTTTTATTGAAAATAAAAAAGTCATGGTGCTTCTTTCCTCAAAAGGAGCATATAGCGCACCCCCCAGGCTGCCAGTCCCGCCTCCTGTACAGAAGTCTCAGCACGAAATCGACATGAATGGCTCATTGGTGGACAAGATGGCACAGACAGGTATATCTGTCCATCGAGACAGAATGCCTAGGAACAAGAGCATCGTCCCCATACACATGGCACATCACTAAGAAGGCAGAGTTCGGGATATTTATATTCATGCATTACATGTCTCACACTACCTGGGCTGTTGAGATCATACTTTGTACAGATGCAGAGTACAGTAATTATATATATAGAGATATTTCTTTAAATATATAACTATATAATATATATGCTTATATCTTTACACCTATTAGTCTTTCTCCCGAAACTTCCCTAGAAGCCTCTTAGGAACACCTGGTAACTCTGGGAGCTCCCAAATGCCACTGAGTTCCAAAGTGGGGCTCGACTGCCAGACAGTTGAGAAACATCTGAGAAAATGCGGAGAGGGAATGTGCATCTCATTCTCGACCTCAGAGCTCAGGCCAATCTGAGAAGAGGTGTGGGTTGAGGGGCTGCAGATTTAAACAAAAGCGCCAAGCCACTTACTAGGCTGCAGCAGTCTAACGTTCAAGTCAGTGTCCTGAGGTGGAAGCCTGGTGGCCTTCCTCGCTGTGCCGTGAGATGTGTCCTCTGAACAGCAGCCCTGAATTTGGGGGCTTTGTTCTCAACTGAACCTTTTTTTAAAAAAATGTGACTCTTCCCTTGGTTTTCTCTACCTGGCTGAGAAGGGACTCTACAAGGTGGACGGAGGGGAATTTACATGCGAACTGGAGCCCTGGGTGTCTTGGGGGCTGGCGTGATGGGCAGCTCAGCCAGGTTCCTACAGCCTAACTGGATAATCTAGGCTTTCTATGTTTAAGCCATAGTCAAGGATAGTGGAACCAGTGGGTGTGTGGATACTCAGCCATGCCCAGCCTTTCTGGGCTGCCCTAGTCCACCAGGCCCCTCAGCCAAGAGCCTCCAGCCAAAGGCACCCTCTGGCCACTCTAGACCAGCCCGGGGCACCAGCTTTTCCCCCATGAAGCCCAAGGTGCTCTGTGTTTAGGACTGAGCTCCTGCTCACCTGCCCAGGTATGTACTCAGGGAGGGGGCTCAGCAGGCACCAGGAGGCTGTGGTCAGCAGGGCATAGTGCCCTGGGGTGGGGTGTGCCACCCCTCACAGATGGCTTCTCCCTCCTGCCTTGCCCCCAACCCCTCTCCTCTGGCCTGTTTGTCACCTGACTGCATCCTAAGAGTACCACCAAGAGCTCAGCTGGGTGGGGGCGGTTGGCAGCACTATGGTGATATCAAGGTGTGCCAGGAAAGTGAAATTCAAACAAGTCCTCAAGTTGAAGGAGGAAAAGGGAAAGGAAGACAAAACCCTCTGTGGGGGAGCATATGCTGGGTCTGTCCTTAATGTGCATGCTCCGGCCAAGGGAAGGACAGACAGACAGCTCCGGGCACAGGGCCCTGGGACAGTGGACATTTTGGCCAAGTGGGAACTGGCTTTCATGTCTATCAGTCTTTCCTGGATTTGAGGGTCTCACTGCAACCCAAATACCTGCTAGAGAAGTACAATGGTGGTGTGTGTAGGAGGCGAACAAGGTCCAGCCAGCTAAATCCCTAAGGGCCACAGGCTGTAATCATTAAATGTTTCTGATTCCTTCTGAGCAGGTATGTGAGGGTGGTGAGGGGAACCACAGGGTCAAGAGCGTTCTAACTTTCCAAGGGAGGTAAGCTCACAAGCCCCCTGTCTCCACAGACCTAGTGACGTGTCCCACTGGGAGGTGGCCCTCTGGAAACCTGGTGGGCAGGGCAGAGGTGGCCAAGCCTGGAGGCTCCTGCCCCTGCCCTCCCTCTTCCACACTCAGGAGGGTTCGGCACATCTAGAGCACTGGACCACAGGACACAGGAAGAGAACCCTGCCTTCTAGGGGCTCTCAGAAGAGGTTCCGGATACCACTGCCAGGCCTCAGGGGACAGTCAGGGAGGCAGGACTCTAGGCCAGCATTGGCCTAGCTCAGAGTAACCCAGTGGGTTTGGCACAAGTGATGACTTCTGTTCGATGAGGCAGGGCCTGGCTCACGTGAACGTGGGGTTCCTGCACCCCAGTGTGGTGTAAGGGCCGCTGCCCCTTTCTGGACACCCCTAGCCTAGGCTTCTGGCACATTGCCCCGCACGTAAAGAGCCCCTGGGTCTGGTCACAGGGGTTCTCAGGCTGGGCTCAACACGCCCCATGGCAGGTAGGCAGGAGCCACAGCCAGGGTGTGGGTGGGAACAGGAGGGCAGACACAGGCCCTGAAGGCTGAGGACAGTTACACACGGGGTGATGGACAGATGTGTGAGAAGCACCTTTGAAGGGGGCCTCTGTCTCATGGCTGTGCCCATGGCTTCTGTTGGGATGTCCACAGAGAAGCCGGCTGCTTCCTGGAGGAGGAGAGGACTTCAGGCTGGGGAGTGGCCCCCCTTTCACTCTCTTTTACCTAAAAGAGGGTGCCTCCCTTCCCCACAGGCATACAGACTTTCTGCCTTCGTCAGAGCATGTGCTTTAGACAGCAGTTGGGGGACAGTCAGTGGACCAAACACAAGACAAGGAGGAGAATGTGGAGAGCCCTGGGCGGTGACGCTGCCCCAGGCGCTGCATGCAGGGGACCCCGCGTCTAGGCCCCTGCCTATGGGCCAACTGGGGCTGGCCTGGGAAGAGGATGGTTTCTCCTTCAGGAGGCTGGAGGCCTGCAAGGCAATGAAGTCCTGGACAAAGCCAGGCTCAACTTCCCATGTCCACTAGTGCCATCAAGGTATCCCTCTGGCCAGCGGGTCCAGGGCCTGCAGACTCACACCATTGCGTTGCTCACATCCACCCCTTTGGTGCTCTGGGAGGAGCTCATGGGATACTCAGCAACGCTGGTGCCATTTTCATCTTTTCGCAGGGGTTTCCTGGAAGGGAGGAGACAAAGAAGGGGCAGCAGGTGACTACATAATTTAGCGTGCAAACCAGGGCACAGGTGAGAGAGGAGCTCTTAATACTGGAGCGGGGACAACAGGCCTGAATTGGAACTGCTCTGGACAGACCAGAATGGACGGTCAGCCTAGTATGATCAAGCTTTGATGGGTCTCTTTGATTATGAGCAGACAGAAATAAAGATGAATACTTGAGGGGATAGACAGTCAGATGTGGTAACAGTGATGTCAGTGGCGCTGGTGATGGGTGTGGAGATGTGGTTATGCAGTGGTGGTGATGAGGGGGAGAGAGTGGCAGTTACAATGCTGGTGATGATGGTCATGGTGGTGGTACCGATGGTGGAGGAAGCAGTAGTGATGATGGTGGTGATTAGGGTCATGGCAGAAGTGCTGGAGATGGCTGTAGTATCGGTAGAGGAGGTAGTAGTGATGACAGTGATGGCAGGGTAATGGCAATGGTGGGTTGATGGTGGTGGTGACACCAACAGTGGCGATGATGGTGGTAATGAATGGCTAAATTAAATCAGTTGGTACACCAGTGGCTCGTTGCACTGGCCACTCACTCCAGAGGCCACTGAACCCGAGGAACCATTCCTTCTAGGCTTCCAAGGGACCAGGAAGGCTGGGCGAGAGGCTTGGAGAAGGCTCTTGCCCGTGTGCTGAAGGTCTGAAATCTCAGTGTCACTGTGTGTCCTGGCTCAAATCTCTTTCAGAAGGGCTCTGGCCCTCACCCTGAGTGTCAGCATCCTCCTGGTCTGGGCTGTACATTTTGGGTGTCCTGATTCCATGACACAATACTGCTGTCTCTTGGATGGATCTGATCCTTATCGGGCCACAGCTCAAGCATCTCTTGTCCCCAAGTGACTAGGGTGAGCTTTAATTGGCCCTTTCTGAGTGTTGTTCAAATCACACATTTAGGGGTTATCATCCAAAGCCCAGGGATTGATTTCTTCTGCTTTCTCAAGGGTCCCCAGAGCCTCCCAAAAGCCACTGTGGGCAGGGCTGGCATTTGATGACTGGTTCAATGCCTATGGAATAAACCATGTCTGAATAAGCTCAAGGAGGGAGGTTTGCAAGGAGAGTATCGGTGGTGTCATGGGTGGGATCATCAGGTCTTCCAGAGACAACACACCGAGTCCAAATTTGTTCATGGTTCCCTTCTTTCTTGTGGTGGAAGTTGCTCACAAAGCACAAGAAGGAACCCAAGAGACTTACTCTGGGCAATTAGGCTCAGCCACTGTGGCTTCTTCTAGGAGAAGAAGGCTCCACCCTCACTTCCTTCCATGGTGCCTCATGCCTTGTGCAAAGCACTCTGGCTCAGAGATTTCCTTGGCCCTGCTCACAGTCCCCTGGAGAAGCTGGGTTGGAGTTAGGAGAGTCATTTCTTGGGAAACTGAGGCTTAGGGAGGGCTTTGTCTTGCTGAGGACCCCCAGCTGGACTGAGGAAGGACCTAGACCACCACTCACTACTCCTGTGCCCTGGTCCAGACACCTTCCCAGGCGGCCAGCAGTCCCAGAAAGTGGGTTCTGTGGTCCCACTGGCATGGGAGAGCCTTCCTCCACTCTCCTCACAGAGAGTCTGAGTCTCCCAAGAAGCCTGTCTCATAAAGCTTTACCTAGGACCCCTGCACTATGGCATCACAGGCCCCATTCTGGAGACTCACAGATATCTGCCCAGTGAGGGGACAGGGTGGCACTCAGTCCTCTCCTGAGAAGGGGATGTGGCCTGTTCCCCTTTCATCACTGGATCCAAGTCACTCACTGTCCTGACCCTGGGGCTGTGGCCCAAAGCTACTCCCAGAGCCTTCTGGGCTTCAGTGGCACCCAGTGGATTTTCCCTAGAGCAGAACAGGCTCCACCTCAGCCTCCAGGTGCCATCCCATCACTATCCCTAGCACTTAAGGGTGACACCGTGGCAGCCCTGAGGCAGACGTCACAGCTCAGTGAACTGGGCTCCACCACTTTCTGGCTGGGTGGCCTTGGGTAAGCTATACAACCTCTCCATGCCTCAGTTTCCTTGTCTATAAAATGGCACAATAATGTCCACTTCATAAGATTATTGTGAGGATTAACCATGTTAGCACATGTCAAGAACTTAGGTAAGTGTCTGGTATATGGTAAGTGCTCCGTAAGTGTGTGTTAGTGCTCAGCATTGTCACTGGGAAGGTGTCAGTGGGGCCTGCTCTGTTGGCTTGCAGTGGGAGCCAGGATTGTTTGGTCTGCAGAGGCCCCCTACCTGTCGTGTGCCCCATGGGGCTCCGGATGGGGTGGAGGGAGATACTAGGACCCAGCCTGGCTCCCAGCTCCACGGGCCAGGCAAGGCTGATCCTGCCAAGCCAGGACAAACATCTCCACCCTGGTCCAGGCAGAGATGGCCACCAAGGGCCCCCTAAATGGCATGGTTCCTGAAACCGAGAGAAAAGTAGGTGAGCTTTTCTTTGGCAGAGCCAATGATGGGATGCTGTCCACCCTGACCTGTGCTGTGCTGGGGACCACAGTCAAAGCGCAGTTCCCAGCAGCCTGCGAAGGGAGGATGCCTACTCTCCTGTCTCATGCACCCCGAAGTTCACTTTCAATGGAGTGAAGAGTACAAGTCCCACACTCCCCTCTGCCAAGGATGTTCATCCTCCCCACTGTGCATGCGCGCGCGCACACACACCACACACACACCTCACAGGCCCACCATGAGACCCCTCTACAGATAACAGACTTCTCCAGTCCTGGATGAAGAAGCCAGAAAAAGCCTTTCTGAGCCACCACAATGTCACTGTGAGACGCAGCAGCCCCATTTCCAGCCCCTCCAGGACCAAGGTGAGACACATGCAGCTCATGGTATCCTGGAGTTCAGCTGAGCCAAGGGTCCTGAGTGGCTCTGAGCTCAGCAGTGCAGCCCCCTGTGCTTAGCAGTCCCCTGGACTGTGTGTGCAGAGGGGAGTGGCAGAGGGCATGGCTGGCCAGGGAAGGGCCGTCTCTGGGGCCGTGACTTTCCCTCTTCCGAAAGCACTGCTCTGCAGCTGCAGTCTCCATGCAGCCCTTCCCAGCCGGATGCTGGAGACAGGACTGCAGGGTCACATCAGAGCCCTGGACAGGGGACCTCCAAGCTGACTCAGGCTTGGTGACTGTCCTCCCATCCTTCAAGATCCAGAAGGCCCCAAGGGAGTGCAGATGCTTTGTTGGAGGGTCTGTAGAGAGAGATGGCACCAGTGTCACTGGGTCTCTGAGCATCTGTCTCTCTGAGGTTCCAGGAACAATGCCCCTGGCGATTCTCCTCTAGACCAGAGAATGCTTCTGTGAGGAGGTGACCTTAAGCTGAGGTCTGGCAGGGGTACCAGCAGCAGAACAGGTGGGGACAGGGGCCACAAAACACAGGCATGACCTTGGAACCAGCCCCATGTCTAAAATGTCTCTCCACCTGGTCTTTCTGCTACAGAAGGCTTACAGTGATATCAGGAATCCCTAGGATCCCCCCAGCCCCCGGCAAGATTCCCAATTGAGATGGGGATAGTCCAGGAGGGCCTGTCCTGAGCTCCTGGACAGTCATATTGGACCTGGGCTCCCTGTGTCAAGGGCTGGAGAGGTGAGGGTAAAGTCCTCACTCTGAACCAGTCCGCCCCAACCCAGGCACGATGTCCCCACTGGGAGTCATGCACTGCCTGGTGGACACAGGTGGCTCTAGCTCTAGAGTCCTGTGGGTTCAGCTCACTTAAGTGCATAACAAAGACCTGAATGGCCCGAGGATGCTGGCCTCGCCCTGGTACCAGGTCAGAGCCACTCAGCAACAGGCTACATGCGAGTAGACTGCAATGAATGACAAGAGCCATGATGGCAAATACCTGGCGTCCCAGGGAGAGCGCAAAGGGACCTCCTCTGGGCTGGCAGGTGAGACAGGCAAGCAAGAAGGAGGCTGCCACGCAGAGAGCAGGCCAGGGGCTGTGGCTGAGACCCCTGAGGCTGAAGAGCCCTGAGCCAGGAGGAAAGAACAGGAGAGAAAGAGCTAGGAGCAAGGGCTGAGAGGGGCAGGGGCCAGGCTGTGCCAGGTGCATCCAGCTGGTGGGGCTGAGCGCAGGGGAATACATCTGAGGGCTGCTTAAATTGGGAATTCCTGTCCCCTGCTCACCCTGCCCGTGACCTCGACCCAGCATGTCTGCCCAGATGGGTTTGGGGAGGCATGAACTTACTGGTAACAAAAGAAAAAGGCCCCAAGAAATACAGACTTGTTTGGGTTTCCCATCAGCCAGCACCGAGCCTGCACTCAATCTGCCCTCCATCTGCTTAGCTTTCGGACAATGACACAGAATGGTGGCCGAGGCTCCTGGCCCCGCCTCAACAAGGGCTGGGTAGATGCAGCAGGCTCACCTCTGCCGCCCGCCTCTCACCACAGGATGGGAGTTTGTCACCCACCATGGTTCATGGTCTTGCAGGAGAGCTGAAAAGCTCACATAGGCATCTCAGCCCAGCGATGTCAGGACACCTTACGTCCTGCTCCTCTTCCACTCGCCTGAGCTCTGCTGGAAGAGAGGATTGTGTTGTGATGGAGACAGAGCCATAGCATCCAGAACACAGAAACTGTGTGTTGACCAGGGAAAAGCCAAACTCCAGGAACCTAGCACATGGCAGTGAGGCCCAGGAGTCACGGGATGGAGTCTTGATTCCACAGCAAAGCACAAGAGCCGGTTTCCTGAATGCCACAAAGGAACCAAAGGACCTTGCTCGGATGGCCTGAGCTGCCAAGGCCAAAGAGGCGCTGCCTGGGAGCACAGCAGCTTGGACTTGACCCAGGCTCAGCCAGAGGCCGGAGCAGGGGATGCGGAAGAGAGAGCTGTGCGTGTTCCTGACCACGGTGCATCCTGTGGGGAGGACACCCTTCCAAGGTGATCCCCGCCTGAGAATGTCATGCGCAGGGACAGGGAGACTGCGGCACCTGGAAGTGGAGAGGGGCCACGGGGCGGGCACTGAAAACTGGGCACATGTTAGCCGCTCCAAAGCCAGATTCTTCTTCACTCACCCAGACAGAGAGAGAGAGAGAGAAAATGAGTCTTCTGCAATTCTAAATAGCATTTGTCAAATTAAAAGGTGGGCTCTGGCAAGTCCATGTAAACAAGCCTCCGTTCACACCCCAGAGAGTCACTGAGGAGTCATCACAGGCCAGGGACTATGCCAGGCCGAGTTGGGAGAGGAGGGCCAGAGGCAGCCTGTGATCTCACGTGTGTGCACAACTGCTCATGCGCATGCTCGGGCACGCGGGAGGCGGACGCCAGTGTCACACTAAGCACAGCAGAAAGCAGAGTGCAAACTTGCGGAGACCTGCAGTCTCCTCATCTGTGAAACAGCGGCCCCACAACCTTGGGGCTCACACTCCACAGGAAGCGCATCTCCACCCCTCCTTGATATCTCAGTGCCCCGGTAACCAAGTCTTCTCTGCAAGCCACAGTCCTGTAAGGACGAACCCTCATCTGGGCCACCCCAGAGCCCCCCAGAAGAATGTAAAGTCTGAAAACCAAATTCATCCCACTGATGAATTTTCTATTGAAACTACCATTCAGGGAAGATCTTGAAGTGAGTTCATGAAGGAATCAAGCTGAAGAGATGCAGCCCTGGAGCAGGGCGGGAGAGGATGCTGAGGGTGGCCAGATGGCAGCCCAGTTGGGACGAGGCAGCCCGGAAGGCTCCTGGAGGGGACAACAGTAGCTTAAAAGCTGTGCAACAGGCTCTGGTTGCCACCAGTTCCCCTAGAGAGGAGCATGAAGTCTCCAGACAAAAGTGCAACGGATGTACTTGACCTTATTGTGAACACCACGAAAGGAAACAAACCACAGTATACAAATGGCTCAGCCGAGAGCAATATTTATATTGTCACATGAAGGCAAATATTGAAGTCCCTGGACCCCAGCCTGGGTGGAGGATGGGTCGGAGGAGGAGGCAGTGTTTTGCATGTTTGCGGGTGAGGGGTGCTGATCCTGGATCTTCCGTAGTGGGCGATCAACAGATAATATTTAACAGTGGAAGAATATCCAAGCCGCTGATACACACACTTAAGACAATGGGGAGAAACATGGGGCGATGGCTAGCGATGAAAAGCAGTTGCCCCTCAAAAATGAGACTGGGCAGGGTCGGGGGAGAGGAGGAAAATTGAGGGCTCTTCTTTTTCTGTGTTGCTGGACATTTGAGCCCCGGACCTTACATACCATAGACTCCCACTGAGCTACGCCCTCCTCAGCAGTTTTTCTTCACAGCCTGTAGTAATTTGACATTTTAAAACTGCGCATGTATTACTCCAGTAAAAGTGAGGGTTACATTAAAAGGTGGCGGTGAGTGTGTGTGTGCGGAGGCTCCCCATACTCCCCAATCATTCTGCTTTCTCCTGAGGCTTGCATGACACACGTGACTGTGGGGAGGGGCAGCAGCCCCTCTCTTCCTCCCCCTCTCATTCACGTTTTGTTTTCCTAGCACAAATAGTCTTTTAAATCACCCCCATTTTCTAATTTGCTGATGTGTGTGCTTAATCTGATTATTCTGCTAGCATGAAATGGTTCACCTCTGCCTCCCTGGGGCCTAGCCTAGACCCCAGCACACAGAAGGTGCCCAATAACTATCTGTGGACCACCTGGCTTCCCGAGCAGCCCTGTGCCAGTCAATGGATCTCCCGTGGAGCCATCGAAGAGACGAGCATTCCAAAGAGGCCCTTCCACAGGAAGTGGCTCAACCACAGATGTGGACGAGCTTCAGAGCTTGGCCGGAGCTCCAGGGCTCAGGCGCAGGCACACTCAAGCCACACCCACGCCGGGAAAGAGACTTGCTTTTCCTCTGCAATTCAGTCTGCAGGCCCAGCCCGACTGTTCTGCAGGCATTTATTGGTCTTCCCGCAAGAGCCTGTCAGTGAAAAGGAAATGGCTGCCCAGTGGCTTAATGGCAAGTGGACAGCAGCAGGGAAAGGACCCGGGCCATCGATGGCCAACAGAGGGGAAATGCTGTCCCTGTGCCTAGGGTAGGGATGGTTCCATGGAGGGAGGGTGGTAGAGTGAATGTCTGTCATCTCTCCTCAGCCCAGATCTCTTCTCAGAGTGAAAGCTGTGACGGTCAGAGGAGCCACAGGGCCACCCCAGGAGCATGGCCCCCTCTGAGATCCCTCAGCTGGTGGGGCTCCTTCCCCATGCCAGGCCTGGGTCCTCACCTGCCTCCCTGGCAGAGGGCACCTTGGAGCTTTATCTTGGTAACTCAGTGATTTCCCTTTGTTTCAGTTTCAGTTTCCTTTCCTGCACTGGACCAAGGGTCTCCTCTACACTTCAAATGCTCCTCTGAGTGGAAGATGGTTCTTTGGGCAGTATGGTCTGATAAATGCCCACTTTCTCCTCCAGAGGGCAGTGCAGTGTGGGCAGGGCCTGTGCCTGTGGTACTCACATATGGCCCAAGGCCCAGCATGGCACCTGGCCCCTGGCTTGGTAGCCTTGTGGTCGATGTCCATACATTTGAGGGGGGAATGACCAAGTGGGGCCTCAGAATGATCCTGGGGACCTCATTTCCCAGAGAGGGAACACTGAGCTGTTCACATGGAAAAGGCTACCTTCTGAGCCCGGCCGGGCTGGGAACAGAACTTGGGGGGCCTGACACCTGCTCATCCTGTGGCTACTGGAAAAGATGCTTGTTCATACAGTTCAGGGGCAATGAGGCCACCAGAAGGCAAACTGCATGGTTCCCCATGGCCAGGAGGTCAGAGCAGCTGACAGGACTTGGAGCATTCGAGTGACACCCTGCTCCATTCCTTGGCCTGGCTAATGCACCTGCTTCTAAGAAACTTCCTGGCCCGGGCCTGTGCAAGGTGCTCCCCCTCCTCTGGGCTGTGGAGCCCCCTGAGCACTGCATTGCCTGCACAGAGCTGGGGTCTGGGACATTTACTGAATCCCAGGATGGAGGGTTGCCTCATTGAATCTGCATCTAAAAGCCAATCAGAGCCCACCTCCTGCTGAGATCCAGCCTCCTTCAGCCAGACACTGTGGCTCTCCTGGACATAAAAGTGGGGGCGCTTGGGGATGCTCCTGTGCCCCCTGGCTGACACCCCCAGGTGACACCTTGCACCACTAGAATCACCTTCCTACATCAGCCCATCCTACAACATCCTCCAGGAACCTGGCTCTAGAAGGCTGCATTGGAGCCATTCAGAAAGACTTAGCTTGGAAACCTTCCCCCAGGACTGGAGGCTGTGTGAAAAGGAAAAGAAGGAAGGAAAGAAGGAGAGAGAGAGAGAGAGAGAGAGAGAGAGAGAGAATGGAAGAAAAGGAAGAAAAGTGGGATCTACCACATTTTTCTTTTAATGGTTTTTACAGTGACACAAGATGCTTTTGTTTCCCTGAGAAAAAGGCATGTTTCAGACAAATCATTGACGAAAAAAACAATGGCCTGGAACAAGAAATCCTCCGTTTACTCTGGAGAGAAAGCAGACTAGCTGGGGAGAAGCACAGCCTAGCTGCTGGCTGGCACAGTACTACCTCTACCTGGGACGGCAGACTGCTGCAGCCCAGCTCGGCGCTGGGAGGGGCTCTGCTTGCCAGCTGGTCCTGAGTGGTCCCCAGGGACCAGGTTACCCCCCCCCCCCGCGCGCAGGGCCTGGCAGCAACAGGCTCCATTTCTGCCCCCGCTCGAGGGAACGTGGCTCCTTCCTGTCATCGTATGTCCTTCCATTCGCTGTACCAGGGTCACCCTCTGGAAAAGCACATGGTGAGGGCAGGGAGCCCCTGATGAGCAGCCCCTCTCCTTTGGCTCTCGCTGTGTTCCCATGGTACCATTTCCTACCCTTGCCTGTGTGCTTACCGCCCCTTCTGCTGCTGGACCTCGGGGTCTCCAGGCTCCTTTGCTCCTTGGACCCGCCCAAACACCGGAGGGAGCCCCGCCCACTCCCCAGAGCCCCGCCCACCCCTGCTCTAGGGCGGTGTTACTTTGAGTTCCATCTCCTCCTGTGTGGAGTTCCCCTTTCCCTTCTCCAGCTGAAGCAGGTAACACATTTCTTCAGGAGAGGTTTGGGGCACGGAGGGCGGCAGAAGTGACTCAGTGTGTCTTTTGTAGCTGTTAAAAAGATGATGCTGAGCATTTCCCAGGGGAAGGGGGAACTGGCAGCCCGTGCCCTGGTAGTGCGCTCCTCCTCAGTGGCTCCTGGCGCCCAGCAGCAGGCGGACACCTGCAGGTGCCAAGGACCTCCCTGTCAGGCTCAGGCTCCCGTGTGGCAGGGGCTTCCTAGGGCCCTGGACACAGTGGCCTGCTGTCTGAAATGCCTCCCTGCATTCTGAAAAATCCTCCCTCAGCTCCCGCAGGCTCTCAGCCCACATGCTGTGTCACCGGATGAGAATTCACCTGGACTCCTCTGGGCGTTACAGCATGCTGCCAACCCAACCACCTCCGGCCTCAGGGGTTCACCACTGACCCTCCTCCGGGGTTACCTGAGCAGCCTGTGGGCACAGCCTGGCTCTTACTCTCTCTGTGCCCACGGAGCCTGGCACACACCAGATGCCCACAAAACATGGGAAGAGGACCAGCCTTGTCCCTAGGGAGGCTCCAACACATCTACCTTGTTTTCCCAGGCCAGGCCCCTGGCTGGAGTTACAGGGTCTCAGAACCTTTCTCTCTGTCCTTCCGGCCACAGAGAGGGGCAGAAGCCCTGACCACACCACCAGGGCCCCTCTTCTGCACCCCTGAGGAAGGACAGAGAGGAAAATCAGGGTCTCTTCCCAGCCCAGCACTGGAAATGAACTTGTTAGCACTGCAGTGTGCAAAATGGTACTGAAGTCAGGGCTGGGCTCTGGGGCCACATGGTTCTGTGTTCAAATTCTGCTTCCACTGCTTCCTGGTTGTTCTGTTCTGGGCAGTCCCCTAACTCCTTAGTGCTTCAGTTTCCTCACTGGCAAACTGGTGCTGATTGAAAAGACAGAGTGAAGATGAGCTGCGACTATGGATAAGGAGGTGAGCCCAGGGCTTGAAGAGGAATTTTGGGACCACACAGATCTCCTCTTGTTGTTTATTGTCATTTTTGGAGATTCCCCTGAAGCCTGAGCATTCAAGGTAAGAAGGGTTCTCAGCTTGGACTGGGGCAGATGCCCAGGGCATGGCCCATCCCGTGTGCAGCTGCACCCCTGGTCCTGCCCGTGTCCTGCCACTTCCTCCTGGTCTCCAGAAGAAGCCAGTCTGGTGGGTTTGCATGGCCCTTCATCCTGTGTGCCCGAGCCTTGTTTTAATATTTTTAACTTGACATGTTACTCTTTGTGCTTTTGAATTACTAAAATGAAATCCCACAGAATAGATGATTAAAAGAGAAAAATATTTTAGGTGTTACAATAATAATTATTATAATTATTTCTTATGTGGACCCTCTAATTTCACACCTTGGGGAATTTAAAAAAAACTTTCTTAGGAATATTATAAAAACAATTCCTATTACCCTTTGATGTTTTCCAAAATTTTGGTATTACACTGGCCTCATACAGAATTGATGTTCATCAAATCCTCGTATAATGAAATTTCTTTAAAATGACTGGCAGTTTGTGTCTGAGATCAATTTTTAAATATTCTAGCAATGAGAAAAATAAAAGAAAAAGGAGGAAACAGATGTGCAAGTATAGCAAAATGTTGGTAATTTTTAAACATCACAATAGGAGTTCATTCTGCTTTTACAGCCTTTTTTTTTTTTTTTTTCGGTTTTTCATGGAAGCCAGGGCTTTTGCACTGAGTGATGCCCTCAGCCCTTTTTTACTTTTTATTTTTGAGACAGGCTCTCACTAAGGCTGGGCTTCCTTCTGCTCCTTATACACTCACCAATCTTTCTAACTTAAAAAGTGATGGGGGTGGCAGAGGAGCCCTCTGGACAGTGGATGGGCACTCACCTTTTTATGGCTTTGTAGCAAATGATGACAAGGACAGTCAGAAACACCAGAGAGGCACAACATACGGCAATGACGATCACCAGCCCTGACCACCAGCTTTCCTCAGCAGGGCACGAGGTAGAGTTGGGAGCTGGAAGAGACAGGAACAGCCTGAGTCTCCCTGAACGAGCTGGTTTAGCCAGGGCCAGAGGACAGGGTTGCCATCACCCCCCAGATGGAGGCCCTCTGACCTTTCCTGCCATCCCTGCCCCCACCCGGAAGCAGATGACATCATGGCTGGCCCCCCGCCAGGCTGCCCTCCATCCAGGCCTGGGCTGCGCAGAGCAGGGGTTAAGCACGGCGCATGGCCATCCATCCTCCCTTGGCATGAGTTAACTGACAGCAGGGTCAGGTTTAATTTCCCATGAAAAATAACAGAACATCTCATTCTCTCAGTTGAGGCATTAAATCTGGTTCCTCTGCAGGTGGGGGGCGGGGAGCCAGTCTCAGAGGGTACTATGGGGGAGGGAGGAGAGAAAAGCAGGCCTGTCGGGTGTTGGTTTCTTGCAGGAGGCTGGCTCTCTGGGGTTTGGCCCGGGCAGGGGTACCTGCAGCTAGCTCTGCCTGCATGGGGGCAGCCAGAACCGGGAGCACTCTGTGTTTATTACAAGGCCCTCCCATCCTTATGTGATTCCATGGAGTGTTTGGGGTGAACCTGCCTGGCATGGGCAGTGTTGGGGTTCACCAAAAGCACAAGCAAATTGGAGGCTGATTCTCATCCCTTGGAGAAAAGAAAACACACCCCACAACCTCGTCCCGAAATACTGAGAAGACCCAGATACAACTGGAAAGAAGTGCAGAGAACTGCAAAAGGAATGGGAGAGGAGAGGGAGGGAGAAAGGGAGGGAAGAGAAAGAGGTAAAAGGAGGAGGGAGGGAACATGGTAAGGGAGAGAAGGGATGGACAGACAGACAGTACAACTAGCTTTAGTAAGGCAGGTCTTCAAGATGGTAGTGATATATGCAAGAGAATCAAAATTACAGCCCAGACTCTCTGGGCTTAGTCATGGGCACCTTGAGGGCTGCAGTCACGGTGGGGAACAGGTGGCTGACCTTCCCATTGTTCTCACCCAGGTGTGAGTTCCACCTAACTGCACCATCTGACCACTTTGACAAAGGCAGACACCAGCGAGAGCCACCTCCATCATGACAGAACCTTTCCAGCCCCCCCAGACAGACACCCCTGGGCCTCTCTCTAGCCTGTCCCCACCCTGGGGCCAGCCACTATTGAGCTCTAAAATCATTAGGTTTGCTTGTTCCCGACATTCACATAAGTGGAATCGTGCCAGGTGCTTTTTACTATTTTTCTGCTGCCTTTATTTAGCATAGCGCTTTGTTGCATTCTCTGAAGTTCCTTTCTTGTTATCCCTGAATAGTTTCCCCTGATGTGTGTGCCACGATTTGTTTATCCACTCACCTGTTGGACCCTTAGGCTCTTTCCGGGTCTCTGACTACTGTGAAAGTAAACATGTGCATGCACCACGTTTTCACATTTCTCTTGGATAAATGCTAGGAGCAGGATTGCTGGATCCTGTGGTGTGAGTGTGATTGACAGTGTAAGAACAAGCCCAGTGCTTTTCCCAAGTGCTTGCACTTTTGTGCCCTCCCGTGCAGAACAAAGAAAGACAGAAAGGAGATGGAGAGAAGGGAGTGGTTATCATTTGTAGCTGAATTAACGGCAGGGCAGCTGGATTAAGTGATCCAGAAAGCATTATGCGCTCCCCAGGGGACAGGTGCTAAAACCTCATTAACAAATGTGAGGTCCCCAGGGTTGGACCTCCGATCCTCACAGAGCCTGAGCAGAATCAGCAAGGCTTCCTGTGAATTGGCTGGGACAGGGACACCAAGGGCTGCTCTGCAAGCCCAACCAACACCTAAAAGATGCAGAGCACAGACTTGAAAATAGGGATAAACTATAAAATAACAGGAAAGAGGGCCAAAAGGATTCGCATTTCCCCCGTGATGAACTTGTTCAATGATTTTTTGGTGAAATATCAAAGCCAGAGCTCCCTTAATCCCTCAGGTCGGGGGTGTCCCTGCTTTGCCTGTGTCTTCCTGGGGTGACTCAGCACAGATCCAGGCTGTACCTTCCTACAGCAGCAGCCGCTCTGGGACTCAGAAATGCAAGTGGATCATTGGAGGCTGTTCCCTCTACATCGGCCCCACACCCAAAGCTTTGCCCCTTATTTTCACTGCCAAGGAAGCAGTTTCAGCCTCTGTGACTCTCCCTTGGGCTGTAATACATCTGGGCAAGTCCCCAGGGCCTTGCCTTTCCCAGGAAGGTTCCCCAACATCCCAAGGCTGGGGAATAAATCTACCCATTTGTGATCATAGCCAGGGGCTGCACCTCGGGTCAGGAGCTCTTGGACCTAGGGGGTGGGGGGCTACCTTTGGTCAGCACAATGAGCAATCCCCGAAGCTATGGATGCTAATGCCAGTGAACTAGTTATTTCCACATAAGGTAGAACTGTCCTTTGAACAAACGTGCCAATAGGATCCTTGTTTGGAAATTGCATCTACCTGGAATTTGGTGCTAGATTTCAGTGCCTCTTTGCCTTACAATTTCTATTAACGGCACGGGAATTTTCTTTTCGTGATCACTTTTCCAAACACAGTTGATCCTGAAAGCAGGGAGCCCTGGTTGAGAGTGTCCTCTGCCTAGGGTCCCCCTCTGATATTCAGCAGGACACTGATCACTGTGTGCACAGAAGGAAACAACCCCAGGCAGAGATGCTAATGGATAGGGAAAGGGGGAGGCATTTGTGAAACCCAGTCGAGGCATAGGTCTTGGATTTTGCTCAGGAAGCCAGCTGTTGTGTTCAAAGGCTATGTCCTTATTTATCCTTGCTTGAGTCAATTAGAGAATGCCGGAGCTGCAGGAAGCCTGGGGAGGTGTCATTTCAGAAGAGAATAAATACTGAGGCTCAAGATGAAGAAGCAACTTTCCCAGAGGACAGGGTGAGGACCCCAACCTTTGGGCTGCCTGCTAGGCCTGCCCCTTGCTAGTATCTCACCCCAGAGAGGACAAGATAGCTTATCATGTGGCCATTCTGCTGGTTCATATTTGAGAAGACAAATCCTGAAGGTGCTCATTCATTCATTCGTTCATTCATCCACCAGATACATGCAGCGCACACTCAGTACCCAGCACTGTGCTAGGAGCTGGGAGTACAAAGATAAATCAGACGTAAACCGTGCCTTTACCAAGCCCGCACCAGCTGCCCTATGGGTCATTAGAAAGTGGACTAAGATCTGATCACCTTGCTCAAGGAGCCAGGAGTCTCCAAAAGAAAAGCCATGCTCGAATCACTAATATGCAAGGCGAAGCCACTTGTGGCTGAGAGAGGTTTCCTGGGTGCTAAGATGGATTAGGAATGAGGGTGAGGCCTGGTGAGGGCAGATGGCCAGACAGGGGAGGTGGAGACAGTCGGAGAGTGTCACGTGCCAGCAAGGAGGCTGTCTGAGCTCTCTGTCACTCCCTCTGAACATGACAGGAAGGCAGGAGCGTCTTGACGCTGCTGGGGTCACAGCGCTCTCTCCTCCAGACTCCGTGAGGCTGTCGGCTGTGCTCCATAAACACTCCTGATGCCTGCACAGACCATGGGACCGGCGGGCAGGAAGAGTGGCCTAGAAGGACCCAGGCTCGGTTCCTCTTAACCCGAGAAGCTGTGTCTGTTCAGTTGGGAAACGCATTGGTAACAAACCTACTGAATATATGAGACACTGGTTCTCTAAACAGCAGACATCAGGCAACAAAGATAGTGACCCCCACAAGGCAAGACACAAGTGAGGTGTGTCCTACCAGTGGCCGGCTTGGTTCCTTGAGAGAGTAGTGCTGTACTACAGTAGTGCTGTGGGAATAGAGTGAACAGGACAGATGTGTCCCCTCCCTTCTAGGACCTCTGAGACGGGGGAGCCCCAGCACACCATATCTAACCACCAATGGCATGTGACCATACACTGAAAGTGCCATGGAGGAGAGATCCAGATGTCCCACAGGTGCCTAGAGAAGAAGCAGGTGTGTGTACATGGGGAGGAGGTTTGCACTCCAGGAGTCTGAGACCAAAGAGGTCTAGGAGATTTGGGCAGGGCCAAGGCCACAGAAGAACTGCGGTCAGGGGAGCCCTTGGTGATGAATGTTTTCCCTGAGCTCCTCATGGGGTCTGGCAGTTATCAAATGAGACCATGAGGCTGAGTCCACCGGAGCAACCATCCCTTCCCCAGCAATGGCTTCAAGGCACCACGGTGCAAGGCCCAATTGCAGTCCCCTCTTTGCAGTGGGGAAACAGGTCACAGAGCTGGGGTCTGTGACAGTACTGAGTCAGTGTGACATGTATTAATATATTTGGAGCCAGCTGTTGTAGAGAAGCCGTACTCAGATGTGTGACTGACGGGAGGGCACTGAGTGAGGGGTAAAGGAAGGAAAGAATAGCAAAGGCTCTGAAAACAGCTCCTTTTGCAACAGAAAGTGAAACACAGTCTGGTTCTAGAAGAAGGGAGAGATGGCCATGTCGTTTGTTGTGAAATCACTTTCCTGCCTTGAGTCAGAGGCTTTATCCATGGCCGGCCTCTCAACCTCTGAATGGCCACCACAAGATGTCACCAGGCTCACGTGGTGCCCAGCTTCTTGAGCACAGCCTGAGTTCCAAGCACTGCTGGGACACCCTGGGCCTCTGGGACATCATTAGACATCTCTCCTTCCTTTCAAAGTCTTTGGTGACTCATTCCCAGGCTGCCTGAGTGGCTTCCCAAGAGTTCCCCGGGGCTTAATTGGCCTTAAAGATGCTCAGGTGAGGAGGGGCTGCCTGGCCTGCAGGATCCGGCTAGTTCAACAGCCCAGACCAGCTCACAACCAGGGATGATTCAGGTGACAGACGTGGAGAGATCCATCCCTGTCTCCTTCCAGGCGCTGATGTCTACCAGCCTGCTTCCCAGACACAAGGCAAGCCTGGCCTTTCCTATGGGAAACTGAAGGCAGAGGCTGCACTGGGCCTGGAGTTGTTTCCATATTGTGGCATAAGTATGGGCTTTGTGCATCACTAAGCAGAGGTGACAGGAGCCATGCAGCCCTGCTTAATGTCTTTAGGATGTATGGCGTCCCTCTCTGTACTTCTGTACCCTCTGTACTTCTCTCTCCCATCCACCCTGGAGAAAAGTTTTAGGAAACTGTCCTGCTTATTTAGGGAGAGTGTCTAAGGACAGGGACTTGGCGTTTGTGAAAGAGGACTAAACGCCTCAGTGTTGAAGAGCATGCTTGTCCCTGCTCCAGCAGCTCACTGAGACCCTTCCTGGTTTCATGCGGGGAACTGAGAGCTAAGGCTGGGGTGCTAGGTCCATTTCATAAACCTTTGCGCAAAGGAGGAAACTCAGGCCTGGAGCAAGGTGGCAGGAGCCTTCCCAGGGCTGGCCAGGGACCAGATGCAGGCCCTCAAGGCCCCAGCCCTGCATCATGTCCTGTCCCGGAGCACTGCACAGGACGCACTTCTCAGGGGTTCCTTCATGGCTGATAACCTTGTCCCTGACTTGGTGTCCAAGCCCTGGCCCTTCTGGGCTGTGTGACACAGACCCAGTGTCCACTAAAGAAGGGGTGTGGGGCGATCACCTCTGTCCTCTCACATCCCTCTCTACACAGAGCCGCGTTGTCTCTGGACACAAGGGACTGACTCTTGGGCTGCCGCTCTCCATTCACAGACACAGGGCATCCACGGGGAGGCCTGTACCAGGGCGTCCACCTCCCACAGGGCTCCGGGCCAGTGTGGGTGTGGGGCTGCGTGGGCACTTGCTGCTTACCCCAGAGGTACCACAGTGCATGAGCCGGACTTGAGAACCACAAACCTGGTACCTTGGTGCTTGTGCCAGCCTCTGCGATCAGCCCCCATTTCTAGAGAGAAGTAAGAGATGGCCTTGGGGTTGCCTGGGATGGGTAGCTGGTGCCTTCCTACTGCAGGAAGCCTACTAAATGAAGTGCCCAAGCAGAGAGCTGGGGCAGACACCCCTTGGGCCTCAGGTGGCCCTCTCACCTCTTCTCTGCTGTTGAGATTCTGACTCAGCCTTCTGGGTCCTCCCTTTTCCATAAATATTTCCTCAAATCCTGGGCTCCTGCAGTCAGAAGCCACAAGCTACCCATACTGAAGATGGCAGACACAGCTCCCTTGCCCACACTTACCAAAGGGACAGGACATGGCCCAGCTTCATGGAGGGGCTGTCCCTGGGCTACCTGGGGGCTGCCTTCCCCAGAAACAAGGGGCACCCCTTCTCTGCTCTGTAGGGGAAGGCAGTCTGTGAATGCTGCAGCCTACGTGGGGGCCCGGCCTCCAGGTATCACGCAGGTGACGCCGAGCCTGGCCCACCTTGGGGCCATCTGCCTCCTGCCCACCACCCCTCTTCCAGCCCTCTGGGAAGCCCCCTGCTCCCACCCATCCAGGAACCCCTCCTGCTCCAGGCAGCTGGGTAGAGTTGGGCACCACAGCTCAGCACCCTGAGCCTTCACTCACCACATGGCTCAGTTCACAAACACAAAGCCTTGGTCAGGGCTCAGCCGGAAGATGGACCCAGTGTGCCACCAGGACTGCCTCTGGTCTCCAGAGTGGCCCAGACTACAAGGGCAGGGCTGGGTTCTACCCTCACTGCTGTATGAGTGGCCCCCAAATCTCCTCTCTGCCCTCAGTCTCTTCTCAGCCACTGCCCATGGGCACCATCTCCCAGATGCCCACCAGGACCGTGCTACACCCCAGCCTGGCTGCCTGTTATGAGTATAAGTAATGGACTTCAGCATAAGTAACTCCATCTTGAAACGTCATCACCAAGCGCCTCTGTCAAAACACAGTGAATGTCCCAAGCCAACTCCAGCTAACACACCTGAGGGCAAGACTCTGATACCCGGCAGTACATACCTTCAGAAACTGTATATAAACCCAGGCAGCAATACCTTCGTGATCTGTCTCAGACCACCGCTTGAGATGCATAGTGCTCTTGGGATTCCTCAGACCAAAGCTCTGCAGAACCGACTACTGACCATGCTGAGACACCTGGACTCATCGGATGGCCCTGGTGATCCAGTGTGATCACCTGTGCCCTGGATGTGGCTCATGTGCGCCTCTCACCCACAGATGCCACCCTGCCTGGAATGCTAAAGTACCAGAGGATGCGACCTCTTTTTCATTGTTGTGATTCTAACTAACGGATTGCTTCATAAAGCGATTCAAGTGCTTTCGTCTCTCTTTTTGAAGCCATCTGACCCCTACTGGGTTGCTCAAAACATGGCCCCTGGGCTGGAAGCATCAACAGCTGGCCTGGCCTCTGTGCCCTGGCCTCCTCAGCCTCGCTAAGAGCTCTCTCTGCCTGGGCTCAGGCCCTAACCTGGACTGGGCCAGCAGCGGGCCCCCTCCTTGCTCCTCTTCTGCCTACTGCTTTTCCCTCACTTCTGGCCCATGCTGGGTCATCCATGGCTCCTCACCTGGCTGCCCTGCTCCCAGGGAGACCAGCTACCCCATTCAGTGCAGTGGTTGTCACGCTGGCTTTGAACCAGGACTCCTGCTCTGACTTGGGCAGGTCATTCAGTCTGTCAGATTTTGTATCCATTCCGTCCACTGCAAGTTTCGAGAAGCAACAGAACCCCTCACCCCCAGGCTGGTGCGGGCACTGAATGAGGTACCCAAGCAGAGCTGGGACAGACACCCCTTGGCTGCCCATCACACCCTTCCCCTTCTCCCCAGCAGAACCCTGATTCTCCTCCTGTACCTCCCACCCTCGGGTTTGGGCTTAGCCTGGCTGTTCCAGTCTTTTTGCCTCAAAGTGGCTCAGGGATCACACACTTCTGGTCAATGACAGGAGAGGAAAAGTCTGTAGGGTTTCTGGAAATTACCTCCTTGCTCTTATGGGAGATACACAGGAAGAGGTGGCCCCTCCTCCTGGACACGGCTGTGTTCTTGTTCCAAAGCAGAGCAACTTAGGGGCCTGAGGGTGCTGGAGGGAAGGGTTGGTGGCCTCAGTGTGAGCAGGGCTGGTCAAGGTCAGCCTCAAGGGGTGACAGTTCGGCACGGAGCTCTTCCTGCAGGTGTCCGGGGAGGAATAACAAAGCCAAGGCCCTGAGGTGAGTGTGGGCCTGGCAGGTCTGAGCACCAGGGAGGAGGGTGATGGGGCAAGGTCTGGAAGGAGCTGACAGTACCCTGGGCCTGGAGGACTTGAGAAGGCTGGAAGGAGAGGTGGCATTGCAGGGTATCCAAAGGGTACAAGGACAATCTCTGACAAGATGAGGAAACTGAGGCACAAACCGACTGATACCCAACTTCACTGAAATTGGGATTTGAACCCAGACAGTCTGGCTCCAGGGCCAACCTCTGACCACTAAACAGATAGAAAAATAGGCAAGTAAGCAAATCCACAGTGACACAATCGGCCAAAGGAAACCCTTTGGAGAAAACGAGACAGGTGACCCAGGGGAGTAGCGCTGGGCACAGCATGGGGAGATGGGCATCCCAGGGAGGGGGAGAGGAGGTGGCTCTATGGAAAGGGCCTATCCATGTTGGCCTGGGCTAGCAAGCGGTAGAACGGGGGCACAGGCAGCTGGCATCCAGGCCTCTCTCTGCTGCCTCGCTGGTGGCCGGGACCTGGCCTGCTGCCTGAGTGAGGGTCTCTGCACCCTCTATCTGGGGCTCTAACCTGAGCCTGTGCTCTGGTTTATTTATTTCTGCCTGGTGTTCTGGGCATGGAGCCCAGCGTTGTGGCACCGTGGCTGCTCATCATCAAGGGCACTGTTTGCAGGCTCAGCTCCTGTGGGGGCATTTAAAAAACCCAATGCATTATTAATTGTCTCCATCATTCCTGTGCCTAATTAGGGAAGGAAAATTATGAATTGGGCCTATGTCTCTCTGGCAGGGGCAGCCGCAGCTTTTCCTGATGCAAGGGATTGGGTGGAGGCCGGGGCAGGAGCCCAGAACAGCAGGTCTCTGGCTGGTAAAACTAATTATGCCTCTGGTGGTGACTGAGGAACATGTTCCCCCTTGTTCCTCGCCCAACAGCCCTCTTTGTTCAGCTCCTGAAGGCAAAGACTTGTTACCCAACAGCCTCCACTTGCTCTTAGTGGTCACAAACCTTGGCCCCCTCCCCAGATCTGCTAAGCCTGCCACTCCCACCACAAAGATACACAGAAAGGCCACACTCACCAGCTTTAGGACAGGGCAGCACTGTCAAGAAGTGACAAGATGGCACCACGTCTGGAAATCTCTGGGTGACCACTAGAGCCCCCCGTCCTTGGCCGGAGCCTTTCTCATCCCAGGTCTAGTCCACTCCTACTATGTGCCATGTTCTGTGCTAGACACTGGGGAAATGGTCAAGAAAGCAGATGGACCCTGCCCTCATGATGCCAATGATCTACTGAAGAATGAACATTAATCAATCACCAAGGAAGTGCAATCTCTGATTTCTACCTCATCCAGACACTTAACTGCGCATGTGCCATAGGGATGAACAATAGGGAACCCTAAAACAAAAAATGAGAATGCCCTGACATGGGGGGACCCATGGGAACTGACTGAAAATAATGAGTTCATCTTTGCTTGTGAGAGGCTCCTGATCTTGGGGTGGGAAAATGTTCCTGATGTTTGTGTTAAGTGCCCAGCAGAGCCCAAGCACCTATGGATGCTCAATGGATACTGGGTGGCTTTCTCTCCTTCAACAGGGCTCTTAACCATCTGGGTGTTGTGGCACATGCCTGTAATCTCAGCACTCTTGAGGCCAAGGCAGGAGGATGATGAGTTTGAGACTAGCCTGGCCTAATAGCAAATTCAGAGCCAGCCAGGACATAAAATAAGAATTTGTCTAAAAACAAAACAACATAGCTCATGATTCCGCTGCCTGCCTTGCAAGCACAAGGTCCCGAGTTCAATCCCCGCTACCAAAAAGAACAATAACAACGAAAACTTCCTGAGGACTTAGGGGACTCGTGAATGCCCAGTCCACGAGAATCTGCTGTCTAAACAGCTATACTCATTTTGAAGAGAAGTTCAGGTTTAACCTGAACTAGTGGTTGACTGGCCCAAAGGGAAAATACGGCCCACTGCTTGTTTTGTAAATAAAGTTTTATTGGAACACAGTCACAGCCATTTGTTTGCATACTGTCTCTGGCTGCTTTTGTGCTACACTGGGAGAGTTGAGTAGTTGCAACACAAACTATGTGACTTGCAAAGACTTCAGTATTTACCATCTGGCCTTTTATAAAAGCATGTTCCCCCCAAAAGGGTTTTTTACCTAAGATTTTTAGGTGAGCTTAGCAGGGAGATCTGAGAATACATTGAATACATCTCAAATTTATATATTTTGGGGGGACTACATCTCAAACTTATATTTTGCAAGTAAACATTCCACTCCTGTTTATTTTTAGAAGGGCCCTTTACTGCAAATGTCACATCAATGCTCTGGTGGGAGACTTTAGGTTTGTGGCATAGGACTCTGCCCTGTCTGGGAGTTTTAACAGTGACAATGTGGTGTGACAACAAAGCCCTGAAGACAGACAGATGGTCTAGGATTGGATCCTGACTTGGCCACGCCATACCTGCTGGGTGACCCCCCCAAAAAGCACTTAAACTATACACACCTCAGTTTCCTATCCATCAAAAGGATGACAACATCCTCTTGAAGGCTGGTAGGAGCTGCTTCCCAGCTGCAGGCCATGATGCAGGCGACACTGCTCTGGATGCAGAAAAGTGTCACCTGAAACAACACATATGAATTTCCCTGGCACCTGCCACTGGAACAGCATGCTGGGGCTGCTGGCATGCCCAGCACAGAGCAGACCTGCCCGGGAACTCACTCCTTCTACAGAGACTTACAGTGCTTAGTGTGGAAGTCCACCCCTGCCACCAGATGGGGACAGCTGCAAGGCCAATACTGCCTTTGTGGGACTTGGCTTCCTCCCAGCCCTGTCCCATCTCCCAGGCTGTCTCAGGCTTCCATGGGAGCATCCTCATGTCAGGGTCTGAGGACAAGTTCCATGTCTGGAAACCGAGACATGTGGTCACCAAGGTGCTGATGGCCCCTGGTCTGCATTATAAAGCACGACACTACGCTAAAATTCTGTCCCACGGAGATGTGTGTGAACACTCTCTGCTCTGGGTGATTCCTTCCCAGAACCACATTTGCTAGGTCTCTGCACAGAGCTAAGTCCTGTGTAAAAGTTCTCTCCTGGGTGAAGCTAAGACAGCTTTGTTCAGGTTGTGATCACAAAGGCATAATAGCACCACTGAGAAAAATCACTGCTGCTCAGTTGGTCCTTATTGAAGATGAAGATGAAGGAAGAAGAGGAGGAGGAAGAGGAGGAGGAAGAGGAGGGGGAGATTGACATGTCTGTGGTGTTGGGACAAAACCATAGCCTTAAAGAGAAAAAATATACACACTGATGGCCCAGAGCTGTGCTGTTCAATATGGTAGCCACTAGCCACTACTTAAATTCGAATTAATTAAAATTAAATAAAGCTAAAAGTTCAGTTTCTCAGTTATGCCAGCTGTATTTCCAGTGCTCGGTAGCCATGCGGAGCACACAGCTACTATATCGGACACCACAGGCTCATTTTCATCATGGGGGAAGGTTTGTTGGTGGCACAGGGCCTGAGAGCTGGGAGCTGGGACACTCGGCTTCCCTTTCCAGAAAGGTAGCCATGGGCGCTTTTCTCACCACTTTGAAAGCAAAATGTGACAGCTACGTGCATGCCACCAGTGCTATCTATTGTCAAAGACTGTGTCTCACACTCCTTTCTTTGATTCCCACATCCACTCCCCCTGAAACAGGGAAGGTAGGAATTATTAGTTGTATTTTATAAACAGGGAAACTGAGGGCTCTGAAAAGTCAGAGAAGTAAAGTCCTAGAGCTCATAGGACAGTGGCAGAGTCAGAGCCTCTGAGCAAGGAAGGCTGCTGCCACCACCACTAGGACAATGAGAACCCCAGTTGGGGGTGGGGTTCAGCTCTAATGAGCCAGAAGGGAGCCAGGGCACCTCCCCACACCATGCTTGGCACATGCACACTCCCTCTTTTAGAGGCCACAAGGCTTGGTGGCTGCAACATCTGGACCTAAAATAGGGTCACTGCGTCTTTGAGACAATAACAAAGCCAAGGGTGGCCTGTGGCTTCCCTCTCTGTGAGGGGCAGAAGTGTCTCTGCAGTGAACCTAGCCAGGCCAAGGCCCACCAGAATCCCAATACTGCAACACTTAGGGACAACCTCTATGTCACTGGCCCATCCAAAGGATGGGGACACTGAGACTGGGCAGAAGGTCTCCCTTGGTCTCAGTTCCTTCCTCGGAATTTTGTTCTCTATCTGGATATGCAGTTTATTCTAAAGATCAAGATCACACAACCACTGGGGCTGAAACTCTTTGAAGTTTCCGAGTCACCTCACCTCTCTGGATCTCAAGGGCCTATGTATCTGCCCAGTGGAGCGGTGACATAGGGCTAGAGCAGGGTCTTCAACCTTGGCACTACTGACATTTTGGGCTGGATCATTCTTTGTTGTAGAGAGCTATCTTGGGTACCATCTGCTGTTGTGGGGACCAAATGTCCCCTGCTGGGAACTGCAGGGCTGGAAAAGTCCAGGGCTCTTTCTTGGTTCCTACACTTGGTGTAGAGATGGGTGTAAACAACAGGCACAGCCAGACGCACAAACCCGACTCAGCCTCCTGGAGTGCATCTTGCCAACCCCAGCCAGTGGAAGCAGTTGAACTTGACGGCCTTCCAGCTAGGACAGACTAAGATTCCAAGCCAACTGCCTTCAGAATGACCCTCGGCTACTGAAAGTCCACACAGCGGAACTGTCGGTAACAGGGTCCAAGAAGAAGCCGAGCCATTATTTCCAAGGCACCCATAATTCTCTCTGTCAAAGCAGGAGACAATGAGCCTTTGCCACCCACAGTCCAGTTCATCCTAAATCTGAGAACAAGGAAGCCATTCACTCTGGGGCAGGGGGTGGCTGGGCAGGGGCAGGAAATGGTGGCCTCTGGCCTTTCTGGTTGCTGGTAAGAGTGACACAGAAACTTGGGAACAGGGGACAGGCACTACTCACATTGCCTGGTTTTCCTCTGGCAAAGAGTGGGGGATAAACCAAGGGGTGTTCCTCTCCAACCAAACGAGCCCTCGCCATCTCTCCCAGGTGGGAGGCGCAACAACAGAGCCTTCTTAAAGGCTACTGAAGACCAAGCCTGGCCTAACTGGAGAGGTGATGACCCCTCCCCAAATGGGACTCCCCTGATACCTGGAAGGCAGAATAGAATAGGGCTGCTTAGACCTAGTCCAGGCAGGACAGCTTCAAGCTGCGGTACATGGACCACCCCTCAGGATATGCTAACTCCCATAATGTGAACTAGGAATAACTTCCCCATCGTAAAACATACTAGGATCATGATTTATACGCAGCCAGGGCCACTACTGCTTGTGCTCGTGCAAAATGGCAATGGGGTGCCACTGTATGGATGTGCCAGGCTGTCTCTGAGCCTTTACTAGTATTTCTTTTTTTTTTCACTTGTGATCTGCTGGCCAGAGACCAAACATCTCAGAAAATTTTAGAGAGAAAAACATTTGTATTAAAAATTTGCTTAATAAAAATATAATGATAATAGTTGCCCCATTGGTTTGTCAAGCACCATGGCACAAGCGTCATCTGACCCAAGTCTCCTGACTCATCAGACAATATGCATGTCATCATTCCCATTTATAGAAACGAGAATAAGCTCAACAAGGAGAGGTCAGTGGCACAGCTGGGATTCCAGGCAACTTGACCCCAAAGTTTCTCTTCTCTCCACCACATCCTTGTGCAAGGGAGGCGAAGACCATAGTTATGGAACTTTAACAGCAGGGTCTTGACCTAGCTTGAAGAACAGATTTTTAACATTGCTGGGAGGAGGAGTGGGGATGGCCCTTGACTCCAGACCTCTGACTTCCATGAGGAGTGTCCCTAACTGTACCCCAGCCTCCTCTTACTCCTCCCAAGGGCAGTCGGCCCAACTCACTGAAGAGTTTGTGAGAACTGAGCTTGGCCTGGGAGGGCAGAGTGCTTCATTCACTCATATCATTGACTGCAGAAACGAGGGAAAAAGGAAATGAAATTCTCAGCAAGGGGGAAATGGAGGAGTAATTTTTGTATTATTCTCTGGATGAATTCTCCCCCTTTAATTCATTATAGTCGTGAGCTCCTCAAGTACTTTATTCCAAAATCCAATGGACTTTGAGCCCCTCAACAACTCAGCTACTGCCATCTGCTCTGCATTTTCTCTGACATTTTTCCTGGCCACATAGGTCACACAATCTACTGCTCCATCATTTTTTTTTTTTTGACGGGACATTAATGGGGCTTCAGAGGTGAGGAATGCTTCAGACACGGCGACACTTTCAGAAACCAGCTGGGTCTTCCTGCTTTAGAAAATCAAAGTTAGCAGAGATAAACAGCATAGCAGCTAAATCCTTGGGCAAGGCACTTCCTGCTCCGGTCTTGACCCCCTTGCTAGGAAATAAAGTGAGGCTGAGCTGACACCCACAATCCCAGAATCTCCCAAACCCTAAAATATGGTCAGTGTTACAGCTTGTATGGAGATGTCCTGCAAAGCCTAAGTGCTCATAGCTGGGGCTTTGGGGAGGTGACTGGACCATGGGTGTGGGATACTGGATTAGGCCAAAGATGGGTTTATAGCTGGTGTGATGTTGGGAGGTGAAACCTGGTGGGAAGAGGTGGGTCACTGTGGGCCTGGAAGGGTGAGTATGTCTCCTGCCTTGATGGTGTGCTGCTTCTCACTGACAAGTCGCTCAGGTTCACACCCCTTGGAGGGGAAAATCTAGAAACTTTCTGAGCAGTGACAGAACTACCAGAGCCAGCACACACTGGGAGAACTCCCAAGGGAGAATGGATGGGTTGTGGAGAAAACAAAAAAAAAGGAAGGAAGGAAGGAAGGAAAGAAGGAATTGGTGTTGTTGCTTAATGGCTGCACCTTGGAGAAGCAGCAGTTAATACCTGTCAGCTGCCACCACCGTCTCAGGACCCCACCCCCGCTATCTTGCAGTGGAAGGAAGAGCGCTTGGGTGGAAACTCAGAGCTGGTTAATCCCACAGGGTTTAAGGGGCCCAAAGAGAGCATCTTAAGCGAATAAGGAGATCAACTGCTCTGCTGGCTATCAGGGCCAGAACGCTCTTAGAATGACAAGAAAATCCTTTGTGTATTTCTGACTGCAAAGGAATCCAGGCTCTGGCCTGGCCTGGGTGAGGGGCTGCAGGGAGTTAGTGGGGCTTCACCCAGAGATTTGTCTGTCTAAGGCCCTGTTGTGACTGATGTTCCTCTGCATGGAGTCATCCAAGCTCACCAAGTCCCTGACGTGAGCTGGGCATTTCAGGGCAGTGGGTTCCATCTTGGTGGGTACAGAAAAGCTCAGTGGAAATGCAGAAAGAAAGCAATGGGGATGGTGGTGGAGGGAAACATTTAACAATCTCAAAAGTAATAAGATAAATTTGGTAGGCCTATTGCACTGAATTTTGCCATATTTAGGCCAAGAACTTGACAAGTACATTGTGCTTGATGGAGATTCTTCTCCCTTCTCAGAGGAATGAGAAGCAGGTGTTGTTGGGCCCCTCATCCCCTTTCTCTGATGTGGATGGCTAGAGGGCAGACCTTGCTTCAAGGCAGACCTCCTGCAGGTGCCACGCTCACTCCAAAACTCCTTGAGGAAGACTCTGCAGAGTGTCTTGCTGGGCTCCTTCTCCTTTCCTGTCCTGTTTCCCTCACTTTCTGAGAGCACTCCCCCAGTCACCACACACCTGAACCCCTGCATGGGTCAACACTCCTGTTGCCGGCCTAAATACCTGACAACTACAACTTAAAGGAGCAGAGCTTAAATTTGGCTCATAGTTTCAGAGGGTTCAGTCCATGGTTGGAAGACTCCAAGGCAGGAACATCACAGCAGAAGGGTGTGCAAAAGAAAGCTGCTCAACTCATGCTATCTAGAGAACAGAGAAGAGGAAAAGAGTTCCAGAGAAGAGGCGGCCAAGGGCCAGATACAGTCCCCAAGATCATGGCTCCATGAGCTATCCAAACACATCCATAATGTGCTTACTTTTACTAATCTCCTAGGTGTCTCTCAGGCCAATCAAGTTGATAATCAAGATTGATCATCAGAACTCCTGTCTCAGGCTCTGCCTCTAGGGAACCAATGAAGACAAAAATAGAAATCACAATAACATAAAGTGTTTGGGACAAGTCCTAATACAAATTCTTGACCACATAAGACTAAACAAACATTCACAAGCAGGGAGTAGGACAAACATCTGAGTGAAGGACATAGTCTTGTCCCCCAGCCAAGCAGAAAGTCAGCAGCCATGACTATGGTGCCCTTGGGTCAATTCAGTGTAACACAGATGTACCAAGTTTTTCATAAGCAAGGACCATGCAACACACCCTATGGAGTGTATTCAGGGACAAGGGGGACTCATTGTCCACACTCCCAGCAAGTCACGGGATCATCGAAGACCCATAAAGACAGGTGCCAGCTTTCTGAGGAGCTAAGACAAGTCTTTCACATTTTTAGTAAATGGTTCATAAATGAATCTGGATTAGTCCCCAACTATCACCCAACAGTGAAACAGATCATCAAAAGAGACAGTCATTGCCTTCCATGGCAGTAATAGAGGTCACTGAGTATTCCAAAATGGAAAGAATCAACTCTCCATGGGACACCAGGTTAGGAACTTGAGATCTGGCTGCTTGGAAAGAAGGCTCAACAGCTAGGTGGCTTCTTAGTAGGGTCTCTGTTGGGATGATGGGGAGGGACAGCTCTTTGCTTGTGTGACATTTATCATCTCTGGCTCCTGCCCACTACATGATGGGAATGCTTATCCTCAGAACAAAATACCATAAAACCTTGTATTTCCAAATACACCCAAGGTAGGGTTCTTACCTCTAATTGAAAACCACTGGTAGAATAAAGTCAGCTCAAGGTGAGAAAGGGAGAGAGTGAAGGAGGGTGGGTACCATCCATGGTAGGGGATTTAGGTGAACTTGGGATAAGAGGCTGACGAGGGGGCTGAAAGAGAAGAGGAGAAGACAGGGCACGTGTGAGAGGACACGAGTGCCTCAGTGCGCTAGGGGATGGCATGGCAGCTCTTAAGCCCAGCTCACCTCCTGCCAGTTACAGTGCCAACTCCAGACCTCAGGAAGGGGACATCCTTGGCAAAGGAGCATCCAGGAAGGACCCAGTGTTCGCCACCCTGCCCTGGCCTTGGCAGAGGCCACAGTCTGGGCACCATGGTCCGGAAGCCTCAGGACAGCCTGGCCCAAGGCCCCTGAACCTTCACTGAGTTCTTTCTGCAGGGATCAGTGGGGGACAGAGAAGCCATCACTAGGTCACAGCACAGCATCAGGAAAGCCCATGCTTCGGGGCAGACAGACACCATCTGCAAGTGCAGCCTGATGGTATTTAGAGAGAAGAACAGGATGGAAAGCCAGCAGAAATCAAGTCCCTATACACTGGGCTATGAAGGGGAACAAAACAAGACCAACATCCTGGCACAATCTTTGAAAGAGACGTCTGTCATAAAGAGGACAACAAATGTGCATGCAGGGAACTGGGCCTCCTCCCCTTCCTGGGAGACAGTGGTCTCCATGCGCCACTCAGCAAGGTGGCTCTGTCTCAACTGCACCTGGGAACTGTTACCTCTTTTTCCCTGAATCAGTGTCCCAGTCCAGCCCCCTCTGGACAACACCATAGCTTCCCCAGAGATCTCCCTTGAGACCCCTCCAACCACTCACTGCTCAGAATTGTCTTAAGAAATAAATCATTAGTGTTGGCTCTCCTGTCAAAATCTCTTGATGGCTTCCCATAGCACTTGAAGGGATCCAGCTCTGTGCTAGTGAGTCATTGTTCACAAGACCTGTGGGATTTGGCATGAGCCTCTCTGACCTTATTCTACACCAGCCTCTCCCTTGACCACAATGCCCAGCAACAGCATCTTTGGGTTTGTTGAACCCTGATGGTTGGTCCCACAGCAGGGCCTCTGTCAGCTCCGCCTTCACAGAGCTATCTCCTTCTTCCTTCAAATATCAGCCCACTCACAGAGGCCCTTCCTGGCCTCTCTGTTGAAAGTGGGGCCCTTTCTGTAGTCTGAATTTCACCCCTGCAGTCACCCCTGCACACCCACAGGTCCCCAGTTCATACCACAGCATCTGGCCCAGGGTAGGTATTCAATAGATGTTTGCTGAGTGAGTCTCTCGAACACCTGCGGTGATCTCCTACACAGCATCTGGATTCTAGTTGCCTTTGATTCTTGACTAAGAAAGTTGGAAGAATTTAGGGTGGTGAGTTTTTCAGCAGAAACCAAGAGAAGGGTCTTGCTTCTGGGCTTATGGAGCCTCCTTGTTGTTATTTTCTATTTTGTTTCTCAGTACTCATTTACTTCAGGGAAAACTCCCACCGTGATTCCTACAAACACCGAATCTCTTCCTGTATCCATAGAAACGACCTCCCTTGATGGTCAGAGGGCCTCTGCCCTGGGCCCAGGCCTGGGCATCAGTATGGAGGCCCGAGAGGCAGCTTTGGGGACACTGGTCTGGCAGCCCCAGGGGACACAGGTGGTTCGAGCCCAGGCTTCACGACTCCATCACAGCCCATAAGGACAGTGACAGATGCTAGGCTTCACTCCTGGAGGCCCGGATGTGAGAGAAGCCATCTCCCTTTCAGGAGAGGCATATGATATGTCCTCGTTTTAATCACAACTCCAGGTCATTTACCAGCTGCTTAGTCAAAGTCCTGCTGGCATCAAAGCCATCGTCCTAAGTGCTGGCTGGTAGAGGACACCAGAAGGCTCTGTCCTGGCACCAGCACAGCCCTTGGCCCACTGTCCTGGGGCCAGGCAGGGCATGCCCACTGTGGCTGTTTGCTGGCTTCGGAGTGGTGGAGGACCCAGCTGTCCTCTATGCTCCCTGTGTTCTTCCCACCAGGACACCATCCCTCAGGACTTGCCTTATTCACAGGTGCAGCGGGCTCCTGTCACCTGCCTATAGCGCCACCCGATCCCAGGAGCCATCACCTCTGCCCTGGGTCACCACAACTGGCTCTGGACTGGCTTCCCTGCTTCTGCCCTGAGCCCCTCAGCCTGGTCCCAACAGCAGCCAGAATGGTCCTCTTGGAAGCACATAGGTGTCCCTCCTCAAATCCGAGTCCCATGTCACCAGGTGAAGAGATGACACAGTGGGCGATGGCCCCACCCCATCTGCCTCTGCTGCCCTCACTTCCTCCTCTGCTCCGGCCACATCAGCCCTGGCTGTCCCTCTGCCTAGCCCCAGCTGGCATGGTATCCACCTCCCCTCCAACCTTCGCTCTGCCATCTTCTCTAGATGGCAACCCGGCCCCACCCGACTGGCTCACCTCACACTCTCCTGCTCCGTGTGCGCAGCCCCTAGCATTTTCACACTTTTCACACCCATGGTTTCTGCTCTCTCTCCCTCACCAGCAAGTCTGCTGTGCATCTATTTTGTTTCAAGGTGGACCCCAACCACTGAGAATCCAGAAATGCTCAAGAAATGTCTGAATGAGTGTGTCTTCCTGGTCCACATTGCTCCCAGAGGGTCCCCAGGGCTCTTCTTCTGAGGTCCCCTCAGCACACACACTTGTGACAGCACTGACCAACAGATTGTCCATGGGGGCTCAGGGTCACCCTGCACCCAGCGGCTCCCTTCCCTTTCACTCATGTGCTCCCCATGGGAGGACAACGGCATCCCTCCCCACCTTCTGGGCCCATGTGAGCTCGCTCTCCTCCCTGAATCCTCCCCACATAATGCCAGCTCACATCAGAGATTGCCTTCCTGGGCCTGAGTGTTCGCACCCATTTGTCTGCCTCTGAGTTGTTCCTCCTCTGCTGTTCTTCTCCACTCCGCAGCTGGCAGGCCTCCTGGCCTGAGGCAGTGGAGGGCAGGCAAGCCGAACTGGCACAGGATGAGGTAACAGCCCTCTGTCCTCTGCTCCTCCCCTGCTTCTGGCCTCCCTCCTCTGGACTGCGCCTGGCCTCATGAATCTCGGACTCTGTCCCTGCCCACACTCTCCCCAGTGGCTTCAGTGCCATCCTGACTGGTGCCCCAGTCCCATCCTTAGGGACACCTCAGGGCTCAGCCCTCAGCCCCAGATCCGCAGGTGATGACATTCCATGGCACCACCAAGGCCCGGTGACAAATCCAGAAGTCACACTGTTCCTCCTCAGGGGTCACCGGGTCAGACTTGTCACCTGTCACCAGGAGTCCTCCTTTTCCTTCCCCACAGTGAGTCTCAAGGGCTCTCTTGGCTCTGCTTCCTGCCACTTTCTGAGCTGTGCTTTCAGTGTCCCCTTTCCCAGGCCCAGCCATGCTCACCAACAAGGGCCCTGCACAGCCTGGGGACTAAATCCACAGTTCCCTGCCTGGTTTGCCTTGCCCCCACTCCCTGACTGTCACTCATCACACCTCTGGTGCACTTTCAACCCAGGACACACCAGGCTCTCCCTCCTGCTGTGTCCTTTGCTGCTTGGAGTCCCAAAGTTCCTCGGCCAGGAGCAGCCAGCACCTGAGGAAGCTTCGGTCTCTGCTCTGCCTGCTCTGCCGGCCCGGACACTCCCATCCACCCCCAGGGCCTGTAGGGTCTGCACCCTCCTCCACTGTCACAAGCACCTCCAGCTCCGAGGGAGAAGAAACAGGACTTTCCTGTGGCTCGTGGAGTTGTCTCCACTGTGTGCGTCATCCTCAGCCAGGGACCACAGTGTAGTCCTTGGCACGCTTGGGGCTCTATAAATATTTGTTAAATGACTACATGTTGGTGAATGATGTACCGCTCTCTAAATCTACAAATTAGGTATCCCCAGCCTCTGGGCAGGCAGCCTCTGAGCAAAGCGGGGCAGGCAGACTTTCACTCATTCAGACATCTCTTGGTGTCTCTTAAATGCTGATGCAGGTTCCTAGCAGGACGGGGAGGGGCGGGCTCCTGGCTGGAGCCCCACAAGGTACAAGCCCATTTGAGTACGAGCAGGAGAAAGAGCACCCTTGCAGTCCCAGCAGAAGACGGGGACAGCCTGGAGCAGAGGCTGCTGGTGTCCTTCTAGGACGTGCTACTTTCTGCCCTGAGAAGTGACACTCCCCACTTTTCAGCATGACTCTCCAGGTGGGGGACTCCAGGGTGAAGGCTCCGCACCACTTTCCAGGGCTCCCCCAGGCCCTGGGCTCCTCCTGGTGCCCACTGTGGCAGATGGCTTTATGTCACATCTTTGACTGGCTGCTGTCCTGTGCCCATCTTCCTGTCACCCACGCTGACGTTTTCTGGGACCTCCTCCCAAGTTGCACTTGGATCATTGTCTCAGTGTCTGTCTCTGGGGAACCCTAACCAAGGCGTGGTCCCAAATGCTTCCAAGAGGCCCGCTCCGCCCAGCCTCCTTTCCCTGAGAGCTGATCTCTGTTCTCCCTCACCCATGTGCGTGCGCTCATTTCTGTACACACTCGGCATGCACTTCCCACATGTCCAGCCCTGTGCCGTCTCTGAGGACAAAGATGCATAAACAGTCCCCGTCCTCAGAGACTGATTCCTAAACTTAGTAGGTCAGACTGGTTTCTTTGTCCCAGACACAAGTGGGACAACATAGGTGAATTCTATAACATTATTTACAAGGCAGACTTATTAGAGATTAGGAAGGGGATCATAGGAGCGGGAAGGGAGGGTGGGGGGAGGAAAAGGATAAAAAATAATCAAAATATGCTATATGCATACACCAATTCCCCAAAATGAATGTAACTATGATGTACTACAAACATACAGTAATAAAAAAACGAAGGTGCTAACGTTGATGGGGTCACCGGGCGCCAGGCACTGTTGTAGGCACAGTCACATAGTAACATATTTGACACTTCCAACAACCGCATGAGGAAAGTAAGGTCCACACCCAGGGAACAATGCTTGTCCAACACCACGCGGTTACAACGAGTCGCCTGGTTCCAAACCACTCAAACTTGGGAACAGAGTCCAGACTGCAGCTTGCTGAATCAGTGCTTTGAGAATGATGCGAAGCTATAAACATGGGTGTCCTCCTCCAAATTACATTCCTTCACATGTTTTCTCTCTTCCTCAGAGATTACTTTGTGGCAACCAAGTCATCACCCAGGACTTCCAACTATAGCACCTCTGCTCCTCAGGACTGCATCCCCACAGCCTGCAACCAGCTGAAATTTCCCTCCCTACAAAGGACTCTCCAGAGTAGTCGATCTGAATGGATGGCTTGCTAATTTCCTCTCATTTGTAACACACAATGAGGTGCTATAGCAGGTGGATCCTGAATGTCCCTGAAAGACCCAGCTCTACTTAAAGGTTTGGTCACCAGTCTGTGGCGCTCATGGGATGTGGAAATTTTTAGAAGATGGAGCCTAGTGGGAAGAAGTTAGCCCCTGGGGATGTGAAAGGGGTATATTGGGAGCTGGCCTTCGCTTCTTTCTCTTTTTATTTCCTCGCTGTCATGAGGTGAGCAGCTTTCTCTTGCATGTGCTCCACCCATGATGTGTGGCCTCTCCACAGGCTCAAAACTGACAGGGACAACTTACCATGGGCTGAAGCCGCTGAAACCTTTCCTCCTTAAAAGCTGATTATCTCAGGTATTTTGTTACAGCAACAGAAAGCTGATTAACACATGAAGGTGGGCCGGGGATTTAGCTCAGTGGTGCCGCCACACGCCTCGCAAGTGAAAGGTCCCGAGTTCGATACCCAGTACCAAAACAAAACAAAACAAAAACACATGAAGGTAATGACAAAACATAAGCCATAAAGAGCTGGTAAGAAAACGAGAAGCCAAAAATTCTTCGCACCCAGGGTCATGCATTTTCCTTTACACTTCCTGACAACATGCCAAGAAGGGACCAGGCCACTTCCACAGCTGCAGTAGCTACAGATCCTCAACAAACAGTTTTTACAGATGCTCATCAACTCTTGATGTGAAGAAGGCAATGCTTCTAGGTGGTTAAATGAAGTGAGCCATGTCCCCAAAGCAGTGCCACCAGACAAGCTGGCACCTTGCCTTCCACGTGCCCGCATCGAGTGACATCCAGAGAATTCTTGATCCACATCCAGGCTGCCATCTCTCCAACTCATCCCAAGGCTGCACGGCCAGGTGGATGTGTAGCCACCCGCTGCAGACCCACCAGCGATTTCAACTTGGGACGTAGCCGCCTCCAAGGCAGGGGTCCAAGGTCGTCATCACTGCAGCCTGGGTGACATTCGGTAAACAAGTTGCAGGCTGCCCTCGAGCCCAGAGGTAAATGGGTCGACCTGCAACCCTCCAGGCAGTGGGGAACCCATTTGGAGGTCCTAATTTACTTTTTCCCATTCACAAGGAAATGGAAACCGGAGATCGACACTCCTGCCCTCAGTGCAGGCATCCAGTCATGTGCTGGGGCCCAAGAAGAAATGGAGAAGGAAAGATAAGGCACAGCCTGATTAATGTCTTCTGTTTTCATCTCTTCCCAGTGCCTGCACTGCAGCAGGTATGGTCAATGAACAAATGACAGGTGTCACATCCTGGGGCCCAGTGATAGGCAGCGTAGGAACAAGCCTGGACCATGTTCGTGTTGCTGTGGCTACCTCTGTAGTAATTGACAAGACAAGACCCTCCAGGTGCCAAAGAAAGAGAAGGATCCTGAAGGGAGTAGCCACCTAAAGGTTACAGTGATCAGCAATTCAGATCACAACCACTTGGCATATGAGAACTCAGGCACATGCAGCTTGGGCTGCTGGCTCACCTCAAGCTCAGCCAACTCCAGAAAGCTGGGTTTATTCCCATTTCACAGGGGAGGAAGTTGAGGTCAGCCAAGGTAGGTGACTTGCCTGGGATCACAGGATTCTGCTGGGGCAGTCTCACTGCAGGCCCTCGCTGCTGGAGACGAGTGGACCCAGGAAGGTACAGGGAGCAAAATGATGCCCTGGAAGTCCAGACCCAGGGCCTGGGAACCAAGGTGGGAGACAGTCAGGAGCAGAGGCTCAGCTGAGCCTTCAGCAGACTTGTACCAAAATGGGCATCACTGAACCTTAGCCAGCAACGGAGTACAGCAGAGCAATGATGTTCCCAAGGCCAGGGATACAGAGTGCCAGGACTGGCCCTCAGCCCAGGGCAGCAGGTGGGGTCTTTGGGCAGGGATGATCCCTGCCCACCCTTGCAGGAGCCCTTCTAGTAAGGAGGCGTCCTCTGGGCTCCTCCCATCCCTGCAGCGAGCTGACCCTGTACAGAACCCTCTCGGTTCTCCCCCAAAACACCAAGGGAAGAAGCACCGCACCCACAGGAAAGTAGGGAGACAGGCTCATGGTCCAAGAATACACAGGTGAGTGTAGAATCCAGAACAGGCGAATCCAGAAAGACGGGAGTAGATCAGCAGTTACCAAGGACTGGGGTGTTAGGAAGCATAAGGTTTCCTTTGGGGGTGACGCTGGAATTCGCAGTGGCAGCTGCACAAACATCACTAGCTGTAACTACACCAGAAGTCCCTGAATTATATGTTTACATAGAATGGCCCAAATGGTGAACCTTATTTTATAAAATGCTGCTACAGAGTGATGAATTTTATCCCAATTAAAAGTTCAAGCTAGCATGCAGGAGGTGCACGGGTGGCCTGGTTGCACAGTCTTGCTGGGAGATGTATTTCTGTCTTTCCACACAGAACTGGAGCTCCTGGAAGGCGGGATCCAGTTTGGCCCAAACTCTGCCAGCATCTTGGTGCCCATGGCGGCACCAGGGGCCGCTGGGAGGCGCACTCCTCCCCTTCTCTTATGTGCAAGCCCCTGTCTGCAGCCCACCTCATGTCCCAGTGTCACCTTACACGACCCAGTCGCTTGTAGGGGGACACTGCTCCCTTCCTACCCCCTCCTCTGGGTCTAGCTGAGGGTCTCAATCTTGATTCACGTGATGGTCACCTGCGCAGCTTTAAATCTCCCTCTAGGATGAGGCTGGTGTGGGACATTTGTAACGCTGCTACCGAGTCCTTGTGCGCTCAGGACCCAAGCCCAACTCACAAGCCGGCTCTACTGAACCTGCCATGACACAACCTCTTGGTAAATATGTGTTCAATAAATCGAGAAACAAGGGTTGGTTGTGTAAATTAAATTGCATGTAAATTTGTGACCTTTTCAAATTTGTGGGATATAAATAAATAAATGGAAGACAAACAATTCCATGTACTGACTAGGAGAAGGAAGTCAGTACTTAAAAAAGATAAAATCATTTAAAAACAAAACCCAGCAACTATAAGGCTTTAGGGAGCTCAGGCCCTCGGGTCTGGGGTGCTCGGTACAGAGTGGAAGGCAAGGGGGGTCAGCCCATGTGTGCATGGGGCACTGAAGCCATCTGGGATATGACATTTGCTCGAGCAAGGGCTGTGCTGGCAAGAGATCTCATTGACGGGGAATGGCCGGCCTGGCATGGCTTATTCATCGTCCCACATACAACCATCTTTGGAGATAGTAAGCAGAATCTCAGAGGGGCTGGAGGACAGCACTCCGCTGGCAAGAGCCACAGCCAGAGAGCCTACCATGGAGCTTGGTGTCCAGTGGATACTTTAAACTACCGGAGAAAGAAATAGATTTCTAGCTACTGCAGGTGCTAAGAAGCTGGGACTATCACTAGGGACCCAGCAGACACTTGGCAATTTTGCATATTTAGCCAAGGGTTCCCACACTGGTCAAGTCATTAAGCACATATTTAAAAGCTGGGATAACTGCTGTAAAGGAAAATGAAAAGTTCCTGGCCTTGTGCTCCTGTTGATGGGGAGCAGTATGGTGTCAGGCAAGCGAATTCCCCGATGTCCCTCCATGAAGAGGTAGCTCCAGGTCCCACTCCTTGGTTAGGAGACAGCTCGGGCTCCTTGATGCTAAGGAACAGAATGCAGTGGGAAGGACACATCCAAAGGGATACAGCTTCCACAGGCCTCTCGAGCCCGGAGCCCAGTGCCACGCTGTGAGGAAGCCCAGCCAGCACAGTGGCACAGCATATAGGTGACCCAGTGGACACCGCACCTGAGGGCCCAACCAACACGAGCACTGACCGCCAGGCGTGAGAGAGGAAGCCTTCGAGCCCCAGGCAGTGAACTACAGTTGCATGAAAGACCTGCCTGCTGGAGGCCAGACAACCCCAGAAGGGTGAGGGGAAAGGCATTTGGGGGCTATAACTTTTAGCGTGATTTTTCCTGAAGCTGCAGATAATCAGAACAGGGAGCAGGGCAACCTCTAAGGAAGTCAGGGAAAATTCTGCAGAAGGAAGACATTTGAGCTGACATCTGCCTGAATTAATTCCTGGCAAGCAGAAAGACTGGAATATGCAAAGGTCCTGAGACTGGAAGAAGGAGCAAGACCCATTCACAGAAAGGTGGTCCCCAAAGGTGACATCAGTGATGGAGGGGTGCTAGCCAGGGGAAACAGTGGGGAAGTCATTCGATGGACATGAATTACCTGTCTTCTTTACCAGCTGGGCAGGCTGAGGCAAGTAACTTGCCCTCTCTGAACTGCTGGGCTCCTCACAGAAATAGAGGAAATACCATCTATTACCAAGGAGTGTTGGAAGATTAAATGAGATGAGGCAAGCAGAGTACAAGCCACAGTACGGGGTCCTAAACATTGAATTGTTTTTTTCTAGTGTTCCAGGTGAATCAAAAACCACATTCTAGACTTCCACACCCTTACCAGTCTCTTTCTCTGTTACAGCTCCATCCTTGGCGCACAGGAGGGGACTAGATGACCGACCCCTCCTAGCTCCACCACTGCCATGTGGCCTTTGGAGAGCCATTTAACCTGTCTTCTTATCCTTCTAAGAACAAAATAAATGCAAAAATAAAACCTGTCCCAGTGCTTTGAACTCCTTGAAGACAAGCACCGTGGCCATGCAGGCCCACGCCCTGCTGGTGCATCTATTTCTGGCCGCGTCCTCCTGGAAGCAGGGGGTGTGCATGCTGTTCCTTGAAGGCTGATAGTCTCTTCCCCTAGCCACCACTGTCTGAGTCACAGGCGGGGACAAGGGGCCATCACTGACATTTGCAAAGCAAGCCCAGGTCCTGAGCCTTGGTGCTACTGTGGGCTTTTGGCTTTGCCTGGGTTCTCTTCCACCCCCCTTTCTAGAAATATCTTCAACCCCAGATTCCACTGGACTCTGAAGATCACAAGCCTGGCTAGGGCTGCACAGGAAGGGACACAAGTGGAACTCCCAGAAAAACCTTTTCTTTTCATCTGAAGACCTAGAGGTGTGTATGCATCCTGTAGGAGTCCATTGTGCTCTCTGAATTTCAGATCCAAAGCTCCGTTCTCAGCAGAGTGCCAGAACCCTATTCAAACAACTTCCCATATTCGCGTCTGATAGAGGTCATGGCCTATGATGGCTATTGCTGTTGTCACCTGCATTACTTACCAGCTGCCACTTACTGAGTGTTCATGGAGTCCCAGGCTCTGCATGGCATTAGCTTTACAGGGAATCCTCATGAGCACCTACATGCAGCAAGTATGGTAAGCAGCCCCATTTTACAGATTCAGAAATTGAGGCTTCAAGCAGTAAAGAGCCCTTTGCCCAAATCTCGTAGCTAATGAACAAAAGTTGGTATCCAGGTCTATCGGGCTCTGTCACTGTGCTGTGACCCCACCTTTGAGCACAGCTCTGCTCAGGGAAGCCTGGGGAATTTCTAACCTTCACAGCAATCCTTCCCCAGTTAGGAATCATATGAGGAAACTGAGGCTCTGAGAGGGATGTGACATGGCCAGGGTCACAGAGCTAGGAGTAAGGGCTAGGTCTGCCTCCAAAGCCCCTTGCTGTGAGCGTAGTTCTCTGGGGCACTGACTCTCAAAATGTGCTCCCATGACTGCCTGATTCTGTATGAGAAATGCAGATTCTTGGGTCCTACTCCTGATCTACTGCAGGAGGAGGCCCAGTGACCCATTTAAACAAGCCTCCCAGGAGGTTCTGATTCCAAGTCAAGTTTGAGCCCTCCTGTCCAGTGCCTCCCTATGGAGCACAGTTTGGAAGAGGGTATGAAGGGCAAGGGCCACTGGCCAAGCATGAGGGCAGGGCCTGACCCTAGAAGGGCAGCAAGTGGACAGGCTGTGCAGGAATCTTCCCCGTCCCCAAGCCCTGGCAAGGCTCCCTGCCAGTTACAGGTGGGGCCAGGGTGGCACAACACATGCCCCCACCCCACCCTGGTCCCTCATGCAATGAATCTCAGGTGCAGTATGGGGAGCCTGTGCCCTTGCAAGCTTCTGAGTAAAACAAAAGAAACCAAATCCCTCAAAATAAACCTAACAAAGACAACTTGAAAAACTACCTTTCTACCAGCAGAAGGGTGCCTGGCAGTAGGATGACCAATGGTCCCAGCTGGCCCAGGAACTCAGCTGTTTCCCAGGATGCAGAACTTTCAGGGCTAAAGCAGGAGTCCCCTGGGCACACAGGGACACGTTGGTCACCAGAGCGGCAGAGCAGCCGCAAGTGCTGGTGGATGATGAGCAAGGCGTGACTGGCCACAGAGGACACCCAGTGACTCCTGTGACAGCTCTGGTCACCACTTCCATGGCGACTGCATGAATAGATGCATTCCTCCTTCCCTTTTCGGCCCACTCTAACACACACGCACCAAAACCTGCAGACCCTTTTCCCTTTAGCAGGGGTCTCCTGCCTGACCCTCAGACTCTGGATCCCAGTCCTCTGCAAGAGCCACTCCCTTCCTAAGTGCCAATCACTTAGCCTAGGCCTCCCTGGGAATTCTCTCACATCTTCCCTGGTCTTCCCTCCCTTGCAGCCTGTTCTGACCATGGGTATTCTACAGGCAGACTTGAATGGTCCACCTGAAATTCAGAATCTCCTTTTAGAGACCTTAGCAACCTGCAATTCTAAGTGGGAGACTTCACCACTCAGAGGGCAAGACTTAGGCCATCTGTGACCAAGAAATGCTCCTCTGTTTGAATGACCATGGATTTATTTAATCTCTTTGGGGTTGAATATCCCTTCCCCAGTAGTACCTCCTTACTCCTCAAGTCTAGCAGGATGTCTAATAGCAACAGACACCGGCCCAGTTCTCAAAGGGACTTCTTATTTCAGGAACCTTCAAGTCAACCCTGTGGGGTAAGAGTAATCCATGAACCTATTTTCTGGAGGAAGAAACTGAGCCTTCAGTAAACCAGCCTTCTTAAAATCCTACAGAGGAAGTGGCAAGGATGGCACCCAACCCAGGATCATGAAATCGGCCTCTTTCGCCAGCCCCTCAGTCTCTTCTCAATGAGGACAAGTCCCTGCATGCTTCTGTATCCCTCAGTGCCCCCTTGCAGGGCTGGACACAGAGCAGATGCCTGAAAACATTCTCCAGGTAAAAGGAGGCCACGGGTGGCAGGATGTAAGGCATATCAGATGGATGAATGGGGCTAATTCCTTCAGGATTGTACAATAGAAATTTATCTTCTACCACTGGCAGATGGGGCTCTGGCCACAGCTCTAACAATGTATCAGGTGCTACTCGTGTGCAGGGCTTTGGGCTGGGCTCATGGAGAACCAAGAGAATGTGTAAAATACATTTCTGTCCCTGCTCTCAACCACTCACGTGTCCTAAGGCATATCCTGTGCATCCCCTGTCCTTCCTGCCCAGTGTCATGACTTCATCCTCCTTGGGTCAAGCCCCGCTCTGTGAGTTTCCTTTGAGAGACCACCAACCTGTAACCAGGAGTGGTCACATGGCCCAGGCCTGACCAAGCATCTTCTACCCATCAGGCTGCCAGGGTCGGTCCAAGAATGAACATGTGACACAAGCTAGCCACTGAAAGTCAGCCTCGGGACTTTTCTGGGGAGAGAAAAGCTCTCTGGCTGTAAGCTGGCTGGAATCTTGGACTCTGGAACGACAGGTCAGTGCGAGAGGAAAGGTAACCCAGGAGAAATGAGAAGAGGGGGAGAAGGAGACAGGGAGAGAGGATGCGGGGGAGAGGGATCCAAAACCACCATCGCTGGAGACCATGGATCCAGCAGATCTGGGGCTGAAATATCCTGACACACGAGCCAAAAAACCAACATTTCTGTCCCTAACTTTTGTATTGCTTAAGCTGCTCCAAGACACAATTTTGCCATTTGTAACTTTAAAAAGTCCTGCCACAGTGTCAAACCACATCAACTTTCCTCTCATCCAGAGGCACCCTCAGGCCCGAAGCTCAACCTTTATCCCCTCTTCCCACAAGGAGCACTCGGCCCTCTTCTTCTCTGGGCCCCCAGCCTACCCCAGCCCTCATGGGTGCTCTGGGTCCAGAAGTTTCTTGAGACCCCACTGCCATCTTTCTGGTAGATCAACTCCAATCCAGCCTCTACATGGTCAGTGTTGATCTCCCCAAGACAAATGATGCAGGGTCATGTTACTTCCTTGCTTAACATCTCTGTGGGCTCATCAGTGCACACAGCAGCTCCCAAAAGGAAGAGCTCCTGAAGACAAATGAGCTGATGCTAAATGTGGAAGGGACCCAGCACTCACACACATGAACTTTCCTGTGCTTTGGATCTTAACATCCCCCAAAGGCCCTTCCTTGCGTTGAAGACTTGGTCCACAGTCTGTGGAACACTTAGGAGGTGGAATCTAATTAGGACATTGGGAGTGTGCCTGTGAGGGGAATATCAGGACCCCAGCCACTTCCGGTCTCTCTCTTTGATTCCTGGCTGTCATAAAGTGAACAGGCCTCTTCTGTCATGCACTCCCACCATGATGTTCTGGGCCACCACAGGTCCAAAGCAACAGGGCCAAATAACCATGGAACCGTGAGTTAAAATAAACCTTTTCTCTTATTAGGTGATTATCTCAGGTATTTTATTACAGTGTCAGAAAGCTAACAAAAATCTATAACAAGAAACATGCTCTTGGCCGGGGATTTAGCTCAGTGGTTTCGCCGCCTGCCACGCAAGTGCAAGGACCTGAGTTTGATCCCCGGTACCAAAAAAAAAAAGAAACATGCTCTTTTTGTTTCTCTCCCAAACCTTTGGATTGCTTTAAAGTTTCAGTTCCATGTTACTATGGCTTTGACACTTCCCTACTTCTTGCTTCTCTTCCTCTTTAATAAACAGAGAAGGCCTTGAGCTCAGAATCTTCCATAGAAGGCTAGAAGTTTAGAGTACTGGCTTGTTCTCCTTGCATTTATTTTTGTGATTACCTTCTATTTGAACAAGTGATACCAGTTGTTCCTTTACAGTCGCTTTATGAAAGCTTTCTTTGGAAATTAATTTATATACATGAAATGTGAGTCCATGTAAGGAAAACAAATAAGGGAAATAAGAGGTGGGACTTGAATATGGTGGTCTTAGTAAACAGTGATCCACAGGATGAAACGTAATTGACTGAGCCACTTCCCTAGACCCCTGAAGATCTGCCCCATGGTCACCCCTCTAAACCCTGTTAGGTTTGCCTGCACCAAAACTCATGTGAAGCTTGGCTACCATCGGCAGTGGTGTTGGGAGCTGGGACCTTACCGGGGGACTGATGTCTTTCTCATGAGGCTGTATTAGTTCTCTAGGGAAGGGATTAGTTACCACAAAGGCAGGCCATTCTGGTCCCCCTTGTTCCTCTCTTCTGAACATGCCTGCCCAACCTTCCCCTTTTTGCTGCCATGTCACCCAACACAGCAAGAGGCCCTTACCTGGTACTGTTGTTCAATCATGTACTTTCTGGCCTCCTGAACTGTAAGCCAAAGTAAACCTTTTTACTTGGTAAAGAACTCAGTCTCAGGTATTCTTTTATAGCAACAGAAAATGGGTGAACTGAAAGACTTGTGACCCCCAAGATAGATCTTACAGAATCCAGCCTTTCTCTACACTGTCCCTTCTGCCTAGATGGCTTTTCCCCATATCTCCTTATCAATCTGCAATAATCTCATTTCTACTTAAAGATTCAAGACTTACTGGGGCTGTCCCTGTGCCTAACTCCTTGGCTATTTCCAGTGTACCTACAAACAATTTCTGTGTTCCCTCAGTCCACCTTTTGTAGGTTGCTGACAAGACAGCCTTCTCTGTGGAGCTGAGAGATCGCTCCTAAAAGATGGGAATGGTCCTTCACCCCCATGTGTGGTCCAGATGCTCAGTCAGTGCAAGAGGAACTATAGGGAAGTTGCTAGGGGATATGGATCTGCCAGGTACAAGCCCCTGGAGTCCAGAGAGTGGGAAGAGAAGCAGTTCTAAGGAAGGCAGGGAGTGATATCCAGGAGCAGTGCCTGTGCTGGGTCCCACAACATAGGCCCAGGGATTCTTTCAGCAGAGAGCATCCTGGGATAGAAGGATCTGGTGGATGCCTGGAGGAGCAAGGGCCTGGTACACCTAAGTTCTCAGCTTGAACCTGCATTTGAATCATCTCAGAGCTTGGTGTCATAATTCTTAACTCCCACCCCATAGAATCTGACTCAGGGACTTGAAGTGGGCCAGGGAGGCTGTTGTTTAAAAGCAGTGCTTCAAGCGAGGCTGAAGCAGGGCATTTGAGGACCACACTTTAAGAAGTACGGAGTCGCAGGGTGCCGGATAAGGATGAAGATCGGTAGGGGCCTGGCAGGTAAAATGTGGAAATTTACACAAACTGCAAAGGTATCTTGAAACACTGTGTTGCTGACTGGATACCAAGAGGCTGAAAACACAGGCCTGTAATCCCAGCACTCACAGAGGCTGAGGCAGAAGGATGGCAGCAAGTTTGAGCCTAGCCTGGGCAATTTAGCAACTTGGTAAGACCTTCTCTCAGAAATAAAAAAATAAATAAATTTAAAAAGCACTGGGAGTGTAGCTCAGTGTGAAGGCCCTGGGACCAATCCCTTGTACTGAAAAAAGAAAAAAAAAAAAAAAAGAGGCTGGAAACATAGCCTTGCTGAGAATAAGCCTCGCCAAGGTTATTTAAAATACACGCCAAATAATTCAATAAAGACATGGCTAATGAAATAGATCGGGACATGATCATGGGCATTCTACCAGCCAAGACCTAAGCAATCCATCTAAAATATAGAATCTCCTTTCAGAGACCTTATCAACCAGCAATTGTAAGCAGAAGACTTCACCGGGCAGAGGTCAGGGCTGGGGCCATTTGTGGCTAAAGAAATGCCCCTTTGTTTGAATGACCAGGCAATCAAATTGTTCAGAGATGCAATCATCCAGAGAAGACAGAAGTCAAAAGAGGTCTGAGCAGAATTGGGTGCAAGTGGGCGAAAGACACTCATGTAACTTGGCCCTTAGAGCTTGGCCTTTGGTTCTGTACAAACTGCTTCCTTAGACATGAATTAAAATTGAAAAATAAAACCATGCGTGGGGGTGGGGTGTTTAAGACAGTACCCAGTGGCTGCCCCCTTTAAAGGTCTGGCCTTCGGAACAATCCAGGCTGGGTCACTCATCAAATGAAGATTGACTTTTATCCGATTAACCGATGGAGAAACATCCTCCTCCATCTTGCAGGAGCGTGCTGTGGGAAAGGCGTTTTGCAGACTGCAGGGAAAAGTTGGGCCTTGGCTTCCCTCCCGCTCGGCCAGTGGAAAATTACAAAGGAGGCAGGGCTGTCCTCGGCCTCGCTCACTGCTGGATCTTCCTAGGCCCAGGAAAACATAGAGTCCCCCCCCCCCCGCCGCCAAAAAGAGTGAGGTTTTACCTACCTGGAGCAGAGAGGAGTCTGGGAGGAGGCGGGGGTGGGGGTGGCGGGGGCAGCGGGGGTGGGGGCCGGCACTGGCAGAGGTGTTGGCAGCTGTCGGTCACCGTGGAGCAGGACTTCTGGGGCTCGCCGTGCGTCACCTGCAGACATGAGCACACCCAAGAAATGCAGAAGAAAGCGAGGCAGCTGGAAGCTGAAATGGGCCCACAACAGACCTCCAGCCAGCTAGGAACTTGGAATTCTTCCCCAAGACCAAGGCAGGCAGAATAGACAAGTCGAAGGGAACGATGCTACGGGAAGCCGGCAGCTTGGGTGAGACCAACCAAGGCTTTATTCCGAGCTCTACTGGGGACTGGCTTTGGGACTCTGGGTGGGTGATCTGGATATTAATAAAGGCTATTGCAAGTTAATCTGCAGGCTTTCCCCATGGTGCAAATGAGGAAACTGAGGCTCACGAAAAAGTGATGCTTTTGGATCACAGGGGTGTCACACCTGGATACTCACTGCATGTTCATTTTAACTGTGCAGTAATCTAAGCACAACCATCTCCCATCTTTCTTGCAACAGCACAGGGCCGAGCCCTGGGCTTCTCTCCAGTCCTAGCTCCTGCAGCCTTTCTGTGACCACTCGGTGGCAAGGTCCTCCCACCTCGGGTGGCAGCCTTACCCAGCCGGACCTCTATCCCCCTGTCTCACACGACCAAGGGTAGAGCCACCTGCTGGTGCTGTCTGTGCAGTGTCTGAGTGGCCTTGTGGGAAACGCACCCCACCAAACCTCTCCATGGCCTGGGGACCTCATGGCCCACAGTCCTGCACAGGGTGACCTTGGCGACCTCTCTGTCCTGTTCATCCTGTGCTCTCACACCCTCTGCTCTGCCCTCGTGTTCTGCTTTCAGTGCCTGGCCTTTCCACATGCTGTTCCGGTGCCTAAAAAGTTCTCTCACCCTTACTGCCTTTTTGTTTTACTACTCAGCTCACCTGGGGGGCTGCCCCCTCTGTGGGAGCATCCTACATCCCTTACCAGACCACATCTCCCTTTTAGGCTCATTCTGTGGGGGCAGAAATCGGTGTTGGTGACTACCTGCATCCTACCTGCTTTTGCCACACAGCTGCAAGCTCTATAAGGAGAGGCCCAAGTGATTTCCTTCTCACTATTATAAAGCAGCTCGTACAGAACACCTAGCATTCTCAAAAACAGGAATAGAACCCACGCCTCAGGCACCCTGGCCTGGTGTTTCTCAGCACCAGTCTGGGTCTCCTCATCTGTCAGCCAGGAAGGGTAGCAGGTGTGGGCTGGGCTCAACCAGTGCTTCTCAGTCCTGGCTGTGCTTTAATGAATACTGTCGCCTGAGCCTTAGCCACAAGGGAGTCAATCAGAATTTTTCAGGCGGAGCTGGGCCTAAGTATTTTCCTTCAGCATCCAGGTGAGAGGTGGGTAGAGCCAGTGTGAGAACCACTGGTTTAGACTAACTGCCAGCATCCCTGCCCGTGCAGATGGCTGTAAGGCCACAAGTCCAAGTTTTGTACTTGTCCCAAGAAATAAGTTGATTTAAAGGCATGAATGAAAGAACTGGTGGTCGCTCCCAACTCAGCGATGGTGAAGGTTAATTGCCTGCCTGTCATCTCTGAGAGAGGGGAAACTCAGAACCCTACTGTCATCGCAACCATGTGCAGCCTGCCTCTGCAGAGTGGTACTGTGAATCCCTTTGTTCCGTGGTGGCAGGGCTGGGGTTGGGGCACCACATGTGGCCAAGATGAAGAGGGTGGGTGATGTCCGCCGGGATGGCAGCGGCAGGTAGACTGATTTACAGCCCCAACTGAGTACCTAAGCGGCCAACAGGCTCCCACTCATGACTCTAGTGTTTTTAAAGGACCACTGACTGCGTTTCAAACCCTGGAAGGCCATCTTATCTCCTGCAGGGAGGAGTGTGGCCCCAGATGGTGAGTCTTCCCTTCATTACTTTAAGGAGCTGATGGACTCCTTACACATCAGGGCTAAATCCACCAGTTCTGCCCCTGTGCAATCACCAGCGCTCTCCACACCGGCCTGTGTGCTCTGGACTGCCACCTTCTCTGACTCGGAGTTCCTGGAAATCTCTGTGCGCCCAACAGCTGTCTGCGGAGGCTGCTTCCCACTGCACCCCACCAAGTGCGTGAACTTGAGGCCAGGCCGGGGCCAAAGCAATTACTTTTCCCAGCCTCCAAGGTGCAACTGACATGAGCGCGACCAAGAGGAGTACTTTGTTTAACCTGGCCCAACGCAATGTCCTGTTTCTGTGAGAGGACACAGAGGCACAGATGGAGAAGAGTTCGATGTGGTGACAAGACAGTGAGGAAAATCGGGGCCAAGCCTGTGTTTTAAAAATCTCTGGGTCCCTGACTCTCCTAGGAAGCCCCTGTGACGGGGGCGGCGCACCTACGGACCTAACCATCCTCTCAGAAGGACCCAATCTGGGCTGCTTGTCCTTTCTTTGCTCACTAGTGTCTCACCGGAGTTTCCTGATTGTTTGGTCCAGCTCAAGCCTATGAGTTCTGAGTTTCCATTTATCCACTGGTCAATTTCTCTCTTTCAAAACCAAGCTCTTGCCCAATCATCCAGGGCAGGCTGTCTTGAACCCCATGGGCCCCGAGTTAGGCCTGCTCACCTGGTGCAGCTTGGTCCCTTGGTGATTTCCCTGCTGTTTCATTCTCTCTGTTCCTCATGCTAAGTTGTGGGTGTGTTGGGGCAGGTGGGTAGGTGAAACTTTGGTGAACAAGTAACCTATCGAGCCCTGGGTGCGACACGCCCCTGGGTGTTAGCCGTGGGAACATACCCCCCTCTCTCCATGAGGACAACCGAGAAGGTAGGCTTATTTCCCACACATGACTGGGATGAGGGATCAGCCAGGCAACCAAGTTGCCCAGAACCTGGTAGTTGGTGCGCATTGAAAAGGTACATAGGGGAGTGGTCTGCCCAGCAGCAGAGGAACATGGGGTCTGCCCCGTCTCCAACCCTGGATCTACTTCGGGATTCTGCTGATTGGTGGTGGTGAATTCAGACCAGCACAGAGGAGCCCTCAGGGCTTGGGAGCTGGTCTCAGCCCCTGGCTTCATTGTTTTCCATCTTGGGAAGTCTGGCAAGGAGAAGAAACTTGCCTCCGAAGTCGCCTGCTCTTAGCTGGACTTGATTAAGAAAGACTGAGCCTATGAGGTCAGTGACTCGCTGGAACCCCACAGAACAAAAGCTGGCATTATCGCTTCCCGGTCCAGCCTTGCCATCACCTGCCTGCCCGCCGTGCACTTGGCCTTTTCTTGGGGCCGAAGTGCTGCCATTGCTGTGCCTGCACAGAGGGCGCTCAGGCACAGGTAGGTCCTGGAGCCACCTGGATTTGGTACTTGTCCCTGCAGTCTGGGAGTCACAGTGCTTTATGCTCCCAGAGCCAGCACCCCCTCCCCCAACCACCACCCGGCTCCCAGCCAATCGGTAGAGCTTTCAGAGCCAGTGGATTCCACCTCCCAAATGGGTTTGGATCCATCCACTTCTCTCTGTTCCCTGTGCTACTCTCCTAAACCAGGGTCCCATCAGATCTGCAGTGGGTAGCACTTGCCTCTCACCTGGGGCCCTCAGGTCAAACAGGATATCCTGTGAAATTTGAATTTCAGATCAACAGATGACTTTGTAGTATAAGTATGTCCCCAACATTCTATGGAATAGACTTATGCTAAAAAATAACCAATGATTTATTTGAAATTCAGAGTTAACTGGATGTCCTACATTTTTATTTGCCAACTCTGGGCAACCTACCATCACCAATTTCTTTGTGCCTTTCCTTGCCCCCTCCTTGAATCTGTCTTTTGAATCTCAGCAGGGCTGAGATTTCCAAAGTGCCTGCCTAGGATGGCTTCCCCTCTTCTTTCACACCCTCCACAGTCACCATGGGCCTCGGGATCAAGTCCAACCCTCCAGACACAATGTTAGGGGCTAAAACAGAGGCCCTGCCTGCTTCTCTCCCTTGGGCCCTCCAACACCCCGTTCTCTCCTCTGGCCTCAAGCTGCTTGCTGGAGGCTTCACTCCCATTTGCATCCTGACTTCTTATACTTCATGTCTCAGCTGAAGCATCTGACTCCTGCACCAGGCCCAAGGCATTTGCTCCTACTGAGCTCTCTCAGCTGCGATCTCCTGTTTAACAACCTCCCTTGGGGCCAGATGCTCAATGCCATGAGTGCAGGACCACTAAGACACTTTCACTTAACACAGGGCCTGACAAACAGTGGATGCCCAATAAATGCAGAATAAATAATCAAGGTGGTAGTGACTAACATAGAAGTCTTCCCTTGGGGCTGGGTAGCTGCTCATCAGTACACAGAGACCAATCAGGCCAGACCCCAGCCTGTCTCCCTGGCAATTGCTTCAGATGGGAGACCACAAAGACGGTGGCTCCTGGCATCTTCTATGGAGACAGGCCAGCACCACAGTAAATTGACGAGACTCCTGTCACACCTAATAAATTTGCCAGCCTGTCATCCTCTTTCCTTGAAAAAAAAGATCATCTGAAGTGAACTTAAAAGGACCCTAAATCACAAAAGTGCAAAATCTCAATTCCAAATACATTAAAGTAAAAAGGGGAAAGGCTAAGAAAATCTGGCAATTTAAATATCATCTGACTTTAATGACCAAGTCCCTTATTGTCCAGCAGCAGCTAGAGGCTTTGGGCTGATTTCAGGGGAGGAACCTGGTGCTCTGGGGACCCCGGGTCTCTTGTCTCATCAATGACCCCGTGAGTCTTAAGATTGTCACAGTGGCCCAATCTGCCTAAATGTTTACCGCTGGAGGAGTCTTCTGGCAAAATGCTTGTGGAAGCACAGATAGCTCTGGGCTTCTTTGTATGTTCAAGAAACTCCTGTGACATGACAGATTTTATTCTGTCCATGTAAAGAGAAGCACATGGCCTTGTGCACATCCTTTTTTCCTCTTCCCTCCCACATTCCCCTGGATTCAGCTCTTCTGCTTAAAAACCAGATCCATTCATTCCCAAACACCTTAACCCTAGTTTGCAGGTCCCTATCATTTGTAAATTAATTTTTCTAGAGCCTCAAGCCAAGATTTTAGCCATTCTATTTATCTGGCTGATTCCTTTTCTAATTGATTTTCATGTAAAATGATATGTATTGAGTAAGAGTACACACACACACACACACACACACACAATGCACGCTTGTGTAAGTACTGCCTTGCTTAAGGATACTTAAAAACTGCTGCTTTTACAAAATTATTTGGGAGGCATGAGGCAGGTGGCAGTAGAATCTTCTATTAGTTTCTCGTAATCCAAATAGTGGAATTCTAGTCTCAAGACAGACCTATCATCACCTTACCCTCCTTTCATGCTAGCTGAAAAAGTCTTAAGGAAGAGAAAAAACTGCAAACAAATAGATATAAAAATTAAATGAGTTTTACATCTGAGCTTCCGCTAGAAAGTGAATGGGGGGAACTAGTCCCAAACCACCAAAGTATTTAGAAGGGACGAAATCCTGAGGACACATAGCTGAGTCTAATAAGTGCTGTTTCACACATTAAACAAAGCTGTCAGTTCCGAAAGGAAAACAACTGTTCGGCAGAGGAAAGGAGAAAACAGGGCCTGGTGCTGGAGGTGCCGGCCAGCTCAGAGCCCCCTTTCTCCATGGGGGTCACCCAGGCCACCATCCAAGCAAGACTGATCAAGCTGGTTCCCAGCAGGGTGCTGTCATGTAGGGCAGCTCTCAGACCAGTCTCACCTCATTCTTTCTTTGCCCTGTTACCATCTGAATAGTCCCTGAACCCCAGAGTGCCAACAGGAGAACGAGAATCTGCAGCTACCTGAAAGAGAGTCCTTCGATGCCCCAAACACTTCTCATAATTCAACCGTGGTGATTGGCGGGAGACCCCACAAGCCAGATGGAAGAGCACTATTGCTATTAGTCATCTAATAGCAGCAGTAGCTACCGATAGTGTTTATCATGGGCCAGGAGCAGCACTTAGCTCATCCTTACTTCCTTGGTCTCATCTAGTACTTATACTGGCACAGTTGGAAGAAGAACCCAAGGCTCAGAGAGGTTAAGTAGGTTGCCCAAGTCCTCCAGCTAGTGAAGGGCAGAGCCAGAGCTCAAAATTCAGAGCCGACACCAACATCTACCCATTGCCTCTCTACTGTACCATAGACTATGTATACACAGGGAAGTACTAGGGAGCATCCCATCTAATCCTCACTCTGGCCCTAGGAGGTAACATCAGCTGGTAGCTTCCTGGCCTCTGCCTCTGGGGACCTAAAGTAAGGAATTCTTCCCTAGGCAGTCCTGATCGATAGACAGGTCCTTCTTATATTCTGCATAAGTGGCCTTGTGCATTATCTGTCCACACCCCCAGCTCCACCACCTGCAGGAAACGTGGCCCCCTCCTGTGTTGAAGAGCTGTTTAGCTCATTTGAAGTTTAGCAATGGGATCTGGTGAGAATTAAGGAATGCACATTCTTGGGATCATTTTCCTTAAGTTTCTTTTCTTGGTGTCCAAATTTCTCCAATAACATGTTACCAACAGACGATGATTCCCAAGCTCTTCTCTATGCTATGGCCCTGTCCTGCAGGCCTCGGACCACAAATGAAGCCTCTTTCTGGACTTTTTCATCTTTTCAGGGCCAGAGTGTAGAGGACTCTATCAGATTTTCTCTTCCCAAACTCTCCCCAGTGTCCATCCGTGTAGGAGCCAGGGTCTCAGCTGTAAAGTGACACTTCCCTCCTCCCCCGGAGGCCTTCGAGCCCCTACAGTCCGCTTCTCTGCTCACCTGCACGAAGCCCCAGAGCGGGTGGAGCGCGCAGTGCAGCAGCAGTGAGGGCCAGCGGCAGCCACGGCGCAGCACCAGGTCCCGGAGGAGCATCTCGGCCCAAGGCGCCCACCGGTAGGGTGAACTGTCAGGGGAACAAGGCTTGGGTCAGCGGGACAGACACGGGCACCATAGCCGCCGCCGAGAATCAGTACACGCACCGGTCCCGGCCGGGAGGGCACCCCCCCCCCCCCTCCGGGGCACCTTCATAAACCAAGCCTGCATCTACTCTCCAGCTTGTACACTCGCCGACTCTCCGTGCACCCCAGAACTCACGCCCTATCCTGGCGCACAACCCCAGGATACTGCGTGCACACTTGGCCCCAGGCACACCCACTGAACCCCAAGGTCCCACAGAAAAGGCCACGCACAACTCACTGTCACTGGGAGGACACCTCAAATCCGGCGGGAACCACTTGCCCTGTGCACACACCCACTGAGCCCCATGCACACTCACCAACTCCTGCCTGCATGCACAGCACCACGGAAAGACTCGCGGCGTGCACCCTCTCTGTCCCCCTGGCCTCACTGCGCACACTGCAACAATTGCACCTCCGTGCGCACCCGCGTTTGCCCCCGGAACCCCGACCGCCCGCTTCCGAGCGTGGGTTTCCCTGCAAGCCTTGATCTCCGCCCGCGCCCCTCTGATGCCCCACGCCACCTTGCCTGGCGACGGCCCCAACCGATCCTCGCCGCGGAGGAGAGCAGTCAGCGCTCCCCCCGCAGCAGCTCGGTTTCCCAGCCGCCCAGACGGCCCCCATTTAAAGCCAGCCGCCTCCCCAGTCCCCCGCCCCCTAGGCGGGGCCTCGGTCCTCACCCTGGCCGCTGCGCGGGCGCCTGGGGGCTTCACATGCCCCGAAGGAGCGCCGGGCACTGAAGCAAAAGTTTGCGCTCCTCCTGGGCCTCCAGGGCTGCTGTGCCCGGGCCCCGGGCGCGCTGCACTCGCATGGGGCGCAGGGCGCGGTGGCTCCTGGCTGCGCCTGGTGGCGTGTGGGGCGGGAGGGGAGGCACCCCGAGCTTGGGGCTGAGGTGGAGACGGAGGGCGGGGAAAGTCTCTTCCAGCCGCCTGGAGCCCGCTGCCTCTCCCCGAAACGCCGGGGTCCCCGCCCTTGCCGGTGGCGCCGCGCGGCTGCCCGGGCGCGAGGTGCCCGAGCTCTATGCGCTCTTTAGGCCGGCCGGCGGGAGGCAGCGGCAAGAGGCGCTTTTCCGGAGCGCCCGCTCGGCAGCAAGGCCTCGGACGGAGGCGAAATAAATAATGCACGAAAAAGGAAAACAGACGTGAGCGGAGCCAGAGCCTCGCCCGCCTCCCGCCCGCGCTCCCCGCCGCCGCCGCCAGCGCCGCTGCAGTGATTCCTCGTCTCCATCTAGCGAGGCTATTGTGTATTGGGCGCTTAATAATTTATTTATTCACCCTGGAGGCTGAGGACTCCCAGCTGCTGGGGATCTTGCCCCTTGCTTGCCCTTTCCCCAAGTTTATCCTGAGACTGGGAGAAGGTGGGAGGATCTGTCTTGTAGAGACCCCCTCTGCTCTCTGTCTTTGCGGACCCCCATTCCTCACAGGCTCCGCGGGTCCCAGGACTGTAAGGTGCAGGCCACCGCTCCGGAGGCCAAGTACTTTGTCCCCCCTGCCCTTTGCAGCCGGGCAGTGGGGGCGTGCCTCCATCCCCCTTCGCATGCCGGAGGGAGTTGCGATGGCCTTGGGGAGGGTCTTCCACCACTGCTTTCCTCAACATCTGCAAATTCCTCTTCAAGCCAAGACTATCAACAAGTCGGTTGCGGGAAGGAGCCTGCTACGTCTCCAGCAGACAAGCTACTCCTCGCTTCCGAAGAAGCTTGGCAGGCGCGCTCTGGTGTAGGGGAAGCGCTTTGCAAGCGCTTTGATTGATGGGGCGGCTGTGGGTGGGGGAGGGAGCTTCCAGTGAGGCCACCCCAGGCCTGGACAATCCTGTGTTTAGCAAGTCGAGAGTACCAGGAGCTCAGGACGCAGGGCAGAGAGTCAGGTCTCAGCTCATTCATCGAAGTAACATTTATTTAGTACCTTTGCTCGGTCTCCAGGGCGCCCTTCGGCCACCCTATGTAAACTCACACTCTATGCACTGTTTGTTCTCCAAACCAGCTTTCAGACCAACGTCTTGGCGACCTTCTTCATGTCAGAGCCCCAGGACGCGATAGATACTCTTCTCCGTAGGACTCTAGGGATCCGGATCCGCCCCTCCACTGGTGAGATCCTGGGGAACAAAGTGAAGGAGGCATGGTCCCCTCCTCCCATTACCTGGGGGTGGGGGCAGTGTGGTGGGGTTCTCTGGCTTTCCATGGCTGTGGGAAAGAGGCCTGGCCTGGAAGAAGAGGAACGAGGAATGGAGACCAGAGGGAGGGAATAAAAGCATCCAGGACAAGGTAACGGGGCAGGGGAGCATTTCAAGCATTTGGGTAAGGCCTTGGGCAAAAATACCCAGTGATTCTTTCCTTGGTTCATTCGTTCTTTTTTTTTTTTTGGTACCCGGGATCAAACTCGGGACCTTGAGCTTGCAAGGCAGGCAGCAGAACCACTGAGCTAAATCCCTGGCCCTATTCATTTCTTAGTGTTCATAAGCACCTATCAGAGGCCAGACAGCACTGGATGCTGGGTACTGATCAGTGAGCAAAACAGATCCCCTCACTGCCAGAGAGGAGGGGTGGGAAGAAATGATTCAGGAGGGGATTCTTTCGTGACTCAACCACAGTTTGGAGACAGAATGAAGCACGAAATGGAGCCATTATTGGTTACCTGAGTTCAAATGACACCGATATTTCCATGCTTTCTCAGTTTAAGCCAGTATTTTGCTCAGACTAGGATGTAAGTCTTTATATATGACAGCAGTCCCTAAGCCCTGCCACTTGTAAATGTTATTTGCATCACATTTTAATTCAGGTCTCATGACTCAGTGAGATAAAGGCAATTGCCCCATTTGGGAAGTCCATGGATGTTTGTGATGTAGCCAGAATCACACAGCAGCCCCTCTGGGATTCAGAAGCCCTAACCCCTAATTAGAGGTTCAAGACTGGAAAGCTTGGGGTGGCATTGTACATTGGAAAGTCTGCATGACCTATTCTTTTTTTTTTTTTTTTTTTTTGCAGCACTGGGGATGGAACTCAGTACCTTCTGCTTGGGAGGCAGGCGCGTTGCCACTGAGCTAAATGCCTGGCCCTGCATTATCTAATCTGGTCTTCAGCATTCCTATACTGGACCTCTATGTACCAATGCACCTCTTGAGAGTCACCTGGCCCTCATCTTCCTGGCCCATCCAACACTGCAGAATGTCACAGCCTCCCTTAGGGTGAAGACAAGCTCCATTGCAGATCTCTCATGCCACAGTAGGACCCAGGGATGTGCTGGCTCCTCTCGCCCTTTCTGGGTATAGATGGTGACCCACACACTGTCACACAGGATCTGCTTACAGAGGCCACTTGGCAGCTCTACTCAGAAATGGAAAGGAGTTAAACTTTGGGGGAAAACTTTGGCCAATGAAAGGCAGGAGATGAAAGGAACCCAGCATACGGATTCCAGTGGTTCCAGTTGACCTGTCAGGAGGTGTCCAGTAGGTGATTAAGCAACTGGCAATGTTTTCTCCAGATATGTGGCCAGCTTGATAATTCACAACTTTGTATTTGCTCCCCGCCTTACTACCACTTTTCCCTTGTTTTTCTTACCCTAGGATTTTATCCCTCAATAAAGTATCAACAAGTGTGTTAGCCAGGTTTTTCCAGAGGAACAAAATCACTAGACTGTATATGTAATTACTAGTGGGGATTTATTAGATTGCCTTATACAATCAGAGACTGGGTAGTTCTACAATGGCTGTCTGAAGGCTGGAGAACTAGGAAAAACCAGCAGCTATTCAGTCCAAGAAGCTAGAAACCTCAGAACAAGAAGGGCCAACAATGCAGCTCCAGTCCTAGGCTGGAGGGCTGGAAACCCCACAGAGAGTTGCAGGTGCAAGTCTGTGTTCAAAGTCTAGAGAATCTGATGTCTAGGAACAATGGCAGCAGCAAAAGATTCACTCACTCAAGAAGGGTAGAGTTTGTATACTCCGGTGAGCTCTCCTCTTCTGCTTTTGATTCCATCCGGGCCCCAAGCCTATGGGATGGTGCCACCCACATTCGGAGGTGGGTCTTCTTCATTCACCTGAGTGACCACAGACCTATCATCTCTGGAAAGACCCTCACAGACATACCCAGAAGTGTGCTTTATTAATTTTCTAGGCATCTCTTAATTTAGTAAGGTAGACAACCAAGATTAACTATCACAGCAAGAAAACACTGCTTCATGGTCTGTCTCCTAAGGAACAGGGACTGTTGGTACCAAAACTGACAGTAAAAAGTAAAGCTTCAAGATGGGATGTTGGAGTTGGATTTCCCATCAACCTATAAGTAGTCAGGGCCCCACTGTTGATGGTAAGTAGGACCATAAATGACATATATTGACATTACTAAAGATTTATCTCCAGCTAATTGGAATGAAGTACAGGTAGAAAGCAAAGTTTTATGAGATCAAGTGGCTACTGTGCTGTTTAGTGTGGAGAAACGGTAATCATAAAAATTGGGAGGGTAATTAAGTAGATTTTTTCAGGTAGTATTGGAAGATTTGTAAAACTGAAGTGATAGGCTCAGGGAAGCTATTTTCTAACTTAAGCCATGCTTTGCAGCAGCTTTAAGGACACTCTTGAAATCCACAAGACAGACTATATTGAAAATTAAACTCAGGATCTGGTTTAAGGATTTCAGAGCTGTAAAGGAGACTAAATGTACAGCCGCATAGGTGACTTATGTCTGAGTCAGGGCTCTGATGGAGAAATTGTTGAACATTGTGATCTGAAATAGACTGATTTGAATGAACACACCTGAACATTTTGGATCCAAAAACTTCCTAAATCTTCTGGCAGATAGAAGCAATTCTTTTCCTCTTGTTAAAACAGAACAGCTCCTCTTGTCCTGGGTGCCACAAGAGCCTCATTGAAGTAGGTACGTTGCAAGATGGCTCTTGTCCCGTGACAATAGCCTCCAGCTTCTCTGCTCAGAGATAACCATAAACAGGTACCAGTAACATCCAAAGGTTCTCCAGGTTAAGAAACCCAGGCCAGGAGAAGAGCTGACCATAGATATCTAGAATGGGAGCTGGGTTTGGAGGAAAATAATGAATGCCAATTATGACCCCATGACTGGCTCTAGCGGAGGGACTCTAGCTTGGTTTAGGAATCCTTCATGTCTTTTTTTTTTTTTTAGGAAGTTATAATGACTACATAAAGAAATGGACTTGTGGGCTGGGGATTCAGCTCAGTGGTTCCGCCACCTGCCTCAAAAGCACAAGGTCCTGAGTTCAATCCCCAGTACCAAAAAAACCAAACAAACAAAGAAATGGACTTGTATCTGCATTTTAAAATTGATGGCATTTTGTTCTCAAGCAGGATCCAAATGTCACAGGAGAAGGGAGCAACTTGGTCTTAATCCATTTTCTACAGCCTAGAGTGGATAATTTATAACAGAAGAGCTTTATTTTGTCTCATGGTTCTGGAAGTCCAAGAGCACTCACTGGCACCTTCTCAGGTTCTGATGATGGCCTCCTGGCAGAAGGGCAAGTAGGCCCATGCAACAGGAGGTCACAAGGTAGGAGAGGAAGCAAGAGACAGAAAGCCAAACTTGCTTTTATAACAACTCTAGGGAAACTACATTAATCCCTCATGAGGTTGGAGCCTCCATGACCTCATTAACTCTCAAAGGTCCTACAACTCCTTAACACTATCACTTTGAGAAATTAAACCTAACATGAGTTTTAGTGGAGATGAACCACAGTCCCACATTACAAACTGAATAGTGCAAGGGGTGGGCTGTATTGGGCCCATTGGTGCACTTCCAGGCTTCACTTGGCTCCACCTCCCTTTTCATGCTGCTTTATGGAAGGAGCCACAGCAGCAGTGGGAGCGAGGCCCTGCCGACTGAAGACATGGAGGTTTCTGTTTCTCTGGCCAATCCCATACTCCGATCAAACTCAGACCATGGGGAGTGGGCCCTGGCTTCCTACTAGCTGTAAGGGGCTGACATACATGACTGGAAAGTGTGGGAGTGTTGACTCCCTAGAGGATGAACACTGATCAATGATAGGGTCTGGGAAGGTCTGGTAGATGATTTATCTCCCTTTCTCTATCCATGGTCCATATGGCTTCTTTCAATGTGTCTTCTGGAGTGAGCAGCTGGCTGTGTTTCCTGGCAAAGCTTTGGCCAGCTCAGCACCACCTCTGATTTGCTTTCTTTCCTTCCTTGCCTCTTTCTTGTATTCAGTCTTTCTAACCTTGGGTTGTATTACCACATGAGCTTTTTTGTGGGTTTCCTTGTTCTGAAAACCCCAAATTAGGCAAGTTTTGAGAGGTTTTGTGGGTGCAGAGATTGTGGACACAGACATAAAACAAAATGGAATAGGATGGCAACCAGGATATTTTACGCCCCTGAACATCTGTCTACTTCAGAGAACTGGAAGAGGTGGCTCCTTCCATACCCTGACAATTGTCCTTAGGAGTCTATGGCTATGGGCAAATTCTAGCAGTGAGAGTTTCATGCTGGTCAACAGCCTGGGCTCTGGAGTGAGACCACTTGATTCTCATCAGATGTATAATTTTTGGAAAATTTCCAAAGCCTTAGTCTGACTTCTTTCCACTGTCTCTAATGGATTATGATAGTATTTACATATAATTAGATAACAGAATTTTTTGGAAGGATTAACTGAAATAATTCACATGACTAACACACAGTAATTGCTCAAAAAAAATCTACCTCTAATTATTTGGAAGGATAAAGGGGCAAAAATGCTAAGCTTGCGAGAGTGCTAATGGGCATCAGAGAGCTTTGTGAGAAAAACATAAAGAAAATTAAAAACTGCTTTTGACTAGAAAGGAGCACTCATTATTAAAACTTGAAATTATGCAGACTATGTTTTGAAATGCTACAAATAAACATATGGTTATTTAAAAAGGGATTGGTATTACCCAGTTGTTCACTTTCTCAGCTTGAATTAACTTTGTACTTTCGTCATGTTTTATAGGGCAGCTGTGAATCTGTCCAGAGAGGATATGAGGGAGGGGATACCCTAAGTCTCTCTTGGGGTTTGGGTAGGACATCATGGTCCTTCTGAGGTTACCCTGCAGTAATCTAAGCTGAGCAGGATTTATCTGTGTAGTGGGAAGATTTGCCCTGGCTCACACTGAGTTAGCTCTCTCCAGGACAATGCATTGGTCCAAGTCTGCAACTATGTAGATGTTTATATAGAGAGGTAGGAGGTAGAGGGAGCCAGGAAGCCCAGATTTTAAACTTTAAGCTATTCACATTTTCTGTGTCTTATCACTCATTTCTTAACCCTAAGAATGGACCAAGGTTTTGGAAAAAGTTGTCAGGTCAAGCTTTCTTGGTAGTCACAGCCTGGCTCAGGGTCATTTTCCTATATCAAGAGAGAGTCCAAACAGACAGAATCCAAGAGAATATTTGGTTAGAACCATTTGGCTGGTCACTTCCTTGGTCAGGAGAGTCCAAATGCCAGCCCAATGGATGGAGCCAGCTCCCTCACCTCCCTTCAACCGGACACCAACATATGCTGGGCCAGTCTGAAGCCAGAAAGAAAGTAATGCGTTCCACTTTCCAAATTGTCACATTCAAATGGAGGAGGAGAAATACTCATAACCCTAAATTTTAAATAAGGCTATTTCTCTTTCTTACTTAAAGCTCCCCAACACAGCCCCAGTATCTCCCTCCCCTGATCCTCTCTTCTCCCCTCTCACTGCACTGTGCCTTTATCTTTGAGCTTCTGAGTTCCTGGCATGCACCTTGTTGTTTCAAAGCTCCTTGCTCTTGTTCGAGCTGCTTCCCCTGCCTAGAATCCCCTCTCTTATCATGAGCGTGGCTTATTCCTGAGCAGTCCTCCTGTCTCTTTTCTCTCCAGTTTAGACCATTATGGCACCTTTCCTAATGGACTCTAACTATGCAAGTTTGCATGGCTTGAGCGTGGTGTGTTCCCCAAGCATTCATGTGTTGGAAGCATGATCCCATTGTGGTTAAGAAGTGGCAAGACCTTTAAGAGGTGGGGGCTAGTGAGAGAACATAGGTCATTCGGGGCATGCCCTTGGAAAGGACTAAGGTAGTTATCGGGGGCTTGAGTTACTTTTTATGAATATGAATTACTAGAAAGAAGCAAGACTGGCCCCCGCCACTCTCTGGCTTCCTGTTATTCTCACTGAGGCTCCTCCCATTAGGACCTCACCAGTGGAGTTACCTGATCTTTTATTTTCAAAACTGTGAGCGAAACAAACCTCTTTTCTTTATAAAGTACCCAACTCTGGGTATTTTATCGTAGCAACAGAAAATGGACTAATACAGAATATGTGTGGTCTGGGAGGTGGCAAGCTATAGTACTTGCAGAAAGAACTCTGATTTTGGTGTTACCTGAATCTGGGTCAAGTCTGGAAAGTTCCCTTAATCTCTCTGAGCCTCAGTTTCCCTGACTGTATATTGAGGATGCAAAAGGGGCCCTGTGGGGCTGTCGTGAGGAATATTAGGAACAATGCCCTTCAAGCTTCCAGCTCAGGGTCTTCACAGAATAGATCAAGAGATCACATCTAACTTCTCTAGCTCTAAGTCTAACTATCCCCTAACTGTGACAGCCTTGGGAAAAGACTCTACTTTATTCATCTCTGAATTCAAACATTTGGCAGCACCCAGTATGTAGCTCTGTAAATATTTGAGAGTTAATAGGCATTATTAATGGACCAGCCAAATGCAGTGGTCCTATGGCAAGGCTCCTCTTTCCCCTCCACTCTTCCTTCTCTGAGTCTTCCGTGCTACTTCTCAAACCCTCAAGCCCAACTCTACATGAGGACCTCAGCCTGGCCATTCCTTCTGCCTAGAAATCTCTCCAATATCAGCAGGGCCCAGTTCCCCACCTCTTCAAATCTTTGCTCAAGTGCCATATTGTCAATAAGACCCAATGCTATGGTTTGAATATCTGCCCTCTGGAGTGAATTAATGCTGTAATAAAATGGGCTTTCCACTGTGGTTCTGCTCCTTTCCCTCTTCTGCCATGTGAGGAACAGTTGTTCCTCCTTGGTGGAGAATAAGCACTGAGGGTGCCATCTTGGAAATGGAGATAGAGCCCTCACCAGACCCCAAACCCGCCAGCTCCCTGGCCTTGGACTTTTCATCCTCTAGAACAGTTAAAAGTAAATCTGTATTCTTCACAGATTACCCAGTCTCAGGCATTCTGTGACAGGAACACAACACAGACTAAGACACTCACCCTAACCACCCTATTTAAAATTGCAGCCCACACCCTCTGGCCCTCATTATTCTCCTTTTTTATTTCCCCCCACCCCAAGGCTCATTGCTTGTAGATACACACATTGTCTTACTCCTTTCCCTTGTTTATTATGTGTCTCCTTCACTAGAGAGGGAGCTCCACTGAGGGAAGGATTTGGGGTTCCTTTGTTCATCCCCCTCAGTCCACCTGTGGTTTTAGCAGCAGTCACAACATTCATTTGTATGCTGGGGTGCCCCCACTTCCAGGGACCTGCTGCAGCATCTCTGCTTTTCTGCCTTAGAGCCCAGGAAGCCCGCTTCACAGGGGGAAATGAAGTGAACTCCAAGGTGGACTGAACAGTGGGCACCTGTCCCAGCCTCCTTTGCAGGGCTGGTTCTGAGACCCGTTCTATACAGTTCCTTCAGGGGTGCCGAGGACTGACCTGACCACGCACAGCAGTAACTGGTTTCTTAACCCCAGCTTACCTGGCTTCTCCTCCATCCCTGCCCCGTTCTCTATGCTCCTTCCTCCTTCCCCTGCTTCCATGCTTATGTCCCACATAAGTCACCTCCTTCAGGTCCTCTCGGGCTCTACTTCGGGGACAACTCAGACTAAGAGACCAACCACAGAGACCTCTTTATTCCAGGAGCCTAGAGCAAGACTTCTCCTGCAGTGGCCTGGTCCATATTTGTTGTGTGAACGAATGGAAAGAGAGACAGTTTACAAAGTTCTATGTTTTGTGTCTTGCCTTATGATTAAATGTTTGGGTGGCTTTTTATTGAAAGGAGAACTTGCTGAATTCTATATCTTCTTGTTTACAATGAGATTTTCACAGAATGGCTTTTGCCTGGAAACCTGTCTGGCTCTGAGCTTTGTAGATTTTTCAGGGAAAGAGGGCTTTGCCATTTACTTTAGCAGAAATGTCAGAAGCATCCGGAAGCCCAGAGATCCACTGCTCGCTTACACGGGAGCTGACTGGCCCCACACACAGCTGTTCTTTATAACTTCACCTCTCTCTGAGCGCAACGTTAGGGGACTGATGCGCCCTCCTACCCCAGAATACAGCTGAGATCGCCTTTCCTTGTTTGTGGCCTCCACAGACATGTACAGAATGTAGGCTCTGGGCACTGGGGAACAGAATTGCCCGACACAGGGTCCCTGCCCTCTCTTCAGGGCCTCGGATCCATGAGGAAGACAGAGAAGAACATGAGCTCAGTGTGGCAAACTCAGGAAGCCTCTGCAGCTCCTTAACCTGGGGACCATGCTACTTTGTGCCCAACGGACCAAACTGACTACGTGCACACACTCTGCAGTTTCTGCCTCTCCTGCAGCTTCCTACACGGAAGACCTTACCTTCTGCCTGCCGGGCAGAGTCTTTGTCACCCCAGATCTTAGCACTTGGCCCAGGCAGCATCTTCTCCCCCAGCTCAACTCTGCCAGGCCGATTCCCAGCTTGACCTCCACTGGCACTGTCTGAAGTCTACGCCTGGAGACTGGTGTGTCTTCCTTTTACTGGGTATGAAAGCATGCGGACTGGAGGCAGTGGATGCAGGAGGAAAGTGTACTCTGTATGACTCTGAGTCTGGCAGGCCTGGGTCCCAGTGCCAGTGCCAGTGCCACCATCCCCTGGCTCTGTGTCCTTGGGCATGCATGCAGCAGAGTAAGAGCTTAGGCTGCACCAGGGAGTGACTGCACCCTGCTGGGCCTTGTGATCCAAGCTGAGACTTCTGAGATTCATTCTGAGGCTAATGGGGAAGTGCTGGATGGTTTCAAGCAGAGTGGCATTAAGCACTTATGATTTATAACAACCACCCTGGTGGCCTCCAGGAGCAGGGAGAGAAATGGCCAGGGAAGGCTGGTGAGCTGAGTGCTAGTGAAGAGGCTGGACCCAGAGTCACACTGTCCAGGTCTGAGTAAGAGGTTCTGCCTCAGTTTCTTCATCTGTTACATGGGATTAATCCATAATACAACTTGTTTTGCTTGGGATATCACAAGAAAACATAAATGGTAATGGGTTTGTGAACTTTAAAATACCATATGAATACCAGCAATGCCTAGAGAAGGGACTTAAGCTTGGTAACACTTTATTTCCCTCTCTGGTAAAAGGATTTTGCACCAGTATAGTGCTCCACAGAACAGGGTTCAGGCTTTTCCTAACTTGAAGGTCTGGCATCTTCAGCATATAGGGATTTTTCACCTCATGGTCCACGATGGCTACTCAGACTCCAGCCATCATATCCATATTCCAGCCAGCAGGAAAAAGAAAGAAAGAATGAAGAGTGTGTTTTAAGAGCACTTTCTGGAAGTCTCAGTGGCACTTCTGCTTGCATCCCATTGCTCGGGCATAATTACACGACTACATCTAGCTGTGATGGAGGCTGCAAAACACATTTCCTAATGAGGGCAGCCACGGGTCTAGCCTAATGTCAGGGAGTCCTTTGCTGTTGAATAAGAGATGGATACTATGAAACATTCAATGCAATTCTGGTCATCTCTTCTAGTGTTTTGCATTGTGGAGTTTCATGTATTAGATTTCTTAAAAGCAGAGTGTATCTAAGTCATAGGACATCGCTGTCGTTTGCATAAATGTTCCCCAAGGTTCCTGTGCTGAAGGATTGGTTGGTCCCCAGCTCATGGAGCCCCTGGGCGGCTGAGGAACTTTGAAGAGGCTTGGCCTAGGAGGAGGTCTGCCGGTCATGGGAGATGTGATCTTGAAGGTAATATTGGGACCCAGTCCCTTCCTCTTCCTCTCTTTTGCATCCCAGCCAGGAGGTGAATAACTTTACCAAGTGTGGTTGCCATGATGTGCTGCCTTACCACAGACCCCAAAGCAGCAGGGCAAAACAACCATGGACTGAAATCTCTAAAACTGGGAGTCAAAATAAACCTTTTCATTTTATAAGTTGTCTGCCTCAGCTGGTTATTACAGTATTGGAAAGCTGACTGACACAGACATTGGACAAGGAGCCACAACTCCAGAGGCAATGTTGCAGGAAGGATACTTCATTATGCTCCATGAGAAGTTCAAAAGGATCCCTGCTCTAAACAGAGACGCTTTCCTTTATGGGAGGCATATAAAGCCTCCTTCTGTTGACACAGTCTTGCTGAGCAAGGACAGAGAAAGCCTCACAGATCTCGAGTTGGAGAGGCAAGAGCTGAGCACCCATGGCAGGAGCTGTTGGGTGAAGCATTAGGAGAGAAGCAAAGCTGTCCTGCTCACTACCAGAGGAGGACGCTGAGCTTTGAGAGTGCAGGAGAGAGGGCTCTAAATCACATGCTGCTACCCTATTTAGATGACATGGGACCAGACAGCCCAGAACACACAGGGATGTCTCTCTGCAGGCCCTTTAGAGCAGGACACTGGAGTGCACACATCTGGACTCCTCTGGCAGTTGCGGCCCACATCTGAGCATGGAAAGATTTAGAAAGGCCACAGAGTAAATGACTCTTTCCAGGTACTTTTACTTCTAGATCCTTTGAAAGCCTAAATCTTACCAGGCAGTTACAAGGCCTGATTCTGGTTTACTCAGAGTAAGCGAAGCAGGAAATGAGGACCAGCATTTACTGGCTGTTTTATGAGGTTCTGAGCATGGCAATCAGAAAGGCAGGTACTGGTATTGTCACTATTTTAAAGGAATCAGGCAGAGGCGAAGTGGTGCCGTGGCCTGGTGTTCGCCTCTGTTATATTGTGGGTGTGGTTTGTCCCCCAAAGGTTCGTCCACATGCTGGAAGCTTGGTCCCCGTGTGGTGGTGGTGTTGAGATGGTAGAACCTGTAAGAGGTGGGCAGAGAAGAAGGCGACTGGGTCCTGGGGCCTAGTGAGTGGATTCATGCTGCTCTCACAAGGTGAGCTGGGCCTTGCAGGGGTGAGCTAGTTCTCACCAAAGCAGGTCTTTATAAAGTGAAGCTACTGCTTGTTTTGGGCTTCATTTGTAAGGGACAATTTCCCTCCCTGTTTCTCTGCCACATTGTGACTGAGCCAAGGGGACCCTTGCCAAAGGCCAGTAACACTCTGTTTGGACTTTCCAGCCACCAGAACTGTGCGTAAGGTAAACCTTCTTTTTCTTGTACATCATCCAGTGTCAGGTGTTTTGTTATAGCAACACAAAATGGACTGAGACAGTCCCCTTGTTGCACACCCCATTTGCCATGTGACTCGTACATCTCTGCACTCTGACTTTGTGCCCTTGTGCCCTGCTTGGACCAATGGCATGCTGGTAAGTCTGTGGCAAGCATAAGCTTGAAAGGTGCTGTACAGCTGGATTTGCTTGTTTTTGCTTCTCTACCCATGGGGAGGGAAGAACATGCCCCACTAGCATGCCAGAAGGTAAAAGACACATGGGACAGAGTCCAGTCATTCCAGTTATCCCAGCTGAGGCCACCTTAGTGCAGCCAACTGGCAGCAAAACCTCAGCTTGTGAGTGAGCCCCAGCCAGCCTGAAGCCACCTGCAGGTGCATGAGCAAGGCCACCCAGGCCAGCAGAACTGGCTTGGACCAGAGTGATCCTCCAGGCACACAGCTAAGTGAAGGTCCCTCCAGCACACTGCTGAAGCTGTGTGGCATCCTCACCGCTGTGGATAGCCATGCAGGAGATCATGTGACTCCCAGGTAAGATGGAGCCCAAGTACTCTGGCTGCATAGCCCACACTCTTAGATCCCATTCCATGCTCAGAGTGGGTAGTTATGGCCCGCAGGCCAAGTGCAGTCTGCATTCTGCTCTTGCACAGCCCATGAGTTGAGAATGGTTGGGATGGGTAAATATTTTTCATCAGTTTGATGATAGAGAATGCTATCTTTCAACCCAAAGTAAGTAAAATATTATTCCATAAAGAATCACATTCTATTCATTAGTATATCTATACTACAGAACACTGTACTTAACTATTGTAGTTTATTTTGAATTTCATCAGTAATAATTCTTAGAAATTTGTTCTTTCTTCTGATTTAAATATCTACATAATGTCTTTGATTTTGGTTTTTATCCTACAAAGTTTAAAATATCTGGCAGGTTTGCTGACTGCTGACTGAACTTGGTCTTTGAATTTGGTCCTCAGGCTAAGAAATGGAAGGTACTAGACCCTTTGAGGTCTTCATAGTCAAACTCAGAAGAAGAATGAGATGCCAGGCCTCTAGTTTCCTAGCCTAGAGCTCTTGACAGCTCTCTCAGGAGTCCAGTAGTAGTTGGATTTGTCCAAAGACCTCCAGATCACCACCTGGAAAGTTCTCGGTGCCCCAGGTCCTGTCCAAGCTTCTCCTCTTGGCCTTTCTTCTGAGGTCGCCTGCTCACAGGAGCATGGATGATTCACTGCATCTTTCTCCAGGTCTGCCCCAAGCTATCTAACATGAATTTGTGCTGTGTGCCTTTGTGATAATTAAAAAATGTGAGCATTTAAGACTATTTGTACCTGAGACGATGGAGACATTCTCCCCCGACAACTCTCACAATCTAGCCTCATTAGGAAGGAGAAATGGAATGGGAGAATCCAAGAGAAAACTCATTTCTTCTCCAAGTGTGTTAATGAGCTGAGCCACAGGAGGCCATGTGTAAGTCGGGCTGCAAGCAGCTGTAAATTAAATTTATTACGCGCCAAGGGATTCTAATAAACATTACTTAAAAATAGCAACAGACAGTCATTTGTATTATGTCATGTGGCCTGGTTATGGAGACACTTTTGTGCCTCTGCTATTAATCAGAGTTACTTTGAGAGGCAGTTGGTACATTCTTTTCGAACTACTGGCACCTTGCACTTAATTAAGATTGTTCTGGAAGAGTGGGGTGAGTCAAAAATAGTCACAGTGTGTATCACTGCACCCTGGAGGCCCTCCTTGCTCATTAGATGATGTTTATTAGGCTTTCCAAGGGGATAAACTTGAAAGAAAATGTCACCTTCTTTAATAAAATCTCAGACCCTGGAAGGTTTGAGCTGGAAGGCAATCTCTTAGCAGAGAGAGTTGCTGAACGTGGGTGGAGAAAGAATGGCAATCACCAAGAAATCAAAAAACAACAAATGCTGGCGTGGCTGTGGTGAAAAAGGAACCCACCGGCAGTATTGGTGGAAATGTAAACCATTAGGGAAGCTTTATTTTACATTTTCACTCCATAGTCCACAGGCTTCAAGGCAGGATGTCATGACAGAGGGGCCTGGTACAGGCCAGCTGCTCACATCTCAGCAGTCAGGAAGCACAGGGAGAAGGGAGGAGCTGGGGAGGGAGATGTGCCCCAGACTCCCTCCTCCTCCAACCAGGCCCCACTTCTTAACAGCAGGTCAGCCATATTCCCTGTAATCCATTCACTTTCCAAAGCCCTGCTTGAGTATCTTGGGGGCATCCAGATATGAACATAACACAAAGCCTTAGTATTTTGCTCCTTGACAATATTGTCCTATTTTATTTCTCTCAAACTCTTCCATTGGCCCAAACTAGCCTCACCCCTGCTTTGTCTCCTGGGTGACTTTCCATCCTTCATACCTCGAAGATCAAGCGCCCGTTAGCTGAGAAGATGTCCTAGACCCCTGTCTGGCTTCCAGAGCCTTCTTCAGGGCTCCAGGCCTGTCACGTTCTGGGACTCCAAGTCCCTGCTCTCCTCAGTGCACCCAAGCGGCCTGTGTCCCCGCCTGGGATGGTCACGTGCAAGGCCTGAGATCATGTCTGGTTACCTTTGCTCCCCAGTGTCTGCTGCATAGCAAGTGCTCTAAAAGTGTCTGCTGAATAAATGAAATGGCTGAGAACATTATGAACCTTGAAAGTGGGGCATACACAGGGTATGAAGGGAAGCTTTCTGTGTTAGTTTGGGTCCCCCTGAAAGCAGAGCCCAAGGCATAGTGTTGGGTGAAGGGAGTTGATTTTGAAGGTGACAGCGACAGGCAAGGAGCAGAAAGGCAATCGTGAGTGCTTTATAGGGCTGGTTTCTGCTGTGGGGCACATGGGGTTCCTTTCCTCTGGGGGCTCCCAAGGAACCGTGTAGAGTGACTCTCGGCAAGTCCACACCGGGCAGGGAAGCTGGGCAGTGTCCGCCCACATCCATGCCCTCTGTGCTTCGTGTTGCCCTCTGTGCTTCGTGTTACTCTCTGTACTTTTGGGCTGCCCCGAGTGTGGGCTGAGCCAGCAGCAAACAGGGATGCAAAGGTGTGACTGGCTCTGTGGGTGGGTTCTGCTGCGAGTCTGGGTTTTGCTCCCACAGCTACAGTCGATCTCAGAAGTGGCTGAGGGGCGTGGGGCAGGCACCGAGAGTGGAGTGACATTTACTCATTTCCAGGTGGGTTCCACTCCTGGGTTCTTTTGTCTTGCCCTCGGTCTCGTTGCTTCATGTGGTGGCCGCTCCTTTGGCACCTCGGTGTAGGAAAGCGTGGCTGGACATCTTAATGCCTCCAAGTCTGGAGTCTAGAGATGGACACAGCTTCTTCTCTTTGGCCTCCGATTCATTTCCATTTTCGGGCCTGCTTTCTCCCTGGGGATTTTGTTTCTGGGAGCCAGTCCAAGATGGCCTGAGAGATGTTTGCCTGCTGGTCCTCATGCACTTGTGTAGTCTCCTCCGGCCCTGGGTGGCCCGTGTCACCAATAGAATGAGTGCAAGTGAGAATATGTGCCTCCCACTAGGTCATGGAAAATACCACAGCTTCTGTCCTGGCCTCTTGGATGTCTTGCCCTGGTGGAAGCCAGCTGCTATTCTGTGTGATCTTTCCAGCAGTTTCATGTAGAAGCCCAGGTGGAGGGACAGCAAGGTCCCCAGCTGACAGTTAGTGCCAGTTTGCCAACCCTGTGAGAGGTCCAGTTTAGATGATAGCCCCCAGCTGACATCTAATGCACCTTTAGCGGAGACTCCAAGCAAGAACTGCCCAGCCAAGCCCCTCCGAAATCCCTGCCTACAGACTCTGAGAGTAAAGCAAATCCCCATTTTATGCCACCGGAACACCAGATCCTTCATGGGAGACCTCAACTTCTGCCTAAAGGGACATGGTTTTCCTTGTGTGGTTTTAACAACATAATCATGGCTCAACATGGACTTTTCCGACATCAGCCAAGACACATCTAGGACATTTCACTCAATCCCATCCTTTATGAAGGCTGAGAGGACAGTGTACGGAAGGGAACTGGGAAGATACCCCAGCATGGTAGCAGTCACTCTCCAAGCTATTGGGTGGAGTTGATCACTGTGAGGGGTCAAATGGAAAATTCATGGCCTAATCTGTGTGAACTTGGCCATGTAGCAGGCAGGGAATCAGGCATGGGCTTGGGGAAGGGGAGGAAGCCAAGGTAGCAATGCCCCACTGGGCTGGTCCTGGGACAGAGCCTACACTCCACACCTTGGAATGAACCTGGAGCTGGTGTGGGCCTGTGTCAATGCCCCAGAGGGTCTGGATCAGTGGGTAGATCTGGCAATGGGCAGCCTCAGTTCTGGAAGTTAGGTTAGATGTGGTCCCGCACTCTGTCTGTGGACACACAGTATCTCCTTATCTGAGGCGGGGGTGGGGGGTGGGGGGTGAGTAGATTACTGGGACCAGGCCCTAGGCTGCTGTAGGGATCTAGGCACATGAAATGATGATCATGTAGATCGCTCCAGAACCTGGCACATTGCTGACCCTTAAGAAGGTGAGTGATGATGGTGATGAGGAGGAGGAAGAGGAGAAGGAACAAGAAGAGGAAGAAGAGAGCTGGATGAGGCAACACAGTTGCCAAAGAAGGCCCATGGGGCCCCAGCTTTCCTGGAAAGGTGAGCATTTGGGAATGGGATGTGGGAACTGGCGCTCCCTTGGGCTGCGTTTCTGGAAAGCAGAACATGAGTGTGTAGAGCAAAAGGAACAAAGAAGTGACGTTTGCCTCCCAGGATGGGCTGCATAGGTATGAAAGAGGATGAGAGGGATGAGTTTGGACAGAGAAGAAGGCCTGGAAGGAAATGAAGATTTCCCAGGGAGAAGAGCACGAGGAGAGATTTGGCTCACATGACCAGTGATGGGTAATGAATGACTCTAGTCTTCTGTCCTGGCTCTTTTCATAAGAAGGTAAGAATGTTTTAGTTGGAGAATTTTAAGAAAAATTTCTGAGGATTCTCTACTCCTTCCTTACCCCTGAAGAGGACAGATCTGGAGCCTCCTCTCCTAAGGTGCTTTACTTTGCCTTCCAGGTTGCTAAGGATTAAATGGGGGGAGTGTGTATAATGCCTGAGATGTAGTAATCTCGTTTGTTCTCATCAGCAGTATTTCTCACCATCTTGCTATCAGCTGATCCGCTTCACACATTCCCTGGAAAGAGCACTGGACCAGGACTCAGGGACTTGGGTCAGAGGGGAGGACTGAGAACAGTTTCCTGTGCGAGAGTTAAGCCTGAGGACACACCTGGTGCCCGGGTCCTTGTGGCAGGAGCCATGAGTGATAATGAGACATTGCTGCTATGCACATGAAATGCCAGTAGCTCATTAGCTGCAAAGCACTGCTGCATTTCCACTGGGCCAAGTACAAGCTATGCTCAATGCAGCATGATCTTCAATTACAGTTTTACAGGACTGGAAGCACAGGGGATCCTGGGTTTGCTGGCCCAGGGGGGGAAGTTCCTGAACTGTTCCAACTCTCTGCCTTGTAGCAGACAGAAATCAATCATCTGCCTAAGGCAATGGCTCAGGGGTCTTGTAGAAAGGCTACTTCTGTTATGTGCAATAAATATGTGTCAGGGACCCAGTGTGAGCCAGGGACAGAATGGAATATACCTGCCCCTGTTCGGAGGACTCAGTCTAGGAGGGGAGGCAGGTGAGAGGCAAGCAAAGGAGGCCAAGGGTCGTGGAGAAGGAGCAGCAGGCTCTTGTGGAAGGTATGACCCAGGAGGCTAATCTCAAAAGCCAGTACCACCCACCTCTCATTAAGCACTTACTGTGAGCTGGGCTATCTATAACAATCCTGCGAAATATTTGCTATTGTCTCTGTTATGTCAAAGGAGAAATGTCCCCAAGATGTTAATTTGCCGAAGGTCTCACAGGTAGAAGAGGACCTGGGCTTTGAGCCCCTGTGTGTACCACAGTTAAGTAAAAGAGGAAGTCAGTAGCAGAAACAGACCTAGAGAGGACTGGATGTTTGATTGACAGATGAGAACATTAAGCTATTTATATTTTCAAGAATTTAAAGGAAAACATGAAATGAAAAACTCTCAGGATGGACTCAATAGCAGATTAAAGCGTTGATGTATTTGAGATAGATCCATATAGTCTTCCTAGTTGGAGAAGAGAGGAAAAGGGATTAGAAAGAAGAAAAACAGTATCTGATTGACCTTTGAGCCACTATCAAGGAATAAAATATACCTATTGTCCTGGTCTATTTTGTACTCTATAGCAGAATACTTGAGACTGGATGATTTATAAGGAGCACAAATTTATTTTTCATTGTTTGGAAGACACAGAAGCCCAAGATCAAGGGACTGCATCTGATCAGGGGCTCTTTGCTGTGTCATTCCTTGGTGGGCGACAGGAGTGTGGGAGGGAGGCAATAGACAGGAGGAGGCTTGAGCAGTCTTACAGCAAACCCAAACTCATGATAATGACATTAATCCATTCACAAGAGCAGGGCTTTCATGATATCTTAAAGGTCCCTCTTCTCTACACTATTCTTTGACAGTTACGTTTAAACCCTAACATGAACTTTGGGAGATACAGCCTAACCGTAATACCTGGACTTAGCCTCCCTGGAATGGCAAAAGAAAATAGAGCAGAAAAATATTTGAAGGACTAGGGCTAAATATGCCCAAATTTGATGAAAAATGTCAGCCGATGAATCCAAGGAGCTCAGCAAACTCTAGAAAGTGACACCAAGAAACATCATAGTCAAATTCCTCCTCGGAGCTCAAGATGAAGATAAAATTTTTTTAAATAGGCAGGCAAAAAAGACATTATGTACAGGGAAACAACAAAAATGAAGGCTGACTCATTAGCTGAAACAATGGCAAGAAATGGAGCACAGTCTTTAGAAAGAAATATAGGACATGATATTTACAGCACTAAACTGTCAACTTAATTTCTATCTCTTTGAAGAATATGGATGAATTCAAAGGAATTGAAAGCTAAGACTCAGAGATATATGTATACAAATACTCACTGTGGCATTATTCACAATCCAAGAGTCCATTAACGGATGATGTATTGGTACTATACCTGTATAACTATAATAGACTATTGTTCAGCCATGAAACGGAAGTAAATTCTGACACATGCTACAGGAATGAATCTTGAAAACACATATGAGATGAAATAAGCCACACATAAAAGGAAAAGTATTGTATGATTCCCTTTATATGAGGTATACAGAAAAGGCAAATTCATAGAGACAGAAAGTGGATTTGAGGTCACCAGATGCTGTGGAAAAGCAAAGTGGAGAGTTATTGTTCGAAAGTTGCATATTTTTTTACTTGAGGGAATAAGAAAAGTTTTGGAAAGACTAGTGATGGTTGTAAAATATTCTGCATGTAATGCAACTGAATTGCACCCTGAAAAACTGGTTGAAATTGTTAATTCTGTGTCATACATATTTTCCCACAATTTTAAAATCTAATAGTGCAATACTATACCAAAAACCATCAAGTTGTACACGTTTGGGTGAATTGGATAATGCAAAGTTTATATTTCAGTGAAAATGTTTAAAAAATAAGGAGGAAATAAAGACATTTCAGATAAATGAAAGCTGAGAAAAAGTTGTCACTTCCAGACCTATGCTGCAAGAAATATTAATGGAAGTTCTTCAGGCTGAATGGAAATAATAGTAGAAGGAATTGCAGATCTGCAGGTAAGAGTGTTAAACACTAGAAATGATAGAAGTGGGGTAAATAGAAAAGGTTAAATTTACTTTCTTCTCTTGTTTTCTTTGAAAGACAAATGACATTTTAAACCAAAAAATAATATCATTGTAACATCAGGTTTATACAGTAGGAAAATATGACAATAATTCACAGAGGATAAGAAGGTAAATGTAATTATACTCTTGCAATGCTCTTAAGCTTGAGAAAAGTTAAAAAAGACACATAAAGTGGTACAAAATTGGTTCTGTGATAAGTTAAAGATAAATATTAGACACCCTAGATCAGTAAAAAGTGAAAAGAAGTGTATCTTAAAATACAGTAGAGAAAAATAAAATAGAATACTAAAAAAAGAGTTAATTAATGCAAAAGATCAGAATAAGAGAAAAAGAAAGGCAAAAGTAAATAGAAAAACAATTTCAAGAATATAGGCCTAAACCCAACCATAACAATAATTATACTAAATATAAATGAGTTGAATGTTCCTATTAAAAAGTAGAGATTTTGATAGTAAAACAGCAAGACTCAATTATATGCTGTCTATAAAACTGCTACATTTTAACTGTCAATACATAAATAGGTTGAAAATGAAAAGAAGGAAAAAGATATATCACACAAATGGTAAACAATAGAAGGCTGAGACGTGGCTATAAGAAGATTAAACAATGTAGACTGCAGAACACAGCCTATTATTAGTGAGGAGGGGACATTTAATTAAGATAAAGAGGTGTATTGGTTGCTTTCCATTAGCTGGGACAGAATAGCTGACAAAACGTAAACTAGGAGAGTTTCATTTGGGCTCATAGTTTCAGAGGGTTCAGTCCATAGTTGACTGGCTCCACGGTAGAAATGATATATTAGTTAGGGGTGTCTAGAGGAACAGAGTCAATATAAATATATGTATGATTATACAAAGGGATACTAGGTGGGCTGACAGAATCATAAGTGGAAGAGTCACAATGGCCCTCTGTGGGATCAAATGTACAAGAATCTGAAATGACTGTCTGTGGCCTGGAGAGCTGAGGATCCACTAGCAATTGAAGGTTGAAGGCCTGGAAGCTCACTGTAGTCACCAGGGCAAGACTGTGTTGGAAGGCTGAAGAAGCTGCATTGGAAGGGTGAAGAAACTGGAGACCAATGTCTAAAGGCAATGGCAAAGACTGGAGCTCCTCCTGGATATTATTCCATGCAGGCTACCGGCCTTTTGGTTGGTGCTGCCCACCTCTGCGGGTGGGTCTTCTGCCTTCAGTTTGCTGGGCTACATGTCAATCACACACACACACACACACACACACGCACGCACGCACTCACGCACTCACGCACGCATGCACGCACACACAGAACTTTACTAATCTTCTAGGTGGTTCTTACTCAAGTCAAGTTAACATATCACAATTAACGATCACAGATGGCATGGTAGAAGGGTATGGAGGAGGAAAGCTGCTCACTCCATGGAAGCCAGGAAGTAGAGGAAGAAGGGAGGAGCAGGGAACAAGAATATACCCTTCCAGGTCATGCCCCCAGTGACCCCCCTCTAATCAGCACCACCTTCTAACAGCACAGTCAGCTATGAACTCACCAATGGGTTAATCCACTGATGAGTATAATCTGATGAGCCACCAGGATCCAATCACTTTCCCAAAGTCTCACCTCCAAACACATGAGACTTTTGGGGAACATTTTAGTTCTAAACCATAACAAAGAATCTGCTCAGCAGAAAGACACGACACTCATAAATGTGTTGATATATAATAATAAACTTCAAAGTACATGCAGCAAAGATGGACAGAACTAAAAAAAAAAAAAGATAAATAGACACATCTACGATTGACAATGCTGTTTCTCAGTAATTGACATTCCAGGTAGATACCAGTCTATGGCCCTGAGGATGAACATGGAATGGGCAAGCTATTATCATGACCCTGCTCTGTGCCAGGCACCATGCTGGGATGGGCCTTTCAATTCCTACTGTGGTCTGTGTGGTCTCGTTTGCTCTTGCCTCCAAGTTTATAGTGTCCCATTTTCCACAGGAGAAAGCTGAGCCCCATAGAAATACAGTGACATGTCACACAGCCAGCCAGTGATTGAGGCCAGGCCAGAACCAGTGCCTGCCCTTTGTTTGGTGTGCTTTCAGACTCCCATGATGCTCTGGGTGTGTGGCACCTGCTTCTTTTCAAAGATCTCACAGTAGCCCTTGGTGGTCGCAGTCAGGGATTTGTAATGAGATTTTATGGGCAGAAGCCCAATAACATTAATTACTCAATAACCAACGTGGCCAGACTGGGAGCCCTGCTGATGGCCTAAGTGTCTTCCTTTGTAAAGAACGCACTCCTGTCTTTGTTGTCCGTATTCTGCAGTGACGTGGCCCAGGGGCTACTGTGCTATATTTTAGGTGCTAAGGAGGTCATCTAGGGGCTGGGGAAATTTTCCTGGTGGAAATGATGTTCTGTTCTTTTCCCACCTCCTGCCCTACTGTTCACTGCTCCTCAATGGTCTCAGATTTTTATCTAATTTCCTTTATTCCAAATCTAGGCATTTTTATTAAGAAGGATTTATACAGATAACAAAGAAAGAACTACTGCTTCCAACCCCAGAAACAAAAGAAATTATAATAGAATGCAAAATACGAAGTCCCTATAGAAAGTCCCTTGCAGCCCACTCTTACCCAATCCTCTGTATACGCTCATAAACCTGGGCACCATGCACTGTTCACACACAGGCTTCCACACTTAGCACACACCCAGGAATGTGCCTGCATACCACACACACACACACACACACACACACACACACACACACACACTGAAATACAGTGGGGATTTATTTCAGTGCCAGGAAGCCTATCGGTTGGCTGGACTTCTACTCAATGAGTTTTTGATGATACCATCACCAGCAGGAAAGTCGTGAATTATTTATAAAATTTTTCAATAATTAATAAAAGCCATCCCACAAAGCTCTGTGGAGACATAACTGTATATAATCCCTCACCACTATCAGCTTGTGAGGTGTGTTCACACAAGAAAGAGGTAAGAACTTGGATGAATCCTCCTGCTTTAATTTAGCTTTTAAATATGCAGCTCAGAAAAAACAGAAAGCAGAACAAAACAGTAACATCAAACAAAAGCAAAAAAAAATTATGCTGCATATGGCCCTGACTCAGCTTACCAGCTTTTCTGCTTTATGCCATTGCAACTGTCAGGCAAATAAAAGGCCATAGGTCTGTCTCCTCAGTTTGGCTCCAGGATTCACTCTGATGGGATTTGTGGTCACTGAGATTTGCCTCTGGCGCTCTGTAGATTTGCCACAGAGGACAATCTCCTGCAAGAAAAAAGGCAAGCAGCTATCGTGTGTGAGCAGACTGGCCCTCTCCAACATGAATCTAAGAAATGGAAAAGCGGTGAGAGCAGAAATGAGATACTACCGTTTGCTATCAGATTCAGAAGGCGTTTTCAGAGTAATAACCCGATGGCATTTTGGTGACAGTGCCTCGGGATGACAGCCCAGGCTGAGATGGCTAAGGAGCAGAAGTCAGAACAACAATTCTCGGAAGCCACTTGACAGTTTGCTTTCAATTCCTGCCTCAAGTCCTTAAAAGCCACACCTGGAACTCTACTTCCAGTGCAGGGACTCCAGTGCAGAAGAGTGCTCAGTGTAGAAAAGACTCCATAGGTAAAGATGTTCACCACAGTGTTATTTACAGGAGGAGCAGCCTGTCTCTGTGCCCAGGTCCCTTCTCGGCTGGTAATCTTCCCCCAGCCAAACGCCGAGGGAGGGACTGAGCTGCCCTCCTCGACTTGCCTGGGAGGAGCTGGGGTCCACACCATCTGCCTCCCTCCTGCTTACGAAGGACTCTGCATGTTTCACGCTTCTCTGCTCTCCTCAGCCTTTGCACTCCCTCCCTCCCCATCCTTCCCAGCAGCACACAAACCTATTCTAGTGCCTCTGAGCTTCAAAACCTCCTCGCGGGCGCGCTCTCCTGCAGGGAGCACCCCACTTCTCTGGTGCTCTGCAGGGGCAGAACCTGCTAAACGCTCACTCTGGTGGAGCTGTTCTTGGTCTAGTCTGCTGCCGCCCACCTCCTCCGTGGCCTCAGCACAGCGTCTTGGCCTTGGCATTGGCTCACCTGTGACCCTGGCCCCCTCGTCTAACTCCCTCCCCCACCCTAAACACTAGACCCTAAACACTAGCAGTGTGTCAATGACACACAAAAGGCCACTTCCATACTGCTAGGTCAGAGCCCTAGGCGCAGGTGTGGATCCGCCAGCTCGATGTCCCACAGGCAGGTTGGCGGGGATCTTAGTCCTTCTGATGCCCGCCCCCAACTCCAGCCGGGCCTGTGATGACCCCACTGCACACTTCTGTGCTTCTGAAGAGCACATAAGGGTTATTCTCCATTCCCTGCCCACCTCGCACACACAGCAATGGGAGTCAAACCTGTGAGCCTCCTCCAACAGCTGCCCAGACATTCTGAACGATGTTTTACACGTGCTCATTTAGTGCCTCCATAACCTGGAAAGGTGACCTTGCCTTGCACAGGAGGAGCCTGCTCAAGGTCAGACAGCTGAGCAAGGGCAGAGTCCAACCCAGACCACCCATCACTGTCTCCGTCCCCGAGGAAGCCCTAGCAGCCAGGCCCTTGGGAAGCCAGCTGGGTCCCAGTCCCCTGCCATCTAGAGTGCCCCGTGTGCCCATGTGAGTCCACACAGCCTTCCATCGATGACGTTCCCAGCATGTCTGGACTGCCAGGCTGGAACATGGAGAGCAGACCCCAGCACACAGGCACTTTGGGCCTGAGCTGTCTTGTCCCTCACTTGAGTCCTCTCTGGAGTAGTTTGAGAAGGAAGAGCAGTGGAGTGGTAGCACCGCAGGGGAGCAAGCCCCAGGGGCTCAGTGAACCTGCAGAGAACTGATCTGCCTGTCTGGGAACTCCCTCTGCCCAGCAGGCAGCTTGCATAGTGTCTCCTCAGTGAGCCCCATCCGTCTACAGTTGGAAGAGTCTGGGGTCTGTGGCTACTTAACCAGAGGAAACTTTAGGGGGCACCCACTGTGCCCATTGCTCCCTGGCCATGGTCTGACTGTCCCCCTGACTGTCCTGCATGCCCAGTTCCTGCTTCCCATTGGGCATGTGGGGAGCCTGGGAACGGGGAGGGAGACTTTCTCAGGAGGTCCAGGTCCTCTCCGGCTCCTAAGGGTCCCTGCACAGAGCTCTCCCTGCCCCTCCCCTCCTGGGAAGGCCTCTGCTCCCCTAGGCCACCTGTCCCTGGGGACTCTGCCTCCTGTGCCCAGCCATGCTCTCTGGCTGCCAGCATGCCTGGCATACTGATTTCCTCCAAGAGGCCTCCCTGCAGCCAGATGGTGAAGGCCAGGCTGAGGCGGTAAGGGTCCCAGGGACAGTGGCCCCCCTCCAACTGTGGAGAGGTGTGGCCCACAGTATGTATGGTTTGGGAATCAGCAGACTTCAGGATGAGCAGAGACTGGGTCCCAAAAGCCCAGGAGTGGAGAAGGGGTCTAGACTGGGTGCCAGGCCATATGGATACCAATCCAGTCTCTACCACCCACCAGCTGTGGGATCCTGGGTGAGTGGTTTTGCCTCTCTCAAGCTCAGTTTCCTTGTTTGTTGAAGCAAGATTGCTTTCACCTTCCTACTGGACCTCTGAGAGGATTAGTGAGGGAGAGTGACAGCAGCCTCCGGCCACACTGCTATGTTTTGTATGTCCACCTGCTTGTCAAATTCTCCTCCAACCAGCTGGGGTTGTGGTTGTGGTTTCTCAGCCTTGCTAGTGGAGAAACTGAGGCATAAGAAGTGATGGAAGCCACCCGTAGACCTAGTAAGTCAGGCCCCGGTGCTGCCAGCTGGCTTCTTGAGCACTGCCCTGGTACACAGCCGGCATGCAGCAGGGGCTCCAGAGGCAGTGACTCCCTTCTCGGGAGCCTCCAGAAGATGGTGCCTCCCAGCTGTGTGGGTGCATGAAGGTGCCAGCCACCGCGATACCCAGGAGGCGGTGGGCAGGGTGGCGATCATTCCCCCGGAGCTGCTACTCAACTGCTGCTGTGGGGATGGTGACAGCCAGGCAGCGCCTGACTCAGCCTGCAGCGTGGGAATTCCCTGGGGGCCTCATGACCCACTGCTAGGGACCCCGAGGGGGCGAGGCTGCCACAGCCACTCCGGAGTGTCACAGAGCTGGGGCGTGGGTGAGGCTCCACCTCAGGGCCCACAGCTCCGCCATCACAGGGTGGTGGGGAGAGCAGTGCCGTTGAGTCTGTGTTCGTAGGAGGGGTGCTGGGCTCTGTGGAGTCTCCGAAGCAGCCCTTTTACTGTCAGAGACTGGAAACAACTGACCCTCAGGTCCTTGGCAGGGAATGCTTGCCACTGTCTCCTGCATACTTCTGGGAACAAGGGTCTCACTACTTGTTCCATCTGGGGTCAGCCCTCCTTTGGGAGCTCTTTTCGGGTGAGACAGAGGCTTCCTCTCTGTGATTTCTCTCCAACTGATTCAAGTCTGCCCTAGGGAACCACTGACCTTTCATTTTATTTTATTTTTTAACAATAGGGAGGAGGTGGAGTACCATGGTGGAGTACTTCCTGTCTTCAAAGCTTGGCTCCTTTTCTTGCCAGCACCCTGACCTGGGACCTCCTGTCTCCAGGTCTGCCCTTTGTTATCTCTGAAATGGGGTGAGGGTGCCCCTCGGGTTTTCTGTAAGGAGTGAGTGAGGTGATGAAGACCTGCCATAGTGAGGCTTGGCGGGAGCTCGATAAACAGTAATTGTGTGGGGTTTTTTTCAGCACTGCAGATTGGGCCAGGGGTCTTTCTTCACACTCAGATGTATCCTCAGAACTTCTTATTTTGAGACAGAGTCTCACTAAGTTGCCCAGGTGGGGCTCGAACTTGTGATCCTCCTGCTTCAGCCTCCCAGCTTGCTGGGATTACAAGTGTGTGCACCAGCCTGGCCAACTATATTCAAGTTGACTGTAGTATCTTTCCCACATAGCAATCCTTCAAAGTGTGTGCAGATCTCAAGTGCCTTCCAAATGTGTTTCCCCAGCTACATATCTGGGCTCAACATGCTTCGTTTCTAGAGCTCTCACCTTCCCGAGTTCTTCCTCTGGAGAGATTTACTCCGTCCATCCATCCATCCCACAAATGTGCATGAGTGCCTGTCACATATGAGTGCCACCCAGAAGAAAATGGCACAGACTCAGCTTCAAGTGAGCTCACTAACTGTAAGGGGACATACAGGACATTCACATCCCCAAAGCGAAGACTGAGTGAGCTAAAACCACAGAGTCCAGAAGCCAAGTCTGGGAGCACGATGAGGGGCCTCAGAAGCACAGCCAGGGGCTCAGGCATCTATGAGGAGGAGGCTGTCTGTAATGTTCCCCATGGTGACCAGCACAAAGCCTCAAAGTGTAGCACTGTGGCAACAATTCCCAGGCCAATAGAGAAGAGCTATAGAGAAGCCAAGGGAAGGGGGCTGAAATGGAGCTGGCTCTAGAGGCAGCTCTAGGTGGTTGGCATTGGGTGTTAGGTGTTGGGTGTTGGATGTTGAGTGTTGTGTGATGAGTGAAGGGTGGTGGGTATTGGGTGGAGGGTGTTTGGTGGTGGATTTGCGGTGTTGGGTTGTGGGCATTGGGTGGTGAGTGTTGGGTAGAGGGTAATGGGTGTTGGGTGTTGGATGGGTTCTGTGATCACATCCTTGGCCTCTGCAGCTCTCCCACGTACACTGAAGGAGACCAGACCTGGGAGACTCCCTGGCCCCTCAGCCCCAAGCCACTTACTCTATGGCTAAGGAAACCGAGGCCAACTCAGGGTCAGGCATGAAGCTCGCTTACATCACTGAAGTATAAAGGGGTAGTCACTTGGAGACACATGGCCCTCATGCAGTACCAGGGCAGCTTGACCGCAGGAGTCCTAGGACTGAGAACCACAGTCCTTCCCCTGTGCCTGGTTTACAGGCTGCTCCCTGAGCTCCAGGTCATGCAGCCACCGCGGAGAGGCAGAAGTGATGCCATCTCAGTATCAAGTGACAAGCTGTAGCTCAGCTTCAGTCAGGAGACAGCCCAGGCCCAATCAGCCATTGCTGGAGAAGGAGTCACTTGGAACAAAAATATCATGTTTAGCAGGCCATTGATGGGGCCCTTAGGATGTGCTGGGCACAATGCAAGCATTTTGTCAGCTTTCTCCCAGCCACCACACGAAGTGTGTGTGCGTTGCATCCGCATTTTACAGATGAGCAAACTGAGATTTGGAGAGGTGACGTCACTAATGCAAGGATGCAAAGCACAAACACAAGTGTGACTGGGACTTGAAGCTGGCAGTGGCTTCAGAGCTCATGTCCTAAGCTGCTGCCTGGACGGCCCACATGGCCAGTCTGTTGCAGCCACGTGGGAAGTAGCAGAGAATTCCAGAAAAGGGGGTGGGAAGGAAGACTGCCCAGTAGTGGTCACCAATGAAAGGCACATGCAGCGGGTTGCTGGCAAAACTGGATTCATTATTTTAGTTTACGGCACCCATGGCCAGACACTGTTCTGCCATCTCCAGAGGTGAGAACTACACCCACTGCACAGGAAGGGAAAGTGAGGCAGATGGGGAGCTGTCAGGCTCTCAGCATGTCTGAGCTGGACTCACATTCTGTGTGAAAGGAGTACTGAATCTTTCCCTGCCGTGAGGCTGTCTATGAGGAATGTGAGTGTGTGTGTGTGAGTGTATGCGCACACATGGGCATGGTGTGTACACACACGTGCAGGCATCTCAGTCACGACTGCCAGTGCTCAGCCTGGCATTTCCCTGCCCACCTGCCTGAGCTCCTCCTACCACCCCCCAGAGTCTGCTTTACTTTGTCATTAGCTTGGCCTTGGGCTTGGAAAGCGAATGTCATCCTGAAATGACAGCTGGCAGCCCTCGCGAACCAAGGCCTTTTGCTTTGAAATGGATGATCCAGGCTCTGACTAAGGACTCTATCAGTGGGGTGTGTGCCCAGGAGAGGTGGTTCTGGCTCAGAGGCATCGCCCCCATCCTCTGCCTGGGCCCCCAAACACCATGTAGGGCTCCTTCTAAGTCCCCGCGTGGCTCCTAACTTCTCAGCCAACCTGGGGTGGGTGCACCCTTGGGCAAAACCGCCACTGTGGATTGTAATTATGTCCTTATTCTGAGTCACACCCCCCAAACAACTGGTCAGGGGTCCATCTGTCAGCATCTGAGGCTCATTTCCTGCTGACACCTCCGTCAAGTCATGCACTCTCCTGACCTGTTTCCTTCCCCAGGAAAGGGGGAGAATAATACTAATATGAATACTTCCTTCTCTGGTCTGCAAAGGGCTCAAGGAGGAAGGACAGCGAAGGGACCTGGGGCTGCAAGAATGCACAGCTGTTTACATTACTCCCACTTTGGTTCTGTGTGATGCTCTCCAAGGTAAAGGGGTCTTCAAGGGGGGGTGGCTGCATGGCAGGTGGGCCAGTGAAGCTCAGACCAATGCGTCCCACAGGGAGGAGGATTTATCAGGCCATTGTCTGAGCTTGTTCTCACTGCTTGCAGACATCCTCAGGGCGGTCTCACAGTCCCACCCCCCGCAGGTGGGATTATTGTCCACAGTTGCCCCGGGGAGTCTCTTCACTTTGGCCTGTCATGGGCCACCCTGGCCACAGTCTCTTTTTTCATCACTTAACAAAGATAGATTTCAGGCAGCAGGAAATACTGATTAGATCGAGTCTCTAAACCACTCTGCTGTCTTCTCCAAAACACTGATGATAGTTTTCTGGGAAATCTCCTGGAAACAGAACTTTTCACTTCAGAGAATGGGCTCCATTTCCCTGTTTAAACTCCGAGGTCTGAGCGTGGTGCTGTTGGAGAAATGTTGCTGGATGGCTGGATGGATGGGAGATGAGAAAAGCGAGAGGGTGGGGGATGGAGGGATGAAGATGATGGATGGAAAGATAGGTGGATGAAGGAGGAATGATGGATGGATGAGTGGATGGAAGGAAGGAGGAAGGCTGGATGAAGGAGGGCTGGAAGGGTGATTGATAGGTGTGGATGAATAGATGGATGGAAGGAAGGAGGGAAGGTGGATTGAGGGATGGATGGGTAGATGGATGGAAACAAGGATGGAGGGATGACAGGTGGTGGGTGGGTGGATGGGTGGATGGGGCAGGAGCCTGGCAGTAAATGAGACACCATTCCTGCTTCAAGGAGCCGACGGCCCGTGGAGAAGAGGCTCATTGTCACAGTGCAGTCCAATAAGAGTGAGCACAAAGGAGGGGATGGCTCATTGTGGGGGCCCAGGCCCCTTGGACAGCAGTCAGACGGGCTTCTTGGAGGAAGGGAATGGATTGAGTCTTCCTAGATGGTCGTGGCTCAGCAGGTGACATTGATGTCTATTCTTGAATACATTTCTTATCAGGCTGTTGTGACTTTTCATTTATTTCTGAGTGTTTTATGGAGACTTTGGTACCCTGGTTTTCTATAGAGAATGAGGTCTGCTATTTCCTTTGACCACAGATTGTTTCTGTGTGGCCCTTTTGGCACCCTGGGCTTGGCACTGAGAAATCTGCCATTGACTGTGGGGTAGCCTTGGCTGCAGGGCTCTCCCTGCAAGAGCTTGAGACCCTCACTCGAAATGGCCTGGTGAATCCTAAGGGCCTGCACACAGGGCTTCCCCTGCTAACTGCAGTGAGCGCCTACACATTCCTCTTACCCAGAGCAGCTATCGCCTCCTTTGGACAGCCTTCCAGGATCACCTCTTGTCACTCACCTTGGCACCCCGTCAGGTCCTTCCCCCTCTCCTCCCATTCATGCTGGGCTGACCTGCAGCCTGGTACCATTACTGCCTCTCCTTGAATCCAACACAGCCTCAGGAAGGTTGTACAATAACTGAAAAAACAAATGGCCAAATGACTAAATTAAGTGCCAATTTCCATGACCTCTCACCAGAAATCCATCCTGGCACAATTACTGAGCCTCAGGTTCCTTACCTGAAAAAGATTTGACTGGATGGTCTGAGATCTCTTTTACTTCTAATATCTAAAATTTGCTTGAAATGTATGTTCACTGTGCTGGGGATCAAGCCCAGGACTCTTCACATGCTAGGCAAGTGCTCTGCCCCTAAGCTACATCCTTAGCTCAATTTGCTTTTTATGCACAATGTGAAATTTAACTGAGTATCTTGTATTTTAACTGACAGTCCTATACAGGATTCAATTTAATTCGTCAAGACATAGTGAATCCCCATTATGAGCTGTTATTGTAATAATCACATTCACCTTGGGGAGCTGGTAGGCATACACACCACATCCCGATCATTTTTACTCTCCACCTTGCCTTCCCTCTTCCTCTTTACCCACCTGTGCATGGCCAGCCCTTGGGCTGTTCCCATAGGCAACCCCCAGGCTCCACCTCCCCAGCACTTGGCCTCCTGGCCCTCTGGGATCTGGCAAATAACACCCCCCAACACCCTCACACAAATTCCCCTGTTTCCAGCGTGCACATGCCCTCTGGGAGGGCCTCAGTGTCTTCCGGGAAGGAACTGGCTCTTCTCTCCCTCCTCCCTTCCCTTCCCAGATCTGTGACTGCTCCAGGCAGCCCTCAAGTTCCAGGCCCTGGGGATGCTGGGGAAAGTGGAGGGCCAGGAGAAGATGCTGGAGGCCAAGGATGACCTAATCACACCCCTCACCACCACCACCCCGGGTCAGTTATTTTTAGGAAACGACACTCACAGAGCGCTCCCCAAGGCACACTGGTGGCGCCCACTTCCGGCAGCATGAAGGTAGTGAAGGTCGAGGTCCTGCCAGCCCTCTTATCCTCCTTTCAAAGCAACTCTCCTCACACCCTCAGGAGGCTTCCTGACGCTTTCTGCCCCCAGCCAGACTTGCTGCTGCCACCCAGTGAAGAGCCTTTCTGGCATCGCCACAGTACCATCTTTTCACAGCCGTCCCAGGGCACAGGGAAGGGCCAGGCTCAGAGTAGGAGAGCTCAGAGAGCAGGCCTTGCCCCACCCAGCTCATGACTCTGGGGCCAGGGTACATCTTAGAGAATTCCTTTCCCTTTCTGCTCTGGACACTAATGCTCAATGCTGACCCCTTTTCTTGGAGAGGTTGAAACAGCCATTGTCTGACAAAGCTACAGATCACCTTTGAGAAACTTCTGCATGATGATAGAGGCTGAAGTCCCAGCCTGGTCTTTTGGGGAAAAGGTGCCCCATGCTCACGGCATGCCTGGACTCCTGCTCCACCAGCCATTGCAGACAGTCGAGAGTGCTTCCTCCATGGCACCTTCAGAACCACTCCTGACCAAGTTTTCCCTTCTTGGACCCCGCTCATACGGGAATGAGGGACTTGCTGAGCACAGGTCACAGTTCTGGTCACAAAGAGCCAGGCAGGCCCAATGAGAAAACAATGAGCCAGAGCAGAGCCATCTTGCCCTGGTGTTTCAGGACCCTGCCCCAAGGAGCAACCCTTGCCCACCAGGACTGTGTCTCTCATCCTGCCCTTCCATACAGGGCCTCCGGGTGTGGCTCCCCCAAAGCCTCTCCCTTGGCCATGCACCTTGTGACATTTACCAACTGCTTGCTTTCTTTATATGATGCTATTCCATCTTCCTCCCATCTCGGGAGGTGGACGTCCCTAGTCCTATTGCACAGATGAGAAAACTGAGGCTCAGATGGGCCATTTGACTTGGCCAAAGTGACTAGCCCAAAGGCTCAGAGGTAGAAAGACGGACAGAACAAGGATTCACTTATTCATATCATCTCCTATTTGCTGAGGGCCTAACGGGTGCTGCCTGGCACAGAGGTGGCCCTCACTTTCCTGACACTAAGGTTCCAGAGGCTGTCCTGGGCCCCAGCAGAGCAAGGGTCTGTCCTGAGGCTGTGAGACAAAAGCGCCACAGGCATCCTCGGACCCAGCTCTAGCTTGTGCCAGGGACTTGCAGAGATTCATGTCTCCTCTCTGTGTCTTGGCCCTCCATCCATCATGTGCTCTGGCGCACAGGCTGCCAGCCACCGGGCTAAGATCTCCGGAGTCACCCTTCCTCCCTTTAATCTCCACCACTAGAGCCAGGGCTGTTGATCACTTCCGTGAGCTGCAGGAGATGATGGCAGCCTTATGGGGCTGTAATTTCCCAAGCCCCCGTCTTCTCTTCCCTCCTGCAAATTGATGGCACAGCACTGTCACCTGCAGGGACTGTACTTGTCATTGGAGTTGCAGCTCCCCTTGGCTCCCCATTGATTTCCTCTCTGGACTCATAAGCCAAGCCCGGCAGGCAAGAGCCGCATGTGTGGGGCCACAGAGGATGCCAGCCTGGTGCCTATGCCCACGCCAGCAGCTTCTATTTGTGCAGGGCTCCCTGTGGCTTGGCTGTTGAGCCCAGGCACCAGCCGGCTCCCATGGCTGGGCTTTCTGAGGCTGGGTGCCGGGAGCAAGAGTTCCTGGGGCCCAGAGCCTTCTGCTCAGCCTTGTGGAGGTGGGGCGAGCAGTTAGGAAAAACATCAGCAGTGAGTTTGTTATGAGTCACACTCTGCTAGACCCTTTACAGATGGCTCCTCATTCCACCTCCACAATGGTGGAATCATGTGACAGAGACACGTCTGGCTCAATTTTGAACACAAGGACAGTGAGACTCACAGGGGCCAAGTACCTTGTCCAAGGCCACACATCTATTAGGTAGCAAGGCTGAGATTTAAACCCTGAGTTGAGATTCTGCCCATGATCATTCCACTCTACTGCTAAGGTGGTCCAGAAGCTTACGGTCTGACTAACATCTTTCAAAGTCACAAGAGACCAATGTATAAGCCAGAAAGTAGGGTTATTGGTTTAAAGCAATTGATCTAATTTCTACAAGGCCTGGAATAATTTTCCTGGTTATCAGGGTTAAACCTGTCATCCACTGGATTTCAGTAGGCACAAGAGCAGAAGCAAAATTATGCATCCTTGGGGAATATTTTCCCAGAAAAGCCAGGTAAATTTTCCCAATCCCATTCATTGCACTCCTCTAGGGGGTGAGTGGATGGGGAGCTGTCACCAGCTGCTGGAGGGAAATTGGTTTGGTTTCCCTTTATCCCTCAGGATACTTTCTAGAATAAGGTCCTGGCCATCAATTGCTATGTAGTGAAACAACCCCAAACCTGATGACTGAACCCAACCACCATTTTGTTGCATGCACAAATTCAGTGGGCCAGGAACGTGGACAGGGCACTGAGGACATGCATTGTCCTCACAATGTCTGGAGTCTCAACTGGGAAGACTCAAAGCAGGTGACTCTAGTGGCTGGGGGTTGGGATCGGACTTGTACACCTGGGACCTGGACTCTGATGCTTGTTTGAATCTGTCTGCGGTGTGTGGTCTTGCCAGCACCTGCTTCAGCCTCAGGAGTTTGACTCCTAAGCAATGGTGCCTGGGGGCTCTGAGAGCAGGGGTTCCAGCAAACAAGGCAGAGGCCGCGAGGGCTTCTGGGAGCTGTCTCTGAACTTACACAGCATCATGGTGGCCCTGCTGTATTGGCTGAACAGTTGCAAGGCCACCTAGGTTCTAGATAAGAAGATACGGGCTCAGTGCTCGAGGGGAAGAATGGCAAGGACTTGCACAAGGAGTTGGACAAGCACAGCTGAATTAACTCCTGTGTCATTTTCTTATTTAAGGTTCAGCCCCACTTTCCCAAGATGACAGTTATGAAACCCTTACTTTGGGCTGGCGACAGCACTTCCTATTTCCCGTGAGGAACATGCAGTTTCTCAGTCGGTTCAGGCACCTACACAACACACCATAATCCTGGTGCCTTATAAAAAACATGCCTACATCTCTCTCCGTTTTGGAGGCTGGGAAGCCCGAGATAAGGTCGCAGCAGATTTGGCATCCTGTTCGAGCTGCTTCCTGGTGCACAGATGGCATCTTCTTGCGGTGTCCTCACAGGGTGGAAGGGGTGAGACAGCTCTCTGGGCCCCCTTTCTGAGATTATTAATTAATGCCATTAAAAGGACTCCACCCTCATGACCCAAGCATCTCCCAAAGCCTTCACCTCTGAATGCCATCTCCTGGGGAGTGAGGATTTCAACATGAGCTTGGGGCCACATAGCATTGGAGCCACTGCAGGCTATCCTGCTCCCCCATTTACAGCTTCCAGCAGAACAATGGGGTGTTCCAATTACCCCCTGAGGATGGGTCAGAGGCACAATCCACGCTCCAGAGCACACGGCCTTGACCCCTGTTGTCCGCTTCACTTTGCTGCCTGCAAACCCACTTTGACCACTTTGCCCCTGTTTCCCAGGCTCACTGGCAGGCCCTGGCTGTTCCCTGCAGTTCTCTGGCCTCACTCAAACCCCCGAATAGAAGTTGGTTTCTTTCCCTCTTGCTCCCAGAGGGAAGTCTTATTTCTGTGTTAAACAGACACCCACTTTCCTATCGTGCTGGTTAAGCTGGCCTCTGATTAGTAGCTTGAGATATGGCCTGAGTATACCCTCCAAGGTCTCTGGCGTTGGAGCTTGGTCCCAGTGTGGCTGTGTCAGGAAGTAATTAGGTCACTGAGGTTCTGCCCTTGGAGGAATTGATGTCACCCTCACAGAAGCACAGCTAGCTCTGGAGGGACAGTTGGCATAAAAAGGAAGCCTGGCCCCTCCTGGTATCTCCCTGGCTTCCTGTCTTGCTGTGTGGCCTCTCCTTCTGGTATATATTCCTATCGTGATGCTGTCTGCCAAGATGTGCCATAGCCAGAGAGGTCCTTGCTAGAGCTGTCATCATGCTGTTTGGATTTAAACCTCTTTTCTTAACTAAGTGCCTAGCCTCAGGTATTTCATTATAGTATCAGAAAACAGGCCACTACAGTAGCTTATTAGATCATTTCACAATTAGAATGCATTATGAAGCTGTAACAATAAAAACTGGGAACAATCCAAATTGATCTTCAGCTGGGAAATGGACAAACAAACTATGATACTTCCATACAATGAAAAATATTCAACAATAAAAAGCAATGAACTATGGAACTCACAGCAACAGAGATGAGCCCTTAAATGCATTAAACTGAGTAAAAGAAGCCAGACTCAAAAGACTACACATGGTTTGGTGCCATTTATATGACAATCTGGAGTAAAGCAAAATTATTGAGACAGAAAATAGATCAAGACCCAGAGGTGGGGTAGGGCAGACTACAAAAGGGTTTGATAGATACAATGGAATATGTTGCAGTCTTAGAAGGAGAGGAAATTCCATCAGTTACAACATGGATGAGCCTGAAGGATGTTATGGTTTGTGAAATAAAACAGTCAGAGAAAGATAAACAGATATGCTTCCATATCCAGAAGGAATTGATTCTGGGATTCCTAAAGATCCTAAAATCTCTGCATGCTCAAGTACTTTATATAAATGGTAGAGGTTTGCTTATAACCTATGTATATTCTCTTGTGCTCTTCAAATCACCTCCAAATTACTTATAATATGGGATACAATGTAAGTGCTAAGTAAAATGGCTGTTACACTGCATTGTTTAGAGAATGTCAAGAAAACAACAAGTTCAGTACAGATGCAGGTTTCCTCTCATATTTCCAATTCATGGTTGGTTGAATCTGTGAATGTGGGCCCCACAGATATAGAGGGCTGACTGGATTAGATGCCATTTATGTGCAGTGTCTAAAGAAGACAAATTCATAGAAACAAAAAGTAAAACATTGTTTTGGAGGGGTTTGGTGGGGCAATGGGGCATTGGTTAACAGTGTAGATACATTTGCAAGATGAAAACGTGATGTCTTTGTGCAACTATGTGAATGTATTTAACACCATTGTTGACTTAAAAATGGTTAAGATGGTAATTTTTGTCACTTTTTAAAAAATCACAATTAAAAATAATTAAGAAGAAAGGCTTGATGAAGCATTTTTGAGGTGATGGAATTATTCTGTAATTAGATTATGGTGGTGATTCTCCAACTGTGGGTTTGTCAGACTCATGAAACTGGACACTAAGAAGAGAGTTTGGCTTGTGGGGAACTTGGCCAGAGGAATAAGTGATTAGAGCTATGAAAGGGGCCTGTGGGGCAAAAGCACATAGGCCCTGGAATGTATGATTAAAGATTAAGGAAGGATTGAAGGAGCAAAGACATGAGTGGAAAACACCAAAGTGCTTGGATTAGGGAAGAATGACAGGTTCAGCCATTGTCCTTACTGTTGCCTGATAAATTGCTTAGATTAACCTGAAGAATGTCACGTAGCAGAGCTGTGTTTGTTCCTTGACACAACTGCTCACCCAAGCAGTTTTTCTTCCTGTATTTCTTTGCAATAAAAGCCCAAATTCCCGGTTCGGGGCTACTCCCTTGAGACTCCTTTATGCTGGGTAATCTTGTTGGAACAGTCCCTCTGGGCCTCTTGGTATTTGGACCTAGTCTCATCTCCGAGTAATCTTTTCATCCTCTATGCTGCCACAGCTGCACCCTGTGACATTAGCTGTATATAAATTATATTTCAGTAAACCTGATTCAGAGACACAAGAATAAACCATGTTCAATTAATTTAAATATTTCTAAATATTTCTTGAGCACTTAGTATGTGCCAGACACCATTCTAGGCGCTGATGGGATGGAGACAACTTTCATGGAGTGTCCATTTTTGTGAAGATGTAATAAAATGCAATGATCAGATGGATTAATGAGAAAAAAGAGATAGTCCAGAAACAGACAGATATAGCCAGCTGTCAATCTATCTAACTGTCTGTCTGTTACCTATCATCTGAATGTAATAGAAGATAAAGAGGGCATTCTAAGTTATAGAGAAAAAGTTGATTATTCATATCATATCCTTAAGTAAATTCCATAGAAAGATTGCTATGTAAAAATATTGTTAAAATGTAAAAACCATAAGGAAGAAATAAAATGTAAACATTTATATAATCTTGGCCTGGAGAAGAGCTTTCTAAGTATGGAACCAAAAGCAAACCCATAAAAAGAAAAGATTAATAGATTTGTCCACTTATAAATTGAGCAGCCTGACATCAAAAACATTATAAATAAAACTAAATGTCAAACAACAATGAGAAAATATTATTTGCAGCATGTATTGTACATCAAGGATTAATTCCTTAATGCATGAGCTAGTGTTATGAATTGATAAGAAAAAGGCAAATATTGTAATTAAAATGGGAAAAGGACATAAAATCTGACATTTTAATTATTTCAGCTTTGTACTTAACAATCCACAAAACAGGTAATAAACATAGTGGCCAAAAAATGTCAGAAATACATTCGACATGACTAAAAATCAACCAAAGACAAAGGAAGACAAGGCATAATGTCTTTTCTGTCAAATGGAGACCAAAGTTTTAAGTGATGATCACCAATGCTGGGAGCTAGGTGGTTCCATGCCTCCTGGCAATAGGGTGTTTTGAGAGAATCTTTCTGGAGGACAATGGAATAATGCGCATCGCACGCCTTTAGGATAATCCTGTCCTGGTGTGAGCACCAGCCAGTGCTCACAGCACTGAGCGTACCCAGAGATCCCTGTGGACTCCTGGCTCAGAGATCTGCACCTTTTGTGGTGCCCTCTGAGAGGTCAAGCTCTGACCTTGCAGTGTCTTCCTCTGCTGGTCCCGGCATGAGCCCAAGCAAAGACTATGCTTTGAATGTTTATTCCCCAGAGTTCATGTGCTGGAAACGTAATCCTCAGAGTTGCGTGATAATGATCGTTGGGGCCTTTGGGAAGCAATTAGGACTAGATGAGGTCAGGATGGTGGGGTCCCCTTGATGGCATCTGTAGCTTTATAAGAAGGGGAAGAAAGAGTTGAGCTAGTATATTTGCTCTGTCTTACCATGTGATGCTGACTGCCATGTTACAGTGCATTTTACATAAAGTACAATGCTACAAGAAAGACCCTCACCGGGTACTGAGCAGGTGAGTGCCATGGTTTTGGACTCCCCAGCTTCAGAACTGTGACCCAAATAAACCTCTACTCTTTGTAATTACCCAATCTCATGTATTTTGTAATACCAACAGAAAACCCCCCACAAAAGCAGGGATTGCCCCTCTCCCTCCACACTCGGTTCTAGCTGCCCCATCTCTTCCCTTTCACTCTCCAAAACCCGGGGCATAGCTGCTTCCTGCAGTACTCAAGCTTAGCCAGCTCAGATCTTTCGCTTTTCGTTTTCTCAACACCTGTGTCAGTCCCCTAATCCTCTCAGTTGAAAATATTTCTGATTTCCCTTTTCTCGCCTAGCTCTGACTGATAGGCTCTTCCTCTTAAAAATCCCATTTCTAGGGATTTATTTTACAAAGCAATCACACGTATATATGTTTTTTAAATGTGTGACATGATTTATTAGTAGCAAAAGAAGTGGGGTCCAAACAATCTAGAAAAGCTAAAAACCCATCATTGTAAATTTGAGTTGATTTGTTTCCCCTAAAAAGATACGTTGAAGTTCTAACTTCCCAAATAGCAGAACATGAACTTATTTGGAGTTAGGGTTACTGCAGGTGTAATTAGTTAAAATTAGTCACACTTGAGTAGTTCAGGCCCTTAACCCAAATGAGACACAGAGTCACACAGGGAAGACAGCCATGTGATGATGATGGAGGCAGAGACTGGAGCACTGCAGCCATGAGCCAAGGTGCCTCAAGGATCGCCAACAGCCCTGGAGCTGGGAGGGAGGAGTGCATGCAAGAGATTTTCCCTCCGAGACTCCCAAGATGGAATCAACCCTTGGTGTTGGATGTCTGGCCTCAAGATTTGTAACAGAACGCATTTTTTCTGCTTTTGAGCACCTAGCGTATGTAGCGGTAGTTTGTTATGGCAACCCTAGAAAATGAATACAAAGAGATTGGTTAAATAGGTGACGGTAAGTCACATAATGGAAATCAGAGGAATGATTAAAATATAGAGCAATATTGTAGAGGACTGTGTAATGCTATGAAAAGGTGTTCATGATTTAAAAATAAAAATTTACATAATTTGAGCCTGTGTTTGTAAGTTTTATAAAAATATATGCATGGTAAGCAACAGCAACACACTTGTGAGGCCATATACTAAAATAATAACATTACAGTAGTTGCATGGAAGGGGAAGCAGTATTGTAAATAATTTTTGTTTTCTTTGTTTTAATGATATTTGCTCCTAAATTTTCTACACTGAACATGTCTTGTTTTTGAACAACAACAACAACAACATCAACAAAGCTGTTTTTGAAAGGTGCTTTTTGTCCTACTCTGATCCTAGCAAGGACTTTAGGAGGGAGCCTGCATTGTCATCACACTTAATGTTCTGTGGAGAAACTGAGGCCCACAGAGAGGGGTTAGGGAAAGGCACTTCCTTCCCGTGAAGGGGACATGTTCATGTGGGGACAAAGGGACATTTCTCCCTCTCCTGGAGGTGTGCTCCATTCCATACATCTAGAGAACAGATTGAGTAACTGTGAGTAGCCGTGATAAATGATCAGAGATGACATGTGGAGAAACCAAATAAATCTCTCAGCTGTTTTTAGCACTCTCTGCCTCCTTTGACTAACACGGCAGAGCCTTAGGCAGCTTCCTGGAGAGGACATTTTGTTGTTTGTTCATAAATGTATTTTACATTTATTTTTAAACTTTATGATGAAATTTTCCAACAGTTGAAAGCAGAGAGGATGGTGCCTTGCCAAGGGCCCAGCATCCAGCCTCAGCAGCTGCCACATCTGAACACATTAGCATTAGCACCACCCCTGCCCCTGGAAAACTTGAAAGTAAATTACAAACTTTGTGTCATTCCATTCAGAAATACTTCCATTTCCGTCTTGAACAGGAAGCAAATGTGCAGATATTTTCTTACCTAACTTCAGTGTCATCATCACATATAGCAAAATGAATTGGAATTCCTTAATGTGCTTGGATATTCAGGCCAGAATCAGAATTCTACCAGGCACTTATTTGGACAGCCCCCCACTCTCAGAAACATCTGGCATTAAACCATCATGAGTGTGATTTCCCAAATCTCTGGGAAGTTTGTTCTGCTTCATTTGTTCCTTCTTGGGTTAGGGCAGAATGGTGGACCCATGGTTCCTCAGTTTCTCTCTACCCACTCTGTTGGTTCTGCTTCTCTAAGGAATCTTAACACAGTACTTATCCTTACAAAGTGAGGTTCTGTGGATAAATCAGGGCAATGGCATTCTCCTGCTCGTAAATCGGATGCCAGTGGCTAAAACTGTCAGTGTCCTCTGTGGTGCTGCTGTTCGTATCTGGCTGTTTCAGAGCCTGGGGCAATTCTTTCACTTGGAGACTTAAAAATAGCAGCAGCAACAGTGAACCATGAACAATTCATTGAGAAAAACTGAGCTGCCACAGAACTGAAAACATTAAGTGTTTGAGAGAGTTCACTTGGACATGAATGTCATGCAGCAAATAACCAAGTAATGACTAATGTGAAGTCATAGCTAAGGTGCTATTCTGATGTCCCCATTCAATGCCTCACCCAGAGCTCATGGACACATGAATACTCAGGAGTATCTGTGGACCACCCGCTGTGTACTGGACATGCCAGACACTGTGGCACAAAGATGAAAGACATTAATTCTGCCTTCTCACAGCCCTGGCAGTGCAAAGACAGACATTAGCTAGACAGTCCTGGCAGGGCAAGGTGTACTGTGAGGAGACCACTAAGGCGTATTGGAAGATGCATTATAAATATATCTACCAGTAGCAAAGAAAACAATGCTACCAGCTGTAAACTGCCATGGGTGGCTAACAAAATCAGTCTCAGAGTTGTGGAAGGGTTGTGTCTTAGAATCTGTGAGGTGAAGTAGTTCTGAAAAGCTTGTAATGGGAAGGACAGTCCCTGGCTCCTTTTTCACCACACCTAAATCCCCAGAGGCTAGAGATTTCAACTCTTCTGAGTGATTTTATTTTGCCCTTACTGGCACCTGTTGTCCAAGTCTTTATTTACATGTGTGTAGAGTATTGCTACTTTCTGATTTCTCAGTTTTAGGCATTATCTACTGACTTCTCCACATGAGGAGAACCCTCTCCCTCCCTCCCTCTCTCTCTCTCTCTCTCTCTCTCTCTCACACACACACACACACACACACACACACACACAGACACACCCCACCCCACCCATTCATGCTACTTGTCTCTCATGTCTCTATAGAATGGTGATAATTTTGGTTAGATTGTTAAGCAGAGTCTACATTATAAGGACCATGCTGAGCTCTGTACTGCTGAGCCAAATAGGATGTTATAAACATTTTCTTTTACTACAGAACATTTTATTTGCCCTAAAATTAATAGTTATCTTAATTATTTTCCATTTCAGTGCTCTCCTCTGTACTCATCAGTAATGTGTCCCTAAAGTCCTTGGGGTGTGTTCAGACACATAGGCTGTTACATCTGCACAGCCTTGTGAGAACTTCTGGAGCTTTCAGGCTGCCCAGGCTGCACTTGTTGCTCTCCAGACCTGCTTCCCAGCCATCCTCTGGGAGCTCTTTTCTCCAGCATCCAGGGTAGTTCCTTAACCTCTTTACTATATAGGGCTGCTCACTTCCTGAGCCTCCGGTCTGCCTCCTTCTTGCTTGCTGTGTTGCTTTGGTGGAATGTGGCTTCCTGAGGATACATAGGAGGTGTCTCTGCTGTGTAACAAATTGCCGCCAAATGAAGCAGCTTGAAGCAACACATGTACAACATTTCACCCAGTTGTCTGCATTTTCAGGAGTCCAGGGGTGACTTAGATAGTGGTTCTGAGGTAGACTCATTCCCAAGGATGCAGTAAAATGGTTGGGCAGAGCTGTAGGCAGCTGAGGGACTGACCTGGGTGGAAGATGTGTTTCCAAGATGGCCACTCATGTGGCTGTGGACAGGAGGCCTGAGTTCTTTGCTAGCTGTTGGCAGAAGTCCTCTGAGCTCCTCCTCACATAGGCTTTTCCTACTTGAGTAGCCTTGCGACATGGTGGCTTACTTCCCACAGAGCAAGTAAACTGAGAGAGACAGAGAAAGGTGGAAGCCGTATCTTTTACAACTTTGTCTTAGAAGAGATGTATCATTAAGCGTGATGCTGCTTTTCACAGACCAGCCCTGGTATATGTGGGAGGGGGCTAGCTACATAAGGCAGTGAATAGCAAGATACAGATGTCTTCAGTCTTAGAGACTGGGCACTCGGGATGAACACATAGAGACCACATTTCAGAGTTTCAACCTCACAACAAACTCAACCCATAGACTACTAGGTATGTATTTGTACCTTGGAAGCCATTTTCTTTTGCATTCTCCAAGCATTCTTCTATCATCTCCTGGGTTCCATTGTTGCTGCTGAGAAATCCCACAACACTGGGCTATTTCATCCTTTTCTCTGTGGAAGTTTTTCATATCTTTTTGTCCCTGCATCTCAGCGTTCCACGAGGAGGTGATGGGTCTTGCGGTAGGTTCATTCTCACCTGTGAGCTGGATGCTCTGCTGGGCCCATCAGTCTGGAAACTCAAGTCTTTCAGCCCTTCTCTATTTCTTCCACTCTTCTATTTTTCTGGGGTTTTTTTTTCCTGCTCCTTTTTTCTCTTCTATGATTTGAATATTGAAATTCTAATGTTTTTTTCAGTACTGTGGATTGAACTCAGGGCCTTCACACTGAGCTATATCCCCAGCCCTTTTTGAATTTTTTATTTTGAGACAGGGTCTAACTAAGTTGCTAAGTTACACAGGTTGGGCTTGAATTTGCAATCCTTCTGCCTCAGCCTCCTGGAGTGTTGGGCTCACAGGCATGTGCCACCATGACCAGCTTAATGTTCTTATTTTTAGTGACTTTTTTTCTTTTTCTTTTTTTTACCTTTTCTCTACTTACTGGGAGCCCTTCTCAACTGCATCTTCCTAGCCTACTTTTAAATTTTCACCAGTGATGCATGTTTTTTATTTCAAAGTACTTTCACTATTTTCCTTGATGCTCCTTTAAAAAAAAAAAGCATCCTGTTTTTGTTTCAAAGTTGTAAGCGCATCTCGGTGGTTGAAAGCAAGGGCCCAGCCAGACTGCTGGGTGCAGGCCATGGCTGCCTGCTTAATGCTGTATAATCTTGAGCATTCCCTCATCTCGCCCAGCCTTCAGTCTCAGCCATAAAATGAAGAGAGTAGCAATAATAGTGCCTACTGTGTTTGCTTTCTAAAGCTTTCATAACAAAGCACAGCAAACCAGGAGGTGTAAGCAATAAGAATTTATTCTCTCATGGTTCTGGAAGCCAGAAACCCAAAATCAAGGCACCAGCAGGGCTGATTCCTGTTGGAGGCTCTGAGAAACATCGGTTCCCAGCCTCTCTCCTGGCCGGCATGGCACTGACTGTCCCTGGAGCTCCTCCACTTGCATACACAGCAGCCCTTGGTCTTCACAGGAGCTTTCACTGGGTCCTCTGCCTCTGTTCCTATTTCTCTTTTCTTATGTGGACCCCAGTCACTGAATTAAGGCCCACCCTAGTCCAGTATGAGCTTTATGATATTTGCAAGACTCTAGTTCCAAATAAGATCACATTCAAAGGTACTGGGTAGGGCTTCAGAATACCTTGTCAGGAACACATCTCTAACCACTGTATCCCAAGAGGTATCTGTAAAGATTATTTTAAGTACTATGTGTTGGATATTATTATCATCCTATCGCACTATTACGAATCATCTCCCTGGGTGGTGCTGTTTTCTCCAACTTTGTCTTTTCTGTTTGTGTTGGCCTCTGTCAAATGTCTGGAGGTTGCACAAGTGGCCCCTGACTGGTTGACCGAAGCCTAGTATGGTGGCAGGAGCCTGTCATGGCAGCCTCCACTTTGATTGGCCAACTTATTTCATCCAGGAAGCCTGAGAACTGTACTTCTAGGTGTTTTCTCTTCAGCCTACCAGGGACTTCTTATCCCTTGTCTGGAAATTAAATACTAGTGGCTGGGGAACTGGAAACCAGGTGGCCAGAAAATCTGGGGCTCTCCACCTTCGTTAAGCAGATTTTACTGAATCCACCTTTGTGCCCTCTCTCATGTCCTCCAGTTCAGAGACCTTCTGTCTTACCCTCTTTGGAGAACAAACCTTCTGGCTTCTGCAGAGATGACGCAGGGCAAATTCTTCTTCCTCTTTCATGAGCCCATCTTCACTCATCTCCGGCGTGTCTGAGGCTGCCAATGGTTTGGTCTTGGGAGTCATTAGAGTAACTTGGGCTATTTCTTGGCTTTCTGTACTGCTGACTAAAGATTCCTGTCTTTTGGATCTGCTGACTGAGTTCATCTTTGCTTCTCCATAGCTTATCACAGTCCAAACATTTGCTGTTGGGTTTCCTTCTCTGCCTACAGCCTGGGCAGATGCTTAGGGGTAGGGTCACTAGATGCTAAAAATTGCTCTAAATACATAAAATGTATTTTTTCACTGAATTCTGGGGAGGAAATAGGACACAGAAGACCAAAGCTAGCTTGCATCAGGTGAGTCCAATAGTAAGAGGAAACACAAGGGTTGGAAGTCGGACAGTCTGGCTTCAAAGCCTGCATTCTTAGTCCCTCTGTGTGTGGCCATAGCAGTGTGTCTTGGTCTTCACTATGCCAGAGGACAGCCCCACCCCTGCTTCTCTGCAAGATGGCAGGTGCTCATAGGTGGCTGTGCTCCTGGGCATAGCACGAAATCTTACCCACATGGTTATCAGTTTCCTAGTGATGAGGAGTCTGTCCCTTTGTATTCCTACCACCATGCACAATTCCCAACACACAGTAAGTTTTTCTATATCTTTGTTGCATGCCAACTTACTGCCAACTTCTCTCCCACCTCTCTTCTTTCCACTGGTGCCCATGACCAGGATGACTACCCCAGATGCTGAAGCTCTGGTGAGGTAGGGACTGGGTCTTACATTAGGGCACAGTTTGAACTCCTATAACAAATCACCCCAAATACAATGACTTCCCTTCTCAAGTAAGTACTGAAATTCAAGCAGTCCTGGTAAATGCCTGGCCCATCTGTATGGCTTGCTGTAGCCAATGTCATGTGAGTAGAAGTGACAATGTTCCAGCGAGGCTAGTCTGTAAGAGGCCTTTCCTGGTTCCACTTACTCCAGCTTTTCATCCTCAGAACCATCTCTAGCTAACCTGCTGACTCAAGGAAGACAAGGGAGGTGGGTCAAAGAGAGTGGAGCTGTACTACCAGCTACCACGCCGAGCCCAGCTAGATCAACGGATGCCCATCCAGTCTGCAGACATAGGAACAAAACAATCCATTGCTATCTGCCATGAATATTTTGTTGTTATGGAAATGATGATCCAGGATGCGGGCAGTTCTAACCCATGAAGTTATTTATCCTGAGACATTAGGATGTTAGTGGTCAATTCTGCCATCCTAATAGGCAGCTCCCATCTGCAGAAGGCACCTGGTCCACACTGAGAAGGAGAAACCCAAGGTAGCTCAGGGTTTGACCTTAGGGAATTGTACAAAGGTGTACATGGCACTTCTGCACAAATTCTGTGGGAATGAACTGAGTCCCATGGCCATGCCTTGCTGCAAAGAAGGCCTAGAAATACAGATTTGTTATGGGCTGAGTTGGGTCCTCCAAAATTCATAAGTTGAGGTCCTAATCCCTAGTACCTCAGAATATGACTCCTTGGAGACATGGTCTTTAAAGAGGCAATTAAGTTTGAAAGAGACCATTAAGGTAGGTCTTATTCCATTGACTGATGGCCTTATAAGAAAAGGAGATAAGGATACAGACAAGGACATGAAGACATAGGGAGAAGGCAGCCAGCCACAAGCCAGGAAAGAGGCCTCAGAAGAACCTAACCTTGCCAAGACCTTGACCTTTGTCTTCCAGCCTCCAGAACTGAGGAAATAAATCTCTGTTGCTCAAGCCGTGGAGTCTGGGATACACTGTAATGGCAACCCGGGCAGTCTAATGTAGGCCATATCAAGTGAATGTGTTTCCCAACTAACTTGGGGAGGAGTGGAGATTGTGTTAGTAAAAAAAAAAAAGGGAGTCTGGAGACAGTTAATGTCACCCACAAAGTCTCACCCATGGGCCTTATCTGGCATATCATGCCCACCTTCCAGGGCTGTATGCCCCAGTCCCTTGTGATGTAGGAGTTCTAACTGGTATCTCTTAGTAGTTTATGCATAGCTAAAGTTGTAATTTTCCGTATTTTATTGCAAGTGCTTACAAATATGACTCTAAGAGACCTATAGGTTTCTAAATTATGGCCAAGGGTCCGTGATTGGTTGTCTTTTCTGGGTCACAGACAGGCTTGTGCTTGTGTTTGACTCATACCATCTTTAACAGGTGCCAGGATTCAACTTAGAGACTCAGCTCCTTGTCTTGCAGCCGAATTAGATGGAGAGACAGGCTGAATGCTGATACAAATGCAGAAGCGAACTCAGCCAATCCCATAGGCCCTGCAGCTGGCTGGGCCCTTGAGTGTTTCACATCGAGGCAAGGGTTTGACAAATCACTGGACACAGAAATGAGGAGTGGCCTAAAGGCAAGTCATTGTCCCTTCCCTTGCCTCCCGAGGACAGAGTCAGCAATGAGCTGTGGTGAGCCCTCAGCAATCACAAGTAACAGCAGCTGGGAGAATGGGTCCCTGGGTCCCACAGGGGAATCCGGGTGGCAAATCAAGCAGCTGCCTTGCCATCTTAGCCGTGCCGATTCTAGCTGAGATTGCCCTAGCCTACCTGTTCCTTTGACTGTGTTCTTCCTGCACATCGCTGGCCAGCTTTCAGCAACAGCTCCGAGAGATGTGAGAATGCCTGGGAATTATCCCCCTGTTCTTGCCAGGAGGAATCTTTTGAAAGCCAGTTTCCTCCAAGTTTCCAAAAGGACCTTTGTCTTCTGTTAGAGGCTGTGGGTGCTGAGGAGGGGGTGGACAATCTCCAGGAAGATTGGCCCTGCTGGCTGGCTCTGAGGCTTGGGCTTGGCTCTGTTTCCTGGCCACTCCCTCGAGGGAGTGGCCAGGACTTCTGTGCCCTGAGCTCAGGAGGGGCTGTCCGAGGCAGAAGCCCTGGCTCTCTTCCCGGGTGTCCCAAACACTAGGCTCTGCCTTTGACTTCCACTCTGACATCACAGTACCATAGACCCTGCGCTGAAGATGGTGAGGCTGTGACCTCCTTGTCAGTAATGCTTGCATGAAATAAAATACAGAGAATTATGACAGAAAGAAACTATATTGGAATAAACATATTAAAATACTGTAGCAAGTAAATGTGTGATGTACTAATGTATGTGCCTCTGTTGTGATTTAGATCTAGAATATCTCCCCAAAACCACATACATTCAGAGACAAGGCTTTGGATGGTAGTTGAGTCATGGGGGCACTATAGGATTAATCCACCGAAGAGTTCAGAACTGAATGTGCTGTTAGGGGTTAGGGTCTGGATGGAAGAGGCAAATCACTTCGGGAGAAGCCTGGAAGGATTTGTCTTCATCCCAGGTCCTCCTTTTCCTTCCGCCATGATGTGAACAACTGTCCCCAACCAATGTCATTCCTGCCTTGGAATCTGCTGACCATGGATTGAAACTGTGAGCCAAGTACAGCTCCCCTCCTTTAAGCTGCAGGTGTCAGAAATTGTCTCATGAACAAGAGAGTGACTAGGGCAGCCTCTTTATCCATGCATTCGTAACATGATGGACAACAGTAATCAGTACCAAGCAGTGGTTAATAACTACTGTTGGTAACAGATATTACTACTTTGCAATATCAAAGCAGTGATGAACAGAAATGATTTTCAGAGAGATCTATGGTGATTATAATGTGATATGAAAATATTTGTGGCTTTTCCTGGTTTCAGAGTACTATTAACGTTACTGTGATTTGTTACCTATTACACAACTTTTCTCATCCAAGTTTATAGACACCCCTGAATCCTTCTATGGACCTCAGGCTCAGAAGCCCTGTTTAATTAATTATTAGCTGGAAGAAATGGAGGCAGCCTTGGAACCAGAAACTGGAATTTGCAATCCATTTGCAGCTCCTTCACCTTCTCAGAGCTGCATAACTAAAGACTGGTGCGATCACTTGGCATGCCTCAGCATGCGGCCTTGGGACGACAATTGTGCATCTATCCATCCACCTATTCATCCACCCATCTACCCATCCATCCAATCAGTCCATCCACATATTCATCCATCCATGCATTATTCATCCGTCCATCCATCCATCCATCCATCCATTCATCATCTATCTATCCACACTCATCCATTCTTGAAATTACTCAGCAAATGTTTATGAGCACAAGACTGTGCTGGGCTCTGGCTAATAACTCAAGCAGATTCCATGTGGCTGGAAGAGGAACACACAAAAAATTACAGAATAATATTGTGAGTGCTAACACAGAGGCAGAAACCAAGTGAGGCAGGAGCAAAGTTAGGGACAGAGGGAACTGCTTCTCCAAAGGCCCCAAGATGAGAAAAGCCCTGGCCTGACAAAGAAGAATGCCTGTGAAGGGCGCCATGGGCCAAGCTCAGGGTCTAGATTTCACCAGTCACTGAGGTTTTCAAGCAAGGCCACGGCACCGTCACTTTTCAGAGGTAGGGATATAGACTGGGGAAGGGAGAGGCTGCAGGCAGGAAAGGAGCTTTAGGACCAGGCCACGAAAAGGGGTGGTGAGATGCACGCTGAGCTACTGCCAGGGTTGGCGGAAAGCAGGGGACAGACACTAGAGAAATTCCTGGAGTAGAGTGGACTGGAATGGACAACCTCCGGGTGCGAGGAGTGAGCGAGAAGGGAACCAGAAGACTCCAGCTCTAGGTACTGAAGTGGGGAGCAGCTCATACCTTAATGCAGGTTGAGGACCAGGAGATGATGGGAGGGAAGGCAATAAAGAGTTGAACCCTGAACTTTCAAAGTTTAAGCAAATCCCTAGGGGATCCTCTGGGGGTGTGACAGCCAGGGAGCTGCCTCCATGGGGCTGTGGATTTGGGAATCATCCTGCTGTGTGAGTGCCATGTCCCCAAGGAGAAGGGGGGCAGTGGGATTCGAGCCCCTCTCCAGCCTCTCAATATGGAGGCACGTGTGCATGGGGCTGCAGATGGTTAGAGTACAAGTCTGCTAGTAAAGATGTTGAGTGTGAGTGTGTCGTGGGGTAAGACAACCCAGGGACAACCCAGCCATGCATTCTAGATCTGAACTGGCCATAGAGAATGTGACACCAGTTCAGAGGAAAGATCCAGAGTTTACTGGGAACCTGGGAGATACTGGTCTCATGAATATATCAGAGAGCACAGATGGAGCAGTAAAGAGTTCTGCTTAAACATCTCCCCAGGGCTGCAGGATGACCAAGTAGGCAGTGTGCTGTGGCCAGTGGGAGCTGTGGAAGGCATTTCAGCCGAGGCTGAGTGCAGTCACCACATCCAGGCTCTGGGTAGCTCTGCATGGAGAGTGACATATGGAAGGCAAAGCAGCCAGTCTCCTCCTGAGGAGATGGAACAGATGCTTGGCCACTATGAATCTTCTGCTGCGTCTTGGCTGGAGCAGAGACAGAGACAAGTTGAGCCACTTGGAACAAAGTTACACATAGATCTGCCACGCAGAGGACTCGAGCATTTCCAGAGAGGGTCCCTGGGACTTGGCTCCATTGGGACAGGCAACAGTCCAGGGACTCAAAGGGGGTGGTGGCCCATTGGGTTGAGTCACCATGAAGACCCATGGAGTGCCACCTCCGAAGTCACCCGGCTGACCTGTCGTCTTGAGAGCTCCTACCATGCCATGAAAGTCATGACAAATCACTTAAAAACAGCTCAGTGACTCTGGCAGCTTCGTTCTGCCTTGCCCTCAGGAGGCCGAGTGGGGGCTGCAGCGGCCAAGCTGGTGCACTCAGTCATCTGCAGCCTTGGGTCTGCTGCTGCTTTGGATTTCTCCAGCTTCCTCGGAGGGTTACTTCATTTGTTTGTGTTGCAGATGAAGTGTCTTTCCCTAGGGACCACGTCCTCTGTCTTTGGCAGCCGCCTCTGCCTGCTGAGGGAGGAGGTGTTGGGGCCAAGTTCAGGAGGAGCTTGCATCTACAGGGCTCTGCAGTCCACAGCAAGCCAGACTTTGGAGCCTTCTAACGCAGGGTGGCACCGCAATAAGCTGTCTCGCAGGGCTTTCAGCCCTGAATTATGTGTTATTGCTCAGTCTCCATGGCTCCGTCATCCTCTGTCTGCCTCCGCCTTTGTCCTTGCCCTGTCCCCGGTCCCCAGCTCTCTCTAGGTCTGTTTGTCCACATCCCTCTGCCTGGCTGCTGCTCTCTTCATCTCTGAGCCTCTGTCTCTGTGTCTCTGCCTCACAGTGCCAACTTTTGGCCACTGTCATTGTCAGTGCTCACACTGAAGATTCACAACCCCTGTAGGGGCACTGGGACGTTTGTGTTTAATTTAACCCTGTGGTTTCCACTTCACTTCTTTGAGCACAGAACTATTTTTCTCCTCCTAGAAAACATTTTCCCAACACCCTGTGGAGCGACCTTCTGTAGGGCTTGCTGGGGGAATTCTGCTGCCTGCCGTGACTCTGTTCCCTGTGCTGTTGCCTTCCAGCTCTCTCTCTTCCTTCTGAATCGCTGTGTCTCCCTCTCCTTCTCGGAAGTTTTCACCCTCTCTTTTTCCTCCCTCTTTTTGTTTCTCTGTCTCTCTCTGATTCATCCTCTCTCTCCTCTGACTGTCTCCATCTGTCTCATCTGCCCTACTCCTTAGGACCACACTGGCCCTGACCAGTGCCCTCCAAGGGTCTGGAGGCCACATTCTAAGTCAGAGTGGGACACCTGGAGCTCTTGGAGGGAAGTTGTCCGTGGGAAGCGGGATGTGCCAGAGGATGGCACTGCTACAGCCCCTGGTGTCCTTCCAAATGGGAAGGTGGGAAGGTGGGGGGGAGGTGCCAAGGCTGTGGGACCTGCCTGAGCCCCACAGGATGACGCTGACATTGCAGGGATCAGCCCAGGCCACGCAGGCCAAGGATTAACATGGACATGAGGAAAGAGGGCTGGAATTGGGCTTTGAAAGTACTTGGTTAATTTTCTTCCTGTCTATAGTTTACTTCTCTTTCTCATTTCTTTGTCCTCCGCCTCCCTCTTTATCTTCTGTCCAAGGCCCTTCTTCCTCTACCTTGGTCTTCAGAGCAGGATGGGAACTTCCTTTGCTGTCTGTGAACCCTTCCTGGTAAGGCCTGGCATTTGTCCCATGCCTTAGACATCACCTTGCACCTTCTCAGGTGCCGCTGGGATGAGCTGTGAGAGAGCAATCCTGTTCCCATTTCACACAGGAGAAAATCAGGGCCCCCTGGGGGTGGTAAGTGACTTGTCCAACATCGTGAAGCTCACATCAGCTGATGCCTGGTTCACACGTTTCAACCACCTCCTGGGTGCCTGAACTCCTGGGTGTGGCTTTATGTGCCGTTTCCCAAGCCACTATCCTGGCTCAGGTCCTTTCTGCTATGACTTCTGGAAAGAAGAGGTTGGTGGACACAGAGCCACCGGGTTTCCCAGGCCACTGGGTAGGGTCTCACCCGAACCCAAGCTGCCCTGGAGCTGGGACTCTAGGGTGGGGATGTGACTTGGCCCTGCAGGTCCTTTGCTGACCTGTCTTCTTTTCCTCCATCTTTGACCAGATGATGCCAGGAGGAGCTAGAAGGAAGAAGCTGGCCTGGGCACAAATCTTTTGGATCCTGGAACACGACTGTCAGCGACTTTGGAGGCAGGTGAATTTCCAATCCCGTCTTACATAAGGAAACACAAAGTTCATATTTCCAGACATAACGGGAGGCTGTTTCTCAGCTGTCACTGGCCATCAGTCAGGGCAGAATGAGGACAAGTGCAGACAGCCGGACAGGACAGGAGGAAGGAGCGGAGGGAGGGCCGGGCTGCCAGCCTCACAGGTTGGCACGGACTCCAGCCTCTCGTGGTAGCAAGGCTCTGGGCAGAGGACACCATGCCAAGCAGCAGAAATGTCATCCCGGTTCCCCACACGGCAGCCCCTGGGAAGCAGGGATCCTAACTCTGGTCCGGAGAAGACAGAAGAGAGGTTGGGATAACAAGTCCCCCAAACCCCTTGTCAGGAGTTTGAACACCAAGCCCGCCCTCTTCTGCTGAGCAGCTCTCGCTCAGGAGGTGACGGTGCTTCGATCCTGGGGCCTTTTGAGCCATGAGCTCATGCACACTCATTGGGGTGTTGGCTAAGTGGTCAGAAAGCTGCAGACAGGGTTGGACTAAATGACTTTGGTCTCAGGAGCTTCAGACTCTGAGCACCCTCAACTCAGACCAGCAGTGTGGTCAGAGCCAGGCGTGTTGGCCATAGGGAGAGAAGAAATAGCCTGGGTCCCCTGCAAAGAGCAGAAGGAGCAAACAGGAAAGGAAAAGGAATGACTGGAATCTGACAGTGCAGCGTCATCTGTCACAGAAAGAATCTGGAAGAGCTCATGCCTGTCAAGAGGAGTCTAAAGAAACAATAGGAAAAAGACCTTGAGATCATTCTGAGACTGACAGGCCAAGAAATCTCATTTTGTGACAAAAGTGAGCTGCAGAAGAAGGTGGGCACGAGGGGATCATTTCTGCGGAAAGATACAAAACGCAAAGCCTCCCATTTCAGTATGTAGATGTGAAAGAAGATCAATGCACCCCAAGAGATCTGGAAAGAGACACCCCAAACTAGTGGTGGGGTTTCCTCCAGGGAAGGGCTGAGATGATGGGAGGGCACAGTATGAAGGGTCATGGCGGGGAGGAGAGGGAGTTTTGATTAATCTCCAGTTTGAATTGCTGACAGCAAAAATGTAACTTTGTGTTTCTTGAGCAATTAAGAATAATTGCGTAAGTAAATAAGAGAAGTGCAGATGTGCTTTGTGGATAATTAAGGCTGAGGGTGCCGATGATTTGACTGATTGAGCCAGTAAACATTAAGATGTATGTGTCCTCTGGGACAAGACCTGTGCTAGTGGTTGTAGAGATGAAATAGGGAGATTCTGTTCCCAAGAAGCTTAGGATCCAAGGAGGAAGATAAATTGCAAACCAAAATGATAATCACAGAGCAGTCATTGCCAGAACTTGTCTAGATTAAGATCACATTTGAGTGGGGCTCTGAAGGATGAATAGGAGTCTGTCTAAGGAGGGCCATAACCAGCTTTCCAGCCAGCTCTCCTTCCTCCTAGAACTAACACACCTGCAGACCTGTGTGAAGACACCAGATTCTAGTCTGACTCATCCCCATGCCACATGTCCCCATGATCCTGTTTCCTGTTGCGAGAAGAGGGAAGGAGGTGACTTCTATCCTGCCAAATCTCCAGGATCATGATGAAGATCAAGTGGAATAACACTTGGAATAATGCTTCATAAACCAAGAAGCACAAAGTATTATTTAGAATCCAGTCTTGCTTCTAGAAGCTCGGTCAGCTGCCCAAACAGGAAAATTACATTTCAAAGATGCTCTGAATTTCCCTCCCCCGTCCCCAGGCCTTTGTCAGCCAAGGGCAGGCTAAATCCCCCTGGCCTGTCCTTTCCAGAGAGGTAAAGGCTGCCGGGAGAGGAGGGGAAGGTGCAGGAAAGGGAGGAGATGACTTCCTCACAGCCCCGGGTCACAAGGACCATTGGCCTCTTCAGCCAGTTTGGGGCTGGGCTGGCCCAGCCTTGGAGTCAGTACATAGGACTCTTTTTGCTCTCAGACTTGGCTGTTTTCTGCTTTTCCCCCCACCTTGCCAAAGAAGCCAGCTCTTGGAAGATTCTGTAGCTTTTCCATCCTGCAGAGGCGAGTGCTGGTCTTCCCTGGGGACACCTAGGGTCCTTGTGCTGACATGGCCATGGTCACTGCCCCTCAAAGCCTGGCATGCAAACAGGGGCACCATTCAGAGCTCCCCAGGGCCTTTGACATTATCAGGATCAGTTGAAGGGAAGAGCCTCTGCCAGGCTCAAGCTGACAGCGGTGGTGTTCAGTGGCAAGTGGCAGCAGGGGGCTGCAGGACTCTGCTGAGTCTGGGTTCCTGGGGACCAAGGCTGCACCTAATTTGTCACTGCATGCTCAGGACCCAGCCTGGGTGCTGGCATAGGCAGGTGCTCAGAACGTGCCTACTTCCTACTTCTGATCTTAGCCCAGGTAGGCTGAGACTGGCTGCCCCTTCCCATGCCTTCCACCAGTAAAACACACATCAAATTAATGAACCGGTTCTCCCAGTGCTAGGAAATCTACCACACTTTAATGAAATCCAATTAGTGCCTCCACTGTGAAGCACAGACTAGAAGATGCTGAACAAGGACATGCCTGTTCCAGTCATCCAGAGGTGTCTTCCCCACCTCCATCACCCTTCCAGAAACAGTACTGCCACGCGTTTCAGCATCTTTTGTCTCCAAATGAACATCTGCTTCCAAGCTTTCCCAGCCTCGGACTTCTTCCAGTGGGAGGGTGCTCCTGCACTTTTCATCCACTCACTCCCCTTCCCGTTCTTCTACTTACTCTTTTTCCTTCCCACCCACAAATCCACCCAATCTCCAGCCCTTCTGTCTGACATTCATTCATTTACTCGCCTGATATATCCACTCAAACACCCACTTCCCCATCATCCCATTCAGCCACTACCCCACGGTCCATTTGCCTGTCTACCCACCTATCCACCCATCATCTCCCCATCCGTTCACCATCCATCCACCCATCTGCTCACCATTCATCCATCCACCCATCCACTCACCACCCATCCATCCGTCTACCCATCCACTATCCATCCATTTGTCCATACAAATGCACACCCTAAAAATTTCCTCGAGGACCTACTTTACGTGAAGTCCTTTGTCCAGCACTAGGGAAACCATAGTGAACAAGAATTCAATTCCTTCTCTGGAGAAGCTTCTCTCTAGCAAGAGAAAATTGATATACAGCATTGTGGTCAAGAATGAGGACAGGGCAAGGGATTTAGCTCCTGCCTCGCAAATGCAAGGTCCTGAGTTTGATCCC
>NW_004624734.1:10278774-10413275 GCF_000247695.1 Heterocephalus glaber
AAAAAAAAAAAAAAAAAAAGAATGAGGACAAATTGCTTACCTTCTGTGTGCCTCAGGTCCCTCATTGCAAATACTAATCACCTTGAGCAATTGGTGTGAAAATTAAATGAGAAAATTCATGCAAAGTGCTTAGCATGAACCCTGGTGTAAATATTTCTCCACAAGTGATCAATAACATTGTTATATATAGTATTGATCCTGTGATCATTATCATTCATTCCCTCATATATTAATTATAGGATGTAATCACTTATGAATTTAATACTTCACACATCCATGAATATTTATTGAGTCTCTACTGCATATCCTGGCCTGTGTTAAGTTCTATGGCTTTCAGGAGTTTAAAATCTTATTGTGCAAAGGAGACATAGACTCTCAAAATATTTCAAAAGTAATAATAACCACAAAAATAGTTGTAATAATTAGAGTGGATATCTATTCAGAGCTGATTATGTGCCGGGTTTTGTGCATGATATATATATGAATTCTTTTCACTCTCTTAAAAACTCTGAAACGACTTCTTGTTTTCCCATTCTACAGATGAGGACATCAGGCCAAGGGCAGGCAAGTGTCTTCCCAGGTCACAGAGCTGGTAGATGGAGGCACTGGGATTTGGACCTCATGAGCTCAATCTGAATGTGTTACAGAGCATGAGGGAGAACCCAAAGGGCAAACTCAGGAAACGGTGAACAACAGAGATGTAACTTCATCAAGGAGGGGAGTGTTTAATTCATTCCATTCCCAGATGTGGACCATGGCACACTGCCACAGATTCATCTGTCCCCACATCCCAGCCAAGTGCCCTGCAGCAAACCCCAGGGGCCCAGGAATCTGCCTTCTAATCCTGAGCTCCCTCCTGGTAAGTTTGGAAGAACTCTGATGTTGAAAGCATTAGGATGCCCCCAACTTTACTGCACACTGCCTTGTGATGCCAGGCACATTACTAGCTCAGTTTCCCCTCTAGAAAGTGGGGTCACTAATAGTTGCTTCTTGGCACTTACAGGGATGAGATCTGGTATGTACACAGAGAGGGGCCCACAGTTGGGTCCCAGTGGCAGAGGATACAATGCTTGGGTCCTGGACAGATGCAGGAGGTGCCCTGCCTCCACGGGGGGGGGGGGGGGGAGTGGTCCAGAGCAGGAATGAACACTTCTGGTGTCTGTGGTGCCACTGTGGCTTTGCACTGGATACATCTGGCTCCAGCACGTCGAAGTGCATTGAAGCTACAGTGCTCACCCTTCTTCACTTGGGAGCCTTGCCCAGTGGCTTGGTTCTCAGGATCTTTCTTCCAGAGCAAATAGTTGGGATAGTGACAGCAGGGTGTGCTTGGGATCTGACTGGAGCTTGATTCGGTTGGCCCGCTCCAGCCCACTTGGCATTTGCGACTGGTCCCCGGAGGTGCCAGCTTGCTCCACAAATCCCCAGAACAGCCCTTGTCCTCCTTCCTGGCTTGGTAAACAGCAAACGTGGTGTGTCAGCCCCTGCTTCTGCTGGGTGAGTGACAGGGTCGCCCCAGCAAGACTGAGTGCTCTTCTGGATGGGCATGACCAGGGGTCACCGTAACGGCTGACAGAGGAAATTTTATCCATCTGTGCACATGTCACCGTGATTGTCACTGTGCATGAACTGCTCACAGATCTGCCAGCCACTTCTGGTGGCCTGGTACAGATTGTTTGACTAAGACTGGGTGAGGGCAGCATTTGGCAGGTGTCTGGCCAAGCAGGGGGTCCCCAGCATGGCATGGTGAAGTGGGTTCACTCGTGTTGGTTTGGGGTAACAGAGGGAAGAGGGCTGGGATGGAGAAGGTGGGCTGACAGAGCAGGGAGCGTAGAAGTCTGGAGAAAGCTGGTTGTACCAGACCTGTGCCTGAAGCCCAGCTGCAGAGCAGGGGAGCTCAGGACCCCAGGGGCCGCAAAGGGGAAAACAGTGGGAGGCGCTATTAGCACATAGTGCGAAGGGCGGGAACCTCAATCCCTCCAGGGCAAAGCCCACAGCAGATCTTCACTCGGAGATGTCCATTGTTGCTGTTGACTTCTCTTCCAGCCCCTCCCCAGATTGCACTTTGCTCCACCTGGGGGTTGGCAACATCTCACAGGGTGTTTTCCAGGGCTGCCATCACAAAGCACCCAGACTGATAGGCTCTGGTGAGTAACAAATGTATCATCTGCTGTGGTTTCAGTGTTGTGTCCCCACCAAAATTCATGTTGAAACCTAATCACCAGGAGGATGATATTGGAAGTTGGGGTCTCCAGAGGTTGTTGGGTTGCAAGGGCAGAATGGGACTGAATGTCCTTATAAAAGGCCTTGAAGGAGAGGGTTGTCTTGCTCATCCTTTTTGCTTTCCATCATTTGAGGACACAACATTCCCCCTCTCCATAGGGTGCAGGTTAAAAGGGTCATCCTGGGAGCTGACAGGAGGCTTCCAATGCCTTCATCTTGAACTTCAGTCTCCGGAACTGTGAGCCATTCCATTCTTTGGTAAATTCCCTGGACTCTGGTATTTTGTCACAGTACCACAAAACAGGCCAGAACTTCACATCAAGTTCTGGAGCCCTGTGGCCTCCAGCACTCCCAGCCTCCAGTGTTGCCGGCCAGGCAGACACTCCTTGCTTTCTACTTTCATCCTCACTGGCACTTTCTCTGTGTGTCTGTATAGAAATTTCCCTTTTTAAAAGACCATCAGTTACATTGGGTTAGGTCCCTACCCTATTCTAATATGATACCTGTAAGATATAGAAACTATTTTCAAGATAAAGTCTTTAACTCTGAGTGGAAAGCCACTGGCCTGCACATGTGACTAAAGTTATGCACCTGAAAGGGTCCCTAAAAGGGGGGGAAGGGGTAGATAGTCAATAAAGCATGTTTCACTATGGTACACTGATTGGGAAAGTAGTTGCAGCTAAGAAGTTACTTACTGTGGCATAATAGTTTACCCTTAAACCCAAAAAATGTTTACAGAGGGAACAGGCCAAAGGTGTCTCCTAATAAAATCTGGGGGATGTCCGAGGAGATTCTACCCACCCCACCATAGTACTCAGTCAATGAGGAACTGGGGGAAGTGACCTTCGTGCCATGGATAAACTCATGTAACCACCCCGGTGTGCCTGCCTGTCTCTTAAACTGGAACCCACTCTTGCAAGATCAAGAAATAAAGCACGACTTTTGCTGAACTCCTGGTCCTCAGTCTGATCTGTTCATCGCACACAATCAAAGGTGAGTGGGGCTTGTTGCTCACAGCACCATCTTAATTTAACTAATTACAGCTACAGGAATCCTGTTCTCAAACAAGGTGACATTCTGAGGTACCTTGGGCTAAGACTTGGGAATTTTAGGGGGATGCAATTTAAATAGTCCCCGGGCTTGTGTGGGTGTGGTGATGACAAGATGACAACAGACAGTCCTGCATACAGCTGGTAGTGATGTCTTCCCATTCATTCATTCATGCATGCATCCATTCATTCATCACTGAGCACCTACTATGTGTTGGTTTGGAGACACAAGGTGAGTTAAATCTCTCTCTACAAGCAACCTGGGGGTGAGCTGATAAGTAAATCAATGAATTGTCATTTATGGCAGAGAATTCACGGGTGCACAGAGGAGGGACAGCTTGCTTGGAGACCAGCAGCAATGGCTTCCCAGAAAAGGGTCTTTGCAAAGGAGGAAATGAGCCCAGGGAGCAGTGAAGAGGGACATTCCAACAGTCCAGCCAGAGCTGCTTCCTGCAGGCTGGCGCCTTTGGGAGGGAGCAGAAGGTTCCAGACAGAGAATGCCACACCTGAGCGGGGAGGGGGACACCATACATCTGGGACAGGCTCCAGCCATCACTTCCAACATGAGAAACCCAGGCTCCCGTGGGAACAGACCTAGGAAGGGGCTGGCCAGTGCAAACTGCTCAGAGGAGCAATTTGTGCTCCATGGCGTCTCAGTCATGTGGAAGCTAAGAAGCAGTGGCATGGCCGTCTCTGTCACCTTGCCGCACTGTCAGAGTTCAAAGGATCATTTGTGCCCAGCCAGCCTTTCATGGGGCTTTGAGCCCTTGGATTTGTACACTTCAAACAAAAGAAGTTTATGACGTTATCTTATCTCACTGTCCTGACCAAGTAGGGCAGCAGGAGCTGTTTCCCTCCCTGCAGATAAGGGTGATGTGTCTAGACTGGAGTCCCACATCTGAGGACAGAGTGCAGGGCTGTGCGGTGCAGAAATGGCGGGGAGGCACAAGGGAGCAGGGTGCGGGGTGCACAGAGGTACAGGGGAAGGGGGGCACAGGGAAACAGACTGTGAGGCACACAGGGGTGTGGGCTTTGGGTACGCAGGGCTGCAGAGCTGTCTGACTCCTGGGATGTCTGGAAAGGTCAGTATTAGAACACAAAACAGGCAATTCCTGATAGTCTAACAGGAGGGAGGACGTGGAGGGCAGCAGAGGTGACCCCTGGGGTCCATGTGAGTGTGAGGGTCCCACTTACTAAGGGCACCTGACTGGGGAGAGAAGCCAAGGACGGAGGGAAGGTTTAATCCCAGACAAGCCAAATCTGAGACACCTGACACTTGGGTGCTATCTCTGCCCAGTCCCTTTCCTATTCATCTCCCCACCTTTGGTCCCACAAAGGACAAAATCCAGGCTCCTGGGGTGACTGAAGGGGATTCTTCTTGAAAGGGGAGGGAGGGAAGGAGAGGGGAGGGGAGGAAGGAAGGAAGGAGAGGGAGGAGGGAGCCAGACAAACTTGATGGCCCTGGATAACAAAGGCTGGGTAAAACCCCATCTCCTGGGCAGGTGGCCTCGCCCTGGCCTCGAGCCTCTTGGAGCCTGGCTGTGCCTTCCTCGTGGGTGTCATGGAAGGTGCCAGCACCCAGCATGGAAAGAGCCCGGCAGTCAGGGGTAGATCCTCAGGAACCCGGGCTCAGAGTAGGTGGTGATAAATGAATACCTGATGAATGGGCTCATGAACATGCAAAGGTGCTTTGGCCTTGAGCAAACTTCATAAGTGGAAGGAGTGGGTGTCAGGGGAAACTTCTTCCTTCCCTGGGAAACTTGATTGATGATGTTTGGAATTCAGGCGGCACTAAACTGGCAGGCCTGGGGGAGGCAGCCTGCAAGTCACCCTCCCTGTCTGAGGAGAACTGGGATCCTCCGGAAGACGGGGAAGCAGGTGCTTGGCTCCAGCAGAGGAAGGGGAAGTGGGCTGGGGGGCAGGGCAGAGCCAGCGGAGCACTCAGGAGTGCTGCACTGGACTGTGCTCCCCAGCTAATTGGAGAGGCAGCCCCCTGGGGCCTGGCACTTGCTGCTGAGCCCCTAGCACAGTGTAGAGCCCTCAGGGGCAAGAGGAAGCTCTGCTCTTGACGAGTCCCTTCTGGCCCCGGCTCTATGAGAAGCTGACCGACTGGGGAACGCAGCTTCAGCCTGGGCGCCTCTCCTGGACAATGCATGTCCTAATAGCTCGGACCACTTCCAGTGGGCCATTGGAAAGAGGCTGGGAAAAGGGTTAAATGCTTTTTGGCACCATCTGAAGTGGTGGGGAAGCCAGGCACCATCCTTCCCAAGAAGGAAAACTCTCTCCTCCAAAGAATTGAACTACACTTGAGTTCTGCCTTGGGAGGGGCAGAATCCCAGCAAGAGAACTTCGTCTTTACCCCCGAGGAGGAGACCAGCCTCACCAAGGGGACTTGGGGTGTCCGTGCCTGACCTGGGCTCCCCTTCCCAGGGAAGCCTTCTGGATGCTCCAGGACCCTTCTGCCCAGGGATGGGGACAGCAGGCCCCTTGGTGGGGGAGCCCAGGTTGCCCACGGGAGACCCCTGCAGCCTCTGCTTAGGGCGGAGAACTCCTGGCTACCAAGCCTGCCAGGCCAGCTTGAGTGGTCAGCTCTATGCGGCTTCAGGCTGTCACAGGAACCAGCCTGCCCGGGTGTCAGAGCTCCCAGGACAGCACCCAGGGCTTCTGAGCACGCACAGCGGGCGCAAGGCCAGGCCCATTTCTGCAGGAGCCCGCGGGGAGACGGTGCCAGGGAGGGGAGGAGGTCCTCTCCGGGTGTGCTCTGAGGGCCTGCTAGGGCCAGACCTGGGGAGCGGACAGGAGGAAGGACGGCCCTCAGTACGTACCGCGCTGGCCTCGCCCCAACCTTCAGGGTCACTGTCCTGAGTCCTGAGCCCCGCCCACCCCACCTGTCCAGGGCTGCGTGAAGGATCCCCTCACCTCTCCTTCCGCCACCGCCATGCTCCTGCTTCGAGGAGCTCGCGCAGGGCCGCCCAGCGCAGCCCAGACGAGGAAACTCTGGCAAGACGGAAACCAGCTCTGCCCTTTCTGCGCACTGTAACCTTGGGCTGATTCCCTAAGCTTCCTGCGTTTCTCTAAGTCTGGACTGTTTAGAAAGTGAAACTGGCTGAGCCCAACTCAGGCCTTTCGGAAGAGCGCTTCTGAGTCTGGGCACTTTTGCCCCTCAAGACCCCTCAGGGGTTCATTTGCATTCTTGGAATAAAAATGTTGACTGTACTTCGTGCTCAGCCGCACTAAGTGCTTCTGCCGGTTGATTTTGGAGCCGGAGCAGCTCCGGAGCGCTGGCAGTCTGGGCCTCCGCCTCCCCCGGGAGAGCAATCAGCCCCCCGCCGCCGAGGCAGCGCGAGGAGGGGCGCCGGCCAACGAGAGCCTCGCCCTAGGGGCTGTCTGGAGGCTGTTGGGAAATGTCTCATTTTTATATGTAAATAAATCATTTCCAGGGATTGCTCTGATCTCAGCAGGCTTCTGCTAAGATGTTTTAAGTGGGTCCTTTGCCACTAAAGTTTGTTAAGCATTATTACCAAGTTTGGTTGTTTTTCTGTGCTGATTTCACAGGATCACCAATTCCTGGGGCTCCGGCTTGTTCTGCTGTCAAATCCTGCTTGCATGCCCCTGGGGCTGGAGAGCTCACCACCTACAGGCTGGCTGCTTTGTGGTTGGAGGTCCCGGTTGGGCAGAAGGGGCTTCTAAATGAGCTGGGATTGAAATTCTCTTCTTTTTAAAAAAAACTTTCAAGAGTACATGTTTGTAGTACATAGAGATCATTACAAAACTACAGCGATAAAAACAGCATGGTACTGGCACAAAGCAAGATGAATGGATCAGTGGAACAGAATACAAGATGCAGAAACGACCCCAGGCACATTCATCCACACATTCATCCGATTTGTGACAAGGGGACGAAAAACATGCGCTGGAGGAAAGAGAGCCTCCTTAGGAAATGGTGCCGGGAAAACTGGCTGTTCATGCGCAGAAGATTGAATCTAGACCAGGATCTCTCACCGTGCTCTAAACTAAAATCAAAATGGATCAAAGACCTGAATATTAAAACAGAAACATGGACTCTGCTGGAAGATAAAATAGGTAAAACTCCTCAAGACTTATGCATTGGAAAGGACTTTCTGAACAGAATCCAAATGCACAAGAAACAACACCAAGAATCAGCAAACGGGACTTTATCAAATTAAGAAACTTCTGGAACTCTATTCTAGAATTTACACCTTAAGCCACACCTTGCTCTGGCCTTGAAGAACCTCCTTGCTCTGTGTACCCTAGGCCACCGTTCATGTAGGGCTTTCACCTTCCAAGGCTCCTAAATCCTCCAACACCTGGCCCTGACCTCTCCTCCATACACACCTGCCCACATGCCTCTTACTACATCTGAGCCCTCCAATACACAAAGCCCTAGGCCATTTCCTTCCCAGCAGGTAACACTGTTTGACTATAGCACAAGACAATATGATAATGACTTATTTATAAATCCCTGTGCCATAATGAGCACATAAGCCCCAACTGATGAGTACCTTATCTCAAAATAAAATAAAATAATAATAAAAGACTGAGGATGTAGCTTAGCGTGAGGGGTTTAATCCCCAGTACAAAAATAGCAAAGAAGAAAAGAATGCAGACCCCTTGAGGATGGGTCTTTGCTTTGTTCCTTTTGGCACTTGTAGGCCAAACAGAGTAGACACCCAAAAATGCCCCTTTGAAGGATGAGGTGCCCATTCCCTCCAAGACTCTGAACTCTGGTTCCTTGTAAAATGCAGGTTCCTGTCCCCCCACATTCATGGCCTTCTCTCTCATGCTCCACTGGGTCCTCATCGAGCATGTTCAAGCTCAGCAGCAGAAACTGTTTCCAGAACAAAACCTTACCCAGAGCCCGACATAGGACACTGCTAAGCAGAAAACTGCTAAGTGGGCTGAAGTGGGGAGGAGGCACACAGGAGAAGTCGGGGTTTTGCCTGCACACACTCATGCCCTCTTTGTTGCCAGAGCCTAGCTTTCCTCAAAGGGTTTGGCTTTGCCATTCTGCGATGAGGAAATCTGTCCACCAGGCCTGGCCAATCAGCCAAGGCCACACCTGGGCTGCGGTGATTGTTCAGGGTCAAGTGCTGAATCAGAAGTCTGATGTTTGTACGGGCTGGATGGAAGGCAGGATCTGTGTGGACCCATAAGAGAGGGGGCTGCTGATGCCAAAGCCAAGACAAAGGGTGGCAGACTCAAGAGATGGAAAGGACGAAAGCAGTTCTGGTGACATATTTAGGACTCCTGGATCTGACCGTACCTGAAACCTTCAACTTCACCATGACCTGAGCCAACAAATGCCCTCACTCTGCTTAAGCCTTTTGGAGCTGGGGTTTCCCTTACAACCAACCACAAGCTACATTAGAATGTGGGCAATGTGGTTTCACAACTAAGGCTCTGTGTCACCTAAAACTCAGACAGAATGCGTTGGGTGCTGTATTTTCAGCTAGTTTGTTTTTGTGTTTTTGTTTTCTGATGTCAATAACAAATTTCATGTCTTTGGTAATTTTGATAAAGTTTTCAGAAGAATATCATGAAAAAGTGACTTTCTTTCTGCCCTGTAAAGGAGGAAACTAAAGCTAAATGAAGCTGATAGATTTTCCCCAAAGTCGCCTAATGAATAAACAACGTAAGTCCTTCTGTAAGCCTTTTTTAGTATGACAAAAACTGACTCTCATATCATCTTTGGTGCTGGGGATTGAACTCAGAGCCTCTGCCACTAAGGTCCTGCTCTACCACGGAGCTACACCCGCAGCCCCAGAATTCATATTTTGATCATGTGAAGAGCTTGCATAAACTGCTAGACAAAACAAATTTTTAAAACCTTCAGTCAGTTAAATAAGCAAGAAATATGAAAATAGGATTCACAAAAAAGAAGTGATTCAGGAAGTAAATAAAAAAGTAGAAAAAGACTCGAGCACACTGGTAATCCAAGAAATTAAAATTGAAACAAGGGAAGACCATTTTATCATCTTTAAAATGTGCAAAGATGAAAACAAACACAGAATGCTGGCTTGGAGGCAGCAAAATCAATTCATTTCCATGATACTGATGGTAATGTGAATTAGTGCAGCCTTTTGAAAAGCTACTTGGCAAAAACATGTTTAAAACAGGAGTTGGCACATGTTTTCTGAAAGGGCCAACTTTCAGCTTATTAAACCATATTGTCTGTGTTACAGCCACTCAACATACTGATGTGGCAAGAAACCTAGCCCTTCATGGTGTGTGAATGAATGGACATGGCTGTGTGCCAATAAAACTTTATTTATAAACATTGGTGCTGAGTTAGATTTGCTCTGCAGGCCATGGTTTGGAGACCTTTGGATTAAGTATTTATTGTTACATTATTATTAAAATGACAGCTATAAAAACATGTACTTATATGGTAATTTAGGATGTAAAATTAAGTGAAAACTAGCAGGCTACCCAGTTGCACATAGTCACAACCATGCAGTGGAAGTGCTCCACATGGACAATATGAGAAAACAAAGCATATCTGACTTAGGGCTGCATGGAAATCCAACCACCAGGAATATTTCTCCCCATGTTGGGTCAGCTGGCTTTTTGCTGATCTGGCCACGTTGTCTGACTGCAGGAGAGTTGAATAGGTCTGACTGGGCTGACAGGCCTTGGCAGGACAGCTGTCCCCACTGCCCGTGGTCACATACCCCAGCATGCTGGCTGGGCACTCTCACTTGGCTGTGGTGACAACGTTTGGAAAGAGCACAGGCGGCCAAGAGCTCTCAAGGGCTCAGGTCGGAGCTAGCACACTGGCACTTCCGTCACAGTCTGTGGGTCAAAGCAGGTCATGGGCCCATCCACACCCTTGAGGCTTTCTGAAGGCCAGGTAGCGCAGGGCCAGGGCCCTGACAATCCGCAACACCACAATGCTCCTGCAGAGGGGAAAGTGACTGCTTCTTTTGCTCCGGTGCAAATCAAGTCATCTTGGAAGCCCCTCAGGCGATGCAGCTTCAAGATTAGCATCCTCTGGCCTAGGTGCTTAGGTAGGCCCCTTCCAGAGCAGTGTGCCTGATCCAGTCTGAAAAGGATATGGACCTCCTGGGGCAGTTAAGGCTCAGCCATCCTCCTTCCGGCTCCTCTCCACAGTCCTTCTTGTTATTTACCCACTTCCTTACTCCGCCTCCCTTTGATGGCTCCAAACCCTCTTGTGCTCCTTGGAAGGAAGGAGCTAAATGCGAGCAGCTTACGTCCTGTCAAGTCATGATCTATAACTCTGGAAAAGAGGCCTGCCCTGGCCTTGAGTGTCCTGGGGACAGAGAGCGAAAGGGAGGAAGACCCTGGGCAAAACATGATGTGCAGTATTGATTTGAATTAATTTTTATGAAAGGGATGAAATCAGTGTCTGTATTTTAGGGTTATGATTTCTATCAGGATGTCCAGTGTTTCTAGCACCAGTTGTTCCTTTGTCCAAAGCCAGCTGACAGTATTTATGGGGTCTGTTTCTGGGCTCCCTGCCTGTGCTACTGAGCACAGTCCACTCTCTCACCAGTACCACACTGCTTTGATTCTGGTAGCTTTAGGCTAAGCCTGGAAGTCAGGGACTGTCAGATCTCTGACTTGATTCATCTTCAGTACTGTGAGCTGAAACTACCATTTTCCTTTTATAAGTTAATTTTCTCAGGCATTTGAGTCCCCTTACTAAAGGGGAAGCTGACCAGTCTGTGGACACCCACGAGATGCCCAGGTCTTGTGAATGGGACTGCACTGCATCTGTGGGCCACACTGGGCTCGTTTTACAAATGAACGCACTGGGGCCAAAATTGATTTGCCTAAGGTCACCATGTCTAATTCTCATGGATCTTTGATTCTTATACACACATTTTGTCATCTCTGAAATGCAGGTGCATCTGTCTTACAGCTGGGGCTGCCAGACGGCTGCTATCATAAAGCTGTCATTGCATACATACAGACACAAAGAGTCACAGAATGTGGGTAGTGGCTTGGAAAAATCACAGAAAACAGTGGAAGCTCCTTCAGAAACACTATACGGTGCCCTGGGGCCTGATTGGACTCCTGTGGACAATCACGGATCGGGTTCCTCTGTGTTGGGAAGAGCTTTAAACTCTGAATTTGAGGACATTTGGGGAAAAATCTTAGCTGATTTATTTTGCTTAAATTTCCCTTTTTATGCATCCATAGGAGTGATATGGTATGACTTTTAAACCCCTTAAAACCTAAACATGTCTAAAGCCTCTGCTTTGATAAAGATAAGAATGTAGAGCAACAGGAAGCATGGTGTCATTGTCCCCTCCTTGAGGTGTCCCCGAGTGCAGTCCATAGAGACCCCTCCTGAGCCACAGAGATGCATGGAGAGTCTGGCAGGTCTGGGGAAAAACAGAAACCCCACTGAGGGTCGAGCCAGGACCCCTGTTCGCTGCTTCTGCATGCCTGACCCCAGAGCTGGGCACTGAGGCTCCAGGGCCGGCCACGAGCAGGTGGATGGGGACTCTGAGTGCATCGCCGTCTGAGGAGGCCAGGGCGGCTGTGACCATGCTCAGCTTTGTAGGCCCCACACCTGATTTACACCCTGGAGCTCTGTGGGGAGCCAGGGATGCTGGCTCCTGCCCAAACTCAGCCCAGGGTGGCAGCTGTCAACCCACAGCCCGGATGGAGGACACAGACCTGGGGTCTCGGTGAGTTATTTACCGGCTTACAGGGGTGAGCTGAGCATACTGCAGACTTGGCCTTGACGCCTCCAGCTCGGTCAGCCTGCCAGGCTGTCTGTTCTGATTTAGAGGTCTGGATCTGCCAGCCTGAATCCCGAGGCTAGCTCTGGTTGCCAAGTCTGCAATAGATGTGGGCACGCAGATCTGTGCATGTCACCCCCTCAGACTGCCCAGTTGTATAGACAGGGAAATGGAGGTCCAGAGAAGGAAGGTGTGGGCCACAGGCCTTGGGGTGGGGTGGGAGTAGGATGCAAACCCCAGGTGCCACAGTCTGTTGTCTGTACTCAGGGCTTAGCTTGGCCTGTAGCTGTAGGACCTTGGGCAAGTTGCCTAATGCTCCTGTGCTGTTTACTACTCTGCAAAATGGCGGTGCTAATAATACCTCCATCACAGGGTGGTTATGAGAATCAGGTGAGCTGTGAGCCAGAGGGGCTATGAGGGATGTTTGAGACATACCTGGAGGGTACAGCTTAAATGCATCATCCCAGTGAGCTGGCCCAGAGTGTGCCCTTAGTGTTTGTTGAATGACTTAATGAGCTTGGAAAAGGTTTCAGAGGCTGGAAAGTATGGGGGATGCATTACTTGTTATGTTAATCAGGCTTGGTGGATACAAAGCAATGAACCTCACCAGCCCCGTCCATGCGTCCTAGGGTCTACAAGGTGAAGAACTCCCTGTCTACTGTCCTCAGCAGTGAACCCAAGCTCTTCTCTCAGGGGATTTAAAGAGACAGTGAAGTTTGAAGGAGGACCACCCAGCCTTCAGGTGCACAGCTCAGGGTCCGCACACCCTGGTCGCTGGCGGCTGTCCTAGAGCCCCGAGCCATGGCTGCAGGCCAGAGGAAGCAGCCACTACAGGACCCACACACCTAGCCGAGTGGGGGCCCACAGGAGTCTCAGTGAACAGGCATGAAGGATCGAGACAGTGGGGACTCAGAAGAGGACAGGGCCTCAGCATGGAGCAAGTCAGAGGCCCAGGGCAGGGGGGCGCCCAGCCTGAAGCCCAGCAGTTCAGCCCTGGGCTCAGGTGTGTGGCCTCCTCATTCAAGCTCTAAGGCTCCTTCCAACCACCCTGAGGGCAGAGACCTGGGCTCTGGAAGCGGGCTCTCCAGGTGCTCTGTGGAGGGGACCGGAAGTTTCAGCCAAGGGCCAGCTCTGCACAACTCGGTCACACTGTGGTCTATGGGGATGGCAGCAGCTGGCCACGCAGTGCGTAGCCTCTGCAACTGTACACAGCAGCCCTGGCTGAAGTCAGCAGGAAGCAGGTGTACCCAGCAGTGGCTCATGTGCCATATAGATGTCTCCATATCCTTGTTAGTTGGTATTTTTCTAAAACAAGTTAGGTCCACGCTGTTGGAGCCACTTCATCTGGCCTCTTTTGGTGACATAAATAAGGGAACTAAGGCTGAGAGAAGAGAAATCACACATTGCACTGCTCCCAACAACCGCTTGTCACACGTTCCTCTGAGGACCTGCAGTGGCCCTGGAAGTGTCTGTGAACCTGTGTTCTATTCACACCACGCTCTGCGGCCCTGTGCCCCCGCCCCGTCCACACTGCCTGACTCTGCAGATGGGTTTCCCCAGCGCCGATGCTCTAAACCTCCCCACTGTCTTCCGCATCCTGCCTCATCTTTCTGAGCTTCCCCTCAGCTCCCCGACCCTGAATCACCATCTGGCCTCCTCGTCCTGGTTCCTGCCCGGCGGAGCTAAGCAGCCTCAAGGCCCTGGTGGTCTCTCTGGGAAACCCAAACCACTTCCGGTTTCCACCCCATGGCAGCAACCTCTTCTCACCAGCCGCGCCCGGAACACCTGGAGTTCACACATCCGGAGCTCCCACCGGGCTTCTGTGGGCTCTGTCCCTGGCCAACATACTCTGCTCCCTGGTGACATTGTCCAGGGGGCCCGCGCAGAGCACGATGGCGTCCCGGCTCTGGACTTGCACATCCGACTCCAAGCCCGGGCCCAGCTGTGCCCCGGCGTGAGCTCCCGGCCCGGGGCCCTGCATTCCCACCTTGGCTCCACACCCACATCCCCCACCCCCACCCCGTGACCTGCTCCACACCGCAGGCAGATATGTCGACCTTAAAAGACCCATCCAGGCCTCTCTCTCTGCTTCCCTGAAATTTAAAGGCCTGAATTCTCGTCCTTGTTCTGATTAAATTTGCAATAGGGAAGGGTGGGAGGCGATCTTCCGTACCTCCTTTCCTTGCAGGCCCTTAAGTGAAACCAAGGCACGCACCCTGCACCACCTGGTGGTGACTCAGGGAACTGCAAGCAGGAGCCCCGCTGCCATGGCTGCCCTGACCTGCGCTCCCTCAACTGCGCAGGGGGAGAGGTGCCTCCCTTTATTGCGCTGGTGACAGAAACATCAGTGACTTTAGAGACTTCTTTCTGCAGGAAAGAGCGGCCCAGGACTGCATCCCGGAAGAGGGGATGGTTTGTCCTCAAGGGCTGTGTCCGTGAGGCCCAGCCAGCCCCTCCCGGCCCTAGGAGCACAGGACACAGGGGGGCCATCCCCTGGGGAAGCGGAGGCGCGCCTCCCCCAGTGTTCTTGGCCTCTGAGCCCGGTCCTGATCGCTTTCCTATTTCGGGAAAGTTGACAAATACAAAGAAGCCAAAAAGGGCAATGACAACGTCTCAGGTCCCCACTACTCTGAAATAACCTCTGTTTATATGGGACATTACTATGTATAATAGGCACCATTTCTCCTTTCAGACTTTGTTTTTAAAGAAAAGTTGCTCTCTGTTTTATTATTAAAAATGGCATGTATCCAGGTGTGGTGGGGCGTGTCTGTAATTCCAGCGCTCTGGGAGGCTGAGGCAGGACGATTGCAAGTATGAGCCTAGGCTGAGCAACTTGGTAACTCACTGAAATCTTTCTCAAAAGAAAAAATAAACAAAAAAGGGCTAGGATGTAGCTCAGAGTGAAGGCCCTGGGTTCAACCCCCAGTACAACAACAACCAAAAAATGGTACCTAGGGGCTGGGTGCACAGCGTGGTTAGCATTCAAGAGGCCCTGGGCTCCATCCCAAGAATGAATAAAAATGACACATGCTACTTTGAAGGAGCCAAAGAGCCAGGAAAGTAAAGCTGACCTGGCCACGACCACTTCCCCCACCCCACACACACATAATACGGGGTGGTGGAGAGAGCAGGTGCCCTGAGTGAGAGCCCTGGGAGGCTTGTGGAGGGATGGATTGTGTCCCTGCAAGGATGTGTTGGAGTCCTGACCCCAGTGCCAGGAATGTGATCTTGTCCGGGAAGAGGTCATACCAGACTGAGGTGGCACTGACTCCTCTAAGAGTGAAAGGATAGAGGGATTTGGATACAGAGGAGACACTCAGGGAGGAGGCTGTGGGGGCTCAGGGCTCCGGGCATGCCCAGGGTTGCTGGCCACCACCGGAAGCCACAAAGGAGCCAAGGAATGGTCCTCCCCAGAGCCTGCTGATGCCTTGCCACAGGTCTCTGGAACTGCCAGGAGTAACCATACGTTGTTTTAAGCCACCAGTTTGTGGTACTTCATTATGGCCAGTGTAGGAACCAAACACAACTTATTACACAGCAAAAACTAACTGATGCATCCATGGATTTCTGAAATGGTAATCACATGACCTGGCAGGGCCAATGTGAGCTACATGCTCACCAAAAATCCATTTCCTCTTCTTCCTGGGCAGATGGCCATGCTGTGTGGCTCAGCAGCTCAGCGTGGCTTGGTGTGGCTTGGCACAGCTCACTGTTCTATGAAGCCGGAGCACAAGTGGCCCGTGCCATAGCTGGGCTGAGGCATGGAGGGAGCAGCCACCTGCCTGTTTCCTTTTCCCCTCCACGTGACAATGAAGTCTCAGGACAAGGGTGCAAACTAAGGCTGGTGAGTCTGGTTTTCTGTTTTGTTTTGTTTGTTTTGCATGATTCACAAGCTAAGAAAGGTTTTAGATTTTTAAAGCATTGTGAAAGAGGAGGGGAAAGAGGAGGAGGAGAAGCAGGAGGAGGAGAAGAGACCAAACCCACAAAGCCTAAGATACTTACTGACTTTGTAGAAAATGTCTGTAGCCTGGGGCTGAGGATAGTGGAGACACAGAGGGCAGGAATTAAAACAACCTTTCTTGAATGACCATGTAGACAAAGGGCCATGCACCACTTGGCAGTGAGCTATGTTTAGGGTTCGAGATGCCATGACATAATTTTGAGGTCTTGCAGCTGAGACCTGCTTAACTGCTATGGAGACCCAGTGAGATTTACACTTAGACGTGTGAAGAAAAGATTCTTGATTTTACCCCCCTAGACCTAAAACTTGAGATGAGGCAGGATAGAATGAGGCCCCATTCTGCTACTAGCGATTTCAGGGACTTAGCCTCAGAAGAAAGGCATGTGGAATAGTCAGGAAGGCGAGATTGATGTCACAGAGCCCTGGAGCCAGCCATACCTGCAACTGACTCTATGTTAGACTTAGCTTACATGAGCCAACAAATCCTCCTTTTTGCTCCAGATAGCCTGGAAATGTTTCTAAAGAAAGGCAACCAAGAAGATTGCTAAAAAGTCTGCTATAATGAGAGCAATAACTTTCAATCTGCTGCCATTCACTCAGAAAATGAATGAATCATTCCCAAATGTTGGTGTTTTAAGTAGTGAGTAGTAGTTAAATTTACTGGTAATACATGTCCTAACAAACGGGACTTCATGAGGGCATCTTAGGGAGAGGGCTTGGAGCAGCTGCTTTGGAAACACGACTTGGACATCAGAAGCATTGACCTGAGTCGGACACCAGTTAAGAGCTTGGCTGTGTAGTTGATAAACATGAGGCTCTTGTTCACACACTGAGGTGGGCTGATTCAAAATCAATGTCAGAGGGTTGTGCTGCCATTCTGGGAAGTGGGCAGAGGGTGTCCAGCCTGGAGGTGCCCAGGCTCTTTGGAAAGAGGCAGCAGAAACTGGAAATCAGGGGTGACAGGGAGGCTGGGGCAGCAGAGGGAGTGAGACTCTCTATTCTGGTCTGTTCTGTGCAGCACATCTTTTGGAGGAACGGAGCTGAGAAAATGCACATGTGGCCAAACTCACTCTGGCCCCTCAGGCTGATGGAGTCCAGGCTTGGGATCAGGGAATCCATGCAGAAGTGGCCCTGCTGCCTGGCTCTCTATGTGTCTCCACTCAGCCATGTCCTCCCTGCTGGGGTCAGAGGGACCAGGGCTTTGCACCAATCGGGGACGACCCAGAAGGACCAAAATGTCCTTGGTGGAGCTGGAAATAGCCGCTTCAACTCATAACTCATTACGGACCTGCCCTTCGGCCCCAGCGGCCCCAGCTTGCTGTGTCCTTGGCTCACGAGTGGCCCCTGCTCTGGAGGCCGACTGGCATTGGCGGGGAGCAGATGGGCTGCCTGTGTGGTCACTGCCCTCCAGGCCTCTCCGGGCACCATCCTTTTAGAAGCTGTGGTGTCCGCAGCTCCACCTTGGGGGAGCAGAGTGCCCCAGGGTCTCAGTTCACCTGGCTCCCAGGGATGGAGGCAGAGCCCTGCGTGCCCGGGACAGATCCAGACTAAGAACAGCAGGCCTGGGCCCTGCATGCGGGACTAGGAGTCAAACGGGCAAGCAACCAACTTCTGGCAGCCCTGTAGATCATCATGGGGCCCCAGACAAGTTGGATGTCTAGGCCAGGCTGTTTCCAGGAAATGGGGCTTGCAGGAAGGAGGGTGGAGCAGCCCCACCTCTGGCCCGGGCTCCTGTCCACCATGGGCGCCTCCTTCAGTCGTGAATGAGTCTTCTCCATGGGAGCTGCTAGCCCACTGTTCTAATCCCTCCCAGAGCCCAGCCTCGCTTCTCTTCCCAGTATGTCCCAGAGGTCTGAGGTGCCTTCTGGGGGTGGTCCCGGCCCCTCGCCTAGCCTTGAACTTGGACTCCTGCACAGGCTGTGCTAGAAGGTAGACACCAGGGAAAGCCTGTGCCATCAATGCTTCCCGGCCAAGTTCTGAACCTGGGTCAGTTCCAGGCCTGGGCTCCCCTCACCCCAGCAGGGGACACAGCCCTGCACACAGTAAGTGCACAGCAAGCTTGAGCTGCTGTTAAATTCCCTGCCAGCACCCAAGGGGCACTTACTGAGGGCGAGGCTCCTGGCCCGGCCCCCGGTGTGGGTCCTGCAGAGGCCCAGGAGGAAGCCCCGTCCCACCCCCGTGGGTGGCCGGGGACCAGGCCGGGTCTCTGTCTCTGTCTCTGCACCTGTCTCCGTAGCTCTACGCTCAGGGGGCGGGCGGAGTCTCTGCGGGGCTCGCAGCCCAGCCGCACCCTTTGGCCTCGCTGTGGTGCCCTCCTGGTCTGGTCTGCACCGTGTGCTCCCGTGGGCATCTGCGTGTCCCTGAGGGTCAGGTGCTCTCCATCCTGCTGACCTTGGCTGCGAGGATGCGGGAAGAGGCTCCGGGCTTTGGGGGACACGGGTGCCCACAGGGCAGACGCCCTGAGCCGGAGCTGGTCGGGCCTTGCAGCGTCCACGACGCCTGTCCCTCACTCCCAGCGGCCACACTCTGGGTGCCACCCGCGCACCTCGTCGCTGCAGGGCCTCTCTCCACGTACGCTCGCGAGCGGACCCACGACAGCGTCCTCCAGAAACTCGCTGCACGCGCGGGCCGCCGGGGTCCTTGCCGCGGGGCGGGAGTGGGGGTCTGAAAAGGCCCCGGGGCCTGGCGGCTCCTTCCACGGAGCCCATTTCGCACCCACCCGCCCCTCCCCGCGCCGGCGCCGCGGACTCCAGAGCCTACAGTTTGCGGAGGTCGCAGCGCCCTCTGCTGGCCGCTGGCTGGATCGCGGCCCCTCAGAGACACCCTTAGGAGTCGGAATGGAGGAACCCGGCTCAGAGATGAGCCCAGCCTCTCCCGGGTCCCTGCCCCTACATCTGCCCCACTGCCCCAACCTTCCCTGGGGTCCCTCAAACCTCTCTCAAACCCTCCTCTGCTCCCACTGTCCATCTGCATGCCATCATTTTGGACTCAAGCACCCCTTCCTCCCGGAAGCCTTCCTGACCCTCCAGGGGGAGCTGGCCTCATCTGCTTCCGGCCCTCGCTGCTTCTGTGGGAACCCTGTCGCGCTCCGCCACACCGCACAGTCCTTATCTGCCCGCCGGTCTCTACCCGCAGGAGGCGTGACCTCCTTGGGGATGGAACGATGTCCCCTGTGTCCTTAGAACTGCTCGGGGCAGGGGTTCAGGTAGACAGGGCTCGCGGGAGATGACTGTGCAGGAAGGACTCGAGTGTGAACTACTGCAGAGGCCTGAGCAGGGCTGTCTGGGGTGAGGGCCCGGGAGCAAGACTCCAAAGCATGGGCGCGGATGTCTGCTCTCGAGACAAAGCTCAAATGGAGAAGTTTCTAGAGGAGATCACGGAGCCCTCTTTCGACCACTGTCAGCCCCACACCCTGGCCCGTCGCTCTGCTGTGCAGTGTGGGGAGCATCGCTCCCCGACTCTCCCACTTTGACTTCATTTTACCTTTTCTTTCTTTTTTTGTTTTAGCACAAATAGGGTCATATTAGACACCTAATTCCATGCCTTCTTTTTTTTCATTTAACAGTCCATCTTGAGGCCTAAGTTGACAGCTGTGGGTTTACGTCATTCCTCTCAGTGACTGTGAAGTGTCCCCTACCCCAACAGTACCACACTAACTTCCAAGTTTGTGAGTTATACATCAATACAGCTGGAAAAAAGCCAGGTGTTTGGTTTGGTGGCTTTTACTTTTTATGTATTTACTTAATTTATTGCTGTTCAAGCAACATTTCAGCAAACATCCTTATGCGCAAGTCTTCGTGCCATGAGCACGTACTTCTGCAGAATTGACTCCTGTAAGTGAAACTGCTGAGCCTAAGGGTATGTCAGGGTGTATTATTTGACCCTTAGGCTTTTGAGGATCCAGCTCTGCTCAGCAAAAAGAGAGCGGAGCATCCTGGAGAGGGGGTGGAGGGGAGAAGATGAGGACTCTGGAATACGCTGAAAGGGCTGGGTCGGAGGGGACTAGTAGGAGGATCCTAGGAAGCCACAGGAACGCGTTGCTGGCCTGAGGGCCCTGAACCTGGGCAGAGGGCTGGAGTCCATGGGCGAGTCCACGCGCGCCCCCTAGTGGCCGTTCGAGGCCAAGGCCGCGAACTCAGAGGAGAATCCTACCTGTCTTCTGTTAGCCAAGGCAAAGAAAGTGGGTCAGAAGAGAGGGGGAGCACTGGTCTTGAGGCAAGACTCTAGTCCTGACCATGCCACTAGCTCGCCATGTTGCTCTGAGCAAGCCATTGCCGATCTCAGCCCCGGTTTCCTCACCTGATGAATAAGGGTTCAGAGGAGCAGAATGGCTCTCACAAATGAAAGAGGTCAGCCCTGGGCTAAGCAGTCCACATGTGTCACCTTTGCCTCGTCCAAGGACTCGACAGGCAGTGCCACGTGACAGAGGAGGAGGGTTAGGCTAAGAGAGGTCAGGTGACCTTGGCTGCTCACCTGGTGAGGGGGAAACTAGAACTTGAAGCCAGGTCTGTGATCCGAAGCCCAACCTTTGGTGTTTCTCATGGTCTCCAGGGTCCCTCCCACCTGTCTGTGGTTCAAGGTGTCTGTTGGAGAAGAGATGCAGAGCAGACACTGGGGTCCTGGTGCGTGGGTAAGATAGGAATTAAAGAGCCAGTTGGCAAGTCATTAAGATGCAGAACAACCCCACGGTCTCTGCAGGAGAAGAAATTATGGCTACCCCTCAATTAGCCACCAAAATAATGTTCTCTGGGCCAACTGTCCACAAAGCAGCAAGAGGAAGGAATGCCTGAGAACATGTTCAACAGATTCATCACTGGGTGTTGTTTATCAGCTTGCACCTGTCCACACCAAGCTAGCTGTTTCTGAGCAGTTTAGAAGTTCTTGAATATTCATCCATCCATCCACATATCCATCCATCCATCCACATATACATTCACCCACCCACCTATCCACCCCCCCCCCAAACACTGCTGAACCCTGAACTTCTAACCAGTTACCATGGGACCTAGATAAGTGGACCAATAAGTGCAAAATCACTGTCTGTTGCTATATGTTGCTTGGTAGCTTGAAACAACAAGCCTGTATCCCTTCACATGTACCCCACTCCCTGGGGCTTGGGAGTCTGGAAGAAGCCAAGCAAGGTGATTCCAGCTCCGACTCTCTCGGGAAGTTGTAGTTAAGGTGTCACCTGGGATTGGAGGATCTGGCTCCAGAATGGCTCCCTCTCGTGCCCCACTCACATCTTCACTGGCTGTTTGCCTCAGTCTTCCCAGTTCATCTCCATAGGGGTCTCTCCTCAGGGATGCTCCAGTGTCCCCTCCACATGACAGCTGGCTTCCCCCAGAGCCGGTGATCTAAGGAAGTAAGGAAGCTGCCTGCCTCTCTTGAACTGTCTCTGAAGTCACACAGTCACTTTTCCTTCTAATCACTAGAAATTCCTTAGAAATGAGTCACTAAATCCAGAAAAAGGCGGTGGGAATGAGGGTCACACCTTGAAGTGAGGAGTTTCAAAGAATTTTGCATCTACTTTCTCATCAGCATGTGTGTGGAATCCTCCTGGGCTGAGAGAGTAGCATGTGGGATATGGGGAGGTGGGAGGCAGAAGTGGTCACTTCTACCTAGAATGGTAGAAGGAGCCAGGGAAGGAAGTGGTATAGAGGCAGCAAAGAATGAGTTAGGTGCTGCTGTGGCTTATATCTAGATGTCTCCCTACACCTCATGCACTTCTAGGTGGGGCTTTTGGGAGTGACTCAATCATGGGTGTGTGATTTCTGGATCATGGGGATGTAATACTGGATTAGCATATTTCTGGTTGTGGATGATGGACTTGCCGAAGAGGGAAGACCCACCCTGGGTGTGCCTGACGCTGACCAATAGACTTGTAGCTTGGATAGAATAAAAAGGGGAAGCAGAAGGAAGGCTACTGCTCCCTGCCTGTCATGCCATGGACTGTTTCTCCTCTGCCATGCTGCCCTGCCTTAGAGCCAGCAGGCTATGGACTGAATGTCTACAAACTGTAAGCTAAAATAAACCTTTCTTCCTTTAATGTGTAGGCATTGGGTATTTTGTCCCAGCAATGAGAAAGTAACTAAGACAGATGTAGTGGTGGACCCCTGTATCCTCAGCACTCTTTGAAACAAAGGCAGAAGAATTGCAAGTTCAAGCCCAGGCTGGGCAACACAGTGATTTAGTGAGACCTATCTCTCTCTCTCTCTCTTTTTTTTTTGGTACCAGGGATCGAACTTGGAGACCTATCTCAAAAGAAAAAATAATTTTTAAAAAAAGGGCTGTAGTGGGCAGAGGATTTAGCTCAGTGGTTAAGCCGCCTGCCTTGCAAGTACAAGGACCCGAGTTCAATCCCTGGTACCAAAAAAGAGGGGGGGGGGCGCAAATGTAGCTCACATAGGGGCCTGGGTTTAAACTCTAGTACTGGGGAGAAAAGGGAATTAACAAGTTTTATCCCTGATCTATGATGTGACCTAGGACAATTCCCTGTTTATTTCTGGGCCTCTGCATTGTGAACATAAATCAAGTCCCCTCAAATGAGATGGACAAAGCTCACCCATCGGAGTGTGATCTAGCAAGTGGGTTGGCGCCATCACTTGCACTTGGCAGAGTGGGCAGGAGGAGGGAAGTAAGTACGGAAGGAAGAAGGTTGAAGCTGGCATGCCCCGAGGCTGGGCACTGCTGGCATGGGAAAGCTGATGGAGATAGAGTAGGAGTAGGGGATCTTCTGTACAGGTTGGGAAGGTGGTGGTTTCTGGCTGGTGCTGAGGTGGATGTGGGAGCAGACCATCAGGAGGCTGGCGGTGACTGACCAAGTCCTGCCTGCTTGGGGCCCCTTCAGCAGCAGTGGCAGTCTGATTTTCTGGGCTGACAGCTGCAGAGACTGAGTCTGCTTTCTATTTGCACTGTTTGTACCGCCAGGTCCTCAGCGTCCTCCAAGAGTGTCCCTGTGGGGAAGTCTCCTAGTTCTGGGCCACCCACAGCATCCCAAGATCTGAGGTAAGAGATCACCTCAGCTGACTTCCCCAGTGCATATGTCAGTGCTTGAGTCGACATCACTGTCTTCCCTCCAAGTGTCAACCTAGATCCTGCTTGATAGCTTCTGAAGACAGCAAGCTCGCCCAGTGGAGGCAGGCATGCCACCCACCCGCTGGGGCCTGGAAGAGTCTGCCAAGATGATTGGAACTTGTGTAGGGTGCTCAGACCCCACGGGCTGCCCCCATCATCTCCTTCCCCAGGCTGAGCCCTTTCTTCCATTTTCCCACAAGCAACAGAGGTGAGACATTGCCCCTGGAAGGCCCCTGGAAATGCTTGGATAACTCTGGAGGGCAGGTCCAGAGTGGAGCCCAAGCTCTGTCCACGGGCAGCCAGCAGGGAGCCACTGACCAGACTAGCAGGGGCTTGGAGGAAACAGGGTAGATGCAGGATGGGTCAGCTCCAGCAGGGACCAGGATTAAGAAATAGCCGCCATCATCATAGCTGTAGGTGAAAGCCTCCTGGGAGTGGGATGCCATTGTCACCATGGGCAGTCCTGCTGGGGCTCTGGTCTCCTCCATGGTCACCATCACCTTGGAGGGGACAGGGCAGGGCCACTCTTCCAGGATCCCTGACACCTGCAAGGACTCTCCTCTGTGCCCACATGAGACCCCATGAGTTGCCTTCCAGATGTCACGGGGATCCTCCCCCACTGCTCCCAGGCCCCTGCACCCCCTCAGACAGGCCTGGAGCTTGGATGGCAAGGGACCTTGGTTCAAATCCTGGCACCGACATGGGCCAGCTGCGAGGCCTCCAGTGCCTGTGAGCACAGAGCCCGTGGCTCTTCCAAAAGGGACAGAGGGATGGGTCTTGGTGACTGAGTACACTGAATAGCCCAAAAGCACAGAAGAATTCTGCATGGAATTAAAGTCATGTACAGGAGCAGGGCAAGGTGCTGTACACCTGCACTCTTGGCAGCTAAGGCAGAAAGACTGCAAACTTGAGGTCAACCTGGTCAACTTGGTGAGAACCTGTTTTAAAATTCAAAAAAAATAATAAAAAGGGCTGAAGACGTATGTAGCTCAGTGAGGAGGCCTTGGGGTCAAGCCTGAGTACTGAAAAAAGATGTCCAGGAGGGGGCGCTCTCCTGGCTCCACCATGTGCAAGCTTTGAGACCTTGAATGAGTCACTTCACCAATCTGTACCTTAGCTTTTCCATCCTTGAAGCAGGGCTGAGTGCAGCCAGGTGGAGGGGTTAATATTATAAGTCAACTCAGCTGGACCGAGGGATGCCCAGGAGCAGGGGAAACATTCTGTCCGGGGTGTCTGGGGCAGGGGGTCCCCAGGGCAGAGCAGCACTACACTGGCTTCGGTGGCCCAGTGAGCAGATGGCCACCCCAGCGTGCTGAGCATTGTCCAGTCTGTCCAGGGCCTGAATAGAACAAAAAGGGTTTCAGCTCTTTGTTCTGGACCTCACTTTGGACAGTCCCTTTAAGTGACACCATTTGACAGAAACGACAGAAAGAAAGGAACAGAGTGATTCGCCAACCTTCACTGCTGTCTTCCTGGTCTCTGTCAGTTCATATTTAAGGTAACATTAATTTGACTTATTTTTAAATTCATTAACTTAATATTCTATGGCATGTTAAGGAATTAACATTAATTGAATTTTATTAATTACTACCGAAAAGAAACCCTGTATTTCCCTCATGAATGGCCCCCTCACACAGCAGTGAGCTTGGTGGGATGAAAGTGTTGTTCTGTTAAACCCAGGCATTCAGAACACCACTGTTTCTGCACCCCTGATGTAGAATGTGCTTTTTAAAAAATATATTTCAAATGAGAACCTCATAAAATGGAGACGGTAAAAAAAAAAAAATAGAGGTGGTGCAGAAGAGACTTGGCAAGAAATCTGCCAGGGACTCAGTTCCATGACAAAAGAAACTGAGGCAGAGGCCAGAGGGGTAGGCAGGGCCAACCCCCAGGAATGTAGGAAATATTCATTCATTCATTGGGAATTTCTTTACTGAGCACCTACTATGTGTGGGGAGGCCTTGTTCTAGGCCCCAGGGTAGAGCATTGAGCAAGAATTTGAGTCAATGGACAGGTATTTCTGTAGTTAATAAAACTTTATTTACACAAACAAGTGGCAGTCTGTGGTTTGCTGACCACTGACCTTGGGGGAAAGAATGCCAGGAAGAGGGAATAGTAAGTACAAAGGCCCTGGGGCAGAGTGTACCTAGTGTTTTAGCAGCAGAAAGCAGAAAGATGTGGCCAGAGGGGGATGATCAGGGGCTTCCTCCCCTCCTCCTTTCCCTACACACCCTGCCTCCTAGGACCCCTCTACTCTATCCCAACCCAGCCAAAGCAGTCCCCACCTTCCCTCTTTCCGCCTTTGGAGAAGGACCTGGTGGCGCTGGGTGGGTCTCCATCATCCTGGACCGGTACTTGTCATTTGGTTAGCGTGGTCACCGCCAGCCCCTTGAAGGACACAATGACTTTGTCCTTGGGACTGGTTGTGGTCAGGGCCTTCAGCAGACTATTTGGGGCTCCTTGTTCTGTCCCCTACCCCTTAGACAGTCTTACAGCCTGGCCAGACCTAGATCATCCTTGGGACCCATCTTTGTCACAATGATCCCAGCAAACCCAGCAGAATGACCAGAATTAGAACCATTTTACAGAAGGAGTCCCTTTCACCACTTTTCCTGTACTGGGTATCGAACCCAGGGCTTTGCACCAAGCCACATTAAGGAATATGAGCCTGGATAAGCCACTTCCCTTCTCTGAGGTTCTGTTTCTCTGATTAAAATCTCAGGGGTGAAAGTAGGAGAACACCAGGCTTGGTATCCCGTGATCTTACACTGGATTCAGGACACTGAGTACATCTGCATCCACTCGGGGTAGACATCACTAGCTGATCAGAGCATTTGGAACACTGAGCTGGGGGAGGGGCTTGGACTCTTTCCATAAGGCACCTGCCGGCCACTGCCAATCAAACTGGAGTTGGCAGTTGAGATTAAACGGACTTTCATTCCTGGCCAGCACCCTGGTGGAGTGAAGAGCCGCGTCAGAGCAGCACGGGAGGGTACAGTTGAGGTGATGGGCTTGTGGTGGGTTGGAGGAGAGGTGCAGGGCAGTGGCAGGAATGTCAGTTGGGGGGCACAAAGACATAACTGCCATGTCTTTTCTGTCACACCAGCCCCTCTTCATGGGGAGGAGACATACCCAGCATGGTTTCAATGGGCAGCCTTTAGATCCATCCTAGCAGAGAAGTGAGGGTGAGGGAAGGCTCTGAATTGCACCAGGAGCTGTGTTTGTTTCTTTTAACCACTGATCTCTTAATCCTCATATCAACCCTGCCAGTGAACCACAGCTCGCTGCACGGTCAAGGTGAGGAATCAGACCAAGAGCTCCTTGGCTCTGAGGATAAATCACAAAACAATCATGATCGATATGGGTTGGATGCCAGCTTCACTCCTTGGGGAAGTCATTTAGTCCGTGCCTCAGTATCCTCGCCTGTAGAGCAGGGATCAGAGAAACGCCCACCTCATTGTGAAGGGCTTGATGCAGACGGAGTTTGGGAACGCGATCCAGTTCTTCTTAAGAGGCTGGAAGACTATTTAGTGGGCTGCTAGCACAGGTGTCTTCTTCACGTCACTATTCCCAGCCCCCCAAAGTATGCCCTGCACACACTACATGATTTGGAACAGAACCAAATCATGGAACATAACTAACTCCTCACAAAAGTCCTACATGGCTCTTCTCATCCCCATCTCACTGAGGCTCAGTGAGATAAGGTGACCAACACAGTCTCAGGGGTAGAAAGGGACAGTCATTTCCCACCCAAGCAGTGCCCAGAGCCAGGGCTCTTCCCATTCCCTTGTCATTCTGGGAGGCTTCACTTGCCCCGTTTTCATAACATGCTCCAGCCTCCCCACTCCTAGGTCCATGAACAGAGGACATGGAGCAGAAGCAAAAGTAGATGGAACTGATAGGAGAAAGAGACAAATCCACAATTGAAACTGGGGACTTCAACTCACTTTTCTAGCAATGAGAGAGCTAAAAGACAGAAAATCAAAAGGACACAGAATTGCTGAACGATGCCATGAACCAACAGGCTGTAAGTGACATCTAAGGAACACTACTAAGCCAGCAACCGAATACCCATTCCTTTCAAGTGCCCAAGAAACATGGGCCCAAATAGACCATATTCTGGGTGAAAAAATAAACCTCAACAAATGTAAAAGACTATAAATTCTCTGATCATCGTGCAATCAAGCTAGACAAACAATAGCAGAAAGCTTGAAAAGTCTAACTCTTAGAAATTAGGGCAACATGCTTCTAAATAACTCATGTGCCAAAGAGGATATCTCCAGGAAAGAAAATGGAAGCACAACATGCAAAATTTTTGAGATGCAGTTAACCCAGTGCCAAGAGGAAATTTTACAGCCCTAAAATGCCTATGTTAAAAAAAAACAAAGTTCTCAATAACTGAAGCCCCTACATCAAGAAGTAAAACAAAAAAGGCAAAATAAACCCAAGGAAATAACAAAGATAAAAGTAGAAATCAATGAAATAAAAAATAGAAAAATGATAGAAAAAAATCAATGAAAAAGATTCTTTGAAATAATAGCTTCCTAGAAAGACTGATAAAAAAGAGAAAATACAAATTAGCAAGTCAGAAATGAAATGTGACATCAATCACTACAGATCTGGCAGACTAGAAAAAGAAGGGAAAGCCATGAACAACTTTGTAAACATAAATTCAACAATTTAGGGGAAATGGATCAATTCCTTGAAGGAGTTTAAAATGAAATAAACAATCTTATCAATCTAATAACTATTTTTAAAAGTTGAATTTGTAGTTTACAACCTTCTGAAAAATCTCTAGCCCCAACTGATTTTATTGGAGAATTCTACTAAACATTTAAGGAAGATTGAAAAAACAATTCTGCCTGATCTCTTCAAAAAAACAAGAGAAGGGAGAACTTCCAATGTGAAGCCAATGTGACCCTGATTCCAGAGCTAAACAAGAATAACACAAAAAGAAAGCATCAAACCAATACCACTCACAAACATAAGGAAACACAATAAGAATCAACAAAATATTAGCAAATAGAAGTCAGAGATCTATAATAAGAATTCATACACCAAGGGGAATTTATAATGGGAATCCAAGGTTGGTTCAATTTTTGAAAAGCAATCAGTGGAATCCATCATATCAACAGGATTACAGAAAGAAGCAGCACCAGTGACCATCGGCAGATGGATGGACACAATGTGGTATACACAAACCAAGGGATGTTATTCAGCCTTGCAAAGGCAGGAATTTCTCTCATATGCCACAACATGGAGGAACCTTGAAGATAATGATACTACGTAAAAGAAATCAGACATAAAAGGCCAAATCTTGTGTGTTCCACCTACATGAGCTACCTGGAGTAGACAAATAGTAGAATGATGACCAAAATGGGCCAGTGGGAAAGGGGAAAATGGAGTCATTGTCTACCATGGACAGAGTTTCACTGTGTGCTCGTGACCAAGTCTTGGAGAAGGACAGTGACTGCACAGCAGTATGAATGCTCTTAATGCTGCCAAGCTACACACTTGGCAATGGCTAAAGCAGTAAATTGTATGATGCTACACATCGTGCAATTTTGTGGGCACACAAAGTTTAAAGAGTCTAAATAAGAAAAACCACGTGATCACATCAATTGGTGCAGAACAGTCAACTGACAGCATTCAATCTCCATCAAAGTCAGAAACTTGTAGCAAATTAGCGACAGAGACAGAGAGGAGCATCCCCAACATGATAAAGAGTGTGTGTAAAACCCAACGGCTCGAATCTCACCAGTGAAGGGCCCAGTGCCTCTCCCAAGATCTGGAACAAGACTAGGAGCTATGCTCTCAGCATTTTCTCCACAGGAGAGTCCCAGTAGCTCATCTCTCCTGAGCCTCACAGATGGATGAAGTTGTCAGTCTGTCCTCTGTCCCAGAGGCTTGTACCCTCAGACACCCCAGCCCTGGCACCTCTTCTCATATACAGGGACTACAAATAGGGTTACCTGATTTTATGATGTTGAATCTGCCCTAAGTTATATTAGGGGAAATCAAATCATTTCCGAGTCTGGGACCTTTGTAAGTTAAAGTGACTTGTGATACACCTGCCCTACATAAATCTTCATGCATGCTATTAGTGACATCCAGCAGGAAACTGAGGCCCAGAGTGTGTGAGTGACTGACCTAAGATCACACACCCTGGCAGGGGCCCAGGTGAATGATTTTTTCACCAAAGCCAGATTTCTGCTCAGTGACACAACAATATGGCTGCAATCTCTTTCATATAAGCAGTTGCTTCTCTCCCTACCATTGGGCTGCAACCATGGGTGTAGGCTCTACCAGGCTGTGACCTGTGTAGGGCCTCACGAGGTCTCTGGCTGCTTGTGGGCATAGCCATGAGGGTCATCAGCCTTGGTCGGGAGGTTTGGTTCCAGTGGCCACAGGGGCTCACTTTCCCCGGATACCTCCCATCCCAGCATGGGTTCTTATTCTGGCTGACAGCATGCCAAAGGCTGGGCTTGGACCCGAACTGCTGCCGTGTAAGTGGGTTTACTTAAGTCATCTTGTCATGTCTGTGTCCCATGTCCCTTAGAGGCACTGCCAGCTCACTGAGTCCCCATGCAGCCTGCATGTGCTCCCTGAGATGGGCTGGCTGAGATGGGAGGGTGTGCCTGTGGCACTGGCATAGCACAGCCAGGGAGGAAGGCGGGCAAGGCACTGGCTGACAGTTGTTAGAGAGCAGCACCTCGTGATGGTCAGGACTGAGGGCTTGGATCTCGCTGTCAGCATCCGGTCCTGGCTCTGTCATCTTGTAACTGTGGGACCACAGGCAAATTTCCTAGCAGAGTTGCACCTCTGTTCAAATCTTTATTAAGAGCACAATATGCGCCGGGGATTTAGCTCAGTGGTTCTGGCATCTGTCTCACAAGCACAAGGTCCCGAGTTCTATTTCTGGTACCAAAAAAAAAAAAAAAAAAAGAGGATAATTGTGACACCCAGGAAGGTCTGCAGGGTCTCTGTCCTTGGTCCTTGGACCAAACGGAACCTCCCACTACCACAGTCTGGTGTCAGAGGAGCCTGGAGCCAGAAGTCAGAGACCTCTGCAGTGACCCTGGTCAGGCAGGGAGAGGTGCCCGCCCCAGCTCACTGAGTTCTTTGGCTTGAGTCAGCTCAGCTTGCTGACTTTTGCAGAGCTCTCCAGAACTGAAGTAGGGATGCCATCGGGGAATGTGCTCCTGGCTTTTATGAGAGCCACAGCCCTGAAGAAGTGTGGAGAATCCATCATTGAGCAGAGCTTCAGCAACCATGAGCACTGTTCACTGGCTAAGGGCATTCGAGTCCCTGGAGTCACAGAGCGACCTACAGCCCAGCTCTGTGCTTCCCTGGGGTTCACCTTCGTGGACCTGGGAAAACAATAAAAGAACAGTACAGGGAGCAGCTGTTTTCAGTTCACTGGATAAATGCTATTCAGTGGAATGAGTAAAGTACTTAATGCATGAAACATTTAGTAAGAAGTTGCTCTGTGCCAGGCTCTGGTGGGGGGTCAGATTACAAAGGGCCTTCTGTGCTTAGCTAAGGAGGAGATTAGACTTCATCTCTGACTCTGTGGACACAGGGTTGGGAGAGGGTGTCATGAGCATTACTGGGAGTTGGCAAGAGGCTTCCTGGAGATGTTTGTGCTGGGTCTTGACAAAGCCCAAGGGCACAGTGTTGGCTGAGTTGGGCCCAGAAGTCAAGAGGTTTGACATTTGTCACTGGGTGTGTCACCCACTGGAAGTAGGGGAAATGACTTCCTGTCTGCCCAGACCCAGGACCAGCATGAGAGGAGGGTGTGAAGGGATTCTGCAGGGGGCACAATGATTCCTCCCCTGCCTGTCCCCCTGTCTGTGTGGCCTATCAGAAATTTCAGGGGAGCTCATCTGTGAAGACTCCAAGGCCGGGCTGCCGGGCCAGAAGCTGAGAGTCACCCAGGACTTGGACAGAAAACCTGGCCCATGAGGCCCTCAGGGCCAATGCCCTTGGTCAGTGCCTAGCACCCTGGAGGACCTTGAGGAAGCCTTATGTGTGGTGAGCCCTATGTGGACTTTGCATACAGAGCTGCCTTAAGTTCAGTTCTGCCTGCTATGAGTTGTCAGGCCCTGGGAAAGTAAATGGCCACAAAGGCACCTGTCCTAGGTCAGGTGAGCCCTTTGATGGGAGGGCACTGAATGTGGCTCGTGGTACATTGTAGGTCCCCAGCAGCTCTGTTTTCTTCATTCCATTTTCTCTTCCCTTTCTCACTTCTCTTCTTTCCTCAAAAAGTGCTTGGTGGAAGAACAGAGCTATGGAAAGACTTCCTAAGACCAAACTTGACCCCCAGGGAGACCCGAACAGGGTGAGGACTGCCATTGGCTGAGAGGCGAGGAGATGGCACCCCGAGAAGGCAAGGCTAGAAGGGCTGAGTGAACTGCAGGTACAGGATCCGGCAGGAAGCAGGTCTGGCAGTGTGGCTGGAGAATGTCTCAATGCTCTCAGAAGAAAGGTGTCCGGAGAGAGGAAGTCGCACGGCCCAGGCAGAGAGCAGAAGGCTGGGGGCGGGGGGGGGGGCATGGCCAAGCCCAGCGAAGCCAGTTCCCAGCAGAGCTAGATGGAGCAGGCAGCTGAGAAGCGGGTGCCAGGTTATGGGGTGTGTGAACCCCAAGCTGTGCACACTGACCTCATGCCTTGGTCAGCAGGAGCTGTGAGGGGAGCCTAACCTGGTGACCAGGACATCAGGACAGCGATCTCTCCAGCACAGTGTGCTCAGTGGCTCAGAGCAGTGTTGCCTGCCTGTCCCAGTCAGGTTGGGCTGAGCTGCGTAGCAGAAACACTTGGCCCCCCGATTTCTGGGGCTCGGCTCTCACCCTTGCCAAGGATGCTGCGGTCAGGGCCACTGGGGGTGAGTGCCTCATGCCCACAGCAGCCGTGTCACGGCCAATGGCCCCAGTCTGGGGAGGGGACCGCTGAGAGGAGCCCTTGGTGCTTAGGTCGTGTTGCAGAAGTGAGGGTGGGATCTAGAACACCAGCCCCATGGCTGACCGAAGGGCACAGGAGAAGGCAGCAGAATAAAGGGGGAAAGGAGGGACAGGAGGAGGGAGAGTCAAGGCAAACGCCAAGGGACATGAGAGGGCCTGCCTTGCCAGCTGGAACCAAGGCCTCACCCCTTAGCATTTCCCTCACCGTTGCAGGCCTCACCTTCTCTCCAGCCAGTGGTGGGCAGGGTCAGCGCTGGCTCTGGGCTCCCTTGCTTGCTCTGAGCCAGTGGCCCTGCCTGCAGCCACGCCGGCGTTGGCACGGTGACAGTAGCCAAGTGTGCAAACTTGTGCCATTGTCCCCAGGCCAGGGGGAGCCATGGAGACTGGCTAATATGACACAGGAAAATGTTTGCTGATGGCAATTCTATGGGCTTTGTCCACCTCTTTCTCCATCATGACGACTCGATTTAAGTCCCTAACTGTTTGATTACAAATGCAAGGGGCCGTGCAACGCCAACCTTTTGTCCGGCCACGCTGAATGGGCAATTCAGGCTTTGTGCAGCTCAATTGAGGAAGCAAACATAAAGACAAGATTCCTGAGAGCTCCAGCTCCCTTCCCATGGATATGCCAGCACCCTGTTAGCGAGTCCTTCTCGGCTACCTTTCGCCACATCAGTGTACCTCCCGATCTCTCAGGCCCTCCAGAGCCCCGTCCCTGGGGGATCCTGGAGCAAGAGTGGTGGACAGAGGGAGAGAGAGAAAAGCCAGAGACAGAGAGAGCCACTCAACGCTCAAGGACAGCAGGGAAAGCAGCCCGCCCTGGCTTACCCCGTCCAATTGTCTGTCTGCACTGGAGCATGGCAGCTGCAGGCCCGGAGTCTTTCAGGGGAGGTGTGCAACCCCATCTCCACTGGGCCCAGCTCCTCCTCTGTCCCAGTCCCGGACATTTTACACTCACGCACAGTGCACACACACACACACACACACACACACACACACACACACACACCATCCCCTCGAGAAACCAGAGAACCGAGGTCAAGGGGAGGAGGGGCATGGAGGCCCAGGAGAGTGGGGCTGAAGGGTAGAAATTTACCGGGAAATGATTGCATTTGGGAGCTGTCTTTTTTGTGATGGTCCCCATGGTGACAATTTGTGAGGGCAAAGAATGTGGGAACGGGGCGCCGCAGCCTGATTGGGATGCTTTGTATCTGGAGAGGCGCTCCTGATTGGCCTGAGGGCCCCCCAGCCCCGGGAGTTGTCCTCCATTCAGCCCACTCGAGGGCTGCACCGCCGCTCCCTCAGCGGCGGCGCGGAGCTCGGTCGGGCGGGCCTGCCCAGGTTTGCGGTGGGGAACCTGCCGGCCACGTCTGTCGGCGGGCCCGGCCCGCACCTTCGGTCAGTGTGGAGGCCCGGCTGCTGGCCGCCTGGGTGGGGGCAAGGGCAGGCTGGGGTCTGGGGGAGGAGCGCAGTGCCGTGGGTGGTGGCTCGGCAGGCATGAAATTGCTGCAGATGCTTCTACCAGGGAGTCCCGGTTGCCCACAGCCTGAGAGCAGCCGCGAGGCAGGTCTCGATTAAGTGCTAGACAGGGGTCCTGCCCGGTCCTGCGTGAGAGCTGGAGGTGGAGCGTGGGACTGAGAAGGGGGGCGGGGTGGTGGGAGGGGGAGGCCACCGCCAGGGAAGAAGGGGCTTGGCCTTCCGTAAAGTGGAGCAGTCGCCTCTTCTCAGCAAAGAAAAAAGCCTGCTGGCGAGTTGTGCGGCTTGGCAGTAGCGAGCACAGCTGGCCTGTGGGAGACACCGCAGGCTGGGAGCGCGGCCCAGCCATGCCACTTGTAGCTGGGTCGCCTTGGGTCAACTTGCTTGCCCTCCCTAAGCCTCAGCGACAAGAAAAGGGCAGCACCCCAGAAGGCTTGATGAGGCTGTTAGCTCCGACGGCATCCCAGGTGCTCAGGGACACTTCTGCTGTGCCCAGGTGTCCCGTCGCCCAGGGCTCCCTTCCGGGCTGAGGGCTGTGGGGTGGGGACACTGCATCCAGGTTGGTGGCCTTCGGGGTGGGGGGCTGGGTGTGGCTGCTCAGAGAGACTCCAATGGCCTGCCTTGTCCCCCAGGTCAGCCCTGCACCCTCCTCAGAGCTGCCAGCCCCTTGCAGAAGGCACCCTCTTCATGGAAAGCCCCATGCAGTGGCCCCCTGGTGATGGCATCCGACACTGATGTGAAGATGCTGCTGAATTTCGTCAACCTGGCGTCCAGCGACATCAAGGCCGCCCTGGACAAGTCCGCACCCTGCCGCCGCTCTGTGGACCACCGCAAGTACCTGCAGAAGCAGCTCAAACGCTTCTCGCAGAAGTACTCCCGGCTCCCAAGGGGCCTTCCTGGCAGGGCAGCTGAGCCTCACCTGAGAAGGGGACCCCAGGACCGGCCCGGGCGGCTGGCCCTCCATCCCGGCCCCGATTCCAGCCCTGGTGGGGGTGGGGGCTGCAAGGAGAAGGCTTTGGGGAGTCCCTTTGGGGAGGAATGTCTTTCCAAGGAGCAGAACCTCCAGGGCCCAGGAGCTGCCAAGCCTGGCCAGGTGCCCATGCGGAAAAGACAGCTGCCTGCTTCCTTCTGGGAAGAGCCGAGGCCCACCCACAGCTACGCCATGGGGCTGGAGGGGGGACTGGGCCCTAGGGAGCGATCTCCCTATGAGAGTAAGAAAAATTGCAAGGGCTTGGAGTCCATGGTGCCTGAGGCTGCCCCAGGGCCCATGTCCCCAAGGGCACTGGCTGACAAGGAGCCACTCAAGATGCCCGGGGTCTCCCTGGTCGGCTGTGTTGATGCTTGGAGCTGCTGCCCCTTCCAGTACCATCGACAGCCTATCTACCCTGGCCCTCCAGGGGCCCTGCCTCCGAGCCCCATGCCCAGCCTTGGCCTGTGGAGGAAAAGCCCAGCTTTGCCCCCAGAGCAGGCCCACTTCTGCAAGCGCGTGGATGGCCCAGGGCAGAAGGTGTACAGACCCGTGGTTCTGAAGCCTATCCCCACCAAGCCAGCCATGCCCCCACCCATTTTCAACATCTTCGGCTACCTCTAGCTAGGCTGCCAGGGTCTGGGCCACCTCCTGCGGCCTGCGGGACATCAGGGACCCAAGGAGCTGTCTCTGGAAGGAAGGGGCTGGGCAGAGGAGTGGCCTGGGCATTCCAAAGGCCCCTTCCCTTTGTGCATTCTGAGGACAGTCTTGGGGCAGGGGTTTCTCAGGCAGTCACTGGCTCAGACCCTGCAACTGTGGGGCTGGACAGGGCTGGCCTCTCCCCAGCCCAGCCAGACCCCACCAGATCCTTCCCTGACCCTGTGCAGACCACCGGCAGTGGGACCTGGCTCAGCCCACCAGCCACCCAAATGCCACTTACACACCCACTGTTTAAGCCAATTTCAGTTGTTGTTCTTTTTGTTCTTTGTAAATATTGAGAATGTTAATAGAATAAAGACATTTCTTTTGCAGTTTCCACATCTTGGGTGTCATGCAGTGGAATGGTCCCCAGACCCATGAAGTCCTGGCTGTGCCCAGGGTGAATGCTGCTTAGTGGGGAGGCCAATAGTAACCTGAAGCCTGGGTGATACCTAGAGCTGGCCTCTGTTCAAAGGAAGGAGGGTGGGCGGTGAAGGACTCTGGCCCACGTGTCAGAAGGCAGAGGCTGGGCAGGCCTGGGTTGCTGGAGGGCCTGAGCTACTCTGGATCCAAGGGAAGTGGAGCTACCGGTGCAGCCCTGCTGTGTGAGCCCAGCCCAGGTCAGAGGAAGATAGGCCCAACCAGGAGTTCAGTCCCTTGTGAGTGAAACAGGTCGCTTGGTGGTTTGTCCAAATTGTTTTGTGGTTGTTTTTTGTGTGTGTGGTTCTGGAGATTGAATCTAGGGCCTTTGCACTCAGCTACATCCCTGGCCCTTTCTAAAAATTTTTTGTTTTGAAGAAAGTTCTCACAAAGTCACTAAGTTGCCTCTGGCTGAGCTTGAACTTTTGATCTTCTTGTCTTAGTCTCCCAGAGTCTGGGATCACAGGTGTGTCTTCAAAGCTGGTCAAATCCTCCCTCTTTTAAGCACAGTCTTTGGTTCTACATCCACAGGCAAAAGAACAACCAAAAAACCTCACAGAAAACAAAATACAAAAACACCCAAGCAACCATCCCTAGCTAAATCAGATCCTCGGTTCCGTGCTGATGGCTCCCAGGCCTGGGCACCTTGCAGCACCTGTGAATGGGCTATGAGGCTTCTGCCTGGGACAGTGCACAGAAAGGGGCGCCAAAGCTGCCCTGAACTTTGCCCTGAGAGTGCCAGACTGGCAAAGCCACTGGAGGGGCCTCCACTGCTCACTGTCCTGTGTTGTTCTGCAGACAGAGGCTGGGCCCTTGGGGTGCAGAGCTGCTCAGTTGATGAACAGTGCTTATGACTCAGCCTGGTGCAGGGGCCAGCCTGGCTGGAGACCCTGCCTTGATCAGCTGCAGGACGCTGGATAAGCTAGGTCTCACTCTGGGCTTAGTCTCCTAATCTGTAGCATGGGGCTGAGAGCAGGTGTACTGACCTCTTCTGCACCCCAGGATCTCTCCTTTGGATCCTCCCTGGCAACTCGAGGTCAAAGATGAGCAGCTGCCCAGGGCCCCTCTGCCCTGCCTAGTTTTCTTCCAAGTTGTCACCAGAGCAGGGAGTCCGAGGGAGCAGCAGCTCACTCATGGGGAAGTAGGCAGGCTTCTGGTGGTTTAAGTCTCATGGCATCAGAAGACTTCAGGGCCACAGATCCTGGTGTGACACAAGCAGACTTGTTCTGAGCAACTGTCTGGCACACAGGAGGGGGAGATACTCAGCCTGGACCCCTAGCTTTGGACATCTTGGCCTTAGAGTGATAAGAGGCTGGATGAAGCATGTGCCCCACTTTGCCCGCTGTGTCATCATGCAGGCCCTCAAAACCAGTGTTTTAACCTCCAACCTGTATAGCAAAGCCTGCATGCTGGCCCTGGCCATCCAACCAGCTGTGTGATCTTGAGCAAATTACTTAACCTCTCTGTGCCATAATTTCCTTATCCACAAAATGTGGCCAGTCACAGACCTCACGCATGAGTTGCTGATGTGAATCTGCATGCCTGGTATCCTGTAGCACATATGTGCTCCCAAATGGCATCAGCCAGAAGTCTCCCCTCATGATATGTGGCAGTGCCTGTAGGCCCTGCCATGCTGATGGCTGAAGAATGTTTGTACAATACGCTGCCCATGGCAAAGGGGCTCCTGGACCTTCCAACCAACCACACTCCCTGAAGAACTCAACCTCAGTAGCCGTGTCTTCCCCCAGTACTGCCTGAGCCCAGACTGCTGAACTTCTGTCTGACACCAGCTTGTCCCTGCTGGGGCTCAGCTTCCCCATGGGACGGCCCCAGTTCCATTTGTTCCAAAGTTGGGAGGCTTCTCTTTAAAGCAGGAACCTTACTGAGACTTTACCTGGGTAAAGAAGCCCATGGCACTGGTTCACCCATTGGAAAACACCCCCAGGCACCTAGGGAAGCTTTGGTATTAAAAGCAAAGAGATAAACAAACAAACAGACAGAAAACAGCCCAGTACCAGTGGTAGGCACACAGCTCACCAAAATGTGAGCTGGGATGGTTAAAAGTAAAACCGAGGCAGCTGGGGCCTCCCACTTGCTCAGTCTCCAATTCCCACCCCAGGCCATGCATCTTGCATGAAATGGAATTGCTGCCAGACTTCCTGAGTGGCAAGGGTTCTGTGATGCTGTGCGACCTTCTGAGGCTGGAGACCCTCCCTGGGCTCGGTCACAGGGCATTGGGAGGTGGCAGTCTCTGTGGAAGGTGACAGCTGTCAGTCCCCTTGATGGTAGTGATGGTCAAAATATGGACCACAGGGCGGCAATGAGCACTTACCCACCAGGACTGACCCACTGGCACAAACTTCAGGCCAGGCTTAGCTGTTGCATCATGGGAAGGCAGGACAAAGGCCTAAGAAGGTCACGGCTAGGCAAGTGGCTGCCCCATGCCATGACCCAGTGGTAGATGTATGTCATCAACATCATGAGAACCCAAATGCACACTGGCCTGGAGCCAGTGCTCCCCCACTGGCCCAGCTGCTTATTTTCTGAAGGCCAGAAACTATCCTTAACCTTGATGAAGACCCTACCAGATCCTGGGGGGGGGGGCAGATGCAGGCTCTCAGCAAGGTGGCCTGCTCTGGTGTGGCTGTGGAGTGGCCCAGACCACAGTGGCTTTAGCCACACACACGCAAAGCAAACATGATAAGTTACTGCAACTCCCATGGAAATGGTGTGCTAGGTCTCAGCCAGGGACCCAAGAAAACCCTACGACAGCAGTGACCCTCCTGCCTGGAATGAGATGCTGCTTCTGCCTGGCTCACCCCACAGGATGCCCGAGGGCCAGGGCTTCAAGCCTTTGGAAGAGTTGATTGTGGCTATTGCTCCAGCACCATTTCTTACAATAGCCAGGGTTAACCTTTTCCCCCACCAATAGCTACTTTTGCAGCAAAACAGGGGCAAGCAGGAGTGTCAGGAAATCAGTGTGTAAGACAATCCTAGGTGTTGGGAGACTCATGGGCACAGATACCCTGCTTGTCGTGAAGCTCCTGTTTCCATGGTGATTTAACCAGGAAAGAAAACCAGTTGGGTAGTCAGGTATCTTCTGGTCAAGGCAGGAAACATCCTCTTGGAAGTTCTTTCAAAAGAGCAACGTCACGGTTTGGATCTTAATGTCCCCCAGAACTTCATGTGCTGAAGGCTTGGTACCCAGCTGGTGATGCTGTCGAGGGGTGATGGAGACTTCAGTAGGTGAGACCTGGTTGACAGTAGGTCACTGGCCTCTCTCTCTCCCCCTCCCCTCTTTGCTTCCTGGGCACTATGAGGCAGGTAGCTTTGCTCTGTGACCAACTGCCCACCACAGGCCCAAAGTGATGGGGCCACAGACAAAAACCTTTGAAACTGTGAGCGAAAATCAATCTTCCTTCCTAAAAGCTGGGAATCTCACATATTTCATCCCAGCAACAGAAAGCTACCTAACACACCCAACACAGATGACAGATTAGGGGTCCACATACCCTTTCCCCACCTGCTCAGCCGGGAACAGGGGTGAGGACCTCAGGCCTCAGGGAAGTCTGGCGAGAAGAACTTCGCTCTGCAGGGCCTCACATGTGCAACATTTATTGTACTCAGAGGAGCCCCCGGGACCGAGGGTCCCTCCCTGGCTGAGATCCGGTGGAGGGTTTCACAGAGACAGGTAGGGGTGCAGGGAATGCTCTGAAGAGAGGTCCTTCTGGAAAGGCAAACTCGTTCCTAGAAGGTCTCCAGCCACAGTTCAGGTGGAGGCTGGGGACCCTCCGTGGCCCCTCCTTTTCCCAGACCACCTTGAGTTCTGCCCTGGACAGAGGTCTTTGCCATTTGGTCTGGGATCAACTCAACAATTTGCAAACGCACGATTCTTCTCCTACTGGACACACTGTGCTCTCCACTCTGAACAGAGTGCTGGTGCAGACCCGGCTGAGAGGGAGACAACCTGCAGCCCTGTTCTGTCTCCAGTGCCCTTGAACCGGGGATGCTGCCATCTTGCCATGGAAACAGTCAAGGGGCCACTCCTTTTTCCCAAGGCCCACTACTGGGTGTTCTCATATTTCAGGTATCTAATCAGCCTGCCCGGGAGTGGCAACGTGTCCAAGAGTTTTAGACGACATTTCCCAACGGCTTTTCGAACCTGCAACCGGCAAAGGTGAGCCAGAGGTCTTGGAGGTTCTGGAAAAATGCGAGAAAGAGAGATGCTGACTGTCGTTTGCACCCCACAAAGGTGCGCATCTGTGATCTCAGCCCATGGAGGATGCCCAGCAGGTGTGGCTGGCTATGAGAGAGGTGCCTGTCAGGGGTAACCCCAGTTCCTGCGGCTGAAGAGCCTGGAAGGGAACTTCCCACTGTCACAGCACCCATTTACACTACCCCAGGAAGTAGACAGGGGAGATGCCACACCCACTTCCCAGGCAGGAAAACAGGTTCATGAGCTTCCTGGTCTTGTCCAGATGTTCCTGGGATAAGGGCTCACATCCCACTCATTTGTGCAACTTCCTCTTCACCTACAGCCTGGATCACCAAACAGCCTCATTCAGCAAAGGAGTCTGAAGTTTCAGATGTGGAATTCCACTGCAGGCTCCTGCTGATGCTGAGAGGCCAGGGGAAAGGAGCAGGACCCCCAGACCCCACCTAGCTGCAACTCCACAGTCCCCTGGAATGCCTTGTCCAGTGCATTTTTATCAGCTGAAAGGTTGGGGTGGGAGAGGCAGGGCTAGGGACTCACATATTGAACAGTGAGTGGGTAATTTATTTGGGCACAGGGAGGATGTTTGTTGGATCAAAGAATGCCATTTGTTCATTCATTCATTCATTTATTCAACAAGCACACGCTGGGCTTCTTGGCCTGCTGAGGCCAGTGTGGGGCCCATTGGTGCAGGAGTTCCTGCCCAGGGCAGAGGGGAAGGACCATACCGGATGGTGCCTTCTGTGCTGGGTTCCGAAGGGCAGGCAGGAATTTGCCAGGTAAGGAAGGGAGGCAAGGGCATCGTAAGTAGAGAAAACAGCACATGCCAGGCCCAGAGGCCACTGCAGCCTCAGGGAGCATGGGGGACAAGGGGTGTGGAGAGGCCTGTGGCTGAGCACGGCCTAGCCAGGGGTCCATGCCCCTTTGTGGTGTTTCTGATGCTCCCACTGCCTTCTGATGCCACTTAGGACAGAGGCCCCTGCTGGGAAGGCAGCACCTGCCCTGTGGGAGGGATGCAAAAAGCCACTGAGGGCACAGGACATGCAGCCCTGAAGGCTGGGCGGGTGAACTGAGGGCCACTGCCTGCCACCTCCCGGGGTCTCTGTCTGCTTTCTCCCCAGAAAAACCATGGCAGCACCCAAGCATCAAATGCAAAGGCAGGTGGAGAGTTTTGCAGGCAGAAGAGGCTGTAAAGTCACTGAGATAGGCACTGGTTCAGAATCATCTGCTTCACTAAGGTCTCCGCACGCGCTATGCTGGACCTCCGGGGAAAGGGAGAGGAGAGGACAGGACCCGAGGTCCGCACATCTAGGTGTGCACCACTCCACCCTCTAGTGGCCAAGGATGGTGGTGCCCGCAGTCAGTTACTCAACAGTCAATGAACTTTCTCATTGGGAGCTGGGCCCAAGGGAGTGGGCAAATTCACGCCACCCTTCCCCTGACATTGTCTCACTAACTTTACAAAGACATCAACTCCGCTGCTTTTCAGGCCCTGCACCAATGAGAGGCCAGGGGAAAGGAGCAGGAGTGAGGATCCAGGAGGAGCTTGGTGAGCGAGAGCTGGGCCCTGGTGGGTGACACAGCATGGTCTCATCTGAAGACAGGGGCCAGGCACCCCCATTCACACTCCTGAGCCTGCCCAAACCCCTCTGCTCAGTGGGTGGGGTCTGCAGAGCTCAAAGCCTGTCTATCTCCTGGACCAGGGCTGCTCCAGAGGCAGCCTGCAGGCCAGCAGCGTCGGCCCCTCTAGGCGGCAGGCAGGATGCAGACTCTCGGGCCTGTGGCAGGCCTCGGGGCCAGAAGCCGTCTTTGGGTAAGAGGCCCAGGTGAGTGCCCTGTCCATGCCCCCTCGCACCATCCTCCCCACCTGCCACGCTGCCTCTCTGTGGCCCCAAACGTGGGCGACAGACTCCACAGGCCCCTCGGGGAGCCAGGGATATTCTGAATAGTGTGGGAAGATTTCACGGAGGGGGTAACCTGCCTTGGTCAGGCCCAGGTTGGGATCCCAGCTCCATCACTGCCTGGCTTCGGGACTCTGACCAAATGGGGCCTGGTCACCCAAGGGGGCACTGACACTGTCTGCAGCAGCACAGCATAGGCCCGGCACTGGGAGGTTAGTTGCAGTGGCATTTCGGAGGCCTGGGGCCATGGCGGTGGGCCTACCTGCCTTCTCCTTGATCACCGCCCACTCCTCAAAGCTGTCGATGTGTTCCTTCAGCCGAGAGCAGAGCTGTACGTTGCCCACGTAGTCCAGAAGCACATCGATAATGGGCCCTGCCCAGCGGCTCACCTCCGGGGCCGACAGGATCTCGCAGAACTGAAAGGGAGTGGTCATCCTTCAGGTGGGCCCTGAGTGTGTGGAAGACAGACTCCCGGCCTCCCTTGGCTCCTACAAACCATGCCCCACACAGTCCCTTCTCAACACAGGCCTCTGTGCCTACAGCAGAAAAGATGGACAACCTGGGCATGTTACACCATCTCTGAGCCTCAGCTCCCTTGTATATAAAATGGGTATATGAGCTGGGTGGAGTGGTACAGGCCTGTAATCCCAGCACTCTGGGAGGCTGAGTCAGGAGGATTGCAAGTTCAAGCTCAGCCTGGGCAATTTAGCACAACCCTGTCTCGAAATAAAGAAAAAAGGGCTGAGGATGCAGTTCAGTGAGAAGGCCCTGTGTTCAATCCCCAGTACAGTTAAGTAAAATTTAAAAATAGAAATTAAGAAGTCTATGGCACCCCTTTCAAGGGGATTTTTCAAATGAGGATTCAGGTACTAGGAACGTGGACTTCTCTGCCCACAGTAGGGAGCCCACAGCGCTGCCCATTTGCCATGACAGTGATCTCCAACAGAAGAGTGTTTCCAGCTTCCTTTTCGCTCTAAGTGCCGACTTCCAGGGGACACCTGGGGCAGGTCCTGCCTCTAGGCCACTGGCCTCCTGGACCTTCCTGACCTCCCGCCAGCCTGCTCTGGTTGCCCCCTGCTGGATCCTGTCCACTTAACCCGGATCCTAGGTGTAAATTTGCTTAGAGTAAGGAGTCCTTAGTTTTGCTGAGTTCCTGCCAATCCCCTGCTCTACAGTTAGTTCCATATGTCTCCCAACGTGCTGAACCCACATACGGATTTCATCTTGCACGTGAACCAGGCTGCTCTGCTGTCCCTGAAGGTGCTAACCAGCAATTCCGGGCTCCAGACTCTGCTGGCTACTAGTTAACATCCCCACAAAGCACACTAACCACTAATCCACACTCCCTCCGAAGCGCACTGCCTGTCACCCCACACTGCTTCTGAAGCTAGTCCACCACCCTGCCATACTGCAGTCCACACTCGCGCCAAGGTGTGTCAGCCACCAGTCCACATCGCCTCTAAGGCAAGCCTGTGGACGCCGGCTCTGCCACCCTCCAGCGCGCCTCTCCATGGGGCACCTGGACCATGCCGGGCGCCTTGTCCGTGGTGTAGGCTTCGCTGAACCTGCTGGAGCGCTGCGGGGCAGGCGGGTGTGGGCCGTTGCCGTATAGGCAGGAGAAGCAGGGCTCGCCATCGCAGCCGAGGTCCAGGAGGAACTTGAGCAGCGACAGGCACTTCATGGAGAACATGATGGTGGCCGGGAAGGTCGTGGGGTGCGTGGCGATGTAGGCGTCGATGTTGGCGCCGTGGTCCAGCAGCAGCTGCATGGTGCGCAGGCAGCCGTGGCGGATGGCCACGAGCAGCGGGTTGATGAGGTCGCGGTTGGGGTCGGCGCCGGCCTGCAGGAGCAGCTCGGTGGCGTACACATTGTTGTTGACCACAGCGAAGTAGAGCGCCGAGCTGCGGCGGTCTTCATAGAGGCGCGAGCGCTCCGGAGCCAGCGGCGCGTTCACGTCGAAGCGCGCGCCCAGCAGCGCCTCCAGCACCCCGTCGTTGTTGCGCTCAGCAGCCAGGTGCAGCGGACTGATGCCACTCCTGCGCACGCGCGTGCGGCTCGTCACTGGCAGCAGCATCTGCACTATCCTGGATTGGGGGAAGCGGGCGGGACGCACGGGGTCACCAGAAGGCCAACACTGGGTGGCCGTGGGGGTGGGGTGGGGTGGGTTGGGGTGTGACTCCGCCAGGAGGGGGCGCCAAGGGACCGCTGTGCTCACAATTAGCACGTGGGTGAGGGGGTGTCAGCCACTGGCCCCACTTTACAAATAAGGAAACAGAGCCTCTGAAAGCTCCAGCTAGATTCTGACAGTCACATAGTCCGTAAAGGGTGGCGCTGGGCTGCAAACTCAGAACCTTGATCTCCGGAGTCTGAACTCCTAAAAACCTCAGCTCCTGCTGATTTATTTCAGGCTATAGAAGGTTGCTTGCCCATTCTCAGCACAGTACTCTGGAGAATTGGCTGGGGGGCCCCCAAAGCAAGCTACTCGCTGCAGGAGGCAGCAGAGACCAGTGATGGAAAGGGAATTTTATCTTTACAAGAACCCACAAAGCATGCATCATGTCTTCTGTTCCATTCTGCAGATGAGAAAAATCAAAGCTTGGCGAGGTTAAAGCACTTGCTATGGCTACGCCGTACAGTTGGGAGAGGTAAACCGGGATGTGTGGGGGCCGAGCTGTCCTGCATCCTGTCTTATGCCCTGGGACCCTGATGACGCTGCTGGATCCTGGAGGACAGGAAGAGACAAACATGCCTGTCCCCAGTCTCTTCTGCCCCAGGCCCCAGTCACTCTGCTGTACTCAGCCTTCCCTCTCCTGTGAAACTCAAAGCCTCTTTTCCTGTAGGTGGACTCAGCTTCTTCCAGCCCTTCTGCATGCCTTTGATTGCTGGGGTTGGAGCTCCCTGTGACCCCTGGGCCTCTCTCCTGTTGACTCAGGCGCTGGTCTCAGCACTCTGCCTATACTAATCTTCGAAGCCCCCCCTAACCCTCTGAGGTGGTTACCTTATATTATCATTTTCCAGATGAGGAAACACAAGTCCAGAGAGGGTATGTGATTTTCCCAAGGACACACAGCCAAGAAGTGATGGAGCCAGGCTGGTTGAACTGTGAGGCTACGTTCTTAGCCACTCTCTACTTCTTGTGTAGCAGTCATGGTGACAAGGGCTGTCATGGGGAGTTGCAGTCTCCCCAGTGTGTTGACTTGCCTGCCTCATTTTACCTTCACTGCCACCCTGTGGAAGAGCCACACTAGTCCATGGCCTTCTTTTAACAGATGAGGTGCAAAGAGTTGCAGTGATGACTTGAAGGTCTTATGTCTCATCTTGGCTCTCTTCTCCTGAACCTCTGCCTCCTAGGCCCCTGCCACCAACCAGATTCCTCACCCTAATCTGTTCAATCCCTGCTGACAGGTGACCTCACTGCCTCGTGTGGGGCTCCAATGAGGTGGCCGTGGCCGAGAAGCAGGTGCCACCAGGCTCGTTCCCACGCCTGTAGCCTCCTGGCATGCCTGCCTCCCTCTGGCGTTCTTGGAAATCTGATGCCAGCAACCTCCTGCTGGGATATCAGTGGAAAGTATTATTATTGTTAGTGATGCTGTGTTTGGCTAAAATCTGCCTCTAAAACCTCAAAAGGAAATTCACACACCCAGGGGGCTAATTGCCTCCTAATTTCTATTTGTGCAGACTCTGGAGGTCTGACCTTGCTCCGAAGAGGTGCTGGTCAAAGGCAGGGCAGGGGCCTCACCCTGGACGGTGGCCATGGCCAACAAATGCTCTGTAACAGCCGTGACATGACATGCCCAAGCCCAGGAAAGGACAGGGAGGGGGCTTCCCTGGGCTGCTGGCCCGCTGGGGCTGGTATCTCTGGCAGGCCACAGCTGGACTCCAGCAATCCCCTGCCGAACCAAAGGAAAGTGGCAGACATGTGGGAACTTGACGGGATGCAGCCTCAGGTCCCAGAACCATGTCTCAGTAGTACAATAAATTTTCTGATGGCCTTAGGCTTCTGCAGAACTTGGCAGAAAGTAAATGTACAAAGCTGGACAGGGCCCAGGGAGCAGTATGTCCAACCCTCCTGTTTTATGGAGGATAAAACTGAGGCTCAGGCTTGGAGTGGAAAAGATAGTGAAGTTGGGCAGAAAATGGGTGGACAGGAGGTGTCTGGGTGCCTAGGACTATGCCTTTCTGTGGTGCCCCACTTCTAAACTCTGGGAGTGGCCACGTGGCCTGTGGTACATTATCACCCCTCTCCCTCAGCCCTGTTTGTGGGACAGAAAACAGAAAGTCAAGAAAGCAACCCACGAAACAGGCTGGGGCCACCCCCTTTTCTCAGAGGTAGGTCCTGGGGTTAGATTGCTATTGATGAAATGGCACTTTGTGGAGAGGAACAGAGGCGACTGTGGTCCTAGTGTGAGAGGTCGGGAGGCTTGGCTTCCTCCCTCCCAGGGTGGGGCTGCACCTCTGCTCAGCTCTGGCCAGCTTGAGGCTGTACCCACGAGGCCTGGCACTGATGCTCAGTGGGCACCACGGCTGCTGGGTGCCTCTGACTGGGACCTCAGTCCGGACGACGAGGCTGCTGCCCTGTCGTGGGACCTCCCAGTAAGAGCTCTTGTCCTTGCCAGGCCTAGCTCCCTGCCTAGGAGTCCAGCTTCTCAAGGCTGTGGCCTTCCTTGCATGCAGCCTGTCCCAGGCCCTGATGTTTGCCTGAAGCCAGCCCAGGAGCAGGGAGTAGGTGAGGGCTCCTGGCCAAACCAGGCTGCCTTGGCAATGTGACCATCTGGCAGGTGTGGTGAAGAAACTGAGAAGTCAGAATCATCTGGACCCAGAGTACACAACAAGCTCTGCCTGTCAGTGCTGCGCCATCTGAGGCATGTCACTTAATCTCTCTGAACCCTTTAACGGATGGGTACTTTAATAATAACAATAGTGATGATGATGACAAATACAGCTATAGATAATTTTATGGAGCCCTTATGGCTGTGAACACTTCTTCCCAAATAACTGATGATTATATTTTTGAGCACTTACTATGTGTCAGGCACTGCTTTAGGTTTTTCTAATTTACCTCCTTTCGCTAAGTATTTAAACTTGTTTATTGTTCATAACAGTCCAGCAAGGTGCAGTTGCTGTGCTGATTACATAGTTTGGTAATTCAGAGCTGCTTTTGCGCATGAAATGGGGTCTTACACCTTGGTGCAATTAGTACACAGTAGGCCATCAAGACACCATGGCTGTCGGCACACTGAGCCCCACAGTAAAGACAGCCCTGTCCCTGCTGCACCAAATGCAGGGGAGCTCTGGGTCACCAGGTCACAGTGCTCTGACCTGAGTCAGTGTTCAGTGCCAGTTTGATGTGGGTGAACTTGACTTTCACATGGGAAGTAGCCAGCCACAGAAGGCTCTGCCTGTAACACATTTGTATGTGTGCATGTGTGGGTATGTGTGGGGGAAAAAGAATGAAGTCAGAAGTGAGGCCTAAACTGCAAGTATGTATTTTCTGTTGGCCCCAAAAGAAATGCTAAGATCCTGGTTCTCCCCCATAAAATCACCTGGGCAGCATTTAGAAACCCTGAAGCCAGGGCACAGGCCAATTACACCAGCATCCCTGAGGGGGGCACAGGCACCAGGGTTCTTGCAATCCAGGGTTTCTGTGTGCACCAAGGTTGGGGACCACCACTTTGGGGGCTGTCCCTGGGCATCTAGTTTTGTCTAATTCACATAATTTCTTAATAAACCTGTCTTTGATGTTGATCTTTAATTTCACAAAGTGCATTTGCCAAACAAAAAATGAAAAACAGGAAAAAGTGCATTTTGGAGATGATTAAGATGTTGGGATCTTAGGGATCCTCTCAGCTGTGCCTGAATGTCACACCCTCCTCTAAGTGTGCTGAAAAGCAGGTGCCTCTGGCAAACAGCCCCGGCCTGGTGCGGCACTGCAGGCCAGGATGAGGGGCAGCAAGGTGTTGGGCAGGTGGCTGAATGTGGGATGCCACGAGGCGTCATCAAGTCCCTGAGCAGACTATGGTGGCAGTGTGAGCAGGCTCTGAGGCATATAAGCCCAGGCTAGCCTGAGTGAGAAGCCAGGGCCAGCTGGCCACGGGCCCTGTCAGAGGCAAAAGCTGCCGGGAAGGTGCCCTTAACCCCTTCTCGGGCAGTCCTTGGAAAGCTGGTGGTGTGGGGTGGCCTGGGGCTCCAGGGGCCTGTGCTGCCTCCTGGGGCCTTCACTTCCTTCTCTGTGATGTCACTTTCCTCTATTCCCTGCTCTGCCTTAGTGAAAATGGCAAACACTCCTCAATCTGTCTTTCTCTTCCTTCTCCCCGCCTGGAAGATGAGGATGTTCCCCAGTGTGTCATTCAGGGCACATGAGATGGGATTTTAGGTGGAAAAGTTATTTATTAATTGTAAAATGATCATTTTAACACCACACTAATGTGATGAGTGCTTCCTTTGTAAAATGTATTAATTTTAAATTTAAAAATTTCATTTAAAGGAAACTACTAAGCAAGGAGTATTTTCCTGTGCTCAGGAAGAAAGGCTGTGAAAGGACCACAGTTTAGGAAGCGATGATCCAGTGGGAAGTGTCCGATTGCTAGGCTTTAAGCCCTGGCCCTGGGTGGCTCACTATGGGGCAAGTCTCCTGACTACCTGGTCTCAGTCTCCTGATCTGTAAAATGGGAAGGAAGGTCGAGCTGCCCCCACAGCGCAGTGGTGAGGCCCACCTGAGAAACATCTTGGAAATTACCCAGCCCCATTTGTCTCTAAGGGCAGCTGGAGTTCCCCCTCCTGGAGTCTTTCCCCACCCACAGTGTTGCTGATAAATATCTAATAGCAGGCTCTCAGGTGGAGTGGGGGTGAAGGGAAGTGGTCACAGGAACTGATCTGTAGCATTTGCCAATTTCTGGGGTGTAAAAACTCCCACATGGCTGAGGTTAAGGTATCAAGACGAGGTCAGTGAACAAAGAGCTAGGAAGAGAAGCCCACAGTGGGCTCCCATGAGAGCTGCTCCACAGTAAGCCGGCTGCCAGCCCATAATAGCCTCTCTCTGCTGGGACCACCTTGGAGTTTAGTTGTGCATGTGCTTCCATTATGGCACCATGTGAGTGTGTGTATGTGTATGTGAGTGTGTGTGCATGTGAGTGTGCGCATGTGCATCTTCCCTCCTACCAGGTTGGCTGTTTGAGGACTTAAGCTCCTCCCATCTGGCCCTTAGTTCCCAGCACATAGAAAGTGCTCAGTGACCACTAACTTCAGCATCAGTACTGTTCCTATTGTAGTAGGCATTGCCTGTATGCTTCCTGATTGCCTGGGAGGTTATCTTTGCATTCTCCTAGAAATATCCACTAATTCAGATTCATATCTGTCCCCCTGAGTGAAATCCTGTAAATGTGACATTTGGAGCAAGTGAGTTCCTGGCACCCATATGCAGTGTGACCTTGGGGAAATCACTTGACTTCTCTGTGTCTTAAGGTAGAGATAATAGTAGTATGCACCTCACTGAGCTGTTGAAAATATTAACCAAGCTTATAATGTAAAGTGCTGGTAAGAGGTACAGCCCTGTGAGCTCTTCTCATTGTGGCAGCTGTGACAGGCATTTGCTGCCACTTGCTAATAGCTGGAAGAGCTTTCTCCTTCCTATGAAGGGCACCTTCCATGCTGGCCCTCCTGGGGACAGTCGTAGAAGCAGGTGCTCTGCCCACCCCCTGTCCCGCCCCGCTCCCCATGTGACCCCAGGGAGCAGCACACTGTGGGGTGGGGTGCCTGTTGACCTGTAGTTGCCCTTCTTGGAGGCGATGTGCAGGGGCAGCAAGCCGTCCTTGTTGGCCTTATTGGCATCTGCACCCTGTGACAGCAGGAATGCCACCACCTCCTCGTGGTCGTTCTTGCAGGCTTCATAGAGGGCAGACGCGCTGTCACTGGCCTGCGTGTTGATGTCAGCACCTGGTGATGGAGAAGCAGCCCCACAGGTGATTGGGAGGTCCCTGCCTTACTGTAGCACCTACTATGTGCTAGGCACTACTGTGCTAACGTATGATGCAAGAGCTCTTTCACGAGGACCCCTAGCAAGAACGAGTCTGCCTAGGGCCATCCTCAGCTCCTTGGGCAGCTGCCAGAGCAGGGCCTAGTGGCCTGCAGCAAGGCCTCTCAGGGGCAGGGAGTAGCTGCAATGATGCCGGCATTTACTGAACATGGTCATGGTAGGCAGTCTGATGGCGGAGGGCATGGTGGGCAGCCTGAAAGCAGGGGTCATCCTTGCAGCCCTCAACTCTTTTTTTTTTTTTTCATTGGGAATTGTACCTTTACATAATGCATCTTGGTTCTTATTTTTTCCCCATTCCTAGCCCTCCCTTCACGCCCTCCACCCTTCCCTATTTACAAAGACTTTATTTCCATTTTTTCCATTTCTCATCATTTTTCCTTTCCCTTCTTTCCTTTCCCCTGCCCCTCCCACTACCCCTACCCCTTTGGACCTTTTCTTCCTAGTTTACATTATCGATTATTCATTCTAATCGTTGGTACATTTTAGGTATACAATATAATGACATTCATCATTGGAAATTTGCACCTTTACATAGTCTCTCTTGGTTCTTATTTTTCACCCTTGCCCAGCCCTCCCTTCAACCCCTCCATTCCTCCCTATTTATAAAGATTTTGTTCCTATTTTTCCATTTTCTCATATTAATCCCATTCCCTTCTATCCTTTCCCCTAGCCCTCCCACTTCCTTCCCCTTTGCCCCTTTTCTTCCTATTTCACGTGACCTATTATACATTTAGTCCTTATTTACACTTTCAGTTTCTCACACCAGAGAAACTATTCGGTATTTACACAAGTGTGTCCTATTTATTTCACTTAAGAGTATGGCCTCAATGTGCATCCACTTAGCTATAAATGTCTCTAATTTCTCATTTGTTATGGCTGAGTAGTACTCCATTTTATAAAAAAAGACCACACTTTCTTTATCCAGTCTCCAGTTGATGGGCATTTGGGCTGTTTCCAAGTTTTAGCTATTACAAACTGTGCTGCTATGAACATGGGTGCACATATACCACTGTGGTATGATTCTTTTAATTCTTTGGGGAAGATCCCCAGCAGGGGAATAGCGGGGTCAAATGGGACTTCCAGTCCTAGTTCTTTGAGGTATCTCCATACTGATTTCCACAGTGCTTGCACCAGTCTACACTCCCACCAGCAGTGGAGCAGGGTTCCTCTTTCCCCACAGCCCCGCCAGCATTTGTTACTGGTTGATTTCATGATAGCAGCCATTCTTTCTGGAGTGAGGTGGAATCTCAGCGTTGTTGTCATTTGCATGCAGCCCTCACTCTTTACAAGTGGACCTCAGAGGTCTCTGCCTGAAACAGACTTCACAGCCCCGGCAGAGCAGAGCCCAGGGTATCCCATAAAGGAAAACCTACATAATTTTACTAATTGAAATCTGTTATTTTCTGCAAGAAATAAGAGGAAAATTACTTCCTGTCTCCTCCACAGAAACCAAGAAATCGCTGGTCCACGCTAGGAGGAGGAAGCATCCAGCCTGGTGACAATCTACCATCAGCTCAACTTTCTCCCTGGCCTGCATCTTGAATGGTGAGGACAGAACTGCCTTTCACTTGATTTCCTGAATAAAGAGGAGTCAGCTGGGAGTGGCTGATCACATGCCCATCATCCTAGCACTCTGGGAGGCTGAAGCAGGAGGGCTGAAGTTCAAGGCCAGCCTGGGTGACTTAATCAATTGATGAAACCTTGCCTCAAGGTTAAACATTTTTAAAAAGGGCAGGCATGTAGCTCAATGTGAAGGCCCTGAGTTCAAGCTCAAGTACTGAAATAAAAGTAGAAGCAGAAGCAGAAGAAGGAAGAGGAGGAGGAGGAGAGGAAGAAGAAGAAGAAGAGGAAGGATCACATTCCTTCTGGGTTCCAGAAGGGGCTAGAGCTGCTATCAGTGAGGCTTCTGCTGGCCACAGCTCATTTCTCTGAACATTCCCCTACCTCGGGCTTAAAGCTACCATCCTGGTAACTTTATTTTCAATGCCAGTGGACCAGTTTCTGCTATAGTGGGAAGAGCACAGGCTCTGGTGAAAGCCAAGAACCAGCTGAAATTTCTTTTTCATGGCTTCCAAGCCCAGTGGCCTCAGGCAGCCTTCAGGCAGCCTTTAGGAGCCTCAGTTTACCGTCCGTTGACCAGGAATAGTAAGTAGTCCCCACCGCTCAGGAGTAAATAAGATAATGCGAGCCAGCCTCTTGACAGTCCTGGCACAGCGACAACAGTACTCAGCAAAAGACAGCTGTGCAAAACAAAAGGTCCAGGGTGGAGGTCAAGTCTGCCCTTCCCACACAGGGAGAGCCAATGGGCTGCTCCATCTCGCTGTCGGACCTCAAAATCAGTCTCCCTGGAAGGCCTGGGCCCTGCCAGCAAAGCTGCCTGCTCACACAAAGAAAATATTTGTATTGAAAGATGGCCTAGCCCACAAGGGGAACGGCCCCTGACTTGGTGTCGGCAGGAGCCCTGGGTAGAGCTCGGCTTCACCTGCTGAGCGCCCTGCCCTTTGCTCAGCCTGCTGGCCTGGGCTCCCAGGGCCCTGCCTCGTCCCTTTGTTCTCCTGTGGTTGCTCTAACATTGTCCCAGGCTGCAGGGAAGTGGCTCGAGTCTGTTTTCCAACTGCTCAGGCACGTGCTGAATGTGTGGACCTGATCTGGATGCCAGCCCAGTGCAAGCAGCATGAGGTTTGGGGGGCAGCTGGACATGGGTCAGAACCCAGGCTCTGACTGTGACCTGTCATTCAAGCACTGCAAACCTAGGTCCTCAGGTATGAAACGGGATAGGCACACTGTCCAGGTCATGTGGCTTTGGGGGAAACTCCAGGGACTTAAAGAAAGTGTGTTCATGCTTAGCAGTATTGCTAACAGCGAGTCCTCCACAAATTACTCCAGATCAGGCCCAAGGTCTGCACGACCTCTGAACTCTCTTGCTGGAGAGGGAGGGTTCCTTCCTGTGCAGAGGGACAAGAAATCAAAGTGTTCTGGGGGAGATCAGAATGCAATGTTCCTTAACCAGAAGGACAGGATGGTCTGCCATGGCCTCAGGGTCTTATGCTACTGGGACATTGTCATGCAGGAAAGATTGTTTTAGTTTCTCCCATTAAGACTTTTCACAAGCAAAGAAGGCACAGACTTGGGTTCAGATCCCAGCTCTGCTTCTTCTTGGCTATGTAAACTCAGACAAATCACTTTCCCATCCTGGTCCCCGTCACATCACCTGCAAAACAAAAGTGCTCTAAATGTGGTCCGAGGTTCCTTTCTAACCTTTGAGTGTGACACAGTGGAAAGAGAAGTGGTTGGGGTGTCAGGAGTCCAACAGTCTAGCTAGTTCCACAAATAATTTTGCTACATGACTATAGCTAAGTTGCTCCCCTTTGGTGGGTCTCAGATTCGTCCTTTGCAAAGTGAGATATTGGGCTGGAGTGGAGGTGGCAAATGTGTGGCACCGGGCCCACATCCCCTGTTTGTGCCTGGCTGCAGTGACCACTAGGGAATCCCACCGAGGGCACCACGGAGCTGAGACAGGCTCAGCATCCCTCCCAACATGGCACTGCCGCAGACACGGTCCCTGGTGCAGAGCACGACCACACCACGCCTACACTTGCCCTCCCTTCCAGCACTGCCCCTGGGGGACCCCATAACCCAGGAACCCTCAGCCACTCACCGTGCTTGGCCAGGAACCTGAGGGCTTCCAGCTGCCCACTCTGGGCGGCCACAAACAAGGGCGTGATGCCGTAGGCGTTCTTGGCCTCCACCTTAGCTCCGCCGCTCACCAGGATCTCCATGCCCTCCACATCATTTCGAGACACGGACTCGTGCAGTGCTGTCCAGCCCCTGTTGCAGCGGTGGTTGGTGTCCGCGTGGTGCTGCACTAGCAGCCTCACCGCCTCCGTGTTCTTGCGCTCACAGGCTGTGCCAGGGACAAGTCGGTCAGTGGGGCCGTGGGGAGACCTTGCCAGCCAAGACCATTCACTCATTCATTCATCAGCCATTCATTAAACAAGTATCAGCACAGTCTGTGCTAGGTTCTTGCTCTTGCCAGGAGCCTAAGCTAACTGATTAGAAGGAATGCTAACATCGGCACATATTTAGCATTGCTTCCGAGTCACGAGTCGAGGCACTTTGCACAATTCACCAGTTTATCTTTGATCCTTAAGGACTGTAGCGTTATCATCCCCCTCCACGCATGAGGAAGGTGAAGTACAGAGAAGTAGGTGACTTGCCCAAAGTGAAGAACTGGAATTCAAACCCCTGGAGTCAAGAGCCAGAGTCCCCGCCCCCTTGAATGTTCCACGATGTCCCTAACACATTTCCTTTTCGAATGTTGCCTACTTCAGTTCTCCACATCATCATGGCTGGGAGAATCTTGCTAGATATTCCTATTCATATTCCTGTTTAAAGCCCCAACCTCATCCTCAAAGGCTGCTTGTTTAGCTTGGGGTAGAATTTTACCTTCCGAGTTCAGCTCATCTTTCTCAATCTGTTCACTCGTTCTTCTTACACCTCCTCTTGTCTCTGGACCCCAAACCCTCCCTGGGCTCTGGCCAAGTCTCCCCAGGGAGCTGCAGGTGGTGTTGAAGTCACCTGGGCACCTGCCCCGGGAGGCTCTCCGTGCCAGTGTTGGGGGAGGGAACGGGGAGAGGGGCTGCCAATGCAGTGTGTCAAGTAGGACCAAGGCCTCAGCTCTCTCCTCTCCATGCCTTGGTTTTCTTACCATAAAATAGGTGATCAGTGGATGAGCAAGAGAGGATGTTGGGAAAAGGACTGAGGAAGAGCAGGTGGGTAAGCAAGCCTGGAGCTGAGAAGCAGGACTGAACTCCTGCCTGTGACATGCCGGCTTCCTGGGATAGCTGAGGCTCCAGGTCATAGCTCCAGTCACCTGCTCCCAGTTCCCACTGCTCATAGACATTCCAAGTGAGCCCAGGTCCACACTTTGCTGGCAGCTCACTTTGTGTCTCTGAGCCTGAGAGCCACATTTATAAAATGGGGGTAAGAGCAGTGCCTGTCTCCTCTGCCCACCTCGCAGGGAGATGTGTGTAAGGGCCCCAGAAAACACCAGTGCCTGGCTCATAGTAAGCTCTCCATAAATGGCAGCTATGGTGCTCATTCAGACTTGGACCCTGGGCCATTGGAAGGCAGCCAGCGAATGTCTGTGGATGATGCCCTGAGTAAGTCCAGAGGTTTTATTCTGTTAAATGAACATCCCAGAGGTACACACCCTCACTTCTACCTCTTCACCTTTGCCCGTGCTGTTCCCTGGCCTGGCCAGCTGGCATATTTCTCCTGCTGGTGTTCACTCAGGCATTTCTTCTGTGGAGACTGCTCCCCTTCTCAGGCCCTCCTCTCCCACACCCCCACAGTGCCTCCTGCCAAGCTCTTCCTTGCTGTTATCTGTACCAGGGTCCTAGGAAAGTGCAGCCAAAGACTGCATCCTTTCACCTTTGAGCCCTTGGTGCTCCTCAGGGTGCCTGGCCAGGGTGGGCTGGGGAGCACTTGGAAACAAAGTGTCAGGGCTCCGCCTTCAAAGAAGACCACTCGGAGGCCATGCACATTGCCCACCGGCCTAGCTTCTGGACTCCTCCTAGGAGAAGCCACGTGGGCAGGGACTCACCTTTGTAGAGTGGTGTCTCCCGGGACTTGTTGGAGATGTCAGGCTCGGCCCCGGCCTGGAGCAGCGAGAGGAGGCAATCCAGGTGCTCCCTGCATGTCGCCAGGTACAGGGCTGTCTCCTCCTGCAGGGTGCGCTGGTCGATGGCCCCTGGGTACGCTGGGGGACACACCGGGAAATGCATGAAGAAGAAAGGGACCCACATCACCTCACAGGGGAGTCCCAGTTTCTTTCCAATTCCAAAGCTGGGCACGTATGACCTCCTCTGAAGGTTACCAACCACGGACTGCCTTCACCTTGCCCTTTCCTAGCACTGGTTCAGCTTCCGGGTCATAGAAGTACAGTTCAGACACCGCCACTCCTCTGGAAGCCTTCCCCGACAGCCCACTCCCACCCCTTCTCTGTCCCGGTTGCCTGTCCTCTTGTACTCCACCGGCTACTGTGGAAACTCCACTGCTCCTGCAGCTATTTCTTGGAGTGTGTGGGGCTTTGTGGGGCCTGGGCTTCATCAAGGCCTCGTGACACCTGACTGCAGGTGTTACTCACATGAATCCAGCTCACAGCAAAGAGGGGGCTCAGTGAGGCAGTGTGACTGGCCCAGGGTCCCACAGCTGGTGGGAGACAGACAGCCTTGGCAGGGCTCGGGTGCAGCTGCAGTATTTGCCACACTGAATCAGCCCCTGGAACATTCTGGAACATGCTGGCAGTGGTTATCCCAGGAGTAATCCCTGCTTCATTCCTTTTCTAGGAATCAGGCTCTCTCTCATCCTGAGAGGCCTGGAAAGATGGCAGCAGGGGGTGTGGTTCAGGGTGAGGTGGGGACAAGTCACTTTCCTTCTCCCAACTTAGTGACTGCAACTGTCCAGTGGAGGTGGTAACCTTCCTTGTTCCTCTCCAGGCCCTTTCCCACTGCTGGCCTCACCTTGCTGCAGGACCTTCAGGCAGCCCAGCTGGCCGTAGTAGGCAGCCTCATGGAGCGGCAGCCAGCCCTCCTTGTTGGGCTCTCCCAGATTCTTCCCGTCCTTGATCATGGCCTTCAAGGCCTCTTCATTGCCTTCCTTGATGGCCTTTAGCACAGGGTCCATGGGCCTGTGAAAGCAAGACACAGCAAGGTCTCGGGTGCAGGCAGAGGCAAAGCCAGATGGCCTGTCTCCAGAGGGCAAGCAGGGTCTGCTGGTGGCCAGGACGGAGGGCCACTGTGGGGTCCCCCAGTCCTCGTTGTTCCGTAAGCTGGTTCCAAGACCAGTGCTCAGCCCCTGCACCCCAGTAGCTGCAGGAGGAATGGGCAACCCCTCCATCCCTGGGGTTTCCATGGCTGCAGCTAATGCCATGCCATGACCGCATCTACCAAAAGGATGTGGGCACAGGCAGTAGCCTGTGGAGGGATGGATAACACCCTCAGGGAGAGCCCTGCACTAATTAAATGCCTTCCCTGAGCACAGCACCAAGCCCAACTACCTGCAGGGCCGCCTGGGTGGGCAGGGCATACACCCCTCGGAGTGTTCCCTCGCGTTTATCCCACCTCCTTGCTCCAATCCCTAGCCCCACCCTGAGCACATCTAGCTGCTGGAAAATGGAAAGACTCAGTGGCTTAATAAATCTGAAGCCATTACAGTTGAAATCTTATAAGGCGAAGGATATCTTTCTTGGGTAACTCAGTCACTTTGCTCACTCGTTCATTCATTCACTAAGTACTCATTCATTCACTGAGCTTCCTCCCCCATCACTGGACAGACTCGGAGGTCTGTGGCTGCTGTGACTTCCCAATCCACTTCTGGGGAGGGTTCTGCATAAGTAGCCCCCATTCCTCACGCACAGGGTCCCTCCATGGCAAGGCTAGGATGGGTTCTGAGGGTCCCCAGGACCAGCCCCTCTACCCTCCCAGCTGCTTCCTCCAGGGCGCAGCAATTCCTCTCAACTCTCAGCCTCCCAGGTTATTAATAGCAACAGGGTACAGAAGCCAGCGAAGCTACAGACCAGCAAGGATGATGGGAAACTGACCAGTTAAGTCCTGAAAGGCCCATCAACACCATCACTGGCACTAAGTTCCACTTAGGAGCGCTCATAGCAGCCCCTGTTGGCCTCGGAAATTCCCGCTGGGTTTGGGTCCTCTTTCCTGGGAGGTCTCAGTGAAGCCTCACTGATGTGGATGGGAAGGGGCTGTCTGGTCTGGTGGCCTTTCGTGTCATGAGAAGGATGTGGGGGCCCACTGACAGAGTGAGTCTCTCTAGCTGTGGTGCATGGGGGACCGGACCTAGGACCAGACCACACACTGGCGGCTCCTGCGTGAGCTCAAAGTCTCCGCCCCAAGGGTGGGCAGGCTGCTGCAGAAGTCAGGCTACCAGACACTGCAAGCCAGATGGGGACCCCGGGGGCCACATTGTCCTCTCCAACTTTGTCCTACAGAGAAGGGAGACCCAGGGGGACCAATCCCTCTTGGGCAAGCAAGAAGGAAGTGGCACTTTGCTGAGGGCAGAACCCCGTCTCTTCTCCAGCCATCACAGCCACCCAGACACCAAGGACGAGGTGGCCACAGGGTCTGGAAGGCTGGGAAGAGAAGCAGGGCAGTGGCTGGTGGCTGCCTCCTCTCTGTGAGGACCCTGACTGCTGCAACTGCTCCATCTCTGGCAGCACGGAAACAGGGGGCAGCACAGGGCCTCTCTTGTTTTCAGCCATTCTAGGGTCGCTCTGGGGTGCAGAGAGGGGAGGGAGACAGAGCAGCCTCCCAAGGATCCCACTAGTCCAGGCAAACAGAACCTCTCCTGCGGCGCAGATTACTTCTGGATTTCGGCACTCGACATTTAAACAAAGGCACAAGCGAAGCGAAAGCTGTGGGTCTGGGGATCTGGGATGTGCTCAGATGGGCCCTGGAAGGTGGCATGGGGGACTGTGAAATGGGACACATAGAAGGTGCGGCAACTCCTCCATTCTACCTCCCAGCTCCTCTGGGACTCCGGGCTTTCAAGGCCACCTCCCCAGTCTCCTCCTGTTGGGGCCCTGGGTTCTAAGCTCCATACGGCTCCCCCAGTACACACATCCCAGTCTGGAGCATCTAAGGGGCCAGTGGAGGGCCACAGGAGCAACTGGTCCCAGGTGACACACCTAGGAGGGCTTGCCTGGGAGGTGCCTCGGCAGTGCCCCCTGCTATCCTGGGGCTTCAGACTTGCTCCCTACCCCCACCCTCCCTGCCACACCAGTTGGGGCATGAGCTTGGTGTGGGAGCGGGGCAGGGGTCACTTACGCCAGCTGGGAGGTCTTGAAGAGGCTGCTGTTGTATTTCTGCATGACCCCCTGGAACAAACCCATGGAGGACCGGGCCGGCAGGCTCTCGGAAGGCGCTGTGGACCTGTGGGAGGCAGAGCAGGCGTGAAAGAGGGAAAAGTATTCTGCATAGGAGAAGCGGGTCATGGCCGAGGCAGGAGCAAGGATGGAGGAGAGCTGGGGAGAGAGGCTGAGTGACAGACAGACACAGGGCTCTGAACCAGAGCAGATGGCTGGGTCCTCTCTGTGTGCTGGACACAGCTGCTGTGTCTCTGGATTATTTTTGGCCCTTGGAGGAAGCCCTGGGAGATTTAAATGACCATATAAGACAACAATGAGGTTAACCTCACTCCTACCCCCGCCCGCCCCCTCCCCAGCCAACCACAAGGGCTGCAGATACAGAGCAAGGTGACACTCTTCACCCAGGAGGATGTGAGAAGTGGTCAGTGGCAGGTCCCTGGATAAAAGGGGCTCTGTCCCATGGCTGGCCAGGCACTTCCCGGGGGGACTGGAGAAGAGATCTGTGGGCAAGCGGGGGACAGGGGAGGCCAGGCTGTAGGTACGTGGCCCACCCTTACCTCTCGGGTTCCTGGTGAGAGGGTCAGGCACTAAGCCTAGAGATTGTAGCAGAAGGGTACACCAGGAAGGTCATGGGGCCAAGAGTCAGGCAGATTGGGGCTGCAGTCTGACACTGCTTAGTTGTGTGACCTGGGACAGGGTGGCCTACCCTGTGCCTTAGCTTCCCCTCCTGCAGGTGGTCTGAGGGCAGCCCCTGTCTCGAGGGCCACTGAGACCTGGATCTGTGAGTGGTAGGAGGTGCTTATTGAAGTGCCAGGCACAAAGGGAGCTCGAGATGGTCACCTGTTCACTGTAGGATTTTAGGTCTCTGAGGCTCCGCTTCCCCACTCCATAGGGTACTGAGAGGGTGGGCAGACTGAAAGGAAAGGTGGCAGCCACTGTGTGCCTGGCATCGCCTGAGGCTGCAGTGAGATCGGGCTGGTTGGCCCCAGCTCTCTCCTCCCGGAAATCAGCTCTGGTACTCTGGATGCCCCATCAGGGCCACCTTTGCTGCCCAAAGGCCTGTCTGTGGGGTCAGGGAAGACGTATTTCCATGCGTGGAACACTGTGAGGGACGAAGTGCTGCACTGGAGACCCTGGCCAGGACCCACATTCTGCTGGAATGGGCCAGAAGTTACAGGTTCCATGGCTCTTGCAAGGCCAGGCAGGTGACAGAGCAGAGGATCCAGGAGGACATCCTGGGGGCAGTGGCCTGGTCACCTTCAGCCTCTGCATCCTTCCTTCTCTGCCCTCTGCTTGACCCCCCAGGCTGAGCGGGACGCCTTTGTCCAGTGTCATCCACTAAGCCTCATGGGTGCCATCATCCTGTCTACAAATGAATAAACTGAGGCCCCAAGAGGGCAGTAACTGCCCAAAGTCACACACAACGGGTAAGTGAGCAGAGCCAAGGTTCAGAGCAGCTCCTGAAAGAGCTTCCTCCACCAAACACTGGTCTTTTCCTGCCTCTTCACCCTCTGGCTTCCACACCCAAAGGCCCTGCAACTTTGAACAAGGCCTTCCCCTCTTCGTGGCTCAGTCTCCTTATCTTCAAAGTAGGAAGGCAGGACCAGACTTGAGGGCTCCTTACTGCTCCTGTGGCTGTGGAGAAACCCAGTTGGGAAGCAGATCCAAGAGCCACAGTTCAGGCCCGGAAGGGGGCTGGAAAGCATGGGCCGCTGGGCCCCTGTCCGCCTGCCAGAGAGCTGCTGGGGCTCAGGGTTCCTGCTCTGGCTCCTGGCCTGCAGTGGAGGGAGCTGAAGCTGCTGGAGGCAAAGTAACACGGTGGTGGTGACAACCCTTCCCATCTTGCAAGACGAACGGCCATGAAGAATTCTAAGCTCTGTCTCCAATCCATCTTCTTTCCATCTTTCATGGAGTCAGGACCGCCTTGTTCTCATTTTGCAGATGAGGAAACAGACAAACTGAGTTCCTCTGGCAATGAGGCTGCAGCTCCTGCCCTGTGCCAGGAGCTGGGGATGCACATCAGGAAGTTGGGTCTTTCTGTGGCTCCTTGGGATGGCCAGAGGACGGTGGGGTGGGAGACAAGTTGCACACAACCACAGAGCCACAGGGAGGGACTGGGATCAAGTCTGGAAGGCTGGTCTGGACACAGAAATCAGGGTGCATTAACTTGGCTTGGGGTCCAGGCGGGGAGGCTGCTCAGAGGTCCCAGGCTGTGGGACTCAGGCTGGATGAGGACTGGAGCTTCTAATAGGTTTCGTGCTCTTTTGGCCCAAGGCTGGAGGCCCCATTTCCCCTCCGCCACTGCAGGGAAATTCCCTGTAGAGCACAGCACTTGACTGCATCATTAGGGTGAGAGGAACCTAGCCTGGCAGGATGTGGCTACAGGTCATGCCCTTCGAGAGGCAGGTAGGGCCCTGTCTTTCTCTCTGAAACCCAGCCAGCCCTCCCTGCTGGGCCACTGTATACCTCAGGCTCTTCTCCCTCTTTAGACTTCAGCTTAGGAGGGCACAACCAAGTGCCCAAAGGCACCTGGCCGCTCACAGAGCCACGTAGGTGTGGGCTGCTTAATCTGAGTTGTTGGCAGTGTCTACACACCAGCCCAAGCAAGTTCTTGCTTCATATTATCCTTCTTCTTAGAAATGTAACCTAAATAAAAAATCAGAAGTTTAAAGACCAGGAAGACCCAGCCTGCTGGCCCATCATGGTAAACTGTGCTCCTGCTTTGTGGACGCATGGACTCTACTTCCTGTGGGAGCGCTTGTCAAGCCGAGGCCAGGCAAACCTCCCTCGTGCATGTGTCTCACTTTGTGATGAAAGAGAAGCAAATAGAAAAGTGGATTTAAAAAAGAACATTACATTTTCTTTGGGATACGGATCCGGCTTTCTGTTCTATGATTCCAAAGTCTCGGTTGCCTGCCATTTTGGTCATAAGACAATAATGATAAATTATAGAGCATTTTGTGGGTTTCAAAGTGCAGGGATTTGTCTAAAAGTGTTGATTAGGCACATTCGATGATGCAGGCTCTTTGGTGGGCACTGAGGACATAAAAGTGAACAATACCTGTTCCTTGTCCCCAAGATCACAGAGTAGTTGGGGAGATTTTAAGGAGGACTTTGTAGGGTGACACAGAAGCTGGCTTATGAAGCAAAAGCAGTCCTGAGATCGGTGCCCCAGATACTTAGGAAGGGGCTGGGGAAGGTTAAGTTAGGGTTAAGGTATGGATGGGGAAGGCTCCAGTACTGGCTTGAATGGGTTTGCTTCTCATAAAAATGCTGTAGAGTAGCTGGGGAGTGTGGCTCAGCTGGACAGCACTTGCCTAGCATGCCTGAGACCCCGGGTTCCATCCCCAGCACTTAAAGAAAATACTGCAAGGTGAGTAGAGTGAGCTTTGGTTATTACCATTTTAGAGATAAGATCTTCGAGATTCGAGATTCGGGGAAAGGAAATTGCCTGAGGTTGCATAGCCAGTAGGTGACAGGAAGGCTCTGAAGCCCCAAACCCGCTTCTCCTTCCACTGCTTCTTTATTCACTCTGTTCTTCACCCATCCACTCAGTTGTGCATGGGAGCTGTCTGGTACTTGCCATGGGTCAGGCCTGGAGCTTTACAGAGAAGAAGGCCCCGAGGTCCCTGCCCTCAAGGAGTTGACAGGTTAATGGCAGAAACAGACACATAAGTTGTGTCCTTGCTCTGGGTCTATTGGGTGGAAACTGCTATTCAGGGATGACAGCGAGCAGGGCTCCCTGAGTCCTGTACCCTCTGCAGTCCATGTCTCGCAGTCTGAATGTGTGTGTGTGTGTGTGTGTGTGTGTGTGTGCGCGCGCGCGCGCGTGTGTGTGTGTCTTCAGGACCTTGAACCCCTGTGGGTGGAAAGTGGATGTCACGAGGCCAAACCCTTCTCCAAGTGAGGGAGGGGAAGGACAGAAAGAGGCCTATGCAGAGTTGACCAGGCCTGATTTAGCATGTGAACTTCTGAGCCTGGCAGACATGGTTCAGTTCCTGGCTCTGCTGTGTGCTTTTTTTGTCATCCTGTTACGTGGGCACAGCAACATGACTCCTTTGTGGCTCTTGCAAGTGTTAAGTGCATTGACCTCAGCCTGGCACCTGGGAGGAGCTCAGTGTGAAGCTAAAAGTGATTGCATTAAGCCTACGATTAAGAACATTTGCTCCTCCAGCAGGGCCCAAGCCCAACCTCCCTCCAGACACAAAGGGACAGAGCTGAGCCCAGGCATTCCCAGGCCCAGCCAGAGAGAGAAGATGCAATTGGTCCTCTGTTGCATGGCCTGATCATCTGCGGGGCCTGCCTGACCTGAGCTAAGTGGCTTTACTTCCGGGTAAGCCCACTTTCCCAGGAGGCTGGATAACTGTGGATGGCCCTGTGCAGGTCTCCACTCCCTTACCCGTCTGTGGAGGAGGGGTCAGGGCTGGAGCTCACGGATCCCCTCGTTCTAATGTCTCTAAGTGCCCTCAGGAGTCCTAGGAGGAGCTCCCGCACTGGGGAGAGGGCTGCAGGTGCGAGGGAGACATGTGGCTTTGTGCAGGAGGCCGTGTCTCTGAAGGGAGGGTGCCAGATCTCTATCAGATCCCCTCCTGAGAAAGAAGAACCTGTGGTCTGACTTCAGCTGAACCGGAGCCAGAACAGGAACCACGGCCTCCTAGGACCTGGCCACAGTGAACCAAGACTTGCCCACGGATTTCTGCTCCTTCCTCCCGGAAGCAGTGACCTCAGGGACAGCTCTGGAACCTGGCAATTTCATACTCCTCCAGCAGCCCAAGGAGCCACCCAGTTTCCCCTCTAGAAGGGGATCCTCAGCAGTGGGCAGCTGGGCCTTGCCCCCCCCCCCTGCAACTGACAGTGAGGTCTGACCTCAGCATGATCCAAAATCACTTGCGGGAGAACCCTGATAGGTACACGGAGGGATAGGCCTGAGCTATAGGCTTCACCCTCTGACAACTGTGACTGCACTGGGGAAAGCAGAGAAGGAAGCAGGGCTTCTGAAAGGTTAAGTGACTCACCAAGGTCGCACAAGGAGCCACCTGGCTGCTGGAGAAAGCGAGACTTGCGATCTTCATGGTGACACAGACGACTGTTACCACAGTTCCCTCCCCCACTACCCACCTCCAAATATACACCTGGCCTTGGCTCAGGAGGAAGCAAAAGCATTTTTAGGGTTTATATATCTTTTCTAAAAGCATCTGAAGATCTACTGCTTGGTCACCTCTCTGACTCCCACCTTCTACACAGGTGTCCCATAGATCCAATATGGCGTTCACAGGCCACATGTGGCTAGGGAGTAGCTGAAATGTGGCTGGTCGGACTTGAGACATGCTCCAAAGCCACATGGCCCCCTCGCACCCGCAGCCCTCTCACCAGTGTGGGAGTTCCTGCTGGGAGTCCTGAGGGCGCTTAGAGACATCAGAATGAGACGACCCGTGAGCTCCAGCCCTGACCCCTCCTCCACAGACGGGTAAGGGAGTGGAGGCCTGCACAGGGCGTCCACAGTTATCCAGCCTCCTGGGAAAGAGGTCTTGCCCGGCAGTGAAACCACTTAGCCCAAGTCAGCACCCACTGGATTTCCTTGTTAGGGAAAAAAGAAGGTAAAACTCTCATTCATAATTTTATATTGATGACATGTGGACCTGATAATATTTGGGACAAAATACATATGCAAATTGATTTCACTTGCTTCTCTGCCCTTTGCTGATGTGGCTCTTAAGAGTTTTGAAATGACATCTGTGCATGGTGGTTGTGGTGCACATCACATTCCACTGGGTGTCGCTGCTCGTCAAAGGTCCGGTCCCAGTGAGCAGTGCTGAGATGGCAGCCAGAAGGAAGCAGAACCACTTTGCTGGAATGATGTCCTTTGCCTTCCACAGACTGCACAAATAGGGTGGGTGCTGACCCGACTGCACCTCAGATCCAAGGTGTTCAGGTGTAGACTCAGGGCTGCCAGGCCACGGCCCGGGCTTTGGAGCTGATTAGTTCCAGTGTCTGCAACTGACTAATTTGTGACCTGGGACCAGTCACTCGCCCTAAGTTTCGGTTCCCTTGACTGGAAAATGGGACGGCAGTAGCAGAAACAGCCAGAGGGGTCACTAGGAGGTTAAATGAGACCAAGAGTGTAGTTGGCCCTCAGGACCCATACACTCTGCGTTCATGGAGTCAACAAACTTCAGATCAAAAATATTTGAAGAAATGCGTCCGTACAAGTGCAGACCTCTTCCTTGGCATTATTCCCTGAACAATACAGTACAACAACGCTTTACACAGCATTTACATTGCATTAGACGTTATAAGAAATCTAGAGGTGGTTTAAAGTATATGCGAGGATGTGCACAAGTTGTAAGTAAATAATATATCATTTCCTATAAGGGACTTGAGCGTCTGTGGGTTTTAGTGGTCATGGGTGCTCCTGGAACCCATCTCCCTCAGACACCAAGGACACCTGTATAGCACTCACCACAACCCTTGACAGATAGAGCTCAATACGTTTAGTTTAGATAAAATGTAAATCATGATGGTGTAAAAAGGCATTAGGGAGCAGGGTAATGGTGAGATGGACAACATTTGCATCAGCAGCTTATGAATACCCGTACAGCCCTGCTCACTCGTCAGCCTGGCCTTGCTCACCTGGTCCATGGGTAGAAATGGGCAGGCTGGTGGTTGGCCCGTGCTGACCCAGTGCCCTCAGGAAGGGTTGAGCCCCTTGTCTTGTCCACCAGGCTCTGCTCGATGGCCATCTGGATCAGCTCCTCCTCGCTCAGGCTGCTGTACAGGCTGTATTCTTCATTCCCGATGGCACGCTCTCTGCCCCGAGAACTGATCTGCATCGCCATCTCTTCCACCCTTCACCCTTGCCTCCAGAAGAGACACTCAGCAGGGAGGAGGGAATAGCAAATTAGAAGACCCTGTGAGGATACCAAGACCATCCTGGTCACTAAATGGTTTCACAAGACAGTTATCTTCACCCACAGGGAAGCCTGGGCTTTTTTCTGACAATCACACATTCATTTTTCATTCATTGCTTTGATCCTATGATCTGCCCAACCACCCATCTGTCTACATCCATCCATCCACTCATCTCTTCATCAATCCACCCATTTATTCATCCCCCTGTACACTTACCTACCCACCCAGTCACATATTTATCCATTCTCCCGTCCACTTACCTATTCAATCATGCAACCCCCTACCTAGTTGTGCATCTGCCCATACTCCTGCCCTTGTATCTACCACCCAACCATTTGTCCATCTTCTTCCCATCAATCACCATGCACCCATCTATCCAACTCCTAATCATTTACCCATTCATTTATTCATCTACCTAACCATCTACCCATCTCTCCATTATCCATTCTCCTATTTATTTGTCCACTTACTCATCATGCTCATCCATCCATCCTCCCATCCATCCATTTATACATCTCTGCAAACACCCACCCATCCACTATTCATTCACTGTCATAGGGAGACAGCCTATCCATACATGTGCACATTGACTGAAAGATCATGTATTGTGCAACTACTGTGCATCAAGCACTCTCCTGGAGATACAACAATGATCCTGCAGCCCCAAATCCCACCCTATGGAGCTTAATGCAATGCACGCTTTCCTTCCTTCCAATTACCAAGGGCATCCTACCCTAGTATTTTTCCCAGTGCTCTTCACTGTGGGAGGGTCAGGAACACTGCAGATGAACAAGCCCAGGCCTACAAACTAGTTAAAATCAAATTTGCCATATTAATTATAGGGACTCTCTTCTTTAAAAAATGCCCCCAAGAGAGAAGAGTTGGTTGAGTCAGCTGCTTTCAGAAAATGAAATAAAATCAGCTCGGCCTGGTTTCCCTTTTGGCTGGGTGACTTGCAGTGTGACTGGGGGTCAATGGTTCTTGGCCTTGACTGAACACTAGAATCACACGAGGGCTTTTAAAAAGGACCCATAAGCCCAGGGCTACACTTGGGCTTGCTCAGCAAACATCCACTCCCCTTCCCTGGAGCCAGATGCTCCCCTCCTCCCTTGCACACTGATATGGCCCAAGTCCATGTGGCTTGCACTGGCCAGTTGAATGCCAGCAGATGTGACACAAGCAGCTTGTGACAAGCACTTGTGCTGCAGGGCTTGGTCCTGGTCTTCTGCCATCAGCAGGAGAAGGAAGAGCTTGTCCAAGAGAACCTGCCGGGCAGCTTGCGTCCCACTGCCCAGGGAGTCTACCCTGCTTAGCCAGTCTATAGGAGCCTGCAGTCTAGAGCGTGTTAGTCTTATTTGGGGGCTCCTGGGGCTCCAGTTAACTGATACCCCCCAAAGACTAGGTCAGCACATCACAGAGAGAACATCCAGCCAGTAACCAAAGCCAAGGTGCCGAGTTTCATCAGTGTCTGGGGAAAATAAAATTAAAATCCCAATGCAAGACCACTCTACACCCAGTGGAGTCGCTCGAATGATAAAGACAGAAAATGCAAATGTTAGGGAGCGTGGGGGAGGACTAGACTTCTTCCCAGCACGTGAAGGGGCATAAAATGGCAAAGCTACTCGGGAAAATGTGAGTAAAGCTGAGCATACGCATATCCTATGACCTAAAAATTCCCTTCTAGCTGTATTCCGCAAAGAATTACGGGCATTTATTCACCCAAAAACAAGGTCAAGAATATTCCTAGCAGCACTATTGGGAAATGCCTGAATGACCATCAGCATTCGAATGGGTTAATACTCTGTGATGTCTTCATGTGCAGGAGAGTAGGGACTCCTGGAAATAAACAACTCCCTCTACCGGAAATGACGAGGATGACCCTCACAAACAACACTGAGCCAGACGAAAACAAGCATTTACACTGTACAGATGTCACCTGGGTGTGGCAGGTCATACCGATGGCCCACTCAAGAGCCTTTCCCCCATCTTCCTGGCAGCAGAACCTAGCTTTGTACAAGAAACAGTGTGCTCTGTCCCACGCATGATCATGATTGCCCCAATCCCATTCTCTTGGCCAGGGACTAGTCTAGGGGTGGAGTAGCCAGTTTTGTTCGAAGAGATAAAACAGACTTCTGCTGAGTATTCCCAGGAAGGACTTTCTTCCTTAATAAAAGAGAGAACAATGAATAAAATGACTCCTAGTCCCAGACTCTCTTTTGTGCTTGGAGAAGCTTGATGTGTGGAGCAGTGGCAACTATCTTGTGAACATGAGTTTGACAGAACAAATGATGGACTGATACAATGAATTTAAACAAGTGAATGATACACTGCGTCCTTCATCATATCATTAAGCAGCTCAACCAACGCGGTCCACCTACCCTAGACTTCTTGTTAGTTAAAAACTTACGATCCTTGAGGTTTAAGCCAATGCTAATTGGGTTTTCTGCTGTGTACTATCAAAATCATCTTCACAGATGGTTTTCAGGGATGGCTAAGAGTGCTGGGAATATTCCAAGGCCTTGATCCCACCCCAGACCAATGAGTTCAAATCTCTGGGTCTGGGGCCCAAGCCCTGAAGTGTTTGTGGGTGCTCTGAGGACTTGAGGGTACAGGCTGGGCTAAGAGCTGATGCTGTAGATCAGCACTATGGCAGGGGTCTCCTCTGCGGAGGTGGGAGGGAGGGAGAGGAGGGGCCAGGGCATCGTGACCTTCAAGCTGCTGTGCACTGATGCTTGGGCATTATTTTTCGTAGAGCAGCAGCAGCAGCAGCTTTGCTTGTTTTGCAGAGGACCTGGACTGGACACAACATCCTCCATGTGCGTCTTCCCTCTTCTTTGGGTCCTAGGGTTTCCCACCTGTTATGCGGTGGGGCAGGGTAAAGCCTGTCCTTTGTCCCTCCTATCCCAGCAGGGGCCCTCCTGGCCCAGGTACCTTGCCAGAATCAGCAATGCTGCAGCAAACTCCAGACTCCAGGCCCTTACGGGAGCTGCTCCCTGGGTGGGACATTGTCACTGATTCCACATTGCCACTGCATTGTCCTCACAACAGCCCCTTGGCCGGTGTTGCACACTGGGTTCTTGGCCTCCAAGTAGAAGGTACAGACAGGCAAGGAGGAGATAGGCCTGGCTTTCCCAGGACCTTGAACAAAACAAGGGCGATTTCCCTGCCCCACTGTGGGCCTGAAGACCCCTTGCCCTTCCTGCTGAGACCCTCACCTACCTTCAGGGTCCTGAGGTCCAAATGAGAGACATTAGTAACTGTGATCAAGGGGTGGAAAGTGGCATCCGAAGGGCTCAGTGCACTGGGCTTAGCTGTGGCCTGGCCACTGGCAGGTGTGATACCTGGACTCCTTCAGGAAGGGACATACCTCATTCCTAGACTGATGTCACCTGCCAGGGACACCATGAGGACATCTTCCTGGAGACAGGTGGAGTCACTCAGCCTTGGCACAGGGGAGGGAGTAAAGCACCCCAGGGAGTCAGCTTGGCTGGGTTCAAGTTCCAGCTTTGCTAATTATTAGCTGTGGCCTCTCGGAGCCTCAGTTTCTCACTGGTGGAAAGGACATCACACGTACCCATCTTGGGAGGAGGAGGTGGGGATAATGTTCACCCCTCTTTTGGCTCGGTCTCCCCTCATCTTTAGGCTCCCCAGCTCGATTTCTGGGACCTCTGTCTGGGGATTGGGCTGCCTTCCCAGCCTGAGTCCTGGAGGCCGGCCAGCAGCCCCGGGGGACCCAGCAGGAGGCTGATTGGGACAAAAAATAGCCCTTTCCCAGGGCCAGCGGGAGTCCAGCGGCCTCGCCCAGCCAGGCCAGGGGCCAGTGGAGGAGGCATTCTGGGGCCATCAGTCCATAGCCAGCAGGGGGTGGGAGGCAGGGCTTTCCTGGGCCTCCAACATCTCTCCCTCACCCCAACATGACTAGGCCACCCCCACCTCTCCCAGGTGGCATCTGTAGAATGGGGACAATGGCTGTCACAGGGTTGCTTGAGCTGACTCTCCTCAGACCTGGGTGTGGATTTCTCTGCAAGGTGACAGCCTACAAGTGACAAGAGGGGCTGTTTCATGAGCACACACAGCCGGTCTGTGCTGCAAGGCATTTCAGTTGGGCTCACTTGTCCATCTGCAGGGGAGAGTGGAGGGTGGGTGGTTGTGTGTCTTGGGCAGAGCCTGCAGTCACAGCCGTCTGTCACTCATTGGTCACCCTCGGAGCACTACCACCCGAACCACGTGGTAAACCTATGATAAAGGTGCTGTTGTTGTTCCATTCTATGGATGGGGAAACTGAGGCAAGAAACCAAGGGAGAAAATGAAAAGGGAGAGACTAGAGGCTGCATCTAACTCCGCACCAAGTCCTCACTTCAGGTAAGAAAGGAACTTCCTGTAGTTTCACAAGATTTGAGTAAAGATGAGATGCAAAATGAAGAGTGCATATATTTTTCAAAGACTTCATATATATGCTACTATATCTGTAACAGTAATTAATTTACAGGCTCACATAGGTTTGTGTTTTGAATCACATTCTATACAATATAATATCATATAGAATATATTCCTTATCTAATATATATACATGGTCAGACCTATATATCTACAGATTTAACCACAGAATAGAAGTATTCAGAAAAAAATCACTCAAGGAACCCTGAGCACATACGTACTTTTTTCTGCCATTATTCTCGAAATAGTAAGGATGACAATTATTCATATGGCACTACGTGGTGTTAAGCATTATATAAGTAACCTAGGGATGGTTTAAAGTGTCCAGGAGAAGGTGCATGGGTTATACCCTGACATTCTGCTGGTTTTTACAGGAGGGACTTGAATGTGGGCAAATTTTGGTGTCCACAGGGGTCCTGGAGCCAGCATCCCATAGATACCGTAGGACCGCAGTCCATATAATACACATGCATGCCTCTGCCAATCAGTTCCAAAGGTCTCAGGGTCTCCCAGATCCACATGATCCTTAACCTGAGGCTGAACACTGGCTGCTGAGCTAGCTTGGAACATGGGAGGGAGGGGGATCTTGCCTGGTCTCAGTGCACAGCCTCCTTCTCTGCAGTGCCCTCTTCCTCTTTCAAAACACATCCTCTGGAGAGTGCTGCTGCTGCTCTACAGCATCCTGGACACTGTGGCCATTGCACGGAAGGGGAGACTGAGGCTCGGTCTGGAATGGAACACCCTGGCTCCTCCCTGCTGACCCGAATCTGGGTGAGTATGTCCTGAGGGGTCTGAGACCCTAACAACACTTCTTGGTAGTTTATTTATTCATTGGTGTACACTGAAGACACCAACTCAAAGGGAGAGAGAGAAGGAAGGCCTTGTCCCAGGTCCCCGTCCTCCGCCTCAGACAGAGTCAACAGCGAGCCTCAGCTTCACACAGTGCTGGACACAGGACTCCAGGCCCTGACCCAGTTTCTGCTGGGGGCCTAGGAATGCTAGTTCCTCCATCTGTGCCAGCGGCGGGGGTGGTGAGGATGGGTGGGCGGGGCTGCCCGGTCCATCCCTGAGCCTCCAGCAGCTGTCTGCCCCCACCCCCTGCCCACTGCCCGCCATGTTTGTCCCATGGACACTCATCTGGGCCCTGGGTGACAGGAGAGGCCGGGGTCTGGAAGCCCTGACTCCAGGCAGCGGGAGCGGGTGCTAGGGAGGGTGTGCTCTTCCACGTTTGGCTGGGAACCTTAAGCCAGAGTAGAGCAGCCAGGGCCTCTTGCTTTCCTTTCTCCTCTTTCTTTCAATCTTTTCCTGCTCCTCTCTTTGCTTTCCCTGTCTCTTTTTACACTTTCCTCTTCTAAGTCTGTTTCTTTAAAAAGGCAAAACCAGCAAGTTAGTAATCTATTGACTCTTACTTCATCATTGCACACCCTCCCCGCCAAAAATATCTCTCTCAACCCCAAAGCTTGTCACAGACTCATTTCTATTCCTACGCACTGATTACAACAAAGATGGTGCTGAGGACAAACTGCTCGAATGACGGCCGCCTCCTCCAGGCAGGCCAAGGCTTTGTGGCCCAGAGATATTTTTGTGCCTCCTTCGGGAAAGCTCTCTTGGATGGAGCCTACACAAAATTTACTGGCATCTTATGATGCATGGATGGTGCCAGGGATATTTCTGCTGGGTGCATGAAGTTGCTGACTGCCAGTGTCCTGGCCTCCAGCAAGGCACAGAGGCAGTGGCTATGAACATTGGCCCCAGAGGCCCAGAGACCAGGGTTTGATTCCTGACTCCAGCACCTCACAGCTGCTTAGCCTAGCCTAACCATGCAGAGGCTCAGTTTCCAGATCTGAAAAGTGGAAGGAACAGTCACCTCTAAGTCTTGGCAACTGTGAGAAGAGTCAGTGAGAGAAACAGCCCATAATTAGTGGCTCATAATAAGTGTTTAGTGAACGCTCACTGGTAGTAACTGCAATTCTTCATCCTAAGGTGGATTATAGTCCCCCTCCCAGCCCGAAGGTGCCTCCCCTGGCCCATACGAGCCCCTCATGGCCTTGCCTGCTTGCACAAGAAAAGATGATGCAAGCGGGATTGGCACCAGAAGAGGCTGAGTGGCAAACAGGCCTGGCCGCGCAGGGGACCAATCCTGCTGTTTTGGAAGTGACTGGAGCATCCGCGCTGGCTGCTTCTCTCTGTGCTCCTGCCTGGGGCCTCTGGCAGCAGAGGTCAGGCTGGGGCTGGGGTGCAGATCTCTTCTGGCTCTTCCTGAGCTTCTCAGAGCTCCCATCAGCAACCGCCTCATGAGAGGGAATTGACCTAGGGGCAGAGGGTCCTGGGCCCTGTGCAGGGGCTGAGATTCTGCCCTGCTGCAGGTCTTTGTTGTCCACCTGCCCTCTCTTGCTGACCTCTCCACCTCCTAATTCTTGTCTACCCATTCTTGTCCAGGAGGCTTCCTGAGGAGCCGCCTGAAGTCAAATTCCACCTGCACCTGCTCTGCTCAGAAGCCTTAGAATGTGCTCCATCTTCGGCAGAGCATCTGCCTTCAGCTCGCCTCCAGGCAGCGCCCTATGCAGCCTTCCTCCATCCCACCATCGCCCTGGTCCCCAATGTCCCTGCCTTTGTCCCAGCTGCTCCTCTGCCTGGAGGCCCCTCCTCCCACGCTGACGCCATTCCACTTGTCCTTTCTAAGGCCGTTGCCTCCCTGAAAGTGTCCTTGTGCACACACATGCACACACACATGAGGCATTCTCTGTGTTCCTCAGCTCTGTTCAGTCTCATGTAGATAACATTTCTCATTCAGTTCCTCTCTAAAGTTGCAGGTACAGCCCATGGCACCTTGATTGCTGTCAACTCCACAACACTGTGCATGCACAGGCCCTCTGAAAGGTCACATTGGGTTGGCTCCCATGCATGACAATATCTTTCTGTTTGCCTGATCCAAAAGCTTTCCTGAAAATCATCTGTCTGACACTGACATTGCCCAAGACCTGTCCACCCAACAACAGCATCATGGACAGCTCCGTGTGCATTTCTGGTTTAAGAAGCACACAGCAGTAATAGTCTACGCAAGAGCCCCCCAGAGGAATGGGTAAGTACGTGCAAATCCTGATTCTCTGTCTCCCAACCCCAAGTGAAAGCTGCCCATGTGCTGCTGAACTTGAGAGAAGGAGACCGAGACCCAAACGCAGTTCGACTGGAAGCGTTTGGGGTGAACCCTGCAGCCACACATCCCAGCCAGCCCAGCAATCTTTTTCAAGGTCCCTCTAAGAAAGTGGAAAGCATGCATTACCTGTTAGGCTCAGAAGCAAGGGCACAGTTCAGGGCAACAGAAAAGATCTTCTTGAGTGTCTGAATTCAGAACATGCTGCCTGAGTTTTCTTTCTGCCCTGGCCCCGAGCTGCTGGCTACTGTGCCAGGCAGTTCTGAAACGCTGTCCCTTGAAGCGGGGAGTTTATTTTGGGCCCACCGCATGACCACTGGTGACAAGCCAAGCTATAAGATGTTGTGAATCAGATTTCCTGTTTGAAGATTGCACCAAGGAAGCCACAGTCCTGCCTTTCATTCCTCTGGGTGCATCAGAGACAAACTCCCACTTCGGGGAGCATCTCAGGGCTCTGGCCCTCACGTGATGTCGTCATTTGTGATCCCTGACATGGAGGCCATATATGGGTATGTTTCTGGGACTACCCAGGAGGGAGCAAGAGAGGGAGAGAGAATAGAGATGCAGAGGGTGAGACACAGGGAAACAAGGAAGGAGAAGAGAGAGGCACCGACTTAGGAAAGAGAGTGAAGCAAGGCAGGCAGAAAGGGGAGAAGGGAGAAGAAAAGACAGACAAAAAGGAGAGAAGGGAGGAAGGAAGATGGACTGAATGAAAGAGGAAGAGAGGAGATAAAGGATCTGAATCAAAGGCCTTCAGGGAAATTGAAGTTCAGTGCAGAGCACAGGACAGGTGGGAAAGCCTGACATTTAAGACACCAGGTGTCCTGGTGCTGGATGCCTTGGGGTGGGGCTGGAGCGGTACAGAGGAAAGGGCAGCAAACAACCAACACACATGCAAGCACGAGGACAAGCCCCGGACCCTTCCTCCAGCCCCAAGGAGGCCATCCCTGCTCCAGGATAAGTGGTCTGGCAGACAGCACACAGGGCACTGCCAGGTGCTCACGTGCCCACACTTGTGTCAGAGCTCAGGCCCAAAGCCCGGGCCAGGAATTGTTCCTTGATTTATGCCTCTAAAAGGAAAATCATTTCCATTTCAAAGGCCCATTCCCCTTGGGGATGTTGAATTTATTGCAGGCGCAGCAGGAGTTCTCACTAACTCAGGAGAGCTTTAGGACTCCTGGATGCCATTTCTAGCATTCTCTCTGGAAAACAAAAACACCACAGCGAGGAGTCCAGAGGTCTGACTGGTGCTGAGCATGGGGCAGGCAGGGGACACCATGGGTCCCTGAGCTGTCTCCCAGCTACTCTGGCACCTGCAGAATTGTGCATCACTCCAACTGGGACAGTCACTGCAGCCCACCTTGGCTGGCTGGCCTCAAGGGTATCTCAAGCTCTGCCCCTGGCAGGCCTGGTGCCATGGTGAGGGAGCAGGAAAAGGGTGGGGAGGAAGCAGGAAATAGTCCTGTGGACTCAGGGAGTCACCTCCCTTGGGGCGACCTCCCTGACTCCTGGATGGAGGCAAGAGGGAGCTCCTCTGCTTGCCCCTTTCCGGAACTCCTTGTAGGTTGGCCGTGCATGGGTACCAGGCCCCTCTTAGTCTGACCTTGCCCTGTCCTCTCAGTCAGGACCAACCTCTTGATGTCTAGAGAGCTAGAGAAATGCAGTCTCCAAATCCTCTTGTCTTATGCCCGGACTCAGCTTTTCAAAATCAAACAGCCAAAATGTGAGCAATGTCCCGGGGGAGCAGGAAGAGCTCAGGGAGGAGCTGGCCAGGCACACTTGAGCTGGTATATCAGAATGTCACTGTGCTCTACAGGGGACAACCTTCCTTCCGGGCAGGTGCTGTCACCACCCGTTTCACAGATGAGGAAACCAAGGCTCAAAGAGGCTGGGTAGTGTGTCCACCATCCCATGATTTATAGCCATGGCTTAGAAATCTATGCCAGTTGTGTCTGACACGAAGGTCAGCGCTTAAGCCACAGCTCTGTCCCCCATGAGAACTCTAAGTATTGGGGCCGAATGAGGAGTCCCACAAGCAGGATGGAAATATTCCCGAAATACTCAGGAGCTGTATCACGGGTCCTTTGGGAGAAGAACTTGTTAGAAGAGTGCTCTACACACATCGCCCTGCAGACTGGCAGACACTTCTCCCTCTGGGTGACGGTGTCCCTGCCCACACCGGGGAACCAGCCTAGCCTTGGGCTAGTGCCACAGGCTGAGCCTGAAGATAGTCCTTCGTCTCTTCCCCGATCCCTTTCTCCTCCATAGAGTAGAGACTGTGTCTGTTTGACTCACATTGTAGACCCTGTTACATTGTATCCTTCCCTCCTCCCTTCCTGAGCATGTCCTGATCACAAAGCAATCACCTACGTTCTGCCACATAGGCCACGTAGCACTATTTGCCCCACCTTCTCTTCCTGTTTGCCTTCCACTATAAATAAAGATCACGTGGCGCTCCAGGTGGCCATTAGCTTCCGACAAGCTCTGGTTCCGGCTGGTCCTGGCCAAGAGTAATCTTGGTCTTCTTTGTCTTTTCATCATCTCCCACCGCTCTCCCAGCCTTCGGACCCTACGCTGTGCAGGTTGCATCAGGCTGGCACCCACCCTGTCATGGTTCAGCAGCAATCACTTTGGCTGGGGTTTCTTCTAGCACCATCATGGGAAGCGTGAAGGGTCTTTGAGAGATGGAACGCAAAGGGACCAGGCTTCTGCCTTTCCATCCTCCTCTGAGACTGAGGAGATCCATTGCCAATGGACAGGCTTAGTGTGCTGTGCCCAATGACCAGATGAGGACGTCCAGTGGGCCACCAGGGCAGAACCAAGGCCTGACTTCAGATTCCAGACCTCAGTGCCACCTCTTCTCTGGGCCACAGCCCCTCCTGAGGCTTTCCACGGAGAAGGCGAAACCACAGGCCACTGAGATGTGTTAGGAGAACAGAGACCCCCCTGCCTTCACCCACATCACCCAACACCCAGGCCCCACAGCCCAGTGGAGTGGGAAGGAACCTGACTCATGGTCTTGTCCAAGCACAGACCAAGCCTCTCCATCCTTCATGAATTAGACCTGTGCCCCAAACTACATATGCATTTACTAAAATAACTAGATTGGAACAAAATCTGAGAGGAAACAAACAAGTAATTATCAAATTAAAATGAAATATACAGGGAAACAGTAACAATCTGTTAAGTGGAAAAAAATACAAATCCTCTTTCTGTATAGTTGTGCATAGAAAATGTATAGCAGGAAATGTACAGTGGTACCTTGGTTCACAAACACTTTCATCTGCAAACAATTTGTTTTCCAAACGTAAGTGTTTGGCAAAATGTTGTTTTTGTTTGCAAACTCTGCGTCAGGTGACAAACATGACCACAGTCATCTTTGCCAGACAAAAACATGACGGTCTTTTCCGAAATTGTTGGACAAATTAAACTCATGAAACAAGGTACCACTGTAACATGTTCACAATAATTTCTCTGTGTTTTCAAATTTCCAACAATCACAGTGTAGAACAAAGGTAATTTAAATAATTGAATGGATTTTTGTCATCAGTTGGGTAGCAGGGCCAAGTTCCCACCAAGATGGACCCCCATGCACAAGTGTGACTGCCTAGGGTCTATTTCAATAATTTTCTCAAAATAATAATAATAATAATAATAATAATAATAATAATAATAATAATTTTCTCTGTGATATCAACAGAAAGGCCAAACATGTTCTGTCTCAAGATGCGAGGACCTTTACCAGTAGCAACAAGCTCCCTAAGATCAGAAGGAGTTATAGGCCAGGGAGAAATCCATATTCCTCAATTTATGTTGGTCGCTTCTTTCCAAGATGGCAGCCATCTTTCTTCACTCACACAAGCACACATCTTAACCAACCCAAAAGGGGAGTCTACTCCTTTCTCCCTTGACTTCAGGGTGATGTGATGACAAGAGAATGCCATGAGTGATGTTCTGAGACATCTAAGATTAGGACCTAACACACTTTGTAGCTGCTCTGCTGTAAGGAAGCCCAGCGAGCCACACCAAGAGGCCCCTGCTGATGTGACAAGTGAGAAAAGGGATCAGGCAGCCACGTGAGTGACCTACCTTGGAGATTGACCCCCAATAGCAGCTGCCCCAGCCAACACCACGTGGACCAGAGAGAAATCAGTAGGACCTGACTCACAAATTCCTGACTCACAGAATAACGAGTTGTTTTGTGCTGCTGAGAACTGGGACTGTGTGTGTGTGCATAATAGTCAATCAGAATCATGACCAACCTTCCCTGGGTTGCCTCAATGTGTGTGAGCTCTTTCAAACTGCTCTCCTACAAAGGACGCTGTGTGGTACCCCCGAGGGCCTTCCCACTTCCTTCCTGGCTTCCATCTAACACATTTGCTTATTATTACCTAACTCTTTATGGAAGAATGTAGTCCAAAACCATTCCCCAGTTCTTGGGTTTATCAGACTCAGTCTGAGACTCTGTCTTAGACAGTGTTGTGATCCCTCCAACAGAAGGGTCTCGTTTTCCCAGTTGAGGCCCAGTGAGGCACTGTGCCTTCTCTGAGGCCACCCAGTGAATCAGGGGCAGAGTAACTCACACATGGAAAACTGGGCCAGCAGGAAGCATGGCCAACAGGATCAGATAAGAGGAACTTCTTGGACATAGGCAGAGACAGCATTTGGACATCCGACTCAGTGTGGAAGGCAGACAGCGTAGCCCAGAGGAAGGAGCTGTGATGGGACTGGAAACTGGGCCACAGAGCTCCCTGGACACTGCCCCTGAGGTTGTCACCCCTCTCTTTAGCCCTCAGCTGCTCAGCACAACATGAGCACGTTCACTAACTCTGCAGTTCCCAGCCTTGCCTGTGCGTTACAATCAAATCAGACTCACCTCTACCTGTCCCTAACCCAGGGATTCTGATTTAATTTATCCACATCAAGGCCCAAATGGAACTGATTTTTAATTTTTTAAATAAAGTTTAATATATCCCCCCCAAGTATGCCTTTCATAAATGTAGAGCTCCATCCGTTCCCACAAACTGGACACACTCATCATCAGAGAGAACATTCCCTCATCCCTGACGCTCCTCCCAGTCCACACCCTGCTCCTGCCAAGCACTTGCCTGACTGCAGGTGCAGAGGCTGCTCTGGACATCATGTGAAGGGAATCATGTGTCTCCTCACATTCAGCAGTGCACTCTGATGCACTCTGAGATTCACCCCTACAGCTCCATGTGGTCCTGGATGGCTTTGTTGCCATGCAGCATTATGCACTAAGAACACGTCAAAGTCTACCCACTCTATCGGTGGATATTTGAATAATTCTCGGTTTTGGGTAAGGATATGTAGCTGTGGTTCATGCTAGTACACATTTCTTGGTGAATATTTGTACCCACTTGTGTGGAGTATACCCCTAGTCTGGGAATTGCCAGTCAGCATTCATCCATATGTTTAGCTTTAACAAAGCTTCTGGTTTCCCAGAGTTGTGCCAATTAGCATTCCCATTGTTACTGGGTTCCAGGCTTCTGGGGTCTCCTTCCAGAGGTGGTTTCTAGGGTCTTCTTGTCTTAAACAAAGAATTGGACAAAATAGGCCTAAAAGGTAGTAGGGTTTTATGTTTATTAAAGGTGAGAAAAGAAACTTGCTCTGCAGGGTGGGTTTGGGCCAGGTAGGAAAAAAGTACCCTACAGCATGAGAGTGAACTGCTAGGAAAGAAAGAACACAGTAGCACCAGGCTCTGTGGTAGCTGTCCTGTTGTATCCCCCACTCCTCAGGGAGAGTTGGAGACAGCACTCTGTGACTGGCTCCATGTGCAGGGCTTTGGGAATTGCTCTGCGCATGGGTCCTGGAACTTTGTAATTAACAGGTCACACCCACTTCCCTAGCCAGTTTGCCACTCCCTACTTTCCTGCTTCACCATCAGCCTGAGTAAGAGTTCCACACCCTCACCAGAACTTAGTATTTTCATCTTTTTTTCATATTATCTATTCTAGTGGGCATTCGTGGTATACTGCTGCAGTTTTAACTTTCATGGTCCTGATGACATAGACTGAGCATCAGAGAAGTCCTGTCCTCAGTGATCTCTGGAGCTTTTCCAGGCCCCCAGCTTTGCACAACTCTTAGCATTGGTCATAGGAACAGTTCTCAGGGAAGGTTCCTATGACAGAGAGAAATGGAAGGGGGTTGGACACAGAGAAAGAAACCGGACAACTGGTCGACTTGCAGGGAGGCAGGGAAAAGGACTAGGCCACCAAGGAAAACTCACACATGGACCCACACATGGACCAAAAGGGTTTTCTCCCGATCCCAGTAGAACCTGCCCTCCCTCCCTCTGTATCCCTTACCTGGCTTTATTGTTCTCCATAGCACTCATCACTCCCTTACCTGTTATTCATTTATTTGCCATTTGTTTGTTGCCTGTTTCTTCCAAGTACATACTTTGCCTTTCTGTTCACTGTAGCGTGTCAGTGCCCACAGCAGTGCCCGGCACATGGTAGGTGCCCGTTAAATAACAGTTGTGTACATGTGCTCACACTCAAGCCGCTAGCCCCTGGGGCAGGGTTGGGAAAGTACTTGGTGTTGCCTACCAGCTCCAGACTGGCCCTTGACCACACACAGGTACACACACACACACACACACACACACACACACCCTTTCCAGACTTCCCTCCAGGTTTATGTATTCATTATAACCTGAGTTCCCATGAATCAAGGTGTGAATGCGCTGGAGAGACCGCTCTGAGAGCCTCACACTAGCAGCGTCCAGGGGGAACAAGGCTCAGCACATTTTCCCTAGACAGAGACCCCTCTTCTGGGAAGGAGGAAGGAGAGACCCAGGAAGGGACGGCCAGCCAGGGAGCCGTGGGAGCTGGGCCCAGGGTTAGTACTGAGTCCTGGGACGCCTCTGACCCAGAGGTGGAACATCAGCTGCTAAATTAAGCACCCTTGCAGGGCTGGTGCCCTGGCTCCCAGCCCTGGCTGCCTCTCTGTATCAGTTTATTTGGGTTTCAAATAACGAAGCTGGAGAGGGACAGATCCAATCCTTGGCCTGGGCAGTGTTTTCTTTTTTTGGGGGGGGGGCAAGAGCCAAGTGCTGGGAGGGGGAAGGGAGCCTGGGGGAGAGGAAGGTGGAGGGAGCAAGGAGCACGTCTGGGAAAATTTCCCTCCCTCCTTCTAGGCACACCATCCTGCTGGAGCACTGTGCAACCTCCTGGAAAACTGGAGAACCTCAAGGGATAAGGCAAACTCCAGGGAGAGAAGATGGTCTCCCCAGTGACAGGAGCAAAGCATCACTGTGACTGGCAGGAGGGAAGGGCAGTTACCCCACAGGCTCACCACACCCAGATGCGGCGTGCACTCTCAAGGTGAGGCCCATCTCCCAGCAGCGATTCCTAGGTCTAAGGAAGGGCAGTGAGGCCTTCTCAGGGGCCTTTGCAGCCAGTGGGGCCTTCCTGAGTCATGACTGATGCTTCCGATAAGAGCAAAGGGGACAGACCAGCATGAGCTCAGCAGCAAGCATGAGCAAAGCTATGGCCACAGTGGAATGCACAGCTCCCGGCTCTAAACACCACTTTCCACACCAATCCCCAGTCCTCCCTGATCGGGAGCCTGGGTGACCGAGGCCCTATCCCTGCCCAGGCCTGCCCCAGCCAAGACCTGTCTGCAGCGAAGCCCAGCCCATGCACACAGGCTGCCTGCTGTGAGCTTTGACTCTCTCCAGGGAGGGTCTTACCTGAGAGGGCAGCCCAGCAGGGTGGGGCCTGGGCCTGGGATGGGGACCAGGGAGTGGGCTGTCTTCTGGGGGCTTGCTGGCCCACCCTATGCAGATAGAATCTTCCTCAATGAGGATGCTGCCCACACACAACCCAGTGTCCAGCCTATGCCATGGAGTTGAATGAGCCCAGCCCATTCCTCACTTGCTGGGGGCCCTGGCTGCAGCCTCTGAGTCTCTGAATTCAATTTCATCTTCTGAGAGTGGTGGACTGAAAACTGCTGTGGGCATTCTGACATTGGGGAATTAACTAGAAACTCTAAGCTCAAACTGCCACCAGGGCCCAGCAGGCCATACTCATTGACCAGGCTTCTTCCCCTCATGGCCTTCTGCAGAAGGGTGGGTCATCTCCCATGGGCCTTGGGGTGCACAGTACCAGAGGCGCCTGGCCAAGTCACTTGGCCTCCCCAAAGCTTGGATCACCCTTGGGAACTTGGAGCAAATTTGAATCCCAAGTGGCCCGGAAGCCCAAGTTAGCTGCTGGGAACAGGTTTTCCATGAACATAAATGTGTTCTCGGCAGAGCTGACAGATTCCTGTCACCCATCATCTGGAAGCCAAGGTCCCCAACAAGACCAGACTGCAGCAGACCCAGATTCCTTGGTGGGATCAGCCACAGCCATGTTGGACTCTACACATCCTGCTGGACACAATGGCTCCTGGCCACCCGGCCAGTACCAGTGGACCCTGGGGGAGGCGTCACCATCCTGATGTTACAAGTGAGGGACCGAGGTCCTCATAGGACCTGCCTTGCTCCAGCAATGGTGACATCCCCTCCCCTAGCACACGGCCTCTGTCTCCAGAGGACTGAGGGGCATAGCAGCAAAAACCATCAGGACTGGGCAGGCCTTGCAGTTGTTACATCTATGCCTCTTCTCAAGGATGGGGAAACTGAGTCTACAGGATCAGAAGGGCCTCTAGCCCTCTGAAAAGTGGTGTTCCCTCACATCTCCCACACTAGTGTGGATTTAGGGGTTGATAATCACATCATGGCATGGGCTCCAAAATCCAAGCAGGATAAATGGGATGAGCTGGAGGGGCATAAGCCAGACAGCAGGCTGGACACCATGTGGGAGATGCTGCTGACCCTGGGGACCCCAGGAAGGCTGTGGTTCACAACAGACCACAAACTTCAGAGCCACGACCAGCCAGGGACTTTAGCCCAGGCAGTCTGAGTGTCAGCTTCTCACACCTTTGTTCCCACCCACAGGCAGTCAGGCTGGAGGCCACTCCCAGTACAGAATCACTTGTAAGGTGAGGTCTTGATCTCCCTGTGGAGCCCAGAGGCTAAAAGCCCAGACTCTGGAGTTATCTGCCAGATCAGCCACCTGCTAGCTGTGTGACCTTGTACAACTCAACCTCTCTGAGTCCTGGTCTCCTGATCTATGCAAAGGGAAAAATGACACTAGCCATGGCTCACAGGGGGGTTGCAAGGGTTGAACCACATATATGTGTGTGTATACGTAATGTACAGTAATACCCGAGCATTCTGTGCACCATGCTTACATATATATATCTGTGTATATACTGTACATTGTACAGATGTGATATATATTCATGCAGATAGTTTATTTTATGAAAAATAAAACAAAATCTCATAACAAATAATAGGAGAATAACGATAGCTAATACATTGTATATCATTACCTTCAAAGTAGTCACTCAGAGTACAAGACATAGCTAAAGAAGATCCTCTCTTATAAAGAAGAAACTGTATTACACATTTGTTTTATTGTATTGTATAATACATAATTCTTGGGGAGCAGGAGAGCTGAGGAGCAGGAGGGGCCTGCAACTCTCCACTCCTAGAGGGTGGCTTTGAATCTTTCATGGCTGCCCCCAGGATGGGGGCGTTGGCATTTCCAGTGCAGTGTAACTCTTACCCAGGGTGCCGGCTCAATGACCGCCTCACAAGGAGCTCCAAAAACCACTGGGGAAAACACAGCTGTGGCTACAGCAACTTGAAGACCCAGCATGGGGCATAAGGAAGGTTGGGGCTCTCCCTTAAACAGGACGGGGATGCCTCTCTCGGGCTCAGCTCTGCAGGGATCCTGTCCCCTGCTGTAGCTGGTGCTTGGACACACATGTGCCCCCAGGGTGCCCAGCCAACACACCCGCCTCACACAAGGCTGACTTTCCTCAGAGACTGACAGGCACAGAGAAGAGGCGGCATGCATCCCCCGGTTGGCAGGAGAGCAAGCGGAGACTGAGGCTTGCAAAAGAAGTATTTGGTTGTCTCTTGTGTTCTAAAAATAGAGTCTTTTTGGTGCATGTGTAGGATGTGTAAACTAACAACCACATGGGCAGGAGAGGCCCTGGCACAGTGGAAAGACTTGGACCTGGCCCAGCGTGCCTGCCTTACCCTTCTAGAAAGCTCTCCTGATGCAAACTTTCCTGTCTCTGGAGCCCTGAGAAATGGAGGCTGTGGCTGGAGTGTAGAGCTGTTAAGAATACAGAATAAGCTGGACTCGGTGTCACACACCTGTAATCCCAGCACTGTAGGAGGCTGAGGCAGGAGGATTGCAAGTTCCAGTCCACTCTGGGCAACTTAGCAAGACCCTGTCTCAAAACAAAAAATAAAAAAGGGGTGAGGATATAGCTCAGTGTGAAGCCCCTGGGTTCAACTCCTGGTACTGCAAAACCAAACCAAAGCAAAGAATACAAAACATACCCCAGACTTGGCTCCTCTGAAACCAGTGGCGCAGCACTTAGCTCCTGAGTCCCCTGATTTTGTTCCCTGAGAACAAAAATTGTAGGTGTAAATCAGTTGGATTTCAAATCCAGCCTACTTGAATGTTTTCAAAACACAGAAACAAAAAAAGGGGGGTGGGATTATTTTGGAAGATAATTATTTTGTGAATCTGCATGTCCAAACTTTATCACACATAATTTCAAAGTACTCACTGGCTGGATAAAGTTCAGTTAGTGTTTGCTGTTCCCCTTTGCAAATGGACACCCTCATGCACTCATGCACACCTGTTGGCATGTACATGCCCCAGGCAGGTTGGCCCTTTAGGAAGCTCAGGGACACCATGGCCATCGGCATTTTATGGCCAAGGAGAAGGAGGCAAAGACTCGAAAACATGTTTCCACGTTTGCTCAGTAAATGCAGAATCTGGAATTTTAAAGTGTCTCTTCTGCCCAGGAGGCTGAGGCAGGAGGATCAGAAGTTCCAGTCAGTCTGGGCAACTTTGTGGGATTCTGTTTCAAACTTTAAAAAATAATAATAAAAAAAGGGCTGGGATGTAGCTCAGTGGTAGAGTTGCCTCTGGTTCAATGACCAGCATCAGACAGGCACAGGCACACCTTTCTCTCTTCTTTCTTTTCTTACCTTACTTTCCAATTTTCCTGGTGTCTCTCAAGTTAGCCAGTCCCCTCCAAACTGCAGTGTCATAGTTCCTGGCCTGGCCACTGTAGAGCATGTGACTGGGTCACAGAGGCCCTGGCTTGCCAACCTCCAGGGTATGCTCGGTGCCAGATGCCCTGCTGTCCAGCTGGGCTTTGGGGTGAGGGCAGACTTGGTGGCAAGGCAGGGCCTCCTCTGGGGCCCTCTCAGCTGGCCTCCCAGTCTTTGTCTGGCCCTGTATTTAATGTCACTCCTTCCCTAAGTGTCTGTGAGCCACATGTCCTGAGGTACTCTCCTGGGAGGAGGGATAGGAACATATGGAGGAGAGGAGCATCATCAAGGAGGAGGAGGAGGAGTCAGTGGAAGGGTTGGGAGCCAACAGATAGGGGAGATGCACACGCTCTGAGTTTTGGCAGGTGGTCCTTGTTTAGGGCACAGACCTGAGCTTTAGCACTGGCAGCTCTGGAAACCCCCAGGGGCTGGACGGGCCCAGAGGGCAGGGAGCATGGAAGGAAGGACAAAGCCCAGGGCTCTACTACATCCTGCAGCAGGCAGTGGGGAGGCTTTTAAGTTAAGAGGAACCAGAAAATCTGGTGACCTTACAGCCCATTGGAGTGAGACCTCAGGGAATGAGAGTCCCATCAACATCCAGCCACATGTTTGGCCTTGACTCTATGCCTCTTGCTAAGCAGAGGCAGCTGGGGAACCTGGGCCTGTATGTGGTGTCTGGAGCTCTGTCCCCATTCCCTGTCTTACAGAAAGTCCTCTAAGTACCATCACAAGGATGCAGCTCAAGGAGGATTAAGAAAGCCTGGTTTCCTTTCCCAGGCTATGCCAGCTGCCCGAGGTGCTGCCAGCCCCAGGCTCTACCCCCGTACCCAGTAGGCGGCCCAGGGCATTCCCAGGTTCCCTTGCTGTCTGACTCTGGCTGGTCTGGCCACTGAGAGGCCCTGATGGGTGGGACAAGAGGCAAGTCAAGGTCTTCCTGTCTCCGGCCCCTCCTTTGCTGTGGACAGCTGCTGAGATGTGGCAGGTTCCTCTTGGCTGCAGGACCAGATGGGCAGCTCAGGGCTCATCATTTTCTCCCCCTGCTCCTTTGGCTCAAGGGTGGTAACACAACTTTCAGAACCCTGGACCCCTGTCACCTCTCTGCCCTTTCATTCCCTTCTCTTCAGTCAACACTTCTGCATGCACCTGCTGTCTTTTATAGGTAGGGCCATCAGATAGAATGTAGAAGGCCTAGCAAAATCTGAATTTCAGATAAACTACAAATACTATTTACATTCGTATTTTATACTATTTTTCATATAAATATGCCCCAAATATCATACAGGATATAATGATACCAAACAGTGACTTGCTGCTTATCGGAAATTCACATCTAACTGGGTGTCTTGTGTTTTGCTTTCTAAGTCTTACAGTCCAACTTTCAGGGCCCCTGATTGATGCATCAATGTGTCCTGCAGGGCATGGAGCATTTCCAGCCACCTTTCCACTTCCTACAGGAGTAGGTGGACTTGGCAGCTCTGCCAGGCAGAGAGAGTTTGGAGCTGCTTCTTTCTGATGTTGGGTGGTGGAGGCTTTTCTGCAGACAGGAGCCATGCTCTAAAGATGAGGAAGTGAGAAGATTCGTCAAAATGTAACCCCAGTTGCCTGTCATCAGTCCGCAGAATGCTTCCAGGGACATGGGCACCCCAACGACCTAGGAAACACCTTTAGTGATCTAGGACACACCCCAGGGACCTAAGATACACCCCAACAGCCTAGGACACACCCTCAATGACCTAACCCCTCCTGCTAGGCCCCACCCCTTAAAGGTTCCACCACCTCATCACTGAGGACCAAGCCTCTGGCACATGAACCCTGGGCAACAAACCACATCCAACCACAGCAACACCTACAAAACATGGTAGAGGAGTAGAGAAGGGAGATGGGAAGGGTCAGGTAATAAGAGCATGGCCTCAAGCCAGTCTCTAATGCAGGAAGCTTAACGACACCTGCTGGGAATCCTGGGAGTCCACAAGCAGTTGGTACTCCAGGGTGTTCCACTAAAGGGAGCTGGGCATTAGTACCTAGCTGGTGACCAAGTGCTGTGCCCAGGAGTGTGATTACTCTCTGGCACTTGTGACCTCTACACAAGGCAAAGGAAGTTCAGGACAGGCAGGCAGGGGCCAGCAGGTGGAGGCCAGGAGGTCAGCTGTCAGGAGCCATCACCACTTTGCCAGGAAGCAGCTAAGGTGGTGCTTGTTTTTTCTTTGTTTGTTTGGGTTTTTTGGTACCGGGGATCAAACTTGGGTCCTTGCGCTTGCACAGCAGGTGGCAAAACCACTGAGCTAAATCCCTGGCCCTAAGGTGGTGTTTGTGAAGCCAAGTGCCAAGGTGAATTCAGATCCTCTGAAGGCAGCATGACTGAGCACAGGCCCTGCAGGCCCCTATATAGGACCCCGCATCCCATCTATAAAGTGAGTATATTCAATCCTCCCACCTGCTGAGCTTGTGGTGAGGAGGTGGGGCGCTGGCTCCAGCATGTGCAGGCCTGGTGCAAAATGACAATGCAGGTCCCTTGCTCAGAAATGATTAAGTTTCAAGAGAGCAGCAGCATTAAACCAAGTGCTCCTGAGTGCAGGACCCTTGAACATGAGATTAGATGCAGAAAGGTTTTATCAACTGATGTGTTCAGGCCTTGTGTGAGATGGTGATAAGCTGAGGGCAGCAGGTATCCAAATGAGCACATAATAAACATCCCTCATGTGGAGAGAGGTCTCGTGCTCCAGCCAGAGTAATCAAGAGGATCAGCAGCTGCTGCAGACCCTGGGGATCTGGACAGACTGTCCTCAAAAGGGGCAGCTGGGCTATTGACCTTGGCTGAGGCTCAGAACTTTGCTCCCAGGTCAAAGGGTTGGCAGACTTGGACCCAGGATAAGAAACACAGACAGACAAGAATTGCAGGCTTCTGAGTAACACACAGTAATGTTCCAGTATGGAAGCCTGTTAGGGCCAGAGCACATGCCCAGGGTACCACTTGCTGGGTCCAAGCCTCTGCTCAGAGAAAATGCTGCCAATGTATAGTGCTCCTGTACACACAGCTCTCAGTGTCCCCCACCATGTTCAGAAGGGCACATGTGGGCCTCCTCCTGCCTCACAATCTCTGGAAAGCTCTCAGGATTTCATCCAGGTATCAGTGCTCTCGTGGCTTGGGATATTTGGAATTGAGACAGGTCAAGCTCACACTGACCTTGATTTTTCAACAGGACCCCTAGATCCCTCAAGATCTAGCTGTTCAATTCTTAGTATGTCTGTAGTAATAAAGCTATCTGCCATAAGCAATTTACAAGATTCAACCCAGGAATTAAACTTAAAAAAATAGAAAATGAGAAGACAGCTAAGCAAGGTGCAATCCATACTTCCAGGTCACCAAAGGCAAACCCAGGGGGCAATGTGGTGGAACAATTCGAGGGCCACCCACCTAGACTCTCTGAAGTGGTAACTGGAAGTAACAAAGCAGATGAATGAGGCTCTAGAAAAAATCAAATCAAATCAGAAATAATCTCTTAGATAACTACAGAGATAATGACCATAATGAAAGACATGGTTAGTGACTCTAGAGCAGATACAGACAAAATAAATAAAGGAGCTTAGAAAAATGATGGAAACCATGAATGCCCAATGTAGGGGAAAAATGGAATCATGAAACAGATTCAAACAGATATCCAAGAGATCAATAATTCCAGTGAAAGTACACGCAGCAGAATGAGTCAGTGTGAGGACAGAATATCAGATATTGAAGACAAGATTGCCATTAGTGATCATGAAAAGAAAGATTTTTAAAAAATAGGAAGGGACCATGAAAAATCAATCCAATAGCTGTTAGATGATGCAAAGAAGAATAATATAAGACTGACTGGAATCAAAGAAAAAGCAGGAGATAGTGCAAATGACATAAAAAACCTGTTCACAGAAGTCATGGCAGAAGACTTCCCAAGCATGGAAAAAGAATTTAACATACAGACAAGTGAGGTATATAGAACTCTAATTAGACATGCACAGAATCCCTGTCACCATGAAAGGGAGCACACTCACAAGTGTGAATGCTCAGGTGTTCACAGCCCAGGAACTCTGGGGGAAATTGCAGGGCACCTCAGATCCGACCACCTCTTTGCTTCCCTCCTGCCTTGGCTTCCAGAGCACACACCCTGCCCTCTTGGTTCCCCCCTTGCTTGTTGCAGCTCCTATTTAGTCTCCTCACTGCCTTCTTCCACCACCTGCAGCATTTTCAGTAACTTCAAGATCCCTACAAAAATGATGAAAAGAAAAAAGTCTGGGCCACCCAGAGAGCTAGCAGAAACCACTCCAGCTGGGGAATCTCAGCCCCAGCTCCAGGCAGCTTGTTCCCCAGGGATAGGGGCAGCTCACTTCATGCTCAGAGGTTGGAATGTCCACCCAGGGTCCGGAGGTCCCACTGGAGGCTTTGGAAAGTACAGAGTCACCCTCTTGTGGACTGTGAGAGGGCAGCTCTGGTGGATGGGGTGAAGGCAGGACTGTGGGATCCACATGGAACTGGCCAGCCCTTTTCCTGGATGGGCCAGAGAGCATTCAAGAGAGTACCTGGGCTCGACCAGAAATGGCTGTGGACCTGGGAATACCCACAAGTCTGGATGCAGCAGTGGACCCACACAAGGCAGCGATGGATCCACAGTGCTTTATGGACATGCACTAAATGAATCTCCACAACAGCTCTATGAGGTAGGGTCTCAGTACCATCCCCACCCCATCCACAGTTTCAGTTACTCATGATTAACTCAGGTCCAAAACTAAATGGAAAATTCCAGGAATAATTCCTAACTTTTAAATTGTGTGCCATTCTTCTGAGCAGTGTTGTGAAATCTTGTGCCATTTCACTTGTTATAGTTTAGATCTGAGGAGTCTCCCAAAGCCTCACTTGTGTGGAAGGTGATTGGATCATGGGGCACTATACTCACCAGTCGATTAGTCCATGGATGATTTCATACCTGGCTTGCTATTAGGAGGTGGGGCCTGGTTACAGGTGGGCCACTAGGAGTGTGACCCAGAAGGATTTATCTCCCTCCCAGGTTTCTCCTTTTACTCTCTGCTTTCTGGCCACCATGATATGAGCAGTTGTCCTCCATCAGACCTTTTCACCATTCCCTTCTTTCCCTCCTTGGAGCTGCCCTACTATGGACCAAATCCTCTAAAAACCATGAGCCAAAAGAAACCTCTCCTCCTTTTAGTTGTGGGTGGTGGACATTTTGTCCCAGTGACAAGAAAATCACTAAGACACCACTCCTTCCAGCCCAGAATGTGAATCATCCAGGTGTTCAATGTATCCAAGCTGTATATGCTACCAACCTATTGCCAGAGACTCCTGCAGTAAGTCTCTAGTCCCCACCTGCCTAGTGTCCAATGCAAGGTTGAAGAAAAACTTAAGACAGAGTTAAAGAGAAAGTGTGACACTGGGATGGCCAATGCTCCTTTGGCAAAAGGCACTGAACCCATCTCTTCCACCAAATTTTATTACTCATCAATCAGGGTAAAGGTGCATGTATAGATGTTCAGTATGTGAAATTACCATCGGAACCAATGCTTTAAAGAGAGATCAAAACATTTTCAAATTAGAAACAAGATAGACAAAATATATGGCTGTAATTAGAGCACTGTCCTGCAAGCTATGAAGGGACTAACTGTGGGAATGGAATTTGGGTGTGATTACTCCGACCTCAGCTATGGATGTTGTCTTGTATTAGTCCCACAGCTTCATAGGACATTACTCTGGTCTCAGCTGTGGCCATTAACAGGAAGGTCATATTGACCTCCTCGATACCGCAGTGCTCATGAGATACTTCTGTGAGTCACGTAGCTTCAGTCAGACTCGCTTCTTAAAGTAAGCCAATCGAGGGATTTAACTCTTTGCAGCCTGCACTGCTTACAGCATGTTTTGGGCATAATCAATATTGAGGGCTCTGGCACCTATTGGTTGTATATAACTGTTGTAACAGTTTAACTTTCTTATTAGTTATAAAATCACTTACTGTATTATTGTATCATCTACTGTATAGAAATTCCTGTATCTAATTTATAAGGAACTATATCATAGGTATGTATAGGAAAAACATTGGCTACTTAGGTTTCAGTACTATCTGCAGTTTCAGGCCTCCCCTGGGGGTCTTGGAATGCATCTCCCAGGTATAAGGAAGATCTACTGTATAGTCAACCCCACTTTGCAGAGGAAGAAACTGAGGCTCAGCAAAACTAACAGACTCACCCAGGACTGGGCAGTTCATGACCAAAGAGGTACTAGTGACATGCATCTGCACTTGGTGTCCTTCTAGGCAGAAATGAATGACTCTATCAATGCCAGAACTTGGGTCTGGAATGATGTCCCCAAAGGCCCATGTACTAAAGGTGTGGTCCCCAGCATGGTGCTACTGGAGGTGGAGCCTAGGGGGCAGTCTTTCAGTGCTTGGGCTGTACCTTGGAAGGGAACTGTGGCACCTCAGCCTTCCTTTTTCTCTCTTTCACATTCTGACCAGGAAATGAGCAGCTTTGCTCTGTCACCTTCTCCTGCTGTGATGTGCCATCTCCCAGCAGCAGCTTTAAAACAGTGTGTCCCCCTGATCCGACTGGGACTCCAAAATCATGAGCCAAAAATAAATATTTCCTCTTTATGAACTGATTGTCTCAGGCATTTGTTATCATGACAAAAAGCTGATACAATATTCCTACATTAATAAAGTGCTCATAATGGCATGGGACTTGTGTGGGAAGTGGATGGATCATGACTACAGGAAAGATGCACAGGGAGATGATGATTCTGTTACTGAGGTTCAGAGCAGGGAGGGAACACAGCATGCAGGTGGCATAACTGAAACCCAAGTCGGCCAGGTCCTGGAAAGCCTCTGTTCCGAGTGGAGATTCTTCCTGGGGAAGGTTCTGGTTCCAGGAATCAGAGGAATGATGATGTCCCTGGCTTCCCTAAGCCCTGGCTCCCAGGTCAGAGAACACCTTCCCAAGCCTCACCTTGGGAGGGTGGTCCCCAAGGCACTGCAGGAAGTGGAGGCTGAGGCAGGGAGCTGAGATGTCACTCCTGTAGGGAACAATCCCCACCCACCCCTCTGCGGGCGTCTGTCTCCCTCCAAGGAAGGCCCTGCCTCAGAAGAGCTGGGCCAGGCATGGCCTTGGAGCACCTCAGGACCTGCTTGGGTGACTCCCCAACTCTGGAAGTCTTCCTCTGTGTAAGGCAAAGGTGGGGCAGAAGCCTGGGGCAGCGGGACTGGGCTGGGCCAGGCTAGACCCAGAGCACAAGGCGCCCAGCAGAGCTTCCTGGCCCCTGGGCTGCTCTGGATCTTGCTTGCTCTTGCACCAGGGCTGGGGGAGGGTGGGGTGGGTCACTGAGAGTTCCCTCTGGAGCACAGTTGCTCAGCAACAGGCCTGGTGTCATCCTCGCTCTGCTCAATCCTACCCTGGCTTTACCTCCACCCATTCCCCAAAGCCACCTCTGCCAGCATTATGACATCACAGCCCGACTGTGGCTTTGTGCTTGCAGCAGTGGGTGAGTCAACAGGGCCCCTTCCTCCTCCTGCGTAGGAACCTGTGTCCAGTGCTAGGGTTGGGCAGGCTGATGAGGGGACACAGCTCTCCTCACGGCCCCACTCTCTCACTCTGCTTCCTCATACACTGGATCTGGCTCAGCAGACGGCCAAGGAAGGAAGGCCCTGCCAAGGGACAGGGGCCTAGGAACCGAGCTGTGGGGCTGTGATAGAACCCTTGTTAGCTAGACCCAGCTTGGCCATGAACTTGCTCATTGTCTCTGTCCAGCTCCAGCCCAGCTCTCGAGGCCCTGTGTGAGCCCAGGGCTCACAGTAGGTGGGAGGTGAGTGAACAGAGTGTGATGACCCCATGGCTCCTTCCAGGATGTTGCTGGAAGCCCCCCAGCATCTTGGTGCCTGGGAACTTAAATTTAGGGGTGATGGGCTGTACCGCTTCTGGGGTGTTGAGGATGCTGGGTGCATCTCAAAGGCTCTGAGCTGTGGAATCAATGAACCTCAAGTCCAAATCAGTCCTGCTCTGTGGCCTTGAGCTGGTCATAGCTGTTCTGAGCCTCTGCTTCCTTTGCTCTGAGGTGGGATCCCCAGCCCAGCTTCTGAGGGCTACGAGAGGATCCTGAGAGGAAGCCACCTCTGCAATCGTCCTGTTTGGTCCACCTGCCTCTTGCCCTGTGCACCCACCTTCAGCGTGGCCTGGGGCCGTGAGGATCAATGCTCCTGGCCATGGACGCAGGCCAGAAAGCTGGCCTGAATGACCCTGACGACAAGGACAGGGACCTAGAGATGCTCTTGCACCAACTCTGCCATCTGCAGGCCAGGTACAAGCTGTCCCAGCCCTGCTGTACCCTGCCTCAGCCTTTACCCCAGTGCTACCCACGTGACTGGGATGGAACAAAACTGCCTTGAGAGGAGCCCAGGCCAAAGAGAGTAGAGCAGAGGGGTGCTCTGCCTGAAAGAAAGTCCAGGCCATGGGGTGGCTGTGGGGACAGGCAAGAGGCACGGCCATCGTCCTTTGGCCCCAGCTCACCTTTGACCCCACAGCGGGGGCCGCTCCTAGGCCCACTGGGGCTGTGTCCCCTCATCAGGGAGGAGGGCCGGTGGGTGGCTGTCCCTATGCCCCATCAGCAGGGTGCCTCTGAGGTCAGTCTGCATTTCTGCTGCCCTGGCTAAGTGGAGACCCTGGGTCCTCACCTCACTTGGAAGGGACTTAAATTACTGGCCACCTATAAAAGTCTGAAGCTGGTGCAGAAGGGGGTGTGTAGCTTTATGAAGCAAGGTCCAGCCCTGTCATCAGGACCTCAGGGGGCTTCTGATCCCAGGAAGGGCAGCGCTGCTTGGCCCATACCCCCTAGGCACTTTAGAGAAAGACCATTTGTTCCTGCATTTTTCAGGCTTATAGGCTAAGAACGCAGGGCCCAGAGTGGCAGAGTGGCTTGCTCTGGGTCACTCGGCAGGCGCTCAGAGATCCCAGCCTAGCCCCTGTTGGCAGTCAGAGCGTGGGTGGGCAGGCTGAGGTCAGGCCACTGCCCCCTTCCCTTTGCCCCTGAGCTCTGACCTTGACTGGGCCCAGCGCAGGCAGCCTACCAGGCACGGGGATTCCTTGTCCTGAGTCAAGCTGGGGCTGGGTGGGGCCCGACCTCAGGCTGAGCCTCACCTCACGATGTGTTGAGCACCCATGTGTTCCTGCCCGCTGTGGGAGGGTCTCACACTCCCCAAGCACAGGCTGACAACCACGCACGGACAAGAGAAGCACCTGGCTTCAGTCACCAGCTGGGAGGGGTGGTCGGCCTGCTAGCTGGCCTCAGCCACCACCTGTCCCACCTCGGGAAGGACACTGAGGACTCTGACACCGAGAGGACCTGGTCTCCACTCTCTCCGTTTCCCCCTTTGCTGCCTGACCACCGGAAGTCATTTGACCTGTATGTGGCTCCGTTTGCTGCACAGGAAGGCAGGGTGGGGGGCTCCTCAGTCAGTGGCCATCTGATAGGCAGTAAGTGGCCGGCTCAGTGCAAACCTGAGCAGGAGGTCCATGGAGGGGAGTCGAGGCTGGGGCCATGCAGGAGCAGGGGCCACCGTGCCTCGTTCTCAGCATGTCTCGGCTCCACAGGCAGAGGAAGCTGAAGAGAGAGCTGGAGAGGCACCAGCTGTCTGCAGGCTATCTGATGAAGGTCCTCAAGAGACTCCCCAAAGGTACATGGCTCGGAAAAGCCAGTCCCCTCCATGCTGGAACACAGCATGTGACCGCACTGAGCTCCAGTGCCTGTCTGAAGCCTGGCAACGAGCAGAAGTGACAGCACTGTGGCTAAGAAGGACACAGGTGCCCAAGGCAAGCTGCCTGGTCCCTACCCCACCTACCCTAACAACCCTGTGTCTCTGGGGGTCCTCAGGGTCTTGATTTCTCTCTCCATAAATGAGCACAGTAGCTGTGGGGGCTGCATAAACTGACCCATCCTTGTGAGCACAGGGCATCGTGCCTGGCGTTTAGCACCAGGTAAACATCAGCCACGATGATGATCGCAGCCACCTCTGTATTTGCAGGGTCAACCAACCTGGGATCAAAAATAAGCAAAAATCCCGCATCTGTACAGAATAGACTTTTTTTCTTCAACACCACCTTGATATTGCGTTAGGCACTGTAAATTGTGGAGAGGTGTTTAAAGTACGAGGGAAGTTATATAGGCTCTCTGCAAACTCTCCACCACTTTATAGAGGGGCCTGAGCCTCCTTGGGCTGTGGAGTCTGAGGCTTGGGGGTCCCTGGGGCCATGCCCACCCATACTAAGGAACAAGTGTGTTTTGCTTGTCTTTGGTATTGTGGTTGGTTTTGCTATTGTTAAATAAACACTAAAACTGGTGTTTTGTTTTGTTTGTCTTGTCATAATTTGTGTCAAAGTTGGCTGTTAAAAGTGCATCCAGCTTATCAGAAAAGTGAAAGAGAGACAAAAATGCGTATTTATTATCATCTTTATTAGTTCAGTATCGTGATAATAGAAATAATTATTCCCACTTATTAATGTGCTAAGGTCTTCAGCAAATTTTTTTTTTACATGCTTCTAAGCTTTGGGTTACTGTGTTACCTGGGCTCAGAGAGGATAAGGAACTTGTCCAAGGTTGCCCAGCCAGGAGGCAGTGGGGCTGGGTCTCAACAGCTGGTCTAGCTGACCTTGTAGCCATGGTGCTCGGTGCTACAAAGATGGTACTGCTGCCACGGGGCTATGGGAGCCTCAACTGTGTCCTAGAGGTCAGGAGAGGCTTTGAAGTGAGCCTGGCAAAGGGAAGGGCATTGCAGGAGAGGGAAGAGCACCCTGCTTGGCTGGTGTGTCAGGGTGGGCACATGCGCTGGAGCTGGCAGGGGTGCTGGGAGAGGCATCTGGGGTAGACCTTGAGTGCTGAGCCAAGGGAGAGCAGAGGACCCCAGCCAATGTGAGGCTTGAAGTAACCCAGCATCCTTAGCTTCCTGGTTTGGAACCTTCCTGACTCAGCTGTTCCTCCCTATTTGACCCATCCAGGGTGGTCACCAGCTACACTCTTCCCTGGGCTCGAGTCTGCTGCTGCCCTGGGGCATCTCCTGCCTCACCTGCAGCCTAGGTCCAGAATCCGAGCTCTCAGCTGAGTGGCTGCCAGAGCCCTTTTCTATGTTCTGGCTTCTCCTGGGGTGGGGATGAGGTGCGGGCACTGTCCTGGAGTCAGTGGGCAGGGTTATCTGCCCCTCAACCCTGGGCTCTGGCAGGAATTCCCAGCTGCAGCATCGCCTGCCTAGGAGCACTCAGTGCCAGCCCACCCACCGAAGCCTGGTCCCCATAGGCTGCAGTGACTTGGAGGAGCCGGAGGCGGCCCGGCTGGAGGCCCTGGTGCGGCACTGCGGGAAGCTCCTGGTGGTCGGCAGGGACGCCCAGCAGCACCTGGATGCCTTCTCCCAGATGAGCCAGGCTGTGCACTGGGGACTGGAGTCCCTGGAGGATGAACATCAGGCTCTCGTGCCGGTGAGACCGGTCCCCCGGCTCAGACCGCTGGGGACCCAGGCCCCTTTCCTCTGCACTCAGGAGAGCCTGCAGCAGGGGGTAGTCTGGGTAGAAGGTTACTCCTGATCCTGTCCTGTCCTGTGTCCTCTCTCTCTCCCTCCCGGGCTGACTCTCTTTGTGCACAGTGGAAAAGCCAAGAGTTCTGGATTCAGAAAGATGGAGGCTCTGGTCCCTGCTTGGTTACTGACCAGCAGTGAGAGGAATCTGTGCCCTCTCTGAGCCTCAGTTTCCTCATCTGTGAAATAGCCACAACACATCTGAGCTATTAGTGTTCTTGTGAGACACCAAATAACTGTCTCACCGGTGGGCGTGTGGCACACACCTGTAACCCCAGCTCCTCAGGAGGCCGAGGCAGGAGGATCACAAGTTCTGGGCTAGTCTGGGCAATGTAGTGAGACCCTGCCTCAACATGAAATAAAAAGGGCTAGGGCTCAGTGGGAGGAAGCTTCTCTTGCATGGGCAAAGCACGGGGTTGAATCCCCACAACTGCAAAACACAAAGAAGCAGCAAACTGTCACGATGAATGCTCAGAAATCCCATAATGCATAGAACTTTTGTGAGGTACACATTCCACGTGGAGGGACAGGACCTGCCAGCAAAAGCCTGGAATCCAGAGGACTGCTGTCACCGCACCAGGACCATTGCATGATGTTTGGAGAGTTGCTGCCCCCTAGTGGTGAGGCTGCAAAACTACCCCACTCCGCAGCTTTTTCCCTTTGGACAAGAACCAGGTCGATGCCTGGGCTGGGTCCCTTGAGAAGCAGTTTAGAAGCTCATGGCCTTTAAATCTGCAGTACCCGAGGCAGGTGCTTTTATCCCCAGGGCTTGGAGGACTGAGAGATGAGTGAGGTGACCGTGCAGTGGAGGCAGGACCCTGTTCTTCCTGAAAGCTTTGATGTCCCTCAGGGCGATGAGCTGCTTCCCAGGGGAAGAAACACCATCAAACCTTGGCCTGCATCTCCTGTAACTCACCAGGGGCCCGAAAATGAGCAAATTGAGACTCAGCATCCAGGGCCCGAAGCATGGTCAGGTGAGAGACGTTTCCTCCCCAGGCATTTATACTGGACAAGATAGAGACTGAGGATGATCTTGCTGCTCATGGGACCCAGGGTGCGCTGGGGTGAAGACAACCTCGAGGACAAGAGCCTGCGAAGGTACCCTAGGCCCTTCAGGAAGTGGCCAAAGAGCCGAGTCACCACCCTAGGACCCCTTTTCCCAGTGGCCGGGCTTCAGAGAGCTCCAGCCTGTCCTGATGGCCCCGCCTTCCAGGCCAAGGCATCAGAACCCTGGTGGCTCCCTACCTGCTTTGCCTCCTCCTCTTGTCACTACGGAGGGGGCAGAGGGCAGCCCGGGGCAGTGAGAGGGCAGGTGCAGGGCCATGCTAGGGTGGGCAGGGCTCAAGGTGAGGCTGCCTGGAGGGGCTGGGCAGAAGAGGGGCAGGAAGCCCCAGGTTGGCATCTGCTCACAGGGGAGCCAGGGCTGCATTCCCACCAGTCACTGGGGGCCCAGGATGGAGGCACCGTTGGGGCCCCTGCGAGCTTGAAGTAAAGGCGCTCTCAGGAGCCCTGGCAAAGCCCTCCCTGGGTGATTTCCTCCCTGTCAGATTGGGTGAGAGGAAGTCTGAGGAGCCCAGCCCCTGCCTGACATTTCTAAGTCAAGGTTGGGGACATTTGAAAATCATCCCACAGCCACTAGCAAACAAGGACCCAGAATAATCCGGTGACTTATGTAGGTGAAGACTTCAAGGTAAGAGCGGCTGAAGAGCTGCAAACAGCGGTGAGCCAGCAAATTACCTCTTAAAGGTGTGGGGGTGAATGCTTGTAATACCAGCAGGTGAGAGGCTGATGCAGGAGGACTGCTGCTGTTGAGGCCAGCCTGGGTTACATCGTGAGTTCAAGGCCAGCCTGGAATACATAGCAAGACCCTGTGTCCAAAAGCAAAGGACCTGATGTAGCTTAGTACTAAGGCCCTGGGTTCAATTCCCAGTGCTGACCCAAAAAAGTGCTGATATTCAGTCAACAAACACTGGGGTGGACTCCATTCCAAGTGCTGCTGGAAGGCAGAGGCAGAAGGAGCAAAGGAGGTGTGTGAAATGGGAACTGGCCACTGAATTAATCAGGGTACTCAAACATGATAAAGGAAGCCGAGTGTGGGCAGGTCTTGCTAGTATTTTGTTTTTTGTTTTGTTTTTGGTACCGGGGATCGAACTCCAGTCCTTGCACTTGCAAAGCAGGTGGGCGAAACCACTGAGCTAAATCCCTGGCCCAAGGTCTTGCTAGTATTTTAAAGAGGGAACCAAGGAGGCACCACCGATCTGAGTTTCTGGTGTCTTAGGTCTGTGGAGAAGTCTTGAAGCTGAGCAGGAGCTTTGGGCTTTGCCTCTAACTCCCCACCTGCCTGGGGCCGGTGCGGGTCAGGTACTCAGTGCTGGATGAATGGAAGCATGGGAGTGAATAAGGGAGGTTTCTGACGGGGGCTCTGAAGGGTCACCTTCCTGCTGGATGCCAGAGGCCTGGCCCTCAAGGTGTTGTCCCCATAACCCAAGCGCCAGGAAGCACTAGTTTCCTAGCCTCCATTTACAGGAGGAAGCCAAAGCCCCGTGAAGCCAGTGGCTTGACCAGGTCTCACAGCCATGGAGAGGTTGGGTTGGGATGAGAATGTGGGTGTAGGAGCCCCGAACTGAACACCGTCCCGTTAAAGACCCTGGTGAAGAAAGGGTACAGCATACTGGATGCCTGGAGGCAGTGTCCTGGCTTGCATTCGGGTCTGGGTGGCAGCTCTGCAGGTGGAGGCAGAGGGCATGGGCTCCTGCGGGTCCCCAGTACTCGAAGTCTGGGGACCCACATCAGTGACACCGACTGAGGGCCTGGGAGGAAGCCAGGGGCTGAGCTGGGCTTCACCCTCCAGGAGGAAGGGACCTTCAAGGACGACAGGCCACGTACACTGCGGGGACACCAGCTGTACCCTGAGCCCACCTGCCTGTTGTGGTCATGGCTTAGTTGTCTGGACTTTTATCGCCCTGCCTTGAATTCTCAAAGGTTTATCTTAACCACATAGCCTAGCACCCAGGTGCAGCCTGGCACAGAACAGGCCCTCTGTAAATGTGTGCTGGGTTAGCACGTGGTTACAAGCTCAGAGTAAATGATAATGAATGAATGAATGAATGAATGAAAGTCTTAAGCAAAGGAGTAAATCTCTAAGTGGAAATTTTAAGGAAAGTAGAGGAGCCACAAGTGAGAGACATTTGGTAGAGGGCACGGAAGACTCTTGGCCAGCACTTGACCCTTGGTCACCCAAATCCCATGCACAAGTGGGAGAAACACTTGGGGCCACACCACCTCCCAGAATGAGGTGCTCCCCAGCAGCCCCGAAGATGAGCCCTGCAATGCCAGCCACGAGTTCGGGTTCGTGCATTGTCCAGGGAATCACTGGGGGGAAGAGCTCCCTGTGTCATGGGAGCAGGGGCTCAGGACCCAGGCAGAGTGTGGTGCTGGCTCCTGGGAGCAAGCAGTCCTCATTCTGGGACCCAAGAGGTCCTTTCCAGCCCCTCGGGTGGGATGGGAGGGGGCAGAATAACCGGCTAGGCCCGAGATGCAGTTGCAAACGTGTGTGTGCGTAGAGCTAAGTTTCTGTGGGGGACCAGATCATCCACAGGGCCTGGATGGATTATCAGCCACTTGGGAATGGATTTGGGAAGATCTGACTCGAACTAAGGTCTCATGATATCTGTAAGATTGACAGGTAGGGACCTGGTCTGGCGGGTACATGCCTATAATCCTGGCACTTGGGAGGCTGGGGCAGTATCGTAAGCTCAAGCTCCACTGGGACGATTGAGGGAGATTCTGTCTCAAAAACAACAAAACAACAAAAAGTAAAACAGAATTGGCAGATAGGCTGGGCCTACTCTCGTTTTTTTCTTTTTCTTTCTTCCCTTCGAAGAGAGTAGTGTAGTGCATTTGGAAAGGTTTCCAGAAGTTGATTTAAGAGCATAACACAATTTGAATCTTGCAGTCGTGTCCTGCACTGGAGATGGTGGAGGGAGGGGGGCTGCCCTGGGGTGGTTTATTCCTGCACTGATGGGTCTTAATTTTCCCATTTCCTTCGATCTCACCTGAGAAATGATCTAGGTAAGACACTGCCACTTGGAAGATGAACACTTTTCAGTTCGGCAGCTAATGGTAAAAAGGCTGAGGGTCAGACAGCCACTCTGAGAGGAGCGAGGGCTCCAAGTCTGCTTGGGAGAAGCAAGGCCTTTCAAGGGCAGCTGAAACTGATGCCCTGCTCAGAGAGGCACAGAAATTTGCTCAAGGTTGCACGGTAAAAGGTGGCAGATCCCAATTCCAGCTGCTAGTCTTTGATGAAATAGATGATCCGGGAAGTGCTCTTTGTTTCTGCTGCTTTCATTTCCCCCCAGGGACCCTGGCTGCGGTGCGCACACCTCACCGCCTCCGTTATCTGCCAACATAGCCGCATTAGAAGAAGGCCCACTCCACCGCAGCTTCCCATGTTCTGCTCCCCAGGCCCAGGAGGGTTTCTAGGGGTCGCAGAGCCTGGCATGTTCTGCCTTTCCCGCTCTGAGAGCTGGTATTCAGCACCTCGCTGGCACTGGCTCCGCCCAGGCTGAGACTGCGCTGTCTTGGTGCCCGGCCCCCCCTGGTGGTCAGGTGGGTCCCGTGCGGCACCCTGGGCCACTCCACGCCCAGTTGGCTTCTCCATCTCTGGCCCCCACCCTAGCCCTAATTCATCTCTGGCCTGGACCTCAGCTGTAGCCTCCTTCCTCTCAACCAACTGTCACAGCAGCCAGACACATCCCTCAAGATGTCATGTTCACCCTCCTTCCAGCCCCTCCCATGGCTCCCTGTTGCCCTTCAATCAAACCCCTTCCCAGTGTCTGTGGGATCTAGCCCTGGCCACCTCGCAGCCTGACCTGAAGCTGTCATCCCCTTCTTTCTTGTGCCGTAGGAGACCGGCCCCTCCCAGGTCCCACTGTTTTGTCACTTAGCCTTTGCTTGCTTCTGCTCATTCATTCAGCGCATTTTTATGAGCATCTCCTATGTGCCAGGTACTGAGCTAGATACTTGGGTGCTGGGTGACCTAGCCCTTGGCCTCTTGGGGCTGATGCCAAATAGGAGGAAAGGACACAGGCAGCAGTTCTGAATTGTGAGAAATGCTAAATGGGAAGTGGCGAAGTGCTAGGAGCAAGGCCACTGGGGTGGGGACAGGGCAGAGGACAAGTGAGACCTCCTGAGATGCATTCTGCAGGCCTCGGCTCACACGTCACCTCTCTGACAGCCACCCCCCTGCCAGGAGCCAGGGCCTCAGTGTCCACCCACAGCACCCTGTCCTCTTCCAGCCCAGCACTCGCCACACTTTGCATTTAGACTTTGATTTGTGCAACGGGAGGGTGCTGCAGCACATCCACGCTACCTCTGTGGGAGCTTGGGAAAGAAACTGGAGCTGCTTCCTCTGACAGTCACGGGAGATGTGGTCTCATAAACCCACTGCACAGAGGGGGAAACTGAGGCCAACAGCAAGGGAGGCTGCATTAGTGACCCTGCACTGTACCATGAGGTGGCCAGAGGTGAGCAAGAAGAGTGACCACATCTCATTTCCTGCTTGGAGGCACCTGGCCAAGTCAGCCAGGCCCCAGCTCAGACTCCCTCCACAGTGCTGGGACTGAAGTCCCCTAAAGGCTTGGCCAGGGGACAATGGGCTTCCCAGGTCACATGTGGTGCTGTGGGCAGGGCCACCTCGGGCCTCGCTTGGGTCTGAGCTCCCTGAGGGTCTCCCCCAGCTCTGCCTGGGGTTCTGCTCACTTCGTGGCCAGTGACAGAGCCAGAGAGGCCAAGCAGGACAGAGCCACCAGCATTTGGTGACCAGATCTCAGAAGTGATGTGCTGTCACTTGGCTGCATTACCAATGAGGCATGTGCCCCTCTGATGAGGGGAGACCTTAAAGTAGGGTCCTTTCCCTGTCGGGCTTCTCAGGGCCAAGCAGGATACCGAGGTTGAGTGTCAACAGCGCCAGCTTCATCCAGGGCCCAAACACGGAGAAGCGGGAGCCCAGCCCGCCGTGGCCCAGCAGTCAGGGGAGAATGCTCACCCGGGAAAGGGCTGGTGTTTTCCAGGAACCCGGCCTGCCTGGCTTCTCTCCTGATATGGGCCTTCCTGGTTGCTACCACGCGGAAGGTTAACCGTCAGGGGTCTGGTTTGTCATTCACATGGAAATCAGATGCTAAGGAAGTGTGGGGTCTACGGGAGCTGTGTGGGCCACCTGCACATGGCCCGGGTTGGCGCCAGCGTCCAGGCTTCCTGTTAAAGATAAGCACGCCTAGGGCCTAGCGCGGTGGGCACAGCAGGTTATCACGGCAGGCTGTGTAGATACTGAACCGGGTGACAGCTGTCCCCTGTTGGTTAGAAGCAGGTCCCTGGATCCAGCTCACCCTCCAGGGCTTGGCATAGCAGGAGGAGGGTCTCTGAAATGCCCAAGGGCCAGGATGCCCCTGGATGCCTTCAGGAGCTGGGCCCTGCTTCCACCACAGAGAAGCCCGGGTGGGACTGGGACAGGCACCTCTGCTGTCCTTGGATAGATGGCTCTGGCCACACTGAATGCTCCCGACTGTTTCTTGCCCAGCCTGGGAGGCTGTGTGTGTGGGGGGGCATAGCCCTTGCCATGGGAACTAACGGCATGTTGGCCCTCAGAAGCCAGCCCTGGGCAGCCCATGGGTGGGCACTGGCTGGAGAACAGGCCCATCCGTTATCTTTCCGGAGCCACAGGTAATGTTTAAACCCAAAAGGGAGCCTGGTGAGGTGCTAGCTGCCTTGACACTCACTTCTCCTCCTGGTGCTCTTGCCTCACCTCCGGAACCTAGAGCAGCTGCTTGTGTGCCAGCTCTCCAGGTCCTCTCCAGCGACACAGAAATCCCCTTCCCTTTTGGCTTCTACCACAAATGGACTCTCACCACAGGTAGCTGGAAAATTCAATCTCAACCATTGGGAGGCTCCTTCCCCATCTTCACTCTCTGCTGGGGTTGTGGCCTGGGCCCCTTCTTCAGGGCAGAAAAGCAAGCATTGACTGAGCTATCACAGTTTGCAGTTAGACATCGATTTGTACAGCTTGAGCAGGGGGAGTGGCACTAGTGACACACTCGATGCCCAGCCTGTGCCCTGTCTGGAGGACAAAGCAGTTTTGCCAGTCTAGGGGCAGCACGGGCCTCTTCTCTGAGGGTCCAGCAGGAGACACAGGAGTGGCCTATCCTGACAATCCGCTTCACCCTTCCCTAGTTCCAGAAAGGTCTCCCCTTGAGCTGGTTCAGCCTCAACCTCTGTCCTCCAGATCACATTGCTCTTGCTAGAAAGGTCTTTTGTCGAAAAGGAAACATCTTCCTAAAGTTTGCCAGGGAGGAGGCCAAGGGCCAGATTCCTGCTCTGCTGCTCTCTGATCTTCCCCAGCAGAGGAAAACTGGGCAGAGTTCCAGCTCTTGGGTGGAGGACAGCACAGACTCTCGAAGCAGAATGTGGAAGCTCTCTCTGACGGGGCCTGGTCCCACACCATGCATGATCTAGGGGAGGCTGATGATCCTCTTTTGGGTACCAGACACAACTCGCCTCAGAGCTCCTTCCTGCCACGTGCAAATCTGCACCTGCAAACAGAAGCGGGCAAGTCTTAGGCCTCATCATTACCAGTGGCATGGGTAGACATGAATTTCTGTGGTGTAGAAATTCAGAGGAATTCACATCCAGCTGGGCACAGGAAAGCTTCCTGGAGGAGAAGCCAGGCTGTGACAGTTGTGTGCTCTGAAGTGGACAAGCATGGGGAATGTTCTGGACCCTCAGAGCCATCTCCTGAGCTCCTGTATGTGTGGGGAAAGTGGGAAGTCAGGAAGAGAAGGCACAAGAAAAGTGGCCATTGTGGAGGGTTAGGGAGTCAACGTGGAAGGCCGGCCTGTGAGTTACAGCCTCTGAGCAGCCACCCCTGTGTGCCCAGCTCCTTCCTGGCAGCCTCACGCTTCCCAGGCCTTGTGAAGCCCCAGCTGCCACCCTCCAACCCCACCTGGACACCTGGACACCAGGTACGAGAGCCCCAGGAAGCAGGGCCAAGTCTTTCTGGACAGAACACAGTCACCCTGCCTGGGGTGGCCCCTGAGGGATGGCTCACATTTCAGCCCAATCCAGTTCTACAGCTGACTATAAGCTTTGTAACTCTTTTCTCTTCCAATCATCTTTCCAGAGTTCAGGACGAAGCCTGAAAAGTTCCAGGAGGAAGAGAGCATTTCTCTCTGTGATTTGGTGTCTGTTTGTTTAAAGACCTCATTGCTAAGTATATTTTAAAACTTTTTTTAATCACTCGTATCACCCAACCTTGTCCCTGAATGAGGGATAAAAACCCAGAGAGGATCTGGGATCTGCCACACACTGCTATGGGTCCTCAGGCAGCTCCCAGAGCTGGGGACCCAGGGTCCTTGTGTTCTCCAGCCCAGGGCACCTTCAACATGCCAGAGTGGGGCTTGTTTTGCAGCTACTGTGGCCTAGGGAAGGGAGGAGAGTGGGCCTGGGCCTCAGGAAGTAATGCTGCAGCCCAACTCACGGGCTCCTGGAAATCTCCTGACACTCCACACCCACATCCCACGGAGCTACTCATGGCCCAGTCCTTCCTCCACCAGGAGGTGCCCAGCATCCTGGAGCAGGCACTAAGTGACAAGTCAGGAGTCCATGGAGACTCCTTACTCGGCAGCACCAGGCTGCCCCTAATCACTTCACTGGCTTCCTTGGCTGTGAAAAACATAGTGGCCTGTAGTCCCAGCCACGTGGGAGGCTGAGGCAGGGGGGATCTCTTGAGCCCAGAAGCTCAAGGCCAACCTAGGCGACATAGTGAGACCCCCACCTCAAAACAAATGAAAGCAAAAAATAAAGAACAGAAACCTTCGAAAACCAAGTACGGGTGTGGGAACTCCATGGCCCCTACAACCACGTACATGGTTCCTTGGCAGAGTGAATTTAAACCCTGCTTTGGGGGAGTGTGGCTTGGAGGTAGAGTGCTTGCCTACCATGCCCAAGGCCCTGGGTGCCACCCTCAGCACCACAAACGAAAACAAAACAACGCCAGTTCTGGCATCAGACTGCCTGGGACTAAGTGAATGTGCTTGTGTGCCCTGTAGGTTTGGGTAACTACTTCTATGTCCTTTAGTGTCCACATCTGTAAAATAGGGGTCGTAACAAGAGGACCGACCCCACAAACCAGGTGTGAGAAATATGGAAGATAACTCATGCTGAAAGTCTAGGACAGTATCTGGTAGTGAGTGTTGTGTGTAATTGCGCAGTGTGAATGGCTGGCTGCGGTTGCTCCCGCTTCTGTGCCTCTACTAACACTACACTGACCACCCAGGATAAGATACCTGGAGGGCAGGGGTGAGTGGGGAGGAACTGCTTAGAACAATGTCAGTACTCATGCTCCTCGACTCTCGATGGGGTTGTACACAGTAAACCTATCGTGAATGGCAAGTATTAGAAGCCAAAAATGCATTTAACACACCTAACTACTGAACATCCTAGCTTAGCAATGCAGTGTGGAGAATATCCATTGTTTCCCATCCTGATGGCAAGGCTGACTGGGAGCCATGGTCCAGCGACTGGACGGCACATCAGCAGCCCAGGAAAAGATCAAAATTCAAAGTAGATCAGCACAAGTGCCCGTACTTATGAGATGGGTGCAGGTAATGTGTCGGAGCCCCCTTCTTCACAAATCCTTCCTCCTCACCCACAGTAGCCTCCCCCCAGGGCTGCGAACCAGTGTTTGAATGATAGCTGCTCCTTGTTTGATGTCCAGTAATAATGAGCTTGTACGCAGGTGAGTCACCTACCCCTGTTCAGTTTGCGCCTCCTACACAGCCTTACAATTCCAGAGCCATTCAGCCAACCATCCTGAAAATGTGTTCATTCAACAAACATTAATTGGGTGCATGGCAACCTACTGATTCACAGGTTGGAAGAGGGTAAAATATTACTTAGTAGCTACACAGGAGCAGGCAGGTGACAATGTTATTGGACACGCGTTTCCTAAGCTCCTGCCCTCTGATCTTGAGCAAACTATACTTATGTGACTTTGATTGTGAATTAATGAGGGCCAGCTAATCTTCCAGAGGATTTTAGTTTGTAGTTTTAGTTAAAAGCCCTTCAGCCTTCACAAAGGAGGACCTGTCTTTCTGGGTTGGGCTCCTTTGCTAGTTAAAAATTTTCTGTGTCTTTAAAAAGGGGCGGTACTCTGTCAAATATATCCTAAAACATAGGCTGAGAGTTCGTGAAGTCCCACCTACTTTCTGTGTCGTCCTGGAGCCCGGCCTCTGATTGCTCGCTGTCCACGTCAATCGCGGGGCGCGTGTCTTGCTGGGACACAGTGGAGGTCTAGCCTTTGGTTTTCTGAGCGGTAGGGTGTATTCTCCGTACATCCCACACCCTCGAGGCCCCTGCCGCCCGACCCAAAGGTGGAGCCGAGCAGCGCCTCTCGTGGCACCTTCCAGCACCGGATCGCTCCTCTCTGGGGCGGGACGCGGCCTCACGGCTCAGGTCACTATGGTCAGTGGCTCTGGGGGAGAAATTGGAAGAGGGAGCAGGGAGGGGACGCGGGGGCGGGGTCGCCGACCCGCGCCTGTGCTATTGCGGGCTCAGTCCCCTGCTCGGTCCCCGTGGCGTTCTGACCCTTGAAACCCTGAGTCCTAACCGGCGCCCGAGACCGGGGCGCACCCTACTGTCTTCCCGGGGCGCCTAAGTCAGGAGGTCCAGCTCGCCCCGAGGCCTCGGTCCCCGGTGCGTCTTCTCCAGGTGCCACCTGAAGCGGACCGTAGGTGCCCTCAACTGCAGCAGGGATGGGATCCCCCAGCGCTCCGGGTCCCGGCTTTGTTAAGGAGCCCTCTTCCCGCCCGCAGCTCGTGGCCCCACCCCGAGGGCTCGGCCATCGGAGACCACTGCCTCCTGCCCCTCTGCCCAGGACTGGACCTAGGGCTTGCACGAGTGGCGGGGTCGCTTGTACCTTGGATGGCTAGACATATGCTCCATCCCTGGATGCCAGCAGGTCTTTGGATCTAGTACCCACGTGGAGAAGCTGCCTCAGGTTGCAGCAAGTGAGTTAGGGGTCCAGGGAAAGCAGCCCAGAAGAACCCCAGAATCAGAGTCCTGGCCAAGCAGAAAGGCGTGGAAACAGACCAGACAGGGAAAGTGCTGGTACTTGGACTGGGAGTTGAATCCAGCCTCTGGATCCCGGTCCAGTGCTCGCTTTGTTACATCAGGTTGCCATGGGGGTCAGGCATCTTGCAGGGCGGTAGCTCCTGGGAGCTTGTAGACTGTGGGCCCTGGTGGATGTCTCCCCCTGCCCCTTGGAAAGTGAGAAGTGTGGCTGGGTTCCCTTTGCGCATCTGTATTCTGGGCTGCTGTGAGGACCTCCTGAGGCCGAGGTGTGGAGCATGGATGTTTAGCCGCAGATTTTGCTGTGATAACCAAACCCTGGAAATGAGTGTCCACTGGTGCCTGGTTCTTCGTGCCTGGCCTCCTCCCTCCCACACCTGGGTAGGAAAATGAGTCTCTACTGCAGAATGCTGTGGAGCTGGGACATGGGTCAGAGCCTGCTCTGAGTGCAGCATGGGCAGCCAGGGCCCCTGAGCTAGACTGTCCCAGACCTGCCGGCCTCCTGCTGGGGTGTGGCTAGGGAGGCCCAGGGCAACTGGAAGCATCAATTTCCTGCTTCTCCCTGGTGCCCAAGGGGCACTAGAAGGGGGCCCATCTGTTTTGATTGGAAACACAAAGGCCCTTGGGAGAGGGCAGGTGCTGCTGCTGGGAAGGCTGCAAACAGTGTGTGTGTGGGGGGGGGGTCCTATGCCCACTCCAGGTAGTTAGCACTTGGAAAAGAAGAGTCAGACACAAAGAGTAAAACCTCGGGTCTTCTTATGCGTATCCTGTCAATTATCAAACAAGCCCTCTGTGGGCTCCCTATTCGCACCCATGCTGAGCAGTGAGGAGCCCAGGTGCCTGCCTCTTTGAGGCCTGTTGGCCAGGCCAGAGCTGGACATGCAAACCCTAAGCAACTGACATAGCCTACACGGCTGACCAGGGCTGTGGGAGCACAGTGAACTCTGAGAGAGTGGGGAGTGTTGGCTGGGGAAGGCTTCCCTGAAGAGGTCTTGAGCAGGGTATTGAAGGATGTATAGGAGTCTTCAGAAAGGATTCACAGCAGAGTACTTCCTAAGCAGCAGGGATGGTGGGCTTAATGGCCTTGAAATATGCTCAAGAGTGAGGTATCCTGGCAAAAGTCAACAGCCTCTGTAGGTGCAGAGGACTTGGGCAGCCCTGAGGTGAGTCTGGAAGCTTTAATGGGGTAGGAATGAAGGGCTCTGTCCGCTGAGCTGTGGAGTTGGGTTGCGGCAGGGGAGGGACTGTCACATTCAGGATGAGTGAGAATGGTCTAGAGTGGACACTCTGGCAGTGAAGTAGACACAGGTTGCGGTGGAGCTGCAGACCTGTTTCACTCATTAACGCAGTGTCTGTTTCTGGGGCTGCTGTAATGAGCACCACGCGCTGGGTGCTGCAGAATCATAGGAGTTCATTGTCTTGCTCAGGGGAGCACAGAAGTTTAAGATCAAGCTGTATGTTGGGCCTCGATGCCTCTTAGGGCGCTTTGTGTGTGGGGGCGGATCTGGCGCAGCCTGACTCTCAGCTTCCGGTAGCTCTTGGGCCTGTGGCAGAGCACCAGCCCGAATGTGGTGTTCTCCCTGCCTGTGTCCAAGTTTCTCCTTTTATAGGGACACCAGTGTGACCTCACCTTAACTGCTTACATCTGTAGTGACCCTGTTTCTAAATAAGGCTATGTTCTGAGGTCTGGAAGCTAGGACGTCGTTATGTCAATTCTGGGGACCCAATTCAACTCAGAACATTCAGTGTCGATTTTTGGAGCATTCCTGTGTGCCTGGTGCTGGAGATTCAGTGGGGACAGGCGAAGTCCCCATCCTCATGCAGTTGACATTCTAGCAGAGGAAGACAGGGTGTAAGTAAACAAGTGGCCGTGTCTGTCATGGCCTGAAGTGCTGAAGCAAACTAAGGTGATAGGGATGGGTGGGGAGGTCCAGAAGGCCTCTGATGAGCAGCATCACCCGAGTCATGTGAAGAGGCAGAGGAGCACCCCAGGAGAGGAACAGCACGTGGAAAGGCCCCGAGGTGGACATGGGCGTGTCCTGTGGGAGGAAATGAAAGAAGGCCAGGGTGGCTGGGACTCAGAGCAAGGTGAGCAAGGGCCAAATGAGGTCAGAGCTGGGAGACTGTTTTCAAAACACCGAGTCTTTCTCTAAGGGAGGAGGCTGTTGGGGAGTGTCTTACTCAGCTTGTGCTGCTGTAATCAATGCCATAGACCGGGGAATTTATAATAACTGGAAATGTATTGGCTTCCAGTTCTGGAGGCTGGGAAGTCTGAGATCAAGGGCTGATGTTCTTGCTGTATCCTAATGTGACAAGGGTAGAATGATAGGTGAGAAGCCAGAGATAAGGGCCTAGGCACATCTGCTCCCATGAGAACGCCTTAGTCCAGCCCTTATGGGGAGCTCCCGTGGCCTAATCCCTTCTTAAAGCTACCGCCTCTTAACACTGTTCAGTAACAGATAAATTCCAACATGGGTTTGGGCGGGGACATCCAAGCTGCGGCATCCTGCCTCCCCACTCCATGCTCCATTATGTACTTCTCTTACTCAACATGCACCCATTCCGCCCTGGTAGCTCCCAAAGTCTTAACTCATTCTAGCCCCACTCAAAAGCCCGAAGTCCAGAGTCTCAAATGAGTCTTGTATGTGTGGGACTCAGGAAGGTCATATCCTGAGGCAGATTGCTCTCCAGCTATGCAGCATGAAGTTGCACAAATTATGCACATCCAAGACACCATGGAGGAACAGGCCTGGGACAGACACTGCCTTCCAAAGGAGAAGTAGCCAAGAAGGAAGGGGCACTGGTCCTAAGTAAGTCCAACACCCACAGGGTGAATAACATTAAATCTTGAGGTTCTCGGAATAACCTTCCTTGACTCTTATTTCCTGCCTGCTGGACCCAATAGGCAGGGGTTGGGCCCCCAGGGCTTTGAGAAGCCCACGATATGGCTTTGCTTGGCACAGCCTGTGCAGCAGTCTCAAGGTTGGAGCCTTGTGTCTGCTGCTCTCTCAGGCTGCTGTTATACACTGGTATCTCTACAGTCGGGATCATGCCAGCTGTCCTGTTCCTATGGCTATACAAAAATTACTGTGGTGGGAACTCTCTCCAGTGGCCCTGCCCTGTGACAGGTCCCTTTGCTCCCAGGCTGTCAGCAGTATCCTTTGAGAAAGCCCTGGCTCCACAGCTCTGTGTTCTCTAGGCTTGCAGGGCAGCCCCATACCCATTGTACCACAAGTCACTGCCGTGGCCACTGGGGCCTCAGCACTGGCCATATCCAGCCTTGCCCAAGCCACAGCTGCCCACCAGGAATATAGGCTGTCCTGGAATACAGGGAGCAGATGCTTGGGCAAAGCAGGTGGCACCTGTGCCAGACTCCTTTCTAGTCATATTCATCCTTTTAGCAAAGGCCCGCTTGGTGACTCCTTTGGTTTGCTGTCCCACAGATGTACAGATGTGGTTTCATTCTTTACATGGCCAGGCTGCAAACTTTGCTCATTTCATTCCCTTGGATTATAAAGTCCATCTTTATAGCATTTCTCTCCTCTCACATTTTACTCTCTGTGGTTAACATGTTCACAATGGAGCTGTAATTCATACATCTCCCTGCTGAGCAGCTTGAACCACTGGTGGTACATGCATGATTGTCCCATGTATGACTGTACCATTTCTACCACCAATGGTACAAGCTGCCCAATGGGAGAGTCATGCATGTACCACTGGTAGTTCAAGTCAATGGGAACGTGTTGAAAGAAGACACTCAGCAGCTTGGCTGCTTTGCTACTTAGAGAGTTCAACTACCAGGTATCCTAGCTCATTGCTCTTAAATTTAGCCTTTCACAGAGCCCTTGGGCAAGTTATCTGCCACCTTATGATGAGGAAGTCCTTCCTCATTTCCAGCTGAGACCTTATCAGCCTGACTTTTACTGTCCAGATTTGTATCAGCACTCTGCTCACAGCCACTTAAGCAATCTCTAAGAAAATTCAGACTTTCCCTACAGCTTTCCTCTTCTTGAGCCCAACCCAGGCTTGGCCTTTAATGCTCCATTCATGGTGATATAGGCTGTCTCCAACATGCATTTCAGAACTATTCCAGCCCGTGCCCATCACCCAGCTCCAAGGCCACTGCCATTACTATTTTCAGGAATTTGTTAGAGCAACAGCTACTCTAAGAGAATATCACAAACTGAGTAATTTAAAATGAATAGAGATTTATTAGGATATGGTTCTGGAGCCTGAGAAATCCAAGAGCAAGGTGCTAGCATCAGGCTAGCATCATAACAGAATGGAAGGCATATGGCAGAAGGAGAAAGCTAGTGAGACCAAGAGGGAATGAATATGCTCCATGATAATGGCCAATGGCATTAGTTCACTCATGAGGGCAGAGCCCTGACTTTTTACTGCTGTTGCAGTGGCAATTAAGTCTCAATTTGAGTTTGGGAGCAGACAGGTGTCCACACCATAGCAGAGGTATTGAGGAAGGGCATCTCCTCATCTCTGAAGCAGCTTGCACTGGCTGTTTGTGGAGAAACCATCAGGATGGGTCCAGAAATGGAGGCCAGGAGATGGGTTGGGTAGACTTTATTGCAGCCTTCTTGGGGAAGATGGTAGAGGTTCATACTGTAGACTCAGGAGCAGAGCCAATGTAGTGGAAAAGTAGAAGAGTGATCCTAGATTTGGGGGTTATACTCTGGGTGGTTGGAGCTGGAGAAGTCTGAGGTAGAAGAAAGAGGTTAGGGACAGGTGAACTGGGAAATGCTGGATATATGGAGCATGGTAGGAGATGTTCAGACACAATCGGAGAGGGGACAGTGCTCAGGGGCTCTGCAAAGCCGTCCAGAAACTGCATCCCAGGGGACCCAGGTGCAGGGTCTTCTCTCAAATGTCTTGGCCAAACAGCAGAGAAGGAACATACAGGAAACTGAGTAATGGCCCCTGCCAAAAGATGTCCATGTCCTATTCCGAGAACCATGGCTGTTGCCATGTGAGAGGGCTTTGCAGCTGTGTTTAAGGATCTGAGATGGGAAGGTGACCCTGAGTCAGGCAGGTAGGTGCAGTGATATGACCACAGCATCCTTAGAGAGGGACGAGAGGTCAGAGGGGTACAAGGAGGGGATGTGCCAGGGAATGTGGGCAGCCTCCAGGAGCTGAGGAGGGCAGGGCACCTGAGTCCCCAGAGTGCTAGAAGGGGCACAGCCCATTCTCATCTTGACTTTAGCCCGGTGGTTCATTTTGGACTTTCGCCCTCCAACTCTAAGTGATGAAATTTGTGTCATTTTAAGGCATATATATTATATATCCTATCCCCGACCAGGCATTTAAGAGGCCATTTTCTTCTAGTGCCTGGAACAGCCCACTGCAGAGACCCAGCCCCTGGCAGGCAGGGCCAGGGCAGTCCGGAAGGGACTTAGACCTTCTGAGAGGGGCAGATAGCCCAGTTCTGAACCTTCCCTGCCTCCAGCCTCTTCTGGAAACCTGTTGGTGGCCCGGGATCAGGCCGTGCAGTGAGCAGTGGCTTCGGGGGTCTGGGCCTGGTTAAAGAGGTTCACATCAGGGGGTAGTGTGGAGGGAGATGGGCTGGCAGGAGCTGGGATGGCCCCCTGGCCCCAGGTGGGCGAAGGGATTCAGTGGTGTTCATGGTCAGAGGTGTGACCCTGAGGCCTGACTGCCGAGTTCATTAGTGTCTCCTGTTAACAGCTGTTTCCAAGCTGAGGCACTGCCTGACTTAGTTAATTAATATCTATTTGTAAACCAGCAATTAAAGAGCTAAAATTCTTTCCTGTGGCCTGATTAGCTCTGGCAGGATGATCAGGTGTGGCCTCTCTGCTCCTTCTTTATAACTTCCTGGAAATTTTCAGCCTGACTTTTAAAAGCAAATACTAATTAGTGCCAGCCAAGGTCAGACCCAGTGCACTGCTCCTGATGTATGAGCCAGCAATTGGAGGGTGTGCCCCCGTTCTGCCTGGAGTTTGGGTCTCTCATCTTACGGGGGGTGGGACCAGGGCTGCGCTTGTGGTGTGTGTGTGTGTGTGTGTGTGTGTGTGTGTGTCTGTATGTTAAGGATAAGGACTTGGGGTCACCCTGGAGGTGTGCTAGGCAGGGATTTGAGGGCCAAGGTGGTGTCACCTGGACGCCCCAGTAAACACCTGAGACCACTACGGGGTGCTGGAGCCAACCTAAGGTTTCATCCCCTGTGGATGGAGGATCCCTGCCCGGGCGGCTTGTCAAGAGGGAGGATTCTAAATAGCATTGAGCCAAGAAAAAGCCATGGTATCTATAAAATAATATGTATGCAAACTTAAAACACAAACACATAAAAACTTTTTTAGGGGCCGGGGATTTAGCTCAGTGGTTCCGCCGCCTGCCTCGCAAGTGCAAGGACCCGAGTTCGATCCCTGGTAACCAAAAAACAAAAAAACTTTTTAAAAAGACATCTGCGTTCCATTTATGTGAATGTGTAATGAACCATAGTCCTCCAGAGTAGTGAAATTCTGAAGACCAAGTAGAAATGCGGGTGCCAGAGACCAGGGGAGGAGGGGACAGGGAGGTCGTGTTTAGTGGGGACGGAGTTTCGGACGGGACGATGTTGTTCTGGAGATGGAGGGTGGCGATGGCCACACGAGATCGAATGTGCTCTATGCCACTGAATTGTGCATTGAAAATGGTTAAAACAGTGTATTTTGTGTTGCCTGTGTTTCATCACAATGATTTTAGAAGACAGACGGATGTGGAGAGATGTGCCTTAGAAACATGGACAGCTGGGGCATGGAGGAATGGGTGCAACTGGGTAAAAGGAATAAACGGAGGCGGCGCAGAAACCAAGGCAGGCAGGAGGTGGGGCCCTAGGTGCCGTCCAGTGTGTATGCCTCAGTGTCACCGTTTCAAGTAGCATGAGTGAATTTGCCAAATGCAAAGTTGATGCTCAAATGTCCAATGCAGGACCCAAGTGGGCTCCCGGGCATGTCCTGCCTTGTGCTCCCCTGACCCTCCGTAAAGGTGCCTCATTTTGCCTCGGGATGGAGACTTTCTATACTGAAGTACGTATCTCTCTTTATTTAGGATCAACTCTTTAAACTCTTTCCACTTTTCCAGTGATGCCACCTCAGAAACTGCTAAGTAAATATCGCCGGCTTATGTCCTGTGATCCCCTTGCCCCCGACATTTGGGGAGGGTCTGTTTTTTTTTTTTATTGTTTGTGCCAGTCCATGCCCAAGCAGCATTAGATATGGTTGTTCTGCTTTTTAATCCATTTTTTAAAAGCCTCAAGCTGTAATTTAAGTTAGCTCTCTGCAAAAACAGCAAGACTTTTATAAAGTCCAAATGCATTGCTAGTGAAGTAATGAGACTTGGAATGAATTGGGATGAAGGGGCACTGCCAGGTGGTACAGCTGTGCCTTCTGGCATGCCTGAGGGTCCCCTTGAGATCCATTCAAGGAGAAGGGATTAAGATTGAGATTTCTGGGATCCCACTCATATCGTTGGCATCAGCACATGGTGTGAGTACAAAATTAACTGCACGCTGGTGACTGTTGTTTGTTATGCTAATAATGTCAGTCTCCTGTGATTTAGATCAAAAACTGTAACCTTTTTATAAAATTGCCCCTGAAGTCAGTAAAGCTGTCTTGTAAGTTCAAAAACCCTGCAAATGGAAATAGGGCAATTTAAAGCTGCGAATCAGAGGTCTACTTAGACTTCAAAATAGAGACTAAGTAGAAAGGAGTTCAAGGTAAAGTAGAAGCTGAGTACCTTCTTGACAGTGTTAAAAGGCTTGAAGAAGTGGAAGAGACTAACTTCTCCTGCCCATGTTGCTGATGTCTTTTTTATTGCTGGGGATAAAACCCAGGGCCTTACACATGCCAGACGAGTGTTGTGCCCTGAGCTACACCTACAGCCCATGATGTCTTAATGCTGAGCCTGGGTATCACCTAGGAATGGTCCTTGGTCCCCTAGACGAACCTCTCCCAGGCTTGGGAGCTGGAGGCAGGACCAGGCTGTCTGTGTGTCTGGGACAGCTGCAGGGCCAGGGCAGCGGCTTGGGCCCAGCCATCCCAAACAGAACACTGTTTTGTGGCCTGGCAGCCCTGGTCCTTTGAGAGCTGCTGGACTCTGGGCTCTGCATGCCCAGCACTTGGCATGGTTGCCTTTGCATGGCTTCAGAGTCACACAGGGGTATATTAAATCACTTCCTGCCACAAGGGATCCAACCTTGTTGGTAATGTGGGTATAAAAATGCCCACCTCACAAGATTGCTGTGATGATTAAATGAGATAATGGGGATACGAGAGCCTCTGTCCCAGGGTTTGGTATAGAGTAGGGTCACAATAATGGCACTTGTCACTACTTTTGTGTCTTGGGTTTTGAGTAGCAAGAGATCATCAAATTATCCTCTGTATGTTGGCTCCCAACTTGTGCTCACAGGATGGCTGTTATAAAGAAGTTGCACCTGCATTAAAGGGAGGAAGAGTGGGGAAGGAGTTGGATTTGCCATCCCTGTTCTTTTTATCCAAATCAAAAACTTTCCCAGCAGGCCCCAACAGACCTCCCATGGGTCTGGTTGGCTAGTTCTGGTTACATGGCCACCTGTAGCTGCAAGGGAGGCTAGGAAGATGATTGGGAAGGAGGTAGGATAGTCGTGCTTTACCCTGTCATTTTCATAATGCTGCCCAGAGTGCAGCTGGGGTTGTTAATGTGGAAGAAATGGGTAGTGGTGGGTAGGACAGTAGCCATCAGATACTGCCGGAGCAGTTGTCTGATTCCTCTGGGGGTTGCGCAGCCCGCCAGCTTGTGCCATGGTTCCTGGGCAGACAGGGAGGGATCCTGAGGCTGACTTAGTTTTGTAAAGAAAGTTGGGTATGGGATGGAAACTTCTAGAAATGAAACCCAGAATCCCACATCCCCACCCCAAGCACCTGTACACTCAGGTCCTGTTTTGCAAACACACTTTCTCCTGTCCTTTGGGACAACAGATTCTTCTCTATTGTGAGGTTTTCCTCTGGGAAGCTGCCTTGACTCTCCCTCCTAAGTCTAGGGGTGGGCATGTGTGGGCCCACCAGGAGGGGAGCAAAGGACTGAAGTGTGAGTTCAGGGAGAGCCCAAGCCTGGCTCAGCATGGGAACAGGGAGCACAAAGACTTCATGGAGGTGGTGGCTTTTATTGTTCATTTAACGGACGTTTCATCTGCCCGCCATACCTGGCTCTATGATGGTCCCTGGGCAATCAGACAGGTGGGCTGGAGATGGTGGACAGTAGGGCCCACTGCCCGGTGCTGTACAGCATTGGAGACTGGAGGGAGGGTCATCTGTGCCTCCTGGAGTTGCCCCTTCCCAGTCCCAACGCCTCTCCCCGTCCTGATGTCAGGTACTGGAATTGGGCCCAGAGAAGGTCATTATCAGAAGTTCAGAGCCTGTCCCTTGCAGAGACAGGAGTGACCCTAAAGTCACCGAGGCTTCACTGTGTAACCGCGTGGCCCAGCTCTCTGCCTCTGGGGACTCACCTTGGGAGGAAACTACGCCTCAAAGGCACGGGGACGTTCCTGCCATGGGGATGCGGTTTGTGACATCAACGGCCCCTCCAGGTGTGGGGTTTGGGTTGGGATTAGCCGTGAGTCAGCAGCGAGGCGGAGGGGCCCCTGGGACAGACCGATGGGCTCCAAGGCATCAAGGGAAGGAGGAGCTGCAGCCACAGCTCTGTGCCAAAAACGATGGCATAAAGGAGGAGGGCGGGCGTTTGTTTTCAGATAGAGCAGTTCAAGGCAACCAACCTTTCACCCATGCACTTCTGCCTGAAAATGGTCTCCCGGGGTTGCACGCAGGGCCCCCTTATTTTAAACCACAGGCGGCTTGAACATCATCCTCCTGTGTTGTTTCTGTGCTGACACGAGGAACAGGTTGGAGATGGGGTGCATCACCCACTTTTCTGAGCCCTGATGGGTGGTAGGAAAGCCCACTGTGGGGAGGTGGCTGTCTGAACACAGATGGCTCCTGCAGGGTCCCGGGTCCTGGAGTTTCCCCTGCCATGGTCCCTCCCTGCCAGCTGAGTTCTTCAGACCTGGAGAGACCCTGACTCTGGGATGTTGGCCTTTCTGGGTTGGAAATGACCTTGACCCAGAGCTGAGTTGCAGTGTGACCTTGACCTGCAAGCGGGATGCACAGTGCCCCCTGTTGCTGGTCAGCTCTGCTGACTCAGGTCTCAGCGCCCTTCCCCATGCTGCCCTCCAGCCCTCCTCCAGTGCCACACAGGGTGGCCTCCCCTGGTGACCGACCTTGTTACCTGGCATCATTAGTTTTCCTCTAAGCTACAAGCTTTGCTGGGGTGAGTGGGCACTGGGGTTCTTCCCTCCCTGTTTCCAGCATGAGACATTGTACTTGGCATAGGCTGGATCTTCAGGAATTGGTGGGTGAATAAAGGAGTGCATGAGGGAATGGGACAGGAAGGACAGAAGGAGACGAAAGGACATGTAAGATTCCTGCATGAAGATTCATTAGGTTTGAGGTTGATGAGGTGAGTCAGTCTGCAGGTTACAGGACAAGTTTCCTATAACCAGAGACACTTCTTCATAATGGTACTGATCCCAACCGTCTTGTCTGGGGACAGTGACAGTCCGGGCAAGCATCTCGGATGCTGGTCACATGCTCACAGGTTGAGTGAAGGTATCATTTGCTGCTCAGGGTGACCAGGAGCTAAAAGGCTCTCAGCTGGGTGAACCCAGGCAATTTTGGGATGGTCACAACGTTTCATCTTTCCTTGTCTTTCAGAGTGAAACATCTTTCAACCTAATATCAGAAAAATGTGACATTCTATCGATTCTTCGGGATCATCCTGAAAACAGAATTTATCAGAGGAAAATCCAGGTGAGCCAGAGGGTAGAAAGATGAGTTTAAATGAAGTGGAATGGAGTTGGGTGCAAAGAAGTGGGTGACGCTTTGAAGACTCAGTTTGCAGCAGGTTCCCGGCCAACTATAGCACTCCCAGAATATTCTGGTGCTGGGCCTGTGCCTTAGCAAGAAATCCTTTTCTGGCCAAAAAGACAAAACATTTTTTTTTTTTCAAAAGCTAAGCATGATTCTTAGAGCTTCATCTACTCCCTGGAACTTTCTTACAACTCTGTGAGGCAAGGACTATTATCCCCCTTTTACAGCTGAGGAAACTGAGGCACAATCACAGTACCTGAGTGGCTGAGCTGGGAATTGAACCCAGGTGGCCTGGCCTCATGGACTACCTTCCTGACCACTGCACTGGGGCACCTCCCAGGACAAGGGCAGTTGCTGCAGGGCCAAGAAGATCACCCTTGGGACCAGGGCAGTAGAAGGCGCGTGGGGCCCATCTCTGGCAGTGCCTCTGCCCTGCTGCACACATGGGCGGGACGGGCCAGCTCCAGGACGGACACCCAGTGCTGCTGTAGCCCCTCCTTGGGGTCCTCAAAACACAGGGCACAGCCTCCCGTCCCTGACTTATCTGAGACTCCCACAAGGGGTGGGTGTCAGTTAGCAGTGTAGGCGGGTGGTGTTGGCATCCTGAGACCCGCACACAGCTGCAGGAGCAGGGGCTGGGGCACCCCAACTCGTGTCCCTAGTGTCCTCTGGGGGGTTGAGAACAGGGTCTTGTGGGCACCTCCTGGCCAGCCTGCTTCAGGCGGCCCGGACCACTCCAGGCCTTCTCATCGTTGTGGTGGGAGCTGGGGCTCGCTGAGCCCCTACAAACTGTGCTCCTCTGACAAAACTCTGACAAGGCAGGACAGGGGGCCCAGGCCGCAGAAGAGGACGCTGGCTGCTCGGAGCAGGCCTGCGGGGGTGCACTGTGGACATTTCTCATACTGTTGAGAAGCGTCTGGAGCACCGTCCAGACGGCCAAGTCTGCCTGGGAGGCTCCAACCCACCGGCCCATGTCATTTGCTCCCTTGGGTGCCCGCCACACCCCACTCTGCTGCCAGCTGTCACTTCTCGAGGGGCCATTCTTCCAAGAAGCCCTCCCTGGCTTCTGGAGCCTGGTGTGGACCCCCTGCCCCATAAGACCCCTCTTCTCACCATCATCTAATCACCTGTCACCTCCCCTGACTATAAGCTGTCTGGGGACAGTGGTCACAGTGCTCTCTGCCGGATGCCAGGCCACCATCTGTGTATTTGCTGAAGGAATGAGAGTGGGCGAGACTGAAGGGCAGGGGCGGGTGTGGTCTGGGAGAGGTAGACCTGGGGCGCATGGCCAGGCCAGCATCACTGCAGGTGTCCACACGTCCTTCCCTGTCCGCAGGAACTCAGCAAAAGATTCACTGCAATCCGCAAGACCAGAGGGGATGGCAACTGCTTCTACCGGGCCTTGGGCTATTCCTACCTAGAGTCGCTGCTGGGCAAGAGTAGAGAGATCCTCAAGTGAGTGGCGGTGGGTGGCAGGGCTCCCTGGGTTTCCGTGCTGGGTCAGCCCTGGGTCTCTGGGAGGGAGGGAGGGAGGGAGGGACCCGGTGGCTCCTGGCAGAGGTCTGGATGCTGGGGAAGCCCAGCTGCTGCTGCGGTGAGGCCGAAGGCAACCTGGGGGCATCAGTGATTTTCCTTGTGCTTCTAGCCTCTGTGTCACCCAGGTCTGGGCCAGCCCGGGTGAGGCACCCTGAGCACTTACTTGGTTACTCACTCCATGAAGAAAACAACAAAAAAGCTCTACCTTGGCGTATTAAATCATTGCCGCTGACCTTGGGCTTGAGGGTGTGTGGTCCAGTGTCTGCCTGGCCCGGCCTGGCCCTGAGGCCAGTGCAGAGAAGGTCTCTGTCTGGAGCTGGTCCCGGCGGTGACCTGACATTAGACTTCCAGGGCTCTGCATACTTGGACATTTGTAGGAGCCCAGGGGAGCTTGTTAGGATGCAGGTTCCTCACACTTAGGTCTTAATGGTTCCGAGGTTCTGCGCTGCTAGGCTTTGGACCATACTAAGCATCGGGGAGCCAAGACCCACCTGGCCCTGATTCTTGGGGGCTCAAAGTCCTTGGAGGACTGGGCAGGGCCTGGCCCTCCTCAGACATGGACCCTCATACATACTCTGGGGCTGTGACTTTATCCTCCTTTGTGAAATCTCTCCCCCACTCCTCAACCTTGTCAGTGACTGTGGCTGCTGGTCCCACAGAGCTGCTCCCTTGTCCTTCCCATGCATGGCAGCAGACAGCAGCAGCCCTTCCTGCAGTTACTTGGGGCTATGTCTTGTCTGAGGCAGAGCTCTGGGTCCTGGAGCCAGGGCCCAGGCAGGGATTCCTTGCCAGGCCTCCCAGAGCAGGGATTCGGGTGCCAGGGAGGGGCTGTGCATTAAGAGCCTTCTGTGGGAGCAGAACTCACAGAGAAGGGTCTTTGGGTGGCTCTGGAAGGGTGGTTGGGTGCTAGCAAGTGTTTAACATCAGGGAGGCCTGGGTGTTTACCAATTGCTGTGGTGTAAATACTCCTGTCATGATCGATTTCCAGGTAGCAGAATGAGGTCACTGGGCACAGAATTGGAAAGAGACCACACACTGTAATCCACACAGCATTTCCACCACACATTCACAGTAGGACACATGATCTTGAGAGCGTAGATGACACCGAATAATGGAAAACAAGGGGTTTTGAGTATTTATCATCTTTGTTTTCAGGTACACTTTCTTTGCAAGTTTATACCATTTGGTGTTTTGCATTTGTTTTGTGGCACTGGGGATTGACCCCAAGGCCTTCACCCTGAGCTACATCCCCAGAGCTTTAAATTTATTTATTTTTATTTATTCATTTATTTATTTTGAGATAAGGTCTCACTAAGTTGCTAAGTTGCCTAGGCTGGGTTTGAACTTGTGATCCTCCTGCTTCAGCCTCCCAGAGTGGTGGATTACTGGCCTATGCCTCCACGCCCAGCCCATTTGGGTCTTAATAATGTCTGTGTTAATTCTCCTGGCTGGGAGAATTCCTGGAATCCTGGAAGTGTAAAGTTCAGTAGCTCTGATGAGGGGGAATAAACCAGCGGTGGCGAGGAGAGCATTCCCAGAGCTCTGGTCGGTGCCATGGGATGAAGTGCGAACAGGGACGGTTCTGTGTGGGTGGTATGACTGGGTAGAGATGAGGTGCTGCTGGAAACTCATATCCATGTGGGGAGCTTTGTGCCAGGGGTGGAGGCCAGAGTGTCGCTGGCACACCGGGGGGGGGGGCCGGGGACAGGTAGGAGGAGGTAAGTGGACACATCCAGGTCAGAGGATGATAAGGAGGGGCAGTCAGGAGACCTTTGGAAAGTGAGATCAGCAGCCTGGGAGTGGGCGGTGATTTCCCCCATCCCTTCACCTGCGGAGGGGGTGTAATCGTCACCTCTGGGTTGATTCACAGAGGGGAAGACAAAGCACATCAGTGTGGGGGCCCCGTGGATGTACTTTGCAAGGTGGAAGGCACTTTACCTGTTGGTGACATGGGCCCCTCAGCATGGGACACCCTGGATTCCTCTATGACCACCCAATCTGCTGCCCTGCAGGTTCAAAGAGTGTGTGCTGCAGACCCCAAATGACCTTTTGGCTGCTGGCTTTGAGGAGCACAAATTCCAGAACTTCTTTAATGCTGTGAGTTCAAGGGTGCCAGGCTGGCTGAGGAGCCAGGGCCTTCTCATGGGCAGAGCAGATGAGAATAGACTCTTCCGATCCTCAGTCCCCAGCTGAGGATGTTTCCCTTTCCCTCTCTCCTGGGGCTGGGGAAGGACAGGGTTGCTACCTGCTGTGGGTTCTGGTGGCCTGGGGGGCCCTGGGCCTGCACCCCTCTGGAGGAGGCACCTCTTTCACCCCTTCCTACCTCAGCTGATGTGTGCAGGGACAGTTGAACCTGGGCCCCCGCAGCTCTGAATGTGTGATGGAGGAATTCTAACACAGGCGGTGGTGGGGACACCCATGCTGTCCCCTAGATGTGCCTCTGGGCTACAGTAGCACTAGCCCTCAGCACTTGGCTCTGCCAAAATCCGATTGATGTATCCCATAGCTTGAGGATCTGGAAATGAACATTCTGAGGACATCCTGGCAGATGGCATGGGTCTTGCTGGGGTGTCCCCTGCTGATGGCCAGTGGGGTGCAGTTTTACAGCGTGGTGGAGCTGGTAGAGAAGGATGGCTCGGTGTCCAACCTGCTCAAAGTGTTCAACGACCAGAGCTTCTCAGACCGCATCGTTCAGTTCTTGCGGCTGCTCACATCCGCCTTCATCCGGAACCGCGCCGACTTCTTCCGACACTTCGTCGATGAGGAGGTGGATATCAAAGGCTTCTGCACTCATGTAGGTCCTCCTGGGGCTCGGGTCTTGGGGTGCAAGCCTGGCTCTCGTTGGTTTCCTGCAGTTTCAGCTCCCATCCTTGGCCCGGGGACGTGGGTGTCAGCCACCCTTGCAGTTCAGGGGTTAGCAGGCTGTATGTTTAGGGACAGGTCACTTCCCGTCCCTGGGGAGTTCCCATCTGGAAAATCCAGGCTTTAGACTGGTCTGTGTATAAAAATACAGAGTATCAGCTGCAGTTCCATTTGTCCCAAGATGTGTTTTTGGCTTTCAATTTATTTAATCTGGAGTTGTGGCCAACATCTAAACACTGGACCATTTTCCTATGGCTATCTTGGTCTCTTTAAAAAGTTAGACCCTGACCTAGTGTGGCAGCAGCAGCCCCTCTGTGAGTCACCACATCTGCTCCCAGGTCTGCCTCTCTCCGTTCTCTTCAGCATCCAGACTCAGTCCCTCACTGGGCCTCTGGCCTCTCTGAGCACTGAAGATTCATTACTGGACAGGCTCTTTTGTGGCTCTGTCTGGTGCCAGGCTGCAGAGTTCCTGCCTCGTTCCAGTTTAGTAAAAGAGCCTGGCATAAAAAGATAACCATGTTCAGTTTTTGCAAGCTTGATGATTTCTAGTGGCGTCACTTCCTCTTGGAGCCTGCTCCCCCTGTGACATGAAGGTGTCAGCACCTCACCTCCCAGGTGGCAGTGAAGAGCACCTCCCAGTGTGCTCTGGGTGACCATGCCCCAGACCTCTGCTGGAATCCCTAAGCTTCCTTGTTTTCTTCACCTTGGCTTTGCAGGAAGTGGAGCCCATGGCCATGGAGTGTGACCACATCCAGATCACGGCCCTGTCCCAGGCACTGAACATCGCCCTGCAGGTGGAGTACGTGGACGAGATGGATACTGCCCTGAACCACCATGTGTTCCCTGAAGCTGCGATCCCTTCTGTTTACCTGCTGTATAAAACATCCCACTATAACATCCTTTATGCAGCTGATAAACACTGATTCATTTTAGGCCATGCAGTGGAACCTGTCACCCAACGGAACTGCATTCTAAATGGAACACTCCGGCTTTTCTATCTTTTAAGCGATTTAGGTTCTAACTAGAAAATGTATAGCTTTTCGGGCAAAGCCACTGGAAACAAGGCTTGCCCATTACGGACTATGGTAACTTGGTGATATTTTTAGTATTTATTTTGATGGAGGGTCAAATGCCTTCTAATTCTGGGCCAAGAAGCCAGGAACCCTGGCTGTGCACCCCAGTTCCTTGTGAGACCCTGTGTGGGTCACCTACCTTCACTGGACCTGTTTCCTCACCAGGAGGAGGATCCTGTTGTATGAAAATGGGAACCTCTGGTTTCTCCTCACCAAGGGCACTGCCCCTCCTCTGCAGGGGGAAGAAAGCTCAAGGCCAGTTGTCTTGATGAGTGACAGCACTGTGAAGACATCCAGCCCAGTTGTATGTGGAGCTGGTCTTTGGGGGGTGTCTCCATTCATGATGGGGGCGTCTTCCCGCCCCTCACTTGAGTCTTTTATGCCAAAGTCCAGAAAAGGGCCTTTGCCTTCAGCATGAAGAACGCTCAGGTTGCTGGGGCCCCCTCTACCTCTCAGGGCCAGAAGGGTCTGACTTCAGGGCTCTGCTACCTGCTGTCAGCCCCACCTGGATAAAGGCTTGCAGAGACCACAGCCTGCACCATGTGCTCATGTTCCCTCAGCCCCGACAGATCAGAGGCTGTGGTCTAGGCGCTCAGCTGGGGAGAAGCCTGTGCAGCCATGGACTCTAGCTGAGCAGAGTATCTTTTAGAAGGCTGTCTTGGCTTATTCCTCCCTTTCCCTCCCTGCTCTTTGTGGCCTGGCAAGGGGATAGGTGGCAAAGAGCAGAGACGAGCCATGGAAATTGACAGTGGGTGAGATTTTCATTGGTGACAACTGCCTGGCCATGCTTCCTCATTCATCCACCTGCACGGGTCCCCTTCAAGAACCTCCTCACCTGCCTGGCCTGCGTGGGTTGGCAGCCAAGATGGCCCTGATGGGGGGTCCAACCAGACAAGGCCTGGGCTGAAGCGCTTCCAGCCACCTCTGTTTCCTCTGCAGGAGCAAATGGAGAATGTCAGGTGTGGACGCCCCTGGGGTCCCTTCTGTAACCAAAGGCCACCTTCTCACCAGTTTCATTCTGCAGGGATTTCTTAGAATCTGTTGGTGCTATGACATAAGTCTGCACAGAACTGGGTAGCAGACTCCAAGTCTTATTGACACAAATCTACCTTGGTGAAAGCCAATAGCACTGTCGGGGTGGTTTACTTCTAAGCAGGCACCCTGGTTCCCACACTGCCCTCAGCTGGCATTTGGGCCCAAGGGCACCAGCTTTTCTACAGGGATGTAAACCTGACCCTCACCTCGGAGTTTGTTCAGTATCCCATCCGGCTCTGGGCAGGAAGGTTGGAGTCTGGACTCATCTCCAGGGAATCCACTTCCAAAGTGAAGTGCATGCACACACAGGGCGCTGACCGATGCCCTCCCTGGGCCCTCTTGAGAGGTACCAAGGTAGGTCCTGGGCCCAACAGCAGGGCTCTGAAGCACCGAGGAGGTGAGACTGGCAGCCCTTCTCTGCATCTGTGGCTGTGTGGGGTTCTCTGGTGGAGCTGCTCCCCTGCAGCATTCCCACACAGGGCCACCTCCCGGAGAGGTGGCCGTTAAGGCCCTGCCACAGTTTCATCCTCATGCCCGCTGCTTTTCCCTTTTCACAAAACCACTGACCAAATCCAAATCCTGCCTTTATTCCCTCCATGTGTGCCTTCAGGCCCTGTACCTAAGGGAAGGCACTGTAGAGGAAGTGACAGGACCGAGGAGCTTGCTGAATAAAACCAGGCGTTGTGCAGTTACCTGTGTCCACAGCCAGCTATGCTGGTGCTGCCACTTCCTGGGTAACTCCCCACACCCTACAGACCCAACTCTGCAGACCGAAGGCTTTGAGGGCTCGTCTTTACAACTGTGTATTTCTTTCCAAAGGAAACAAAGCACTGGAAAACATTTAGCAACAGAAAGAGCAGTGTCCTTTCTTTGGTCTGGGTTCCTATTTTAAGCACAACAAAAGGGCTCTGGAGCCAAATACTCAGGTTCAAATCTCAGCTTTGCCTTTCGCTGTGTGACCCTGGCTAAATTACTTTGCCACTCCGAGCTCCAATCACGTGTGGAACAGAGGCATGCTACAGGCTTATTGCTTCAAATGGAGTGAGATTATGCATGAAGACAACTGTAATACCTGATGGTAAGTGCTCTGCACATGAAATGCACCCCAACCCACCATTCCTGACAGGTAGCAGTGCTGCCTCATGCTGTGGGCCCCCAAATGTGGGACCATCAGGGGACCCATGAGGCAGAGGGAGACTTCACTACCTTGAGCAGAAACTGGAGGGCAGGGGCTGTGGCTCAATGGGCACCTGCTTCCCTGGGCAGTAGCTCAGGTTTCCTGGCATTAAAATGGTTTCCATGAACAACTGTTCCAGCTTCTCAATGTTGGGTACTTGCCGTGTACCCGAGAGCAACACCGAGTGATCTCCTGTGGGCTGTGTACATGAAGATGATGTGGGGAGGGACAGGAAGCTCAGGGAACACACCTCACTACAGTCTCTCCTTCCCGGGTGTGAGAATGGCCGGGAAGCTGGCCCCATCTGTTACCAAGAGCTCTGTGCTAGGTTTGTGTCAGGTGGCCCGAGACCTCCCCAGGGCTCAGCCACTGCTAAGGCCTGAGTAGTAAGTGGTTACCACCCACACTGCCCTCCACTGCCCCATTTGGAAAATGCTAGTCCCCTGCTGACCTCTGGATGGGGGCGCTCCTCCAGCTGTGTTCTCTCCTCCTGGCCAGGTCTCTAGCTGACACTGCGGGGAGGCAGGGTAGGGGCATTCCCAGCCACTGTTGGCTCCCAAGACCAAAGCACTTTTCTGAAGTTGCCTTGGGCCTAGAAGGAAGATGCACTGAGTTCTAACTCCACTTGACTGCTATGTGATTCTGAGTCAGTCTTAACCAGTTGGTGTGTTTCCTCAGCTATGAAATGAGTGTTACGGAAGGCCAGGTTACCTGGATCTTGGGGTACCTTGGTCCATGTGTACCCTCTTCAAATGCAGAGGGTCCCCTGAACCATGCAGCTGTACTGTGTCCCAAATGAACATCTCCAAGTCCACACTGAGCTATGCAGAAATCCAGCTTATGGTTGTAGCAGCTGTAGCTGCTTACCCAGACTGGCCCAGAGGGAGCCAGGGTGGCACCAGGCCACTCTCCCTGGGCACGGGCCTACCCAGGGCCCTGAGCCAAGCCCCAAGGGCCTGCACCCTGCAGAGCTCAGCCAAGAGAACAGTGTGGCCAGTGCTACAAGGAGGGTTAAGCGTGGGCACTGTGGCTAAGGCAGAATGCAGCATTCCCCCAGGTGGGGACAGCAGAGGCATCCCAGGCCCCAGGAAAAGCCTGTTTTTGCAGACAGGTGCATGGAATTCTTGGGGCTGAATGACACAAGGAGCCCATTCTGCCATAGGGAGTTGAGCTAGAGGCTGTGCTGCTGCAGGGGGGGATGGGAACATGCCGAGGACCTGGCAGCAATGCACTAAGTGACCTGCAGCGAGAGTCTCTGACACCATTCCCGCCCTATCAACGCTCAGGCACTGAGCCGTTAATGAAACAAACTGCCCCGGCTACAAATACCAGGATGACACTGTGGCTCTGACCATTTGTTTAATTCAAGAGAACAAGCTGAACACACAAGTCTGTAAACACGAGTACAGAAAGATGAAGCTGTTGTGAGAATTCTTACTCCACGACACAAATCTGCATGGGGTCTCTCTTGCTACAGGGTGGGAGAGCAGATTTTCTTTATGGGGTGGTGGAGTGGTACACGGAGGAAGGAAGGAGGGATTCACAAGCTCAGCGGAGAACAGACAGCGGTGTTGGGCCTCCCACAGCCTGACTGGGCAGCGGTCACACAGCACTTGTGCTTGGCTGTGGCGGTGCCTGCTGCTGTTCTCTGGGCCTCCTCTTCTGTCTGGAGAGGCAGCTCAGCGCAGACTCACCATTCCTCAGGGCAGCAGTGAGTGGGGGCAGCTTGCCAGACTGAGTGGGATACTTGGTTTTCAGGTCCTCCTTGAACAAGGGCTGGGAGAGCAGATGGCGCAGCTCCTTCTTCAGGACCTTCATCTGCTTTTGTCGCCGACGCTCTTCTTGCTGGTCTGCTTTTCCTCCTAGAGAGATGATAAAAGCCAGATCAAATTCACTATGTGTGCAGAAACATTTTGTTTCCTTTAGTGGCTAAGACAGTGGAGTATTTTGGAACTACTTGTGGAAGGCAGGGTTCCAAAGCTGTCTGCAGAAGCTAGTGGTGGCGTGATGGGAACTGTGAACATAGGAGGGATAGGCAGGACCACTCTCTGTCCTTTCTTCCACATGAAAACCTCGAAGACAGGAAGTATCTTCACTTTATAGAGGAGGCAGCTTGGGCTTAGAGAGGGTACCTGCAAAGCTCAGAGCCAGCTGTCAAACACAACAGTATCCAAGTAAGCTGACTGAAGGCTGGGTTTTCTGCTACTCTCACTTGCTGCCCCCCACCCTGGCTCCCGCAGCTTGACAGCTAAAAATCCCTCAGGAGACAGGAAACAGATCTACACTTTCTACAGCCCAGCTCTCCTGTGCCTCACCACCAGTGCTGTGACTGCACTGTGACTGCACGTGCACAGGCGGGCCTGGCAAAGGGGCACTCCCTTCCTGGTCCTCAGTCCCCCACAGCCTCACCCAAGCCACAGGCCTGAGCTACTCACTGACATCAAGCCCACTGCTTTAGCTCCTGGGTCCCAAGCAGAGCAGACACCAGGCATTAACTCTGCCCCTGAATTTGGTGACTCTGGCACCAAGACACCTATACTGTACCTCAGTGGAGGAGCACCCACGATGGGGTAGAGATGTGGTTCTCCCTTTCCTAGGCAGGGACCATGCAGATTCATTCCAGAAACCCCGTCCCTGTACAGAGTAAGGCTAAGGCGGTACCTGGTGGTGGTGCTGTTTCACTACACAAATCCCTTCTAGAGAGAAGGGATTTTGTATGAGCCTCATACAAAAAGGACAATTAATCCCTGGCCTGTTCATGTCATGAAACTGGAGATCAAACGAGATGATGACACCGAAGTGCTTTGTCAGCTGGGAAGGTAGGTACAACAGTAATGATGATAAATGGCTTATTGCCAGGTATTACTGTACGTATGTGATGTTCTTCAATCTTTACAACCCTGAGAGGGAGGCAGTTTGGTAAGGAAACTGAGGTACGGCTGACAGGTTAAATAACTTGACTTGGTCACAGCCGGTTAAAGAAATGAGCTGGCACCAAACATGGAGGTCTGGCCAGAGAACCTGCTCCCTGGACTGCAGCCTTCCCTTGTGAGACAGAGGCAGCCAAGGGCTCCAGACAGGACAGAAGAGGTGGAAGGAATAAAGACAGAGGGCATCAGGCTCATCAGGGATTATGGGCCATTAGCAAAAAAGAAAGGGCATTTGGGTGATTCCAACAGGATTCGTAGTATAGAAAGTTCCAATAAAAAAATGCAAAAACTGAAGGGAAAAGAAAGGAAAAATGAATGTATCCTTCTCCGCTTTCATCCAGCCCAAAGGGTTACCCTTATACATCTCTTCTTCCAGCTCAATCTCGAGGGCAGCCGCTGCCTGCTCAATCCAAGAATTGTGCAGACAAGCCTGGAAGTTCCGGTACTCAGCTTTCTCGATTTGTCGAGCTAGGCGTATTCGCTCCTGGGGGAAAAGAACACGAAGTATTCACCTGATAAGAGGTTTCAGGCCTCTGGGAAGCAGTCTCCCTGAAACTGTACTGTAAAACGGCTCTTACGATCACGGGACAGGATGCACTTAGCTCCTGCCCAAACTCGTTTGTTTGCACTCCTGATAAAGGCCCAGAGGGCAATCGTCGCATGGATGTGCACACACACAATCACATGACAGCTTTCCCAGTAATAAACTAAACTGCCCCTGCCAATCCCAGCTGACTGCTGTCCTACAGGTGGTCCAGCCTCAGCGAGCTCTTTCCCCCAGATGTCACGGCTGGTTGCCACAATGCTCTTCACTGGTTTGAGATCAGACTTCAGTGACAGGATGTCCCCCCAAATGGGAGATGGAACCATGGAAAGCCATGTGACTCCTGTCCTCCCTCCTAACAGGAATTCTGTACACTCTTCCCCTTTCCATCATCTCCCACCATACTTTGCCACACAGCTAATACTCCTTTTGAGCCATAGTAGCCATGAGTCCTTGCATGCACCATGCTTTTGATTTCTCAATTTCTGGAACTCTAGCCCTCTTCACCTCTCCACATCTCTGCCACAGGAAGAAATACCTTCTCCTCTCAACATAACTGCATTATCTCCTACCCCATTTTCAACCTGAACCCAGATGTAGTTGGTCTGCTCACAAACTGTGGATCCCCTGAGGAAAACCCACTCGCTCTGGTCCCTGACACTGCCCACAGTAAGCAATGTCTGTGTGGGGAACACCTGCTGGTTTGATGAACCTCCAAGGCAGGAGTTACTGGTTCCTGCTGCAGGGATGGAGTCAAACCTTTAGCATCTCTCAACTTTAGTTTCTGTCTTGTTACTCACACCTTTCAGATAGGATGTCCATGTGGACACACTCACTGCCCTAAGATTCAGGGAGAGACAGCAAACGTGGCTGAAGGAGAAAATATCCCTCATGTCTCATCACTCCCCTTTTCTTGCTTCTCCCTGCTCTGGTGCTCCTAGGTGTTTTACAAATCGCCTGTTCAGCTGCTTGCAGAACTTTATTCAGCTTCCACGTTTGAGGCTAGTGGAATCTCAGAGCATGGAATTCTGTGAGGTAGCGGCAATTGCCTCATTAGCACTGGGGTTTGAACAAAACTTCCTTTTTACCTTGACTACATCCATGTACTTTGTCTGCACAGGGAAGAGTGGGATATCCTCATCTTTCTTGAGGGTCCTGTAAATCTTCTTAAAGTTGACTACATCCTCAGGCCCGATTAGCATCAGGCTGAGGCCTTCACTGGTGGCACGAGCAGTTCGACCACTTCGGTGGATGTAAATCTCTGAGGTGCGAGGGACCTGCCCAAACAGAAACTGGGGTCAAACACAGCCACTGACTAATACTCATCCCCCAGGGCCACTTCCCCAAACTGGATGCTCCTCCCTACCATCTAGGCAGGTAGATACCTCTGCAGCAGCACAGACCAATCTAACAGACCCCTTTAGTCCCACATTCAAACTGTCCCAAGTTCAGACTATTTGCTGTGTAGGCTCTGCCCTCCCACGCCCGCTGCTCTGTTGCAAGTCCTCATAACCACTCAGGTGGATAGACCACTCCTGTTCACCATGCCCTAGGCCCACACTGCCAGCGTCATCTTCCTGAGTTAGGTCTAACCATAACCACCTCATTCTGGCTGAAGAAACCCAACAGGTTGTTTATTAACTACTTGGTATTTACATCCAACACAGAGTGATTGCACTGTGCCAGGTATTCTAATCACTATGTATTATACCATTTAACCCTCACCACAGCAGTATGAAATTCTTTCTGATTAGCCACATTTAATAGACGGTGACCTGGCCCATAGAGTTGTCATGAAAGCTACAGTGAGCTCGTGATGAAGCACATAGCACAGTGTGAGTACTCAGTAAATGGTAGCTATTATGACATTTTCATTGTGTTTCTCTATAATCCTTCTTTATGCTTTAAAAAATCTTTAGGGTACGGATTTCAGAGCAAATCCCTATTTGGGGAGGGGCTGGGTCAGTCCCTGTGGAAGAGAGCAAGATGCAGGATAAAGGAGTAGCTGTTACAGTGACACTGAACAGGAAGGAGGTACTAAGTAACTTGCTCCTAGCTAGCTAGCTATGAAGCATCAGATGGGATTCAAAGCAGGGCATTTTGGCTTTGGAGTCCATATTCCTAGCAACTACTCTTACTTTACAAGGTGCATGCACTAATGATACTGCTACTATCATTATGTACTAACATTTACCAAGTGCTTACGATGGGCCAGGTAACTTTTTTCTTTCGTATGGGGGATCGAACTGGGGAGCTTGTACTTACAAAGCAGGTGGTAGAATCACTGAGCTAAATCCCCAGCCCTGGCAGGTAACTTTTTAAGCTTGTTGTAAAATATTAACTTATTTTATTTAAATAAAAACCTACGAAGTAGGCAGTATCATAACTGCCATTAAACACACAAGAAAATGGAGGTGCAGGGAGATTAACCTGATCAAGATTATAATGCTGGAATTTAAGCCAAGAGAAGTCTTCATTACCATATTCTTCTACTTTTCTATGCAAAGATAACCATTAGCATGCTGTTCTGGTCTGAATATGATCTGTCTCTACTATGGCTGATGCCAAGGCTGAGTTCCTCAGCACAGCAGTCTTGGGAAGTAAGTGGGGGCCTAATGCGAAGTGTCTGGGTCATGGGAAGAGTCCCCAGAATAGATTAATGCTATCTCCAGGGAGGAAGCTCTTGCTCTAAAGGGGCTGGATTAGTTACTGTGAGAATGGGTTGTTATAAAGCAAGGTTATCTCCGTTTGTCCTTCTGCCTTGCGGATCCCACCAGAAGCTGAGCAGATGCTGGAGCCATGCTCTTGGACCCTCCAGCATCCAGAAGCACGAGGCAAAACAAATCTCGTTTCTTTGTAAATTATCCTCCAGTCTTAGATATTCTATTATAGCAAAAGAAAACGAAGATACATGCTTAACTTGCTATCTATTTCATGGAAGAAATGAAGACTAACCTGATGATATCAAGTATTGCAGCTTGGAGAGAAGGCTATGGGACATTAGCATATAAACTATGTCAAGGAGGTTTTCCTGAGACTGAATCTCACCAGTATTCCCAAAGTGGCACCAGTAAGCACTAGATCCCAGTGGTATATAGGCTGCAGGGGGAATCAGGACCAGTAACTCATCTTCCCCCTTCAACCTTTGATTTAAAAATCCCCCATTCAAAGCAAGATGCCTTCAAGGCCCCAGATAGCCCTACCTGGTAATGGATGACATGTTGGACTTTAGGAATATCCAGACCTCGAGCTGCCACATCTGTTGCCAAGAGAACACAACTATGGAGACAGAAAGCACATTCATAATTTTAACTAAAAGCAATCATTAAACTCCAACCACCTGCTGAACTCTTGAAACACTTCAATACAGTACTTACAACCATCTTACAAGACACCACCTAAATCAACAGGCTCAGAGGCTTAGCTTCCCAAGACATATATAGGCCTGTGCAGGTACTGTTGGATCTAAACCTGGGTCTCACTGACCCCAACCAACATGTCATACTCTACAATGACAGAAGGCCCCTTCCAATGAATTAAATGGGGCCATATATACTCTGGGTTAGGGACCTCATCTCCTAGCACTGTCACACAGACTTCCTCACTCTTCACAAGACTATTTGTACCGTGCTCCTTGCGCAGCAGTGTGGTCCAAAGACAGAAGGACAAACAGCTCTAAGAGAGGCAGCATGGGCTCTGGGGTCTGACAGACTTGGCTGAGGCTTAGCTCTGCCAGTTCCAGGATGAGAGACCCTGGGTGAGCTGATTAGCTTTTCCAGACCTGATTTTTTTCATCTATAAAATGAGAATAATGGTAGTTGAGTTAGTAGTTATTAAAGCTGACATTTAGCAAGCATATACTATGTGCCAGAGACTATTCCAAGCACTTTATATACAGGAATTCTCAATCACTCTATCCTTCCAACAACTCTGAGGTAGCTCCTATAATTATTCCAACTTGAGAAAATGGAGCACAGAGATGTTAAATAACTTGATGAGTTAGGAAGTGAAGGAGCCAGCACTGTTTCAGTTTGTGCTCTTAACGAGAATTTATCCTGCTGTTTCTTAAGGACATTAGAAGTGTCTATAGGGCCGGGGACCTAGCTTAGTGGCACCATACCTGCCTCACAAGCGCAAGGTCCTGAGTTCAATCCCCAGTACCAAAAAAAAAAGTGACTGTGATAATGTGCCTAAAGTGTAAGCACAGGACTTTATCTGTTGTTTAAATGTTCAATAATAATAAGTATTGTCACTATTATAAAAATTTCTGTATGCCATTAACAGCAAGCAAAAACACTAAATGAGGGTGACCTTGCCAAATACTGAACAAACATACAGACAACAAAAAGATAGCAAAAAAAAAAAAAAAAAAAAAAAAAGATAGCTGCCTTCTACTATTAAGGACCCTATGACAGAAGGTGACTTCCTGTCATTTCCTTACCATCCTGGGTTGCCCATGGCCCAGTGGCTACAGGCTTAGCCTCTGGAGAAAGGCTTGACTTACTCTTCCAGCCGGGCAAACTGCTCCAGGTTTCTGAGCCTCTGCTTCTGGTGCATGCAGGCATGGAGAGTCAACGGCATGATATCCAGGACTTTGAGGAGTCCCGACAGGCGTTTGATGCAGGAGATGCTGTTGGCAAACACTAAGCTGCGGCCTGGGTACTGCATCAGGAAGTAGTACAGGTACAAGTCTTTCTCATCTGTCTCACAATGGATCTTGGTCTCTGTCAGCGTCTCCACTGTGCCCTCATTCCTTGTGAGATCAATGACTTTAGGCTTGCCTCTCATGCCAATCTTCTGCATGAGGAGGTCAAGTTTGGCAGTTTTGTCCATTTTTTTAACATGCTTCTTATGAAGCAGTCGAGCAGGAGCTTGATGTACCAGGGTCAGTGTAGCAGAAAAAACAAGTGTCTGTCTCTTTGGGTTGTACTGGGAATCACTGAGCATCTCTAGCAGCTGTGACAGCTCAGCAAAATGGCCTTTCTCAACCATCCGGTCTGCCTCATCTACGACCAGGCACCTGCAGATCCAGACAGAGCCACATCACTGTTTAGTAGCTGGGAAGAGGAATCATCCACATACTCTACGCCCCACCTGAACCACATGCTGTCAAGTGCAGGCACCACCCCCATCACCATGAGGGCCTCAACTTCCTCATACATGCCTAGCTTTCTAAGGGCAAGGCCAGGATGGTACCACATCATGGCATCCTAGGACAGGGAAAAGGCACTGCATACACCATCATGTCACCTAAGGCTTGAGAGCAGGTAAGGGAGAAGGGCGAGGTACCATCCTTCACCTGAGCTGCCGAAGGTTGCTTAAATGGGAGTGCTTTTCTTTAACAAGCTCCCACAGCCGTCCTGGCGTGGCAATCACAATCTCAGGATGGCGGTTCAACATCCTCTGCTGTTTCTGTGTGGACATCCCACCAACCAAAATAGCAGTTTTAATTCCTATGGGACAGAAAACATACAGGACAATTATTCAG
>NW_004624734.1:10414465-10429823 GCF_000247695.1 Heterocephalus glaber
GAAGAAGGCCCTTCACCAGCATCATCATCATCACAGAGCAGGCTCTGGTCTGAGATGGAGGCATGGGTCTTGGCTCTGGCCTTCAACTCAGAATCACTGGGGAGTGCTACAGTCTCAACTCCAGCCTCACTGGGCAGCACTGCAGACTCACTTCCGGCCTTGCTTGGTGATTCAGTCTCAGCTCCAGCCTCTGTCTGGGTCTCTCCAGATGGCACTCCAGCATTACCTGGGATGGGCAAAGGCTTCTTCTTCTGCCACTGCAGCACTGCATGAATCATTGGGATGGCAAAGGCAAGAGTTTTCCCACTTCCTTAACAAATAAAAGAAAATGGTGTGAATCAACAAATGCATTTATAGTTTTCATCTGCAGTTCTGTCCTTTGCATAGAATAAGGGAACTTGAAATAGCTTAGAGATACCCTGACCAACATAAAAAGCTCCTCTCTGCACAGATTCCTTCAGAGCAAGGCAGCCAGAGAATCTATAATTTGGAACACAAGGAAAAGTGGCTGAGTTTGCCAGTGATGAATTATAAACATACAAGCAATGAAACCATTAAGAAATGGACAAGTTTTATTGTTTTAAAGGAACAAGACACTAAAAAGTCAGGAATGCAATTCTATATGATATTTTCCTAAAGCCTTTCTTTGGTGAAAAAGGGAGAAAAAGAAATTTTCTTAGTTTTTCAGAAAATTTAAATATAACACTTTTGTCCGTACTTGAAGATTTTTCAAACTGACTTTTTAATATACAGTACATGGAGCCCAAATTCCTATCATCTGGGTGGGAAAAACAAGCAACACCTCAAGCTGAGAATTTACAGCTGGCATTTTACTTTCCATGGCTTCAGATACTTGTGGTCAACCATGTCTGAAAATATTAAATGAAAAATTCCATCAATGAACAATTTATAAGTTCTAAATTGGACACCACTCCAAGTGGCACGATGAACTCTTGCACCTTCTGGCTCCTCCTACCCAAGAAACACAATCTTCCCTTTGTCTCGAGTATTCACACTGTATATGCTCCTCCCCTCCCCATCCCCTTAGTCAGTCAGCAGCCACCTCAGTTATCAGAGTTAATGTCACTGCCTGTGTTTAAGCAACCCTCATTCTGCTTAACAATGACCCCAGAGTACAAGAGGAGTGAGGCTGGCAATTCAGATCAGCCAAAGTGAAGCCATAAACTTGCTTTAACCAAAAAGCTGAAAGTTCTTAAGGAAGGAAAAAAAAAATGTGATTGCTAAGAACTAGGAATGAATTTTCTTTCCATGAAATTGTGAAGGAAAAAGAAATTAATACTGGTCTTGCCAGTATACCTCAAACTGCAATGCCACTGCTTGGTAAGTGTTTAGTTAAGCTATAAAAGGCTTACGTGTGTGTGTGTGTGTGTGTGTGTGCGTGCGTGCGTGTGTGCGTGTGTGTGTGTGTGTGTGTGGTGTTCAGGACCATTTGTACCTCCAGCATCCACTAGGGAATCCTGGAAGGCATTCTCCTCAGATAGTGATGTACACCTGTAGTTTCAAAGAAAAAATGCCCTAAGTAGAAGCAAATAAATGATCTCTGGAGGAAAAAGATCATTATAAGCACCAGAAAAGTTTCACACATAACTAGGAAAGAAAATGAGCAGCTTTAAGAATAGCCAAACAAGGAAACAAGGTATTGTAAGAGGAAGAGGAGGAAGAAGAGGAAGAAGAGGAAAAGGAGGAAAAGGAGGAAAAGGAGGAAAAGGAGGAAGAGGAGGAAGAGGAGGAAGAGGAGGAGGAGGAGGATGACGGCAGTAAAACAAAACCATAGAAAAAGATTTTCCATCAGAAACAAAAAAGCAGGAAGCAGCACAGCAACATTTTTATTTGAGAACCTGAAAAAAAATCTGACAATTTTTGAATTCTATACCCAGAAATCTCTTTAAAACAAACGTGAAATAGAGTTTTTTGGCATACTGAAACTGAGATAATTCACTAGCAACATAACTAGTCTACAAGAAATGCTAAAGAAAGTCTTTCATGGAGAAAAAAAAGATGGCATCCAATGAAAATCTTGATCTACACAAAAGAATCAAGAGTACCAGAAATGGTTACTATATAAATAAATATATTTTAAAAACTTCTTTTTTTTTTGGTATCAGGGATCAAACTTGGGTCCTTGCGCTTGTGCAGCAGGTGGCGAAACCACTGAGCTAAATCCCCGGCCCTAAAAAAACCTTCTTTTGGGACTTCAACCACATATAGAAATAAAGTATACAACAAAAAGCACAAAGTTGGGAAGAAATGGAAATATACTCTTGTAAGGCTCTTATACCACATGTGTAGTAGTATATCACTTGAAAGTAAACTACAATAAATTAAATATATATGTAACTGATAATACTAAGTTGCAAAATACAATGTTAATGTATATATTTATATATAGATTCAAATTATAATATATTTACAATATACAAATATATTTTATGTACAAATATATATTTATATTTTATTTATATATTTATGTTCATATACTAATAAATCCATCGTATTTCTATCAGCAACAAATAGAAAGCTTTATCACTTTCAAAAGAAACAATAAATATGCAAAATGTACACACTAAAAACCATAAAACATTGCTGAGAAAATTTAAAGACCAAAGTAGAGAAATATACCACAGTCACAGGTTAAAAGACCTAATATTGTTAAGATAACATCTGTCCTCAATTTGTTCTATAATCAATGCAATCTCAACCCAAACATTAGCTTGCTTTTGGAGAGTATGTTGATTCTAAATTTTATATGGGAATGTGAAGGCCTAGAATAACCAAAATCATTTTTTTTTTTTGGTACCGGGGATTGAACTTGGGTCCTTGCACTTGTGCAGCAGGCAGTGAAACCACTGAGCTAAATCCCCCCCGGCCCCCAAAATCATTTTTATAAAGACATTATAACTAAGTTGATAAAGTATTAATGTATAGATAGGTAAGGTGATCAAAACAAAAACAAAAATGCAAAGTTAACTCAGTAGAAACAATAGTTTCTCAATGAACTGTGCTGAAATAATTAATATTCATACACAAAAATTTTTTAAAAATCTTATTCAATAACATAAAGACTAACTCAGCACCACAAACTGAAACATTAGACTTAAAATAGGGTAAAAATCTTTGTGATCTTGAGTTAGGCAGAGTTCTTAAGATGATACACCATCCATCGGAGAAAACATCAGCAATTTGAACATCAAAATAAAGAACTTATTTCCCTCCTTCTTCCCATTTCCCTCTCTCCCTTTCTTCCTAGCTGGGTATAGAACGCAGGGCCTTGCGCAAGCACAGTACTTTATCTACCACTGAGACACAGGCCCTAGCACTCTCCCAAGGGAGCTCCATCTCCTCCCCCAGAATTTGTGCTCTGTGTGAAACACTGCTGAAACAATGAAAAGACAAGCCAAACACAGAAAGAAAAATGTGTAAATTGAGTATTTGACAAAGGATATGTATCTAGAATGTATAAAAAGCTCTCAAACTCAGCAATAAGAGAACTTAATTGAAAATGGGCAAAAGAACTAAACCAACACTAACAAAGTAGATGGACAGGATGATTTCCAAATAAACATATGGAAAGTTGCCTGACATCTTAGTCACTAGGGAAATGCAAATTAAAACCCCAGGATATAACATTAAAATTTTTAAAGTTTAACAGAATTAAGGACTGACCAAACCAAGTTACGGAAAAGAATATGGACCAAACCCGAACTCACAATACCTGGTAGTTACATAATATGGTACAATCGCTTTGGAAAACTCCTAAAAAGTTACATTTACTAGAAAATCTAGCCATTCTACACCCAACAGTATTTACTCAACAGAAATTAAAGAATGTACCCACACAAAGACTGATATATCTATGTATTTATTTGTAATTTCCAAAAACTAGAAAAAAGTCCCATCCACAAATGGATGAATATTGTGCTCTATGTCAGAATACCACTTATTAATAAAAAGGAATAAACTATTGGTATCTGCAATAACATGGCTTAACCTCAAATTAAGCTAAATAAAAAAGAGCGACTCCCCTCCTCCCAAAGGTATATATTGTATAATTCTACTATATAAAATTCTAGAAAGTGATAGCCTACCAGTAGTTTCCTGAAAAAGAACAAGGATGGGGGGAGGGAGGGATTACAAAGGAATCCAAGGCATCTTTTCAGAGTAATGGTCATATTCATTGTTGCATGGGCAGCAGTTTTGTCTATAGTCCCAAATGTATGGCCTGTCCCGTGTCTTTTCAAGTGCTAGACCTGCAGATACATAGCATTCTGTGGGGGAACAGGGCAGGGTAGATCCAAATGTCAGGCTCTAGTCACAGTAGCTCACAAAGACACTGCCTCTGCGTCTCAAAGATCTGCTTCCAGGACTCTGCACCTACCAAAGAGGTATAGCAGAATCCTTAAGGGCACACAGGCCTATCCTAGGATATGGCATTGCCCTTTCAGTTTTAGGAAATCTATCCTCTGTGAGGTAGTTACTTCATCTATAAAATGGGAGTAATAAGATGGTGTGTTGAACACCTGTGATCACATTACTCTGGGAGGCTGAGGCAGGAGGATTGCAAGTTAGAGCCTAGCCTGAACAACTTAAATAAATAAAATAAATAAATGTAGTCAGTGGCCCTGGGTTCAATCCCAGTGTGTCAAATGAAATAAAGTAAAAATGACATAATTACCTCAAGGTAGTTACAGGAACTGAGTTCGTCAATATAAAGCACTTAACACAGTTCACCGCACATTTAAAAGCCTAGTACGTGTTCTAAGTAATTATTATTATCTCCATTCCCCATTTCCTGGTTTTTCCTTGCTCATCCATCTATAGGATTTTCACACAGGACCTTTTCCCAAGTTTCCTGTTTCTAGTACTGTCTAGGTTTATACAATATAGCAAGTACTGAAGCTGTGGCTACTAAACAGTTCAAATGTAATTACTCTAAATTGACATGTGCTGTAAATTTAAAACACACCAGATTTTGAAAATTTAGTGCAAAAGTATCAACACAAAATACTTCATTGACAATCTTACACGAATTACATTTTGAAATAATATTGATTGGCTAAATGTTTGTTAAAATTAATTTGCACTTTTTAAACTTTCTACATTTGAACAACTCTTTTGAAAACTGCAGTTCTTCCTTATACTGGCATAGATATATCTATCTCTCTAGCAGGCTGATCTTAGCCTTACCTTATTCTTTTCAGCCATTTAGAATGGGCCTAAGAACAAGAAAAGTTACCATTTGCAGATAACTTACAAACTTTACTGTAGCATTTAACCTTCCCGACAATAGAAGACATAAAGTAGTGCTTTCATCTGTATTTTATAACAGGATACAGAAAGATAAAGCTAAGGTACCAAAATCAGGAAGGAGTGGATTTCAACCCAGAGCTGGCTGACTTCTCAACACTTTCTTTGAGGTTAGTCTCATCAATTCTCTCCCAGTTCTCCAGCATATTAACAGCTACAGACTCAATTCTGCCCTGTCAGCAGCCCCTTACCTGTCTCAGCAGCCCCCAGGATGTCCAGCCTGTCACGGATGGCAGGCACCAAGGTCAGGGCTTGGATAGGTGTGGGTGCAGAGAAGCCTAGGAAGCTGAGCGCTCGGAGAACTGGCTTAGGTACAAATAAGTCCTTCCAGGCTGACACATCTGCTTTCTGGTCATGCACTTCAGGCATCCATGTCTTAGCTTTTTTGGGCACCTTAGGGGCAGTGCTTTGGGAAGGCTCTAATTTTTTTTTCCCCTTGTTTTTCTTCTTTTTTGGAACAGTTTGTACCAGGGTTTCTGATGCTACCTTCCCTTCCTCTGGACCAGGACAAACAGTGTCATATCCATGGGGCTCTGGCTCAGCATCTTTGACCTCAAACTCTTTCTGGGTAGAGGTTTCTTCAGTAACAAGTACCACATCTTTATTCTTCTTCAATTTGACCTTTTTCTTTGGGGAACTAGGCTCTCCTTCTTCCTCCTCTTCTGAAACTGTTTGTGCCTTTCTCTTCTTGGGATCCTCTTCGAAGAGACCGGAGGAATTCTTGGCAGGGGAGACCAACCGGTAATCTGTCAGTTCCTCAAAGCACACCAAGTCATCCATCTGTCCATCTGCAAACATATTTGGGTCAATCTGCACCTGCTTCCATTTTCCCACAACTTTAATGCCCTTTGTCTGAAATTTACCACGATGTGGTGGCTTTTGCCTCGATTTTGTCTCCTTCAACTTCATGGTTGCTGAAAAGAAAAGGAGAGAAATGTTCCTTTAGGTTGGTGACTGAGACGCACAGGGTTCTAAGGCAACAAATACTTTCTAACCAACTTAATCAAGTACTGGGCCCTGGAAAGAACTGACCGTACAAAGACTGCTATAACATAGCTGCTCCCACTTAGACAAGATGCTCCCAGCTGAAAAAGACATACACCCACAGAACAGGAAGGTTGGCCTGGAACAGAGAGGATATAGGAGATGGAGCAAAGACATGAGATAAACCTGGCTTGGATTCCAGATCTAACATTTCATGAGTGTGTGACCTTGAACACACTCCTCTCTGAACCTCAGTGTTTTCACCTATAAAGAGGGGAGGAGCCTAATAATACACATAAGCTGAATAACGTAAAAGATGGAGAATGAGGCTTGTTATATGTAAGAATCAAAGGTAGTTTTTCGTTTGTTTGAGGGTTGGGGGGTGCTTTATAAAAAGCGCACTGAGCTATCTTCCTCCTCAACTCAAGAGGGCAAATGCCTGTTTCATCATTCTGGCCTCTGCCACTTGCGTTAAAACCCACCCAGTTTTTTTCATTGCATTTAAGTAGTTTAAAAAACATTTAGGCAGAACTCGTTGGGTGGAACTCGATGCATATCCTGTTTAAGAAAGATAAATTACATGGGAAACACAAAACCTCACTAAATGAAAAGCACTGGATTCTGAGGCAACAAATACTTCAGAAGTTAAACCCCGTTTCAAACTCGGACCCATCACTTCCAGTTCTTGCCAGCCTACGGTGACGACATCAATTTCTGTGAGCCTCAGTTTCCCCATAGGAGGACAGAGAGAACACTTGGGTCGTTACAAGAAAACGACATGGTGACGCAAGTCAAAAACCCGCTCAGCATGGCGCCAGGCAAGGGAGGCCTGCGGGCAATCAGCTTAGGTTCGCCCCCCCCAACCCCACAAACCACCGGGGTCCAGCGTCGGGCACCGAGCGGGGATCACCGGAACCGGGACAAGGACGCGGATAGCGCGGCCCAGCAGGGCAAGCTAGGCAAGGGTCCTTTCTCGGTGCCGGCCGAGAGACAGGCTTCTCGCCTCGTCTGGAGCATTACCCCGCGCACAAAACCTCAAAGCCGAGGCCGCCGGGCCTGGAGACCCAAAGGGCCCCGGGCGCGGGGAGCCGCGTGCAGGCTGCTTGGCCCGCGGCCTCCCTCTCTCGACCTAGGGAACCCGGCAAAGCCCACCCGAAGCGTCACTCCACAGCCCTAACAGGTATCGGACTCAACCCCAGCCCCGCTCCAGTATTTACCACGCGGAGACGCCCGTCAGCCGCCTCTGAAATCCCCAACGCAGTCTCTTAACTGCAGTTTCGACTGCAGTTCCGGGGCGGGACTTTCCACGCACGCGTGCGCGCTTCAGAAGGAAGTCCCGCCTTCACACCAACTTTTGCTACTTGATTGGCTGCTCTGCGGAACTTCTGCGCAAGCGCGGAGAGCCAGGTCGCTGTATATGCTGGACTCTCCCTTGCGGCCTGCTACCTGAACTGAGTGTGCAGAAAAGGCGGCGCAGGTCCCACATTCTAACGGCTGTGCACAAGTCTTGTTCTCTTGGACTAGTTTTGATGTAGTCGTTGTCCACGTGTTGAGTGCCTACTATGTGCTTGGAAACTTGCACACATTTCCTTATTTAATTTAGAACCCAACCAACCAGTGTAGGACGAGCTATGTTTTCCAGATTCGGTTTTGTTTTGTTTTAAGCGCCTCGCCTGTTGCCTATGCCTAACTTCAAAATGCATGCTTTAACGACCAACCTAAACAGGCTTCTTTGTAAGAGAGCAAGAGAAATCAGCTTCGCAGCAGATAGTGACTTTTTCCATGTGGCTGTCCTTGGACCACCTGGAAAACCTTTCTCCTACATCGTGTCTGATGATGTGGGGAAATGGCGGGGAATTCTCTAGGGTTAGATCAGGTGAGTACCAAACCACCCCCTACCATGGAGCAAATATGGGTCAGAGTTTAACTCCCGGGGGAGAAGGACTTGCCACTAGATCCCCCAAATTTGGAGACGCATAGAGCCTGGGCCCAAGTCTGCTAACGAGACTGGAGCTGTCCCGGTGGCTGAATGAGCAGGAAGGGCTGCACCTCTTGATGACAAGATAAGTGCTCTTCTCGGGGCCAGTTACACACACTTGGAGTGATGGGAGGTTTTCTGGGCAGAACCTTTCCTAACAGTTGTTTTCTGGGAAAAAGGACAGCAGAAAGAGGCTGGAAGAGGCCCCTGAGATGGGAATTGGGGGCTTAGAATGGTACATGCTGGAGATGCTCACTGAGGCCCTCTGAAGAAAGAGACAATCATCTGTGTTAATCAGGGTTTTCAGAGAAACTGAACCAACAGAATGCATATGTGTGTGTAAATTGGAAAGAAATTGTTTTAATTTTTTTAGATAGGAGAGGGGATGATTCAAGCCAAGAGCGAAAGGACAAAAACATTGGATTACAGTAGTGGGGACATAGGTATTTTCTCTTCTTCTCAATATTCTAATGGAAAAAAAGTTATTTTCTAAAGAAATAAAATAACGTAACAATTTATTTTAATTAGAGTCAGGGCTTTTTTTCTTTCAGTTGGTAAAATTAATCAAGATCAAGACACCCAATAAGGGATAGGTCCTATAGTTACCAGGGCATGAAACAACATTGAATGCAGCACCATTCAGTGCCAGTGGCTGGAGGAGATGTACTTACAAATGTGAAGATCTGTTTCAAAAAATACAGAAGGGCTGGGATATAACTCAGAGGTAGAGAGCTTGCGTAGCATGCACAAGGCCCTGGGTTTGATCCCCAGTATTGGGAAAAATCCCCTCAAAAATTACTGAAGAGTGGACATGGCTTTGGGGTAATTATCAAAAGTGTTGGAGCAATTGGGACAGTTGAGCTCATAAAACTACCCCCATAAAGATGTGACAGAGCTAGCCAGGGAGATCTCCTAGGGAAGGTTGGGAGTCTGAAATCAGATACCCTGGACTGAAATCAGAGTTCTGTAATACTGACAGTGTGACTTTGGAAAGTTATTTACTTTTCCTACATCTGTTTCCTGATCTGTAAAGTCAGAGCAGCAGTAATCCTCAGAGAGTTGTGAGGATTAAATGCAATAATGTAAGTGGATCACTGTGGTTCATGGTGAGCCCAGGTTGACCTTAAAATTCCTTTTATTGTTATCACACTGTTCCTTCTATGCATACATGTACTTTTGATATAGTACACATCAAAGACTAACCAGTCAGGAGAAAACACATTTCAGCAAAATGCCCCCATAGAATTATTTCAAACCTTTACTGTTGCCAATGACACCAGGATACATTCATGTGCAGATATTTTTATGCGATCGCTTGATTCTTTCATTACAGTGGTCACCAAGAGATAAAATTTCTGCATTAAATGAGCTTCTGATGCACGCTGATAAATCACTGACCAGAAAGTACACATCAGGACACAACCTGCCCATCAGGGAACTAGGAAGATTCCCCTTTCCACCTCCATGCAGAGACTGGATACTTTCAGTTATTTGCTTTTGAAAAATAATCAAATAATAAAGTAATGAACAGATAATAAGGATGTAGTTAGCACCATGCCATTTCCTGCCATGAACGTCTAGAATAAAAACCTATGACCACATGTTCTGCAAATGACCTGGGCTGTGCTAATCTGACTGCTTTGTGAAAGAACACAAAGGTGGAAGGGACCTGGGACTGTGTCTCTGCTGCCATGTGTATTAGGGGGATTTTGGTTTCCTACAGCAGCAGAAGCAGAGCCCCAGTTCTTTACCAGGCAAGATGCAGGTATTAAAGCATCCATTTACTGCCAAAGAAGGATGATAACTGAGGTAGTTTGGCCCCAGAGCCAACAGATGGTGCAGTGCCCTCCCCGTGTCCCAGTTTCTTGATGGTGGCATTCTCGGGTGGCCCAGTTCTTCAGTGTCATCCTAGTGGCAGAGGCCATTTCTGGAAATGCAGCTGAGACCCTCCTTCCCCAAAGCTAGAACACTCCAGTAGTCATTTGAATGCCTGTGTTAAAAGCCATTCTACTTAAGTTACCTGGACTGACTGCTGTTACCGTCAGCAAACTACAAAATAACGTGTACACACACACCCTATACATCACCATTCTTTTACTATTTGTGACATTGAATGTCTTTTTGAACATTTATTGGTGTGTGTAATTCTTTCTTGAAGAACTGTCTCTTCTGGTCTTTTGAGTTTGTATTTTTTAAAAAGACAATTCTTTTAAAAAATCATTTCATAAAAGCTGTTTACATTGAGGATACTCATAGTGCAAAAAATATTTGTTTTGTTTTCCCAAAATAGGTCACTTCTTTCTTCACTTTGTTTATAGTATTTTTAATGACACATGTGGTTTGATCCTGAGACAGCGAGGAACCACCTTGGTGGAACAGTGATGGGACAGAAGGCTAAGGTGACAAAATAAACCCCTGAGCACAGTAAACTATTACCCCTTGTAGTATGGGAAGCTTCAGCAGACCAATCATGAAACCCAGATAAAACTGCAAAAGCAGAATGTTTGCATGAAATAAATTGTTAACAAACAAGGCTGGGGATTTACCTCAGTGGTGCTGCCGCCTGCTACACAAGCTGAAGTTCCCAAGTTCGATTACCGGTACCAAAAAAAAAAAAAAAAAAGAATTGTTAAAAAAACTAAGTAAGCCCTTAGCATCTGGTCTCACTCAACTTATGATCGCTAACTTTGGAGGTCACACTGCTGGGTAATACACTATTGGTTCCCGCTAGTTTTGCTGTAGGATAACATCTTTGTTCTGTGGGTGAAGATAATAATTACCTGGATTACTTTTTGGGGACCTGAGGGCCACTTTTGCTGAAAACATTAACTCTACAGGTGAAGTTATAGAAATCTGACAGGTATCTAAAATGGGATAAAATCTTGTCATCTCTGTCTTCTTATTGTCTGTCCCTGTTGCTGTGTGAACACTTGAGTCAGATTCTACTCAGTTCTGTATATACACATATTGATCATTTTCAAATGTTTGGTTCAAGACTATTACCTTGGCATATTATCTTTGGAGTTGCTGTGTATCTTCTTTTTCTTTCTCTCTTCCCTCTTTTCTCCCCTCACCCTTACGTGTCTTCAGAAGCCACTAAACCCAAGCACCAGAAATCCTTCAGCCCTATCACAGGACCCAAGCCCACAAGGCTGGGATATTTTGCATGGGACAGTGGTGCCAGCTACTCCAAAATTCCACGCACAGCCTCTGGGATGAGTTGACTGTGAACACCTGGTGGCCCAAGTCCATCACAAAAATGAACATCTCTGGAACTGTGCCCCTGACCAATGGGAATTACTGGAATTTAGCCCATGTCGGCAAATCAATAAAAACCTGCTGCTCTCTGTTCTGGGAGCAGCTGCTTGGTTACTGTGTATGTCCTTGCAGTGTCCCAGACTTGTTTATTTGTCCCAGTCTCATTTCTACCATTTCCAGGTCAAAAGATCCTATCATCAGTATCATCATGAAGTAGAGACTTGTCTTTTTCTCCTGGATCATTGCTCAAGAGCTCCGTAAATATGTTTTAAATGAAAGAACGGGGGGAAGAACAAGAAAAGTGAGGATCTCCTTGTTAAGTCAGGGGAGACGGGAAGGCAGGAAGTAAAAGAAGTGACAGAATCTCGGGGTGGGAGAGGCCTTCTGCTTAAGATAGCTTTAAACGCCTTGAGTCTGTCCCTTATTCAAGACAAAGAAATGAGATGGCCAGACTTAGTGCCTGATCCTCCACCCCACGACTTTGTTTAGCTTTACAACATTACCCCCAAACAACGCAGCCAGTGTTGCTTAAATTTTCGCAAGCGTCCTGTGGTTTTTCACAGCTGGGTTGCAGAGTTTCCCTTGACCCCCAGGGGGCAGCATCGATCCTGGCTTCACCGGCAAACGCCAGACCTCAAAGACATTGCTTGCTTGGAGAAATAGCTTTTCCGAATTTCCTATCTCTAGAGTAGTTAGAAAAACAATCTGTGGACAGAAAAGAATGGTGGCTCTCATACCAAATAACGGGATCTTTTGAGCCAGAGATGGTTCAAATATTGCAAGTGCACACGCTCCTGCCCAGGCAAAGTTTTGGGAAAGGGGCTTTAGCCAAACTGGAGCTTCAGCTGAAGGAAGTCAGCAGTTGGTCAAGAGAATAAGCAAGCAGCTGCTCCCAGAACAGAGAGCAGCAGGTTTTTATAGACTTGCCGACATGGGCTAAATTCCAGTAATTCCCATTGGTCAGGGGCACAGTTCCAGAGATGTTTATTTTTGTGATGGACTTGGGCCACCAGGTGTTCACAGTCAACTCATCCCAGAGGCTGTGTGTGGAATTTTTGGAGTAGCTGGCACCATTGTCCCATGCAAAATATCCCAGCCTTGTGGGCTTGGGTCCTGTGATAGGGCTGAAGGACTTCAGGTGCTTGGGTTTCTGTGGCTTCTGAAGAAACACAAGGGTGAGGGCAGAATAGAGAGGACAGAGAAAGAAAAAGAAGACACATAGCGGCTCCAATGGGCAGTATGCCAAGTTAATCCTGTATAATACTCTTGGACCAAACATTTGAAAATGATCAATATGTGTATATGCAGAACTAAGTAGAATCTGACCCAAGGGTTCAGACAGCAAAGGGGACAGACAGTATGAACATGGAGTTGTCAAGGTTTTTATCCCATTTCAGTCACCTACCAGATTTCTGTAAGCTCAAATGAAAGCTCAGGGTTTTCAGCAAAAGTGGCCTTCATGTCCCTGGAAAGTAACCCAGGCAATTGTTATAACCCACAGGAGAAGGTGTTGCCATACAGCAATGCTAGCAGGAAATTAATACTGTATGCCCCAAAAGTGTGACCTCCAAAATTAATGATTTTAAGCTGAGAGCCAGCAAAACTAGAGAGTTTTAGTTCCTCCTTGTTAACAATTTTCGTCTTGTATAAACATTCTGCTTTTGTGGTTTCGTCAGCATCTTATGACTGGTCTGCTGAAACCTGCCATGGTACAATGGGTAATAGTTTATAGTGCCCATAGGCTTATTTTGTCATTACAGCCTTCTCCATTCCTGCCATGCCATGGTGGTTCCTACCTGTCTCATCCCCCCCTTGAGAGCCTTTATCCTCCTTATTCATAAAGAGTCGGGACTGGAAACCTTTTCCTCTGTAACTTCTTTAACTTGACACATGGAGAAGCCTTGTGTAATGTGTGAACAGAACTCTTGATTCACTGCCATCTTTTACCCGAAACTTTCCCAAATCCCACCTGAGGTGGTTAGTGGTGAGTGTAGTAGATAGCAGGATGCTTCGCAAGAAGAGCAGATGGATGCTAGTCGGTGCAGTGAGCACTGAAGATAAACATCCCCTGAGCAGTGGTATTTGTTGCTCAGGTCACCAGGGCCACTCATCGACAGGGGACCCAGAAGGGGTCTTACAAGTCCTGTTCAGCTTGACAGCTGGGTACCTCCATGTCAGAGGTAAATGCATCTCCATCCTCCCTGGGGACTTGGAACTGGAACTCTCAGCATGTCTCTTCCTGTGAACATCATCCCTAACTCCCCTGCTTTCAGATGGACATGGCTGGGGAGCCCCTTGAAGGATCTTGTGTTGTTGACCAGAAAACCATGCGAGTCAACTCAGCTAGGGGCAGCATAACTGTAAGGCAGACACAGGGCCAGCAGAGGAGTTCATCTGGTAGTAAGACACACATAGGCACACTCCTAAGATGCCACGTGGCTGTAGGGGAGGCCCAAGATGGCGGTGGGGAGGAAGCTGTGGACAGTCACAGGTCTGGTTCTGCTTTTCCGTGTCCGAGGGCACCACATGCCACCTGGGGCCTTAGGAAGACCCACCTGGGTAGTTGCACCTTTTGGCTACTGGCTCTGTGCCCCCACACCCCTCCCCCACTTTCACCTTAGTTCTGGTGGCAGCCAGGTGAGACTTTGAAGCAGGCCTCCTGGGCTGCAAGTTCTTCAAGTTGCAGATGGCATATTTGGCCCTGGGTGATACAGACCTCAGTGGTATTTGGAAGCTCTGTAGCACACAGATTCCCTGGTACTGAAAGAAGGCCAAGGCATGAGGGCAGGAGCCCTCTCCCCAAGGGCCTCTGACAGTTTTCTACCGAAATCATCTTCCCAGAGATCCATCTGGCTAACTAGTCTGAAAGTTTGCCACTTGAATGTTTGAAATTCAGGCACATGACATGTCTGTTTTCGATTCTGCTTTTTTCTTGTAGTCACTTTTCTGACAGTCCGGACTCAGAGTCTACAAAAACAAAATGAAAAAATGAAGCACCCAATACAAATCTATCCCAACACCAAAAATAGCCACCACTGGCTTGGAGACTACTGCTTAAGGCTCCTGTCATCCTGTTATTTTCCAGACTGTGAAAGAGCTTGGCGAGTTCCTGTTCTTTCAGGGATATCCTGCTAAGAGCTACATTGCATGGACCACACAGATAAGGAAAGTGGGAATGGGGGCATTGTCGGCAAACATGGCTGCACGGGAAAACACTGCATGTTCTGAGTCAAAAAAAAAAATGACACATGGACATAATTCCTACCTATCTTTTGGCAATTATAAGGGTTTCTTGATGTCTGGTCTAAAGGGAATGACAATGATAGTAAAATGGGACGTTGGCTTGGGATGGGTTGGAATCCCTTGTGACCATCGGTTTTACTTGAAATTGTTGCAGCCTAAAAACAGAAACTTAACAAGCCAGTTAAGCAAATAGAGGCCAAAGATTACATAGACCAAAGAATTTTGAAACAAAATTTGTCTGTAGTACTTGTGGGAATCTTTTCTATGAATCTGACTGCAAACGCTTTAGAGAAGAATCAAAACTGAATGACAAAAGACTCAGAACAATTATAGTTAGTATTGTAATGAGAATTTGACAATTGGCATTAATAACATTAAAAGGGACCCGGGATTTAGCTCAGTGGTGCCTGCCATGCAAGCACAAGGTCCAGAGTTCGATCCCCAGTACAAAAAAAAAAAAAAAAAAAGTAACCAGTATTCTGCTTTGATGTATTCTTTAAATTTTATGAACTTTTAAAAATTTTAAATGGATATAATTAGAAACCAATGACTAGCCAAGCTCATATTGGT
>NW_004624734.1:10429923-10474002 GCF_000247695.1 Heterocephalus glaber
AAAAAAAAAAAAAAAAGAGAATAACATTAAAAGTTAAATTGCTGTACTTGAAACAGACATAAACCAAATTTATATAGATTTTATGTTGAATTTCAATAACAAGAATAATCCAAACACATTTACCAATTTCTAAACAAGAGAATTGAATCCAAATTATGACAAAATGAAACAAGTTAAGGCCATTTGTCCACATGGCCAAACTCTAATGTTCTTTTCTGCTGTTAGTCTTATATAGACTCTACTACTAAATGAAGTTTAAAATGTCACCCTTTCATCTTTTTTCCTTTGGTCTAAGAACTAACAGGTGTTTACATTCCAATTAGGATTGGCTGGTGTGGTGGCACACTCCTGTAATCCCAGCACTCAGGGAGGCTGAGGCAGAAGGATCACCATGAGTTTGAGGCCAGCCTGAACTGCATAGTGAGATCCTGTCTCATTAAAAAAAAAAAAAAAAAAAGGATTGGCTGCATAACAAATTTCCAAGTAACTGAATAACAAAATTAACTTAGTAGCAGCAGAAAGTGGCAGAAGAGAAGAAAAAATTCATAGCAACACACACACACACACAGCCTTTATGTTGGTTGATCCTATAATTGCAGTCTGAGAGCTGTTTTAAAACTGTTTGCAGGAAATGTTTAGGCTTGCTAATTACTTACTCTGTGGAGGATGACCCTAGGCTTCTCCAAAGTGATGTTCATTTGGGTTCCTGAAGCCACATGAGCATTTGGACCCATTATTTTCTATTCCATAGCAAAACCCTTTTTCAGTGGAGCCAATTTGGGGGTGAGGGTGGAGAGGGAAGCTGGCTTGAGTGTTAGTTTAGTCATCCCAATTGGGGATGTCCTGGGCATTCCTATTGCCAGTGACTCTCCATGTGGCAGAAGGCACATTGACTAAATCCCAGAGGTTGCATCTGGCAGCTCCTAAACTTCCTATAGTGTTATCTAAAGGGAGCTGGATCAAGAGAGCCAAAAACTGGGTTTTCTGATATCTAAGACCTCTGAATTTTGTGTCCCACAATGAATGGTACTCAGGAGGGGTATAAAACCCAAGAGCACAGGCTGGGGATTTAGCCAAGTGGTGTCGCTGCCTGCCTCACAAGCACAAGGTTCTGAGTTCGATCCCCAGTGCCAACCCCCAAGAGCAAGCATCTAGATGAATTTTAATGGTATTCGTCCCATATGCTCTGATCAAGGACCTGACACAACAGGGTAGAGGTGGCCTGTGACACTAAAGGATGGGCCCCCAAAGGAATCCATCCATTCAAGGTTTCTAGCCTGGAAGAAATCCCACAAATTGCTGTTGGACCTTGTTCCTGGATTAGATTAACAACAATCTCTTGAAGCACAACACAGTCATGAGAACTCACTGGAGAACTTTATTTTCCAGCCAGGACCCATGTACAATCCAACCAAGTCCGAGGACAAAAGGCCCCAAGTGAAATGAGGACTGCATATTTAAAGGGAAAAACCACAGAAAAAGTCCCTCCTTCCATTCCCCTGGGTTACGGATTGTTGCAGATCACCTGAAACACAGTTTGTGTTTATTTTACCTTGCAGTTACATGCATCAGTTAGGGGTGGGATTTTCTCCCAGGAGACAGTGCAGCTGGAAGTCACGTATCTGCAAAATGCAGGAGAATGTTCTCAACGTGGTGCTGGTGTTGCTAAGTTGCTAAGTTGGGTCTCACAGTTGCTAAATTGCATCAATTATGGTCAGAAGAACACCAAACAATGTGTTTCAAAATGGGGAGGAAGAGACTATTGGTAGAGAAACTGGAATTACAGAGATTGTACTTTTTATGATGCCCATAGTACACAGGGTGGCCAAGAAAAATCACATTGTTGGAGAAGGAAGTCAAAGACTCTTCCCTAAAGGAAAGAGCAATAGCTGGGGAAATGATCAGGCTTGAGAGCAGGAATCATGAGCCAAGGAAAAGGAGGAAGACCTTTTGCAATATAATCAGAACAAGCCAGTGAAGGGTGGGGTGCAGGAAAGAGCATGACTCACAATGGAAACATGGCTACAGAAAACCTGAACAGGAAATTTTAAACTTCTGCTGCAGGCAGTTGAGGAGGGAAAGTGTGCTTGAACTCTTTCCCACCTGGATCTCTTAAAGGACTCATTCCCCTTCAAACCAGGGTGCTTCCCTAGATGGCCTGCCCTAACTGGAACTTCTACTAGAGTGGAAGGAAAGAAAGAAGACCCATGAGTCCTGCATAGTTAGTGTCTGAAAACTTCACCAGCTCCCACGGGCAGTATCAGCCATGGATCAAGTGCCACTCAAGCCTGTGCCACTAGGGGAATTCTCCACCGACTCTTTAAAGGGAAACTGTGGAATTCAGGGCAGATAGAGCTTGTGCCCTTTGGTCTTTGAAAACAAAAAGAGGTAAAGAGAAAGAGAGAAAGGAAATTAGGAATTGGGAGAGCATTGCCTGTGAGATGGGAAAATCAGTCAGGTCAAAGGAAGCTGGAATTCACCTGCTGAGTGAGCAGCTGCATAAGCTGTGTATATGGGGTCAGTGTCCAGGAGTCCCGTACTGGTAGAATCACCAAAGGTATGATGCCAGACAATAAGATCTTTTGACCTAGAGACAGTAGAAATGAGGCTGGGCCAAATATTGCAAGCACGCACACTCTGGACAGGCAGATTTACTGGGAGGAGGAAGACTTGAGACATACTGGGGCTTCAGCTGAAGGGAGTCAACAATTCGACAAGAGTGTGACCAAGCAGCTGCTCCCAGAACAAAGACGGCAGCTGGTTTTTATTGTTTTGTTGACATGGGTTAAATTCCGGTCATTTCCCTTGGTCAGGGCATGGTTTCAAAGAGGCTTATTTTTGGGTGGTCTTGGTCAACTCATCCAAGCAGCTGTGAAATTTTGGAATAGCTGGCACTGTCATGTGAAAAACATCCCAGCCTAGTGGGCCTGGATCCTGTGATAGAACAAAGGCCTTCAGGTGGTTGGGTTTTTGTGGCTTCAGAAGAAGCACAAGGGTGTAGGGGCAGGAAAGAGGGGAGAGAGAAAGAACAAGAAGACATACCAGCTCAGTGGGTGATATGCCAAGTTTACACTGTATAAGAGTCTTGAACCAAACACTTGAAAATGATCAATGTGTATATGCAGAACGGAGTAGAATCTGACCCAAGGATTCAGACAGCAAAGGGGACAGACACACTATGAAGACAGAGAGGACAAGATTTTTATCCCATTTTAGACACCTATCAGATTTCTATAAGCTCAAAAGAAAGGTCAGTGGTTTTTTTTTTGGTTTTTTGGGGGGGTTTTGGCAAAAATGACCCTTACATCCCTGGAAAGTAATCCAGGCAAGTGTTATCAAAACCCATATCTCAGAGGTGTAATCTACAGCAAAGCTAGCATATTGCTCAACAGTGTGACGTCCAAAGTTAGTGATGTTTGGTTGACGAAGTTGACTAAGACCCAGTGAAGCTAGAGGGCTTATTTAGGTTTTTCCTTGTTAACAAGTTTTCATCTCATGTAAACATTCTGCTTTTATGGTTTTGTCAGCATTTCATGACTGATCTGCTGAAACCTGCCATTCTACAAAGGGTAATAGTTTACAGTGCCCAGTCCTTTATTTTGTCATCCCGGCCTGCTGTCCCTTCTCTGTCCCACCGTTATGGTTCCCAACTGTGTCACGGAGACTTATTCCAGTAGGGGAAAGGGACAGAAACTGTTAAATGTAACATTAGCACATGTTTAATAAGTCTGTATGTGTCACCAAACTAAGGCACAACAAGGCTAAACTTGCCTGAGGCCACAATTACAGTGATGCTAACCCAGGCCACTGGTAGTGATGATAATCAAATCCGCTGGCTTTGCCCTCGGTGCATGCAAAGCTGGTAAGCACATCTGGGAGAGGAAAGATTGAAGAAAGGCTTGCTACTTCTGGCAAGTAAGGAGCACACAGGAGATAGTTCTCAAAGCAGTTCCTCCCCAGACAAAGCAAGGGGCTTTTATTGGGGAAACTCATATATATCTGTACAAGAAAGACTCTCTGTCATCATATGTAGCTGTAGGCACTTCCCTGAGCATGCTGCTTGAGGTCATGCTGTGCATGTTCAAAAATGGTGGATGGGAAAAAAATGATGGATGGGAACACCTTGTAGGTAGAGAATTTAGTAAAGGGTGAGCAGCCACCCTGGGCCCCCAAGCATAGGCAATTGTCCCTAAAAGTACCTGCCTAGTGGCTGACAAGATCATGATTATTACATATGTCAAAAAGCAGAATTATAGGAATTTAATTGAAAGGCCCCTGGCTTTATTTTCAATTGTAGAATCAACACTTTATTCCATAAAATAGAATAAGTGAGCATAGGAGATTGGTTTTTCCAGTCATAAAAGGGCCAAAGAAAGGAGAAATAGAACAAAAAGCAAATCGTTCACTTAAAAGTTACTTTCCTTGTAAGGTGAGACCAAGGACACAGAGCAATAGAGAAGTAACTATGGAGTTGATATCAGGTTGCTTCAGGTTATTTTTTTGAGATAAAGATTAAGAGAGGGAACTTTATCACCACGTTGCCTGAAACTGGCCTGTTTGAGAAATTGAGTGTAAACTCTCCTGGTTTCTTGGGAGATCAGATAACTTTATTTTATTTTAGCGACCTGGAACTGACTTAGGGGTGACTCCATTTTAAATTTAGTTTGGTCTACTGAGGTCCAGTGCCAGAACCTACTCCAAAACAATGGCTTCCATACTCTTTATTTAATGCAAATATGGGATTCAGGCTCTGTGCCATTTGTCAGCAAATGTAGAATGCTTTATACTATAAATTTGGTTCATGGGGAGAAATGACCTTTCTATAAAAAGAAGTTTGTGAGAAATACTGCCAAGGCTTTATGAATTGAAGGACTATGAGTTCCTTACATGTCATGAAATATTTTTTATTTGTTTTTGCTTTTGCATTCCTGGGAATCAAACCCAGGGCCTCATGCGTGCTAGGCAAGGGCTGTACCACTGAGCCAAGAAGTGGGTTTTGAAAGGACAGATAATGCTTTTGATCCTGGTATATGTCAGAATGGAGCCTCTATCACACCTACGTGGTCAAGAACAGGGCACGAGGTGGGAGATGCAAGCTTGCCCCTCTGGTCTCTGGGCCTTGGTTAGTTCATTTCTACATGCAGAGGTAAGACTAGATCCCTGGGTGTCTCTCAGCACTAGGACCTAGCTAATTGGGTGGCACCGAGGCCCCTCACACTGGCTTCGGCTCCTGGCTTCCAGTGGTACAGGCTGAGACCTGCTTTGTTCTCAGTCATAGTCCACCACCCGGCCCTGACCTGTTGGCCCAGCCCCAGGGCTTGGTCAGTTTCACTTTTCCAAGTGCCCCTCCCTGCTTCTCCAGGGCCCTTCCACAATGTCCTCTCTCCCTCCAGCACAACTGTGTAGACCCTTCCCGCCTCCAAAGTGGGACCAGCAGGTGGGGAGGGCACTGCAGAGGGTGTGACCCCCCCCCCTTTAAAAATAACAACCAGGGGCTGGGAATTTAGCTCAGTGGTTCTGCAGCCTGCCTCACAAGCCCAAGGTCCCGAGTTCGATCACTGGTACCAAAAAAAAACCATAACCATAAAATAAAACTTAGTATATTAGCAATTTCAAAGTGCTAAGTTCAATAGTGCAAAGTCCACACACTGTGTTATGCACCCACCGTACCATTCATTTCCAGAGTTTTTTTATCTTGCAAATCTGAAACTCTATACCCGTTATACAACAACTGTACACGCTTCCTTTTCTCAGCCTTGACAGCCATGATTCTACACTCTGTCTCTATGAATTTGACTACTCTAGGTACCTCATATAAGTGGAATCATACAGTATCTGTCTTTTTGTGACTGACTTATATAACTTAGTATAATATCTTCAAGGTCCATGCATGTTATAGCATGAGTCAGAATCTCTTCCCCTTTCAAGGCTGAATAATATTCCACATTTTATTTATTTATTCATCCATTGATAGACAATTGTCATCATAGTTACTTTCTAGTTGCTGAGAGACAATACTGAACACCCACAACTTTAAGAAGAAAAGTTCTATTTTGGGTCACAGTTTGTAGAGGTTTTAGTCCACAGTTGGCTGGCTCCAAGGCAACTCGAAGGCATGGGAGAGAAGCATGGCAGAGTGCAACTGTTCATGGAGGCCACGGCACCCAAGAAACACTGTAAAGGAAGGAGCCAGGAAGGGAGGAAAAGCCTTCTGTGTCTGCCCGCAGTGACCTGCCTCTTCCAGCCAGCCCCCACCAGCTAACAGCAAGTCAGCTACAGTGTCTGCATAATCCAGCCACCTTCCAAAGGCTCCCCCTATGGCCCTGTGAGGCTTTAGGGAGACATCTAGGTATAAACCATGACACTCAAGGTGCTTCCACCTCTTGGCTAGTATAAATAAGGCTGCTATGAACACCAGTACATAAATATCTCTTCAAGAGCCTTTCAGTTCTTTCAACTCTTTTGTATATATTCCCAGAAGTAGAATTGCTGGATCATATGGTAATTCTGCTTTCAATTTTTTGAGCAACTGCCATATCGTTTTCCATAGCAGCTGCACCATATTAATTTTTCCACCAACAGTGATAAGCTTCCAATTTCTCCATGTTTTCCAATGCTTGTTATTTTGTGTTTTTGATGGCAGCCATACTAACAGGTGTGAGGTGGTTTTGATTTGCATTTTCCTAATGATTAAGGATGTTAAGCATCTTTTCATATGCCTTTGGGCTATATGTATATCTTTGAGAAATACTTATTCTGAGTTCATTGCTCAGTTTCAATCAGTTTTTTTTGTTGTTGTCCTTAAATTGTAGTTCTTCATATATTCTGAATATTAACCCCTTATCACAAATGTGATTTATAAACATATTTTTCCATGCTGTGAGTCACATTTTTACTCTGATGGCCACATCTTTTGATGCACAGAGATGCAATCTTGACCTCATGGTAGACTCAAACTTGAGTGAGTAAGTGGAAGTGTGGGCAGTTGGGAGAGATTGGGAAGGTACAGTCAGGGCGGGATTCCTGAAGGCTATATCAGATGGTAGGATCCTGAAAATTGGCCTGGATTCAGAATACAAATGGTCAGAAGCCCAAAGGAGCAAGTCATGGCCTCTATTTGTCCCTCAGGATGGGCGCATAGCTGGATGTGATTGTAGGGAGCTCAGCGAGGGAGCCCTGAAGGATGGGGGCCTTCACTTTTGAGCTCTAGCCTAGAGTGGCGGTTAGGCTTGCTGGAGCGAACAGAAAAATTTAAGCTATTCCACTACAAATAAAAACAGTATGCTTTTGTTTCTGAGAAAGCTATACCAACTATATTGGCTTTAAAGCTAAAAGCATAGCGTTTAGCCTTCACAAGGGGGTACCCTTCCTGATCAGGGGGATGACAGAGCTCTGGACTATTCTCCATCTATCTCTGAAATTCTCAGTAGATCAGGCTTCTCTGGAAACACAGAAGAGGCACTGAGGGTCAGCTGAGAGAGTCCTCCCCATTAAGGGAGGGCAGCTGCAGGGAATGCAGCAGGAAGCTGGCAGCAGATACAGTCATATCGGCTCTTTTTGTCTCTAGCCAGGGCTGCTGTAGCTGTGATCTATGGTAGGAGATGAGCTTCTGCTGGGTTGAGCTTGATGGACAGGAGATGGAAACCTAGAGGTGACAAGAACCTTAGCGTGCAGAAACAAAAACAAAGCCATTGAAAGTTCAGGCCTTAGCAGGTACCAAGACCTGAAGTTTAGTCTCAGCTTCTGCCAAGAACAGACCGTGTCACCTTGGTCCTTTGATCTGTCTGAGCCTGTGATTCCTGCCTTGGACCAGTGACATCCTTTTGGGGAGCTGTGGGAACAGCTATGCTGAGTTACGGCTCCTTCCTCAGAACAGCTTTCCATACCTAGCAGTCCATTCATTGAGCCCCCAGAATTTTGAGCTGTACTCTAACGCAGCGTCTTCCAATGTGGTGGCCAAAATTAAAGAAAAATAGGCTGTTTCTCTGTCACGTGAGAGACACATTTCACTTGTTAGTCATCATGGCTGCCATATTACACATTGCAGCCAAAGAACAGGCCCATCCTTGGAGGAAGTTCTATGAGTGCATGCTGTGGAGATCACAGGGAGCCCTGCAAGGCCCGACAGGAGTCCTCAAGGACACAGGGCGGAAGGTCCGCTCTGAGATCTGTTGGTCTTGTGCTTGAGGGAGCAAGTGTTTTTCCCCTATCAAAAGGGGAAGTATAAAGACCACTGTTGATTTCAATCTATTTATCTTACAGGAGGGAGGGCCAGGGATTTGGCTCAGTGGTTTCGCTGCCTGCTGCACAAGCGGAAGGATCTGAGTTCCATCCCCGGCACCAAAAAAAAGAGGGAAACTGAGGCACAATAGATAGGGGCAAGGAAGCCTCCCAAGGTATCCCAGGCATACACAGGCCTGGGTCCAGGTTCTCCTGGGAGCCGGTCCGCTCCCTTATTTCCATAACTACCAGCCTTCCTCTGCCCCAGGTCTCCAGCTACCTGTCCTGTTCGTCCAGGAATGCAGCAGCCCCCTCCTCAGCCTGTGCCCCAAATCTTCAAATATATTTTCAAAATTCTAAGTTTCTTCAGATCAGCCTAAATTACCTTTGAATCTGATAATCATCTCTCCTCCTCCTCATAGTGGTTTATTCTCATTTGTAGAAAAAAACTGCTAAAATTTGATACAGCCCATTCCAGGGTCCCCTTTTTTATAGTGGCAATAAAGGCCCATAACCAAAGAATGTACTATCCGTCTTAGCTTCTTTCCCATCACTGGGACAAATTATTCAACAGCCACAACTTAAAGGAGGAGTTCATTTGGGCTCATGGGTTCAGTCCATGAGTGGCTGGTTCGAAGGCAGCGTAGACACGGTAGAGGAAAGCTTTTCAACCTGGGCAGTGAGGTAGCAGAGAGAGAAGGGAGGAAACGGGCAAGCTGCACTTTCCAGGTCTGGCCCCTCCCCTGTGGCTCACCTCCGACCAGGCTGTACCTCCCAACAGCACATTCAGCTATGAACTCATCAGTGGATGGACATGACCCTGAGTGTAGCACCTCCACAATCCAGTCAGCTTCCACACACATGAGACTTCTGGGGGCCATATTAGGGCTAATCCATCACACTATTGTAACCATTTTTAAGTGTACAATCCAGTAATGCTAAATGTATTCATATTGTTATTAAAAGGATCTCCAGAATTTTTTCTTGCAGATCTGAAACTCTATACCCATTACTCAACAATATGCTTTACCTCCTTTCTTCCAGCCTCTGGTGTCCACCATTTATTCTCTCTTCTGTCTCTATGAATTTGACTGTTCTAGGTACATCATATAAATTAAATCCTACAGTATGTGTCTTTTCAGACTAGTTTATTTCACTTATTATCATGTCCTCAAGGCCTATTCATGTCAGAGTTTGTGTCAGGATTTTCTTCTTTATATTCTTTATTTTCTTCCATTATATGGACAGACTGCTTTGCTTAAGCTTTCGTCAACCAGTGAACACTTGGGTTGCTTTTATCTCTTGGCAATTATGAATAGTGCTGCCATGCACATGGCTAGAAGGAAGGATTTTAAATATTTTTTGCTATAAAGCCATAGTAAATGTTTGAGATGATGGATATGTTTAACCCAATTTAACCATTACACAATGTATGCATGTATCAAAGCATCACACGTTACCCCATAAATATGTACAATCTTTATGTTTTTGGGTACCAGTTAAAATAAATTTAATTTAAATTTTAATAAAATAAAGGAGAAATCTGGGTGGGGTGGTACATGCCTGCAATCCCAGCACTCAGGAGGCTGAGGCAGGGCCAGTCTGGGCTACATAGTGAGTTCAAAGCAGCCTGAACTGCATATTGAGAACCTGTCTTAAAAAAAAAAACCAAAAAAAAAACAAAGAAAGAGGAGAAAAGATTAAAAGTTATTCAAAGAATGTCTGCAAATGCCAAAGAAGTAAGGGTTCTACTGGTAGCAGAAAAAACAACACTGCAGAGATTGATAGCAGAAGGAAAGGGAGGCAGTTTATTCTAACATCATTTTGTAATCTGCTTTAAATTTCTAAAAATTGAACATAACAAATTGTATGGTATAGCACCTTAATGCTCCATGTATGATCAATCCTTAATACGTATGGCTGGCAGATAATGCTATCTATGTATTAGTTTATATGTATATTTATCAAAAATCAATGCAGAAACAATTCAAAGATTCAATAATAAAGAGCATTATTTTTTCTGTTCAATGTGCAATTTAGTCTTAACAGATGCCATTAGAATATTTTGGATCCTTCTAGTGCTCTGTGAGTTATTATTTTGTGAGAACTTATTTTGGAAGGAGTATCATATACAAAATTATTCCATCCACTTTCACACTTGTAAATTGATGTTCTAATGTGGAAAATGATTTTATAAGAAGTTAATTTATTCTATCAATTTCTACAACTTCTCTAGTTTTTTGATACCCCCCTCTGAGAAAACATTTAATGTAATTATTTGGCAAGAATCACCCTCCCTCTTTCCCTCCCTCTCTCCGTACTCCCCCCTACCTTTCAGTTATAAAACAATGCCTACCCATTTTAACTTTGAACAGCAACTATTAAAAAAAAAAGATATTTAAAATTATGAAGTTTTGTCCTTTAGGAAGAAATTAAAGTCATTGATGTAATAAAAATAAATTTTAGAAAATATGAAATAAATATATCTACAATATATTTCAATACAATAATGATGCTTAAGAGTCATTAAATTCTGTTACTGATAAAAGAATTAAAATATGACAAGGCATCTTGTAGTAATGGACAATGATTAACACAGTGGGCAAATTTTGTTTCCACTATAATGAGATTTCCTCATCAACCAGAAAAAGGTGGAAGATATCCCTGGTTTTGGCTTCTGGATTTCATTTCCCTCTCAATCACAAAGTAAGGAAAAAATACCTTAAATTTCAGTTTCCTGAGAAAATGAAACTTATCTCATTGGTTGCAGGCACTCTTGGGTGTCTCCCTTCAGCCAGACAGAAGTTTCATAAGCATCTGGCTGGAAACCTTCTGCCCAAGACCTAACAGAGGTGTTGGTGCTGCATCCTCAGGAAGTCCTCTTCACTTGGTAAAGTGAGAGTGATGGGCATGGCTGCTCTTCTGTGGCCTCCAAGCTCCAATGGCAGTGTGGTCTGCATGCACCTCTGTACCGTCTTTCTGTTCTCATCAGGGCAACTGCAAGGGAAGGTGGGAGTTGGGAGGCATGGGCCTTGAGCTTCTGGACTCTGGGATTTGGGAACGATAATCTTGCCTGTGCCAGGTTTCCCTCAAGCCTGGAGGGTAGGTGAGTGTGAAGAAGGCACAGGGGAGAGGCAAGTGTTAGGAACAAAATCTTAGCCAGCGCAAGCTCCTTATTTGGAGCAGCTGGACCTGGCTGGGGTCTTGCATGCCACGGAGCCTTTGGACCTGGAGCAAATCCCATTCCCTCTCTTGCGGCTTGGCTGAAGGGTTCAAGGAGTGAGAAAAGAGTGGGAGATTAAGAAAGATATACAAAGAGACACAGGTATAGGTGGGCCCAGGTGGGGCTCTAACTCCTGATTCGAGGAAAAGACCCCAGGCAAATGGCTGCTTGTTTATTTATAGCAGTAGAGATAAGCGAAGTGCATGGGGAGGTAAAGGGCGGGTCTGTAAACGGAGCTGAGGTCTGCAGGACATCATGCTTGATGTTTCTCTGGCAAATAGGCAGGAAGAAAGATAAGCCTCTTTGTGGTCAGGCCTTGCTCCGCCCTGCCCTTTTGTCGCCTGTTCTCCTCCTATGGGCCCTGCCTCATCAGCAGGAGGAGGTGAGTTAGGCCTGGCCATAGTGATCTACAGTGCAGTGCTCCCAGCACTCTCTGAGCTGGACTCTGTTTCCACACCTATAAAATGAGGATAGGACCCCAGCTCTGACATTGCAGAGATGATAGAAAAGCAGAGACCTAGCACCTCAGCCAAGGTCCGTGCCTTGACAATGTTGTTGGTTCTTGTTTCCTAACTTTGGTATTTGCTCCAGCAGATTTAAGAGAGTCCCAGAAGTGTCTAGGGCATGAGCACTGGGATTTCCATGAAGAAGGAAGCAGCCATCTGAGGGAAATAAAATCCCCTCAGGCTCTGCGCAACCCCTAATGTGGGTCCTTTGGAAACCCCAACATCCACATCCCCCCTTCCCTCACCCCAAACCCCATTCCAGGCCCAGTGTCCGTCAGCTCAGAGCAGCTTCCCACCTACCCTGATGCCTTTCAAAATTTTCAGGGAAGTGGATGAGAACACGGTTCTAGCCTGTCTCCACCAAAGCACCACCCTTTTTGCAGGCTTGGCCCAAGTCGGGAAGCTTCACATCTTTGCCATGGAATTAGCTGGAGCGGGTGTGCTGGCCTCATCCCTGGGTGCCAAAATAACATCAGCACTGACCATGGCTCAAGTTGGTGGGGCAGCCACTGGTGCCTTCCTAGCTGGCCTCTCATCGCAGGGTGAGTGTTCCTGGGAAGGACAGTGCTGGGGGCGAGAGGGGACTTGGGGATGGCGCAGTCTTCCACTCGATGCTGCTTCCGGTTGTCCACCCTATGTTCCTGTTGTGAAGGTCCTGGGGGAGGCAAGACCCTGACCATGGCCTGAGATCCGAGTCCCCAAAGGCTCACACCTAGGTGCCCCTTAGGTCCCTTCCCTTCTGGACCTGGGCTTCCTCCTGCCTCGATTGAGGGGTCTGCAGCTGGGCCCTGCTCTCTCTCTCATGGCTCTCCTGTCTCCTGGATTCACCACTGACCGGAGTTTACTTCCTTTAGATTTTCACTTGAATGTCCCTTTGCCTGTGGGGCTCCTTTCCTACCAGTATGTCCTGGGGGATGTCTGCTCCAGGGCATTGGTTTTTAATGTTCTGTGTATTAGCCTCTTTCTTCATAGGTTTTTGCAGACCTCTTTCTGGTTTTATCATTTATCTACCGTTTTTTTTTTTTTTTTTTAAACGGGGGATCAAACTCAGGACCTTTTGCTTGTGAGGCGGGTGTGGTGCCACTGAGCTAAATCCCCAGCTCATTTATCTACCCTTATGTCCTCAGTTTCCCTCTATCAAAGTCAGCATTTCTCTTATAGGTAATGTGTGTTTGACCTGCATTTTGGCAGAATGAGTGTTGTTTGCATTTGGATGTGTTTTAGTTTACACACAGGATAGACTGCTGTATGTCTTATTCTACTGCTGTTTTTCACACTGACAACTCTGATCTTGAGAGCCCTCAGTGGCCTTAGGGGAGCTTCTAATCCTCACCTCTAACTGCTGCCAAATATGTGAAGACCCCAGGATTCTCCAACCTCCTCTAACACAAACACATTGCATTGAATGGAGGGACAGGACTGTGACCCTTGCCCTGATCTCTGACTCTGTCTGTGTGTCTCCCCAGGGTTCACTCTGGTATCCCAGGCTGCCCTGTGCCCTGCAGCATCTTCCCTGGGCTCTGCAGTGTCTGCTCTTGGGCTGAGCACCACCCTGCCAGAGTCTGCTGCTGTTGCTCTGGGAGCTTCAGTTGGAGGTAAGTGCCCCTGGCTGACAGACACTCCTTCCTGGGAACAGAAATCAGCAGGAACATTGTGTCCAGAGAGTCAGAACCAGAACCACACTCATCATTTCCTTCTGCTTGTCAGAAATGTAAACAGCACCTCAGTTTAAGATTAAGAAATTCATATGATTAAAATAACATTTTAATCATTTACATTTGATCAAGTATTTAGGTCTTAGTTCCTGTGGGTAGCACTTGACATTTATCAATTCCTTTAATTCTCCTAACCACCACAGAGGAAGGTAATATTGGTCCTTATTTACCAAGGAGAAACATTGATCAATGTCCTGCTGCCCTGGCAGGGAGGTGAGGGTATCCCTTCAGAGCATGGGATAGAAAATAAAACAAAAATGCAGAATTGTTCCAATCACAGAGGGCAGGGCATGGGGGCACGTATGGCACATCGTGCACAGCCCAGAAGAGCCAGCCCCATATCCCACCCATGACCACCAGTGAGCCCGGCAGGCTGTCAGACAGCCCCCATATCCTCAGGCTTTGTGTGTACCTGCCTGCCAAGAGAGTCAAGCACTAAATGCCTTTGAAACAGGTTTGAAACAGATTCTTGTTTCCTGAGTCCAGGGTCCATGCCCCATCCACATGTCCCTTCTGGCCACACAACCTTGGGAGTCTGGCACCTGTGTCTACTTCCTCCGCTGGAGCCCAGGACTCTCCCTGAGAGCTGGCTAAGCCTGTTGCACTTGATGCTGTTTTGAGAACTTCTGGTCCTACTGACCACGAAGAGTGCAGTTCAGACCCTTATAGCTAGCTGCTGGAGATCAGGACCTTGGCCTCAAATACACCAGAGGCTCATGGTGTTGGAGATACAGCTCCATACAAACCCAAAATGGCCCGGGGCTGTGAGTTCTCCAATCACAGAGGCACAAGGATGAATTCTGGTTGGGAGAAGGCAATGTGCTGGCCTCCATGAGTCTGGTGCCCTTTCCTCCAAGCATGGCTCTCAAGTAGCATGAATAGCATTCCAGATTCAACAGTGCTTGCCCTGGCTTCCAGCAGGCAGGCAGTGCAGAATGAGGAGCGACTCTGTCATTGCATGCACTGTTCTCCCAGGAGCTCCCACTGACAAACACTGACCCTGGGTCGCAGGAACTTCCAGCCCTGTTCAGGAAGCTCGACACCCATCCTTGTGGCCTCTCTCTGTCCCAGTTAAACCCAGGACCCTCAATTCCAGAGCCAGGTGTCCTATGTTCATTGAGAAGGGCCATGACAGTGGCATGCCTTCCTAGCCACATCCAGAGGATTTTTGTTTCGTTCTGTGTATGAACCAAACTTGGTTTGGTAGACAGTGAGTGAACGAAAGGTAACTTCAGATTTCCAAAGAAGAAAGCCCAGTCAGTCAGCCAAGTAGCCCGCAGGCAGGTGAACAAAGAACAAACAAAACCTATATTAGGTGTTGAATTTTCTGGAACCAGGACCCTAAACCCCTATCTTTAGATCTCTGGCCCAGGGCAGGTAATTCACTCAGGACAGGTCCATGTCTCCCCAGCATCTAGGTGGAGTTACATGGAGGATCAATTCCTCCCCTTCTGAGGAAGTCCCCTTCTCAGAGAGACTCAGGGAGAGCAGGCAGGGTCATTCCTTCCTGGGAACCCACCCCGAGGCAGCCCCTATTCTTGGTGGGCAGTTGGCTTGGAGTGGGGAGCAGAGGGCAATGTGGATCCCCTCACAGAATGTTCTTTTGGTTTCAGCCAAGGTTGCTGTAGCTGTAGCCGGAGGAGGTAAGTCTCTGCAGGGAAAGGGTTCAAGTCCTTCCTGGGGTGGCACAAAGAGATCAGAGGAGCAGCCATGATGTCCTTGCCCAGGATTCTCTGGAGCCTCAGGAGGGGCTGGAGGGAGGAGCAGGAAGGAGGGAGAGGGCAGGAAAGGAGGGACCGGAAACCACTGAAGATAAGAAATAGGGAGGTGGCTGCAAGGAACAAGTGTACTGTGCAGGCGAGGTGTCAGTGTCCTCCACCGGGCCCATGTCCCCAGTGCAGAGCATCTCTGTGACCCTGGCATGTCTTTGAAGTCCCCTGGGCTCCTGTTCCCTTCCTTGAAAAACAGGCCAGTGATGCCTGTGCAAGGTTCCCCAGGGAGTGTGCAGCTTGAGTTGGAACAGCAGAGTTGCATCACAGGGATGCCCTGGGCCCCGCCACCCTGGGTCTGGTGGCTTTCTATGTGCTTCTGGAGATTCAGGGAACCCAAGCTGCCACCTGCTGCAGCTCTGAACTGTTCTTTGTTCACACTGTTTCAGGCCAGACTTGCTTCTGTGAAAACAAAGCTTAGGAACCTGTCCCTTGTCCCATCATTGCACTTAGGCCTGGACAAGTGACTGCCTCAAAGAAGCTCTTGCAAGCAGTCAGAGCCTAGATCAGGACCTTGATGCAGAGGACCCCCGCCCTTCCTTTCACTTTCCCCGCCTGGCCCTGCTCTCTGCTGATCACTGCTGACCATGCCTGTGGTCCTCCCTGAGCTCAGAGCCCATCTCCTTCTCCAGACCTAGTGAGGACCCCAGGCTTGACCCAGTGTGGGCCTCCCTTGCCCTGAGCCCAGCCCCACCAGCTCCTTTCCCCACAGGACTGGCTGTGGTGGGCGCACCCATGGTGCTGAGTGCTATGGGCTTCACCGGGGCAGGAATCACTGCCTCGTCCCTGGCAGCCAAGATGATGTCAGTCACTGCCATTGCCAATGGTGGCGGGGTGCCCGCAGGGAGCCTGGTGGCCACTCTGCAGTCAGTGGGTGAGTATCCAGGAGGGGACTGCAGGGGAGGGGGGAGGGGGTGAAAGCCCCATGCCCTTGCACTCTGGCTCTGTCACCCCCCCCATGTCTTGGGGTTTCTCTAGGGACGGGACTAAGGCAGGGAGGAGTCCGGCTAGGCATGCCAGGTTCAGGCTGGGATACATGGGGCATCTTCTCCATCCTTGCAGATGGAGCAGATTCAGCTGCTTCCTTGCAGAGGGAGGCGGCTTCCAGCTGGATTCTCCACTGGAGATCATTGCTGGCTCGCCCTCAGAGAGAGATCCCAGGGTTTCAGGAAACAGAGGGTGTGCTGGGGGCCCCTGTGTCTCAGCCCCTCCACCTCCACCCCAGGGGCTGTCTCGAACCAGCACTTCCGTCTGCCTCTCCAGCTTATATGACTCTGCTCACCCTGTTTCTTCCCAGGGGCAACTGGACTCTCTCTGTTTTCTAAAGCCTCCCTGGGTACCATTGCATCGGTTGGGACAGCCCTTGTGACCACAGCAGTGAGCCTCTAATAGCTCCAGGCCCCTGCCTGTAGAGGAGAAGGCCACAGGAGCAGAGACTGGTGTACCGCAGCTGGGCTGACCAGTCCCGAGGGCTCTACAAATGCTACACCCTTAGGGAAAACAAGGAATAAAATGAGTTATTACAGTCCTTATCTGTGCACTTCCTTCCTGTTGTAGTTTGCTTGGGAAGGGCCAAAGCTGGGCAGTGACCTCTTGATAATCAAGGGTATGTTAGGTTCAGTTTTCTCCCACCACATGATCACAGAGTGACATTTCATTGGCCTGTGCTGAGCTGGAATGAATCTAAAGTGATGACAAACTGTCCCCTGCCCTGCCACTGACTCTGTATGTAACTCTGGGCAGGTCACCTCTTCGCTGGACTTAGGTTTATCACTCTGAAAATGGGGAACTGAAACAAAGGAGTCTGTAGGAGTAGGGGGTATGGTGGGGTGAGGTGGTGGAAGGCATCCTACTTGGAGCCATTTACTTCCAAGCCAGAGTATTGACTCCTTCTTTGTGCACTTACAAGCCAGCTATGTACCCAGTGGTGTTTTCTCTAATGGCTCAGAAGTATCACTGGCTTGTCCCAAAGTTAAAGTTCATTCCAGAACTCAGGCTTCCCTGCCAACAACAATTTGTTGAGGTAACTCTGACCCTTGTGCTTCATAGCCCTGCTTCTTAAAGCTTTTCCCCTCTGAGAATAAGGATGTATCAGTTAGGTTTCTGTTGCTGGGATTAAATACCTGACACCCACAATTTAAAGGAGGTGGCTTATTTGACTCATGCTTCATAAAGTTCAGTTCATGGTTTGTCGGCATCAAGGAAGGAACATCATGGTGGAAGGATATGGTGGGGGAAAAGGTGCTTATCTTATGGTACCCAGGAGGCAGAAAGGCCAGGAAAGAGCCAAAGAGGAAGAGCCCAGGGACCACACAGAACACTTAAGGTCATGCCTCCATAACCCACCCAGTATACCCAGAAGTTTCCATTACTAATCTTCTAAGCACCATACAAGCCAATCAAGTTAAGAATCAAGATTAGCCATCTATCACATTTAGCTGTGATGTTTCTACTTGCCTGGGTCCCATTCGGGACCCCTCCTGCCTCTCCAGGGCTATCCTATCAATAAATATCTTCCTACTCTTAAACTCCGTTGTTCCTAGAATTCATTCTTCCATTTTTTTTCATTCTTCCATTTTAGAGAATATGAACTCAGCATATCAGACATCTAACAGGTTGAGAGATGTAATATTTTCATGTTTCATCTCCTGTATCACTGCTAGTAGGTAACTATTTTAAGGAAATTTCAGTCTACTGAAGAGTCATCTGCACTGCTGCATTTACTGCAGCACTATTCATATTAGCCATTGTCTTAGTTACCTTCTTGTTGCTGGGACAAAATAACTGACTCCCACAGGTTAAAGGTTAAAGGAGGACAGATTTATTTTGGCTCACAGTTTGTAGAAATTTCAGTCCATAGTCAGTTGGCTCCAAAGCAGGGTGGCACAGGAGATAGACATAGCAGAGTTGGGAAACAGTCCATGGTAGGGCAGGCATGAAGCAGAGAGCCACCAAAGGAGATATATATATTTTCTCCTTCCAGGCCACATCCACAGTGATATTACCTCTTCCCACCAGGCTTCACCTCCCAGCATCATACCCAGCTACAAACCCATCACAGACTAATCTAATGTCATGCACCTGTGTTTCAATCATTTCCAAAAGCGCCACCTATGAGCACAAGGGGCTTTGAGAGAACATCTAGATATAAACCATAACAGCTCATGAAACAAAAACAAATTAATTATCCATCAATTGATGAATGGATAAAGTGGTACATTTACACACTGGTACACTGTTCAGCCATAAAAATGAATGAAATCTGGTCATTTGTTCCACTTTGGATGGAACTGGAGATGCTTATATGAAGTGAAATAAACCCAGGAGAGAAAGGCAAGGATGCATCGTCCCACTCACATGTGGAATAGAAGAAAGTTGATCTCTTAGAAGTTGAGGGTGATGCTGGGTCTCAGAGACTGGCAGAGTAGGGAGGGTGAGATCACATGATCATCGGCCCTAAGTTATAGTTAGGCAGAAGTAACGAGTTGTTAGGTGCTATTGCACAGTAAGGTGACTACAGATAGCAATAAAATACTGTACACTTCAAAAAGCTGGAAGAAAAGATCTTGAATATTTTTCCCATAAAGCAATGAAAAATATTTGAGGTGATGGATGTGCTTAACCTGATTTAAACATTATACAGTATATACATAAATCAAAACATCAAATGATACCCCATAAATTTGTACAATCTTTATGTTTTTAGGTATCAGTTAAAACAAATGTAATTTCAATTGCAATAAAAGAGAAGAGAAATTTAAAAGTTATTTAAAGAGACAGATATCTACAAATGCCAAAGAAATGAAGGTTGTTAATGGTGAAAGAAAATAACAATGGAAAGATTTATAGCAGAAGAAAGATATGCCCTTTGATCTGAGTTTATAATCTGCCTGGGAATTTTTTTAATTGAACATAAAAAATTGCATTTTATGACACTTTAGTGCCCTACGTGCAGTCCATTCTTAACAAATAAGACTGTCAGACGTTGCTATCTATACTTTATACTAATTCATTATGCACACTTACCCCAAACCCAGGCAGAAACAACTCAAAATTTCAATAATTAAGAGATTTTTTTTCTGTTCAGTGTGCAATTTAATCTTTTTTTGAAGTGCTTCAAGCAACATTAGCAGTACAATATTTACTGTAAGAATATCATTCTTAATTGCTGCGTAAATGTCATTAAGTTACCAAAATTAACCTCATGAACACAAAGTGGAAAAATGCTCCTCAAAAGAGGAAGGTATGCATTAACCACCAATAGGACAACACTATCTTCAAAAGATAGAGATAATGGGGGGCCGAGGATTTAGCTCAGTGGTGCTGCCACCTGCTTCGCAAGCGCAAGGTCCCGAGTTTGATCCCTGGTACCAAAAAAAAACCAAGATAGAGATAATGGGAAACAGTCCGGTTGGTGTGTACATTGAGGTCAGAGCCCTTCTACGTCTGTGACTCCAAAGATGCAAGATTTTGGAGGAGGCAGCTCAGGAAGGTCTCCAGCCGCTTCCTGGACCTGTATGCAGTCTTCCCTTGTTGGCCCAGCAATGACCCCAGTGGCTCCAGTGTTTTCCTCGTGGTACAGGAGCTCTGGCAGACTCAGCCCTGCTCCTGCACTTCTTTCTAGGCATTCTTTCATCCCCACGATCCCCCCACCCATGGCCCTCAGGATGGCGTGCACAGCACAGGTGTCCCCCTTGAAGGTGGTGTCTTCCAAAAGGTTCTAAACATCCACAAGGCCTTGGACCACACAAAGGCTCTTGTAACCAGCCCCAGCTGCCCAGAAGGTGCTGTCTCCACACACCCATGACAGCACGGCTTTGATGGTCTCCTTTTCACTTGTACTAATGACAGCGGAGAAAGGGTGGGGGGATTCTCCCTCAGAGCTGGCGCTTGCAGGCTGGGGTTTGCTGCTGTTTTTAGAGATGGTGGGCTGGAGTGAATGGATGTTGGTCCTCATGTAAGAAAGGCCCCAGTAGCACTCTCCTTTCCACCTGAGTGTGTTTAGGTCTTGTGACACAGTAGGTTGGTTGATGACTCCCATCAGAGGCACCCCTGTCTGTATGTCATAGACACAAATTAAAATGGTGACACACTGACGGCTGCAGGGGAAAATTCCTTGGTTGGCTTTAACATCAGCAGAAACTTTAACGCACCGATAGGTTGAATCTATGGGATCCACCCAAATTCCCAGAATGTCCTTTGGAATGCTGGTGTCTACAGAGTCCAGAGCCGGGTCTCCGAAGGCAACATCCCGATGAACAACCTTGGCCAGCGCTTCAGGTGCTGATCTGTTGCCACTGAGGACTCTGCTAAGAAGCTCTGTGGTTTTTCCTCTGTTGAGCACAGTTGTATGGTAATCTTTTCCCCCAAATCATTAGTAAACTCATTAGATTCTTCTCCAAAAATGTTTTTTTCCAAGCCTGGAAACTTGTTCTCCATGTTCTGTTTTATAACTTCCTGTACGAGCACATCAGCCAGGGTCTGAAATCCACGGCGAACTTCTTGTTCTTCTCTCCTTCCTTCTTCTCTTCGATGAGCAGGTGGAAGAGGGCTTCCTGCTGCCTGCACGCCTGGGTGATGTTGGCAGCTTTCTCAGAGACTTGCAGCAGCTCCCGGAGGATCTCGGACATTGCTGAACTTCGCTTTTCAGCGGTGCCCACAAAAGCAGCACCTGCCCTGTGAGCCATCAGAGAATCCTCCTCCTCCTCCTGGCCCGGACGCCAGGGGGTCCTGTCTCAGGGGGCCGTGTTGCAATTTAATCTTAACAAACACCTTCAGGATGTTTTGGATCCTTTATTGATATAGTGCTCTGTGAGTTTTAGTTATTATGAAGCAATATTATTAGTAAACTTATTTATCTGCTCTTACATTAGAAAACAGATGTTGTAAGAATGTGGAGCATGATTTCACAAAAATTAATTTGTTCTATCAACTTCCACAACTTCTCCAGTTTTTTGACACTACCTACCCCCCTGAAAATTTAATATAATTTACCTGGCAAGAATCAATCTCTTTCTCTCTCCCCACCTTTCAGTTACAAAGCAACAGGATACAGATTTTTAATCTTGAATAGGAACTGTAGAAACAAAGAAGAAGAAGGGGAAGGGGAAGGGGAGGGGAGGGGAGGGGAGGGGAGGAGAAGGACAAGGAGGAGTAGGAAATACGAAAGAAAACAGAAAAGAGAAAGAAAACAAAGGAAGAAGAAGGCTTTGAAAAATCTGAAGTGTGAGCCCCTCATGAAGACTGTCATTTATGTCAATAAAATACAAAACAAAACAAAAACCCAAAAATCTCTAAACTCTGGAAATGGTTCTATAATGTATTTCAAACACAATAACGATCCTTCAAAGTCATTATGAAATAACATTGATATAAAATAATTATACAAAGATGACCAAGCATTTTATAGCAAATGACAACAATTGATACAGTAGCCAAATCCAGTTTCCACAATAACCAGATTTTCCAGTGAGCCAGAAAGAGAGGCTGGGGTTGGTTTCCATTTCCTGGGAAAAGGAAACCTACCTCTTTGGTCACCTGGGTGGCACCCTGTGTTGGGAAAACACTTCTGCTGGTTGAAGCCGGAAGAGCAGGGCAAGGCCCCCTTCACTGCAACCCTCAAACTCAGGTGGGTGGGCAATATCCTTACTGTGTGTCTGCCGCTGGGATTTGTTTTTCTGTCCTCAGGGCAGCTGCAAGGGAAGCTGGGGGTTGGGAGGGATGGGTCTTGAGCCCCTGGACTCCGGGCTTTGGGAGCAGTGTGCTCGTCTGCCTTTCCCGCAAGCCTGGGTGTGGATGAGTGTGAAGAGGGCACGGGGAGAATCACAGTAAGTGTCAGGAGGAACAAAATCAGAGCCATTGGAAGTTCACCTTATTTGGAAGCAGCTGGACCTGGCTGAGGTCTTGCTTTGGTAGGGAGCCTTCCAACCTGGAGCAAATCCCATACCCTTTCTGAGCTGGACTCTGTTTCCTTATCTATATAGTGGGGTAGGACTCCAGCTCGCTGACATTCAGGGGAGATGATGGACAAGCAGGCACCCATAGCACCTTACTGCGTTATGTCTTTGGACAATGGCACTGATTCTGGTTTCTTCATTTTGGGGGTTTCAGTTGCACATGCGGATTTAAGTGAGTCCCAGAAGCATCTAAGATGTGGATCCTGGGGTTTTTAGGAGGAAGGAAGCAGCCAACAGAGGGAAATACATCCCTGGAGCCCACCCCAACCCCTAATATGAGTTCTTTGGGAACCTCAGCATCTGCATCCCCCCCTTCCTTCACACCAGGCCCCATTCAAGGCCCAGTGTCCACTAGTCAGCTCAGGGCAGGCTCCCATCCGCCCTGGTCCCCTAAAGTTTTTTAGGACAGTAGGCAAGAATCCAGTTCCGTGGCCTCATGTTTCCACAATAGCTTTTTCACAGGTTCGCCTGGAATTGGGAAACTTCACGCTGCACCATGCCATTAGCTGGAGCAGACATGCTGACCTCTTTCCTGGCCTCCAAGGTAACATCAACAATGGCCATGGCCAAAGTTGGCGGAGAGGCCACTGGTACTTTCCTAGCTGGCCTCTCATCGAAGGGTAAGTGTTCTGGGTCGGTAGGGGGCCCTGTCCGGGGGAGGGGGGTGTGCAGAGGCTTGGCCCTGTGGCTGCCCTGGTCTCCTGGGTGCCTCCAGGTGTCCACTCTGCATTCTCGCTGCCAAGGACCCCAGGGAGGCAGGACCCTGTCTGTGAGCCTGAAGTTTGGGTCCCCAGGTTCTCAGACCCAGGTGGTCAGTAAATCCCCTCCCCTCTAAACCTGAGCCTCCTGCGTAGACTGAGAGGTCTGCAGAAGCCTCTTACTGGCCTCCTTTTCAGTCACAGCTAGAGGAGGAAGTGGTTTGGCCCACAGCTGTCATGCCCCTCCCCCTGGTTTCTCTTTGCTCCCCTTTGGTGCCGGAATGAACTGAAACAGTTTGCCTCAGTGTCCAGCTGTCCCCCTTAAGTTTATTTTAAAGCTGCTCTCCCTCTCTCTGAGGGGAGGTGGGCTAGGCTGTCAGCCTTTGTGTCCCTATTTTGCTCCTTCTGTTACTTTTGGGTTCCGAAGAGATTTCTTTCCAGGTTCTTGGTGTTCTGAACACAGAGTTGGACCAATCACATGGAAAAGAATTCACTTTTATTGACAGTGGAAAAGAAACACTCTGTAGAGTAAGGGGGGGGCAGGGAATAGACTCACAGGGCTCTCGAGGAATAATGGCAGGGCTCTTTGGTATATGGAATTCCTAGGTTACTTCTTCCCCATGTGAACAAGGCATTTGAGAGGGTTGCCCTATCAGAAACTCAACTGGCCTTATGTCAGACTTAAACTGTTCTATCAAGGGCCCACTAGCAGTAAGCAAAGAATTGAAAGTGGCAGTTTTCTCATTGGTCCCGCATACAAGGTTGGGGCCTGCATAGTCATTTGGGATTCTGTTCTGTGCGTGTGCTCTGGGTCTCTGTGCCCGACAGGCTCTTCTGAGTTTAAGTGATTTCCCTCCACACTAATCTACCTCACTCCAGCTCCAGACTCTGCAGCCTCTTTGAAGAAGCAGAGGAGAAACCCCTGCACTTCTAGGGTGCAGAAATCAGTGAGGAATCTGAGCCCATGATCCCCAAACCCCCATGAGCTGGGATTAACTCAGCTAGTCCTCCTGGGGATTCCTCAGTTTTACCCCCACTATTTCTGTGGGGACACTGCAGCTGTCAATCAAGCCGCCGTGTCTCTGCTGTTCAGCAGAACAGCTACCATGACAGTTATGGCTGACCTGGATGCCCCTCCCCACTCTGGGCGGTGTCTTCCCTGACTGCAGTGGGCTTGAGCTTTACATACGCACTAGATGTACACAGGACACACCAATAAAATTCAAACAAATTTACCTGATTGAAATAAATTGAATCACAAAATAGAAAAAAAAAGAAAAAAGAAAAGTGTCAAGGCTAAAGCCCATACAAAGATCCTGTTTTCAATAAAAATTTCAATTTCAGAATTTTATACACCTTAAAAAGATTAATTAGGCCCGGGGATTTAGCGTAGTGTCACCACGCCTGCCTCACAAGTGCAAGGTCCTGAGTTTGATCTCCAGTACTAGAAAAAAAAAGATTAATTAAACTATTTTGCCTTCTTGAAATTTCATGAGGAAGGAAAAATTCAAAATCTTGATAAATTATTTTCAGTTCTGACACGGAAAATGCAATACATTGTTAAGAGTAAATGAAGTATTTAAACATTTAAATTTCCCTTATTAGATTTCAAAAATGTTACTATACAATTAAAATTATTATAATAATTTTTAAAAATATGCAGTAGAATTGAATTTGGACCAATCAGTAGGCTCCAGTCAGAAAGCTTGAGTTTAGACCAATTTGGATCAATCACCGGCTAGAATTTGGGCCAGTCAGTAGGGTTGAATTCAGACCAGTCACAGGCCAGCTGCTGCTGTATAAGCAACTCTCCTCTAACATTTCCAGGGTTAGTCTAGGTCTTGTTAAAGTAAAGCCTTGTAAATCTTCTCTCTTGTTGTATGGGCTCAAAAATTCTCATAAATCTCAGAATTCTTACCCTGAGTAGTGTGGACAGAGATACTACTTTTAAAAGAGCTGTAAACACTAAGAGTTGTAGTGCTGAAGAGCTCCAGAGTCCAATAGCTGAGGACAAAGTTGGCCTACAGTGCCTGGCATTAACTGGCAGTGCCTGGCAGTGCCTGGCAGTGGCAGAGATCTCAACCAGCAGGGAAGAGCAGCAGCATCGGGGCTCAAATCCAGGGATGGGTCCATTGGTACCCAAAGCTGAGAACCACCAGCAAGACTGCACTTTGCCAATTCATGGTTTCTAACTGAATCAGACAAAAGAATCTTCCATTGAATGGCAACAAGGCTTTCCAGTTTTTCCTGCTCAATCTCCAAGCCAGACCGTTGATTTTTAACAACATTCTGCACTTCAGGACTCTTTCTTCATCCATTTTTGCAGGCATCCTCTCTATTCTTATTCACCTCTTCTCATCAATCCTTACATATCAATTTCTCTCCACCAAAGCCAGCATTTCTCACATACTTAGTGTGTGTGTGTGTGTGTGTGTGTCTCACCCGCATTTTGGCAGAATGGGTGTTGTTTGCATTTGCATGTGTTTTAGTTTACACCCAGAATAGCCTGTTGTACATTTCATTCTACTGCTGTTTTTCATACTGACAACTCTGACCTTGAGATCCCTCAGTGGCCTTAGGGGAGTTTTAATCCTGACATGTAATTGCAACCAAGTGGGTCTCTTGCATGCAACCACACGCCTCTACCTTTCTGTCTCTCGGGGTGGATGCCCACAGGTTCTCCAACCTGCACTAAAGTGAACTGATGATGTTGAATGGGGGAGACAAGTCTGTGACCCCCATCCTGACCACTCACCCTCTGTACCTCCTTAGGGGTCAGTCTGGTATCCCAGGCTGCCAGTCCTGCAGCGACTGTCCTTGAGCCCTGGCTGGAGACACTGAATGCTGCTGGCATCCTGCAGGTGTCCTCTGATGCTCTGGCCGGGGCTGCTTCCTCCATTGGACGTAAGTGGTCCTGAGTAACAGACACCTCGCTTTGGGCTTCCCATTCAACATGGAGAAGTCTGACAAGAGTGTCAGGGCCAGGGTCACACCCACCATTCTTTTCTGCTTGTTTGAAATTCAGACGAAATCTTGGACTATGATTAAGAATTCTGCATGATTATAATACAGTAACAAGATCATTTACATTTGATCAAGTATTTAGGTCTTAGTTCCTGTGGGTAGCACTTGACATTTATCAATTCCTTTACTTCTTCTAACCATCACAGAGGAAGGTAATATTGTCCCTTATTTACCAAGGAGGAACATTGATCAATGCCCTGCTGCCCTGGGCGGGGAGGTGGGGGGATGCTCCTGAGCCTGGGACAGGAAGTGAAGCAGGAATGCAGAGCTGTTCCCACTACAGCTGCAGGTGGGGTTGGGAGGAAGCCTCAGGGCAAAGTAGGTTCTGCACAGACCAGAAGACTCAGCCCTGCATCCATCTCAGCACGACCAGTGAGCTCAGCAGGCCAGACAGCCCCCATTTCCTGTGGGCTTTCTGTATGCCAGCCCCAGCTGCCAACCAGCCTGGCATTCCCTTCCTGCCTGCCAAGAGAATTAGCAGCAAATGCCTTTGAAACAGGTTCTTGTTTCCTGAGGGTCCACGCCCCATCCCCATGTACCCTTTGGACACTCACTGTTGGTCCTCAGGCACCTGTGTCTACTTCCTCCTCTGTGGAGTCCAGGACTCTCCCCGAGAGCTGGCTAAGCCTGCTGCACTTCATACTATTTTTGGAACCTCTGGTCCCTCTAGCCCCAAAGAGTACAGTTCAGGCCCCTAAAACTGTAGGAGACTGGGCCCTGGACTAATGCAAGGGCACATGGTGTTGGGGATCTAGTCCCACACATTTCTAAATATGCCCCCAGGCTATGAGTACTGGAGTTACGGAGGAGCGAGGATGAATTCTGGTTGGGAGAATCCAGAGACTTCCTGGAGAAGGCAATGTGCTGGTCTCCATGAGTCTCCCACCCTTTCCTCCAAGCATGGCCCCTGGGTAGCATGAGCAGTATTCTGGATCCAGCCGTGCTCACCCTGGCTTCCAGCAGGCAGGAAGTGCAGAAAGGAGCTCATCTCCCCGTCCTCAGGTGCTCTGCTGTCCTAGGAGCTCCTTCAGAGTCCTGTAACCCCACTGACAAACAGTGACCCTGGGTCACTGGAACTCCCTGTGCTCTCCAGGGAGCTAGACAGGCCTCTTCCCGTCCCAGTTAAACCCGGAGTCCCTCAGTTACAGTGCCAAGAGTCCTGTGTTCATCAAGAAGGGACATTGCAGTAATAATTTCGCTGTTTCTTTGAACAAAACCTGGCTTGGGAAAGAGAGATGGGTAAAAGGTAACTTCTGATTTTCCCACAAAATTCCCAGTCAACCAGCCAAGCAGCTTGCAGGGAGATGAACAAAGAACAAACAAAACCTGTATTAGGTGGATGAATTTTCTGGATTCAGAACCCCAAAGCCCTGTCTCCAGATCCTTCTGGCTTAGGGCAGGTAATTCACTCAAGACAAATTTGAGTCTCCACAGAGTCTTAAGTGGAGTTGGATGGAGGATCCACTCCAACTATTCCTATTCTCAGTGACTCAGGGAGGGACAGGCAGGGGTCATTCCTTCCTTGGAGCCTACCCCAGGGAACCCCACCAACCACTGGGTGGTTGGCTTGGAGTGGGGAGCAGAGGGCAATGTGGATCCCCTCACAGAATGTTCTTTTGGTTTCAGCCAAGGTTGCTGTAGCTGTAGCCGGAGGAGGTAAGTCTCTGCAGGGAAAGGGTTCAAGTCCTTCCTGGGGTGGCACAAAGAGACCAGAGGAGCAGCCATGATGTCCTTGCCCAGGATTCTCTGGAGCCTCAGGAGGGGCTGGAGGGAGGAGCAGGAAGGAGGGAGAGGGCAGGAAAGGAGGGACCGGAAACCACTGAAGATAAGAAATAGGGAGGTGGCTGCAAGGAACAAGTGTACTGTGCAGGCGAGGTGTCAGTGTCCTCCACCGGGCCCATGTCCCCAGTGCAGAGCATCTCTGTGACCCTGGCATGTCTTTGAAGTCCCCTGGGCTCCTGTTCCCTTCCTTGAAAAACAGGCCAGTGATGCCCGTGCAAGGTTCCCCAGGGAGTGTGCAGCTTGAGTTGGAACAGCAGAGTTGCATCACAGGGATGCCCTGGGCCCCGCCACCCTGGGTCTGGTGGCTTTCTATGTGCTTCTGGAGATTCAGGGAACCCAAGCTGCCACGTGCTGCAGCTCTGAACTGGTCCTTGCTTACACTGTCAGGGGCCAGACTTGCTTTCATCAAAACAAAGCTCACAAACCAGTGAATGTCACAGCCTCGAAACAAGGCAGACACTAAGGCTTGGACAAGCAACTTTCACAAAAAAGTACCTTCTGGCAATCAGAGCCTGGCTCAGGATCCTGTCCCCCAGGACTCCCACCCTTACCTCCACTTTCCCACCGGGCCCTGCTCCCAGGCTGGCCCCTACTGGCCATGGCCATGGTCTCCCCAGGCTCAGAGCCCACCTCTTTCCCCCTATCCTGTGAGGACCCCAGCCCTGACCATGTGGGGGTCCCTTGCCCTGAACCCAGCCCACCAGCTGCTCTCCCCACAGGGCTGGCTGTGGTGGCTGTGCCCATGGTGCTGAGTGCTGTGGGCTTCACCGGGGCAGGAATCACTGCCTCGTCCCTGGCAGCCAAGATGATGTCAGTCACTGCCATTGCCAACGGAGGCGGGGTGCCCGCGGGGAGCCTGGTGGCCACTCTGCAGTCAGTGGGTGAGTATCCAGGAGGGGACTGCTGTGGAGGAAGGGAAGGAACACTGAGGCCACATCTCAGCCCTGCGCCCTGGGGCTCCGCACCTGTGTCATCCTTCAGGTCTGGGTTTTTCCAGGGATGGGAGTAAGGCAGGGAGGAGCCCGGCCAGTCACGCCAGGTTCAGGCTGGGCTGCACGGGGCATCTCCTTTGTTCCGGGGGATGGAGCTGACTGAACAGGTTTTGCCTCCTTCCCTACACAATGAAGGAGCTTCCAGCTGCATTCTCCACTTGAGTTTGCCTCATCCCACAATGGAGATCCTAGGGGTCTGGGAATAGAGGAGATGCTGTGGGGCCCCCGGGACTTGGGCCCTCAGGAGGGCTGCTGGTGTCTGAACTGACGCTTCTGTCCCTCAGAGGTCTCCTGGTCTGCCCAACTCTGCTCACTTTTTGTTTTTCCCCCAGGGGCGGCCGGACTCTCTACGTCCTCTAATATCATCATAGGCTCCCTTGGGTCTGCTAGTTCTTTTCTCATAGCTCGTGTAACGGGTCTCTAACAGCTCCAGCCCCAATCCCTGCGGAGAACAGGACCATGGGAGTGGAGCAACCAGTCCTGATGGGACAAGGTGCCAAGTGCTGCACCCCTAGGGAAAATAAGAAATAAAACTGAGTTACTGCTACTCTGCCTGGAGCTGTTCCATTCTGCACGCAGTTTTTCAGGAAAGGCCAAGGCTAGGAAAGGAGCTGTCTGATAATGGGGGTGTATAGGAGGCTCAGTTCCTTCTCCCAACTTATTTTGACAGAGGGATATGGTATTGGTGCGTACTGAGCTGAAATGAATCTAAAAGTGAAGACAGAGGCTGACTTGCCCTGCCACTGACTCGTTACATAACTCTGTGCAGGTCACCTCCTCCCTGCTTGGAGCCAACCCATCATGTGCTGAAACTCTGAAACCTTGAGCCAAATAAGCCTTCACTCCTTCAAGTTGTGGTTGTCACATATTTGGTCCCAGCAACAAGAAAGGTGACTAATACTCCACACCATCACGGTATTAGATTAGATTCTGTTATGGTTTGTGTTCAGATGGCTCCCTAAAGCCTCATGCGGATGAGGTAGGACTTTCTTTTTCAGAGGTAGTTGAATCTGGAGTGTGTGATGCTGGGGTTAAGGGTGTGTGATTACTAAATCACTAGGAATAAGTGATTAGTTTGGCACTGCCCTAATCCCAGGAACCTGAATAAGATAAAAGGGGCAGAAAGAAGCTGTTAAACCTCTCTTGTTACCTTTTCTGCTTTGTGTGCACCATGTTGTTTCCCCTCTGCAATGCATGTTTGCCATCCCAGCCTCAGAGCCAGCCAATTATGGACTGAACCCTCTATGAACTGTAAGCCAAGCAAACCCCTTCCCTTTTAACTTTGAGTGTCGGGTATTTTGTCCCAGTAACAAGAGAAAAGTAACTAACAGATTCTAATGAAAAGCAACGCTTTCTTGTATTTAACTCATCTCAGAAATCTTCAACTCCACTCTTCTCTTAAAAAGCCTGAATGTCTACAGGCAGTGCTCAAGTCTCTTTGAATCTGATAATCATCCTTGCCCTCCTCTTAGTGTCTCAGTCCCACTTGCAGAAGGAAGAGCTCCAAAATGAAAGTGTCTTTCCATACCCCACCTTTTTATTGTAGCAAAACCAGCTCATAATCCAAAATTTACCATCTTCCCTATGTTTAAGTGTACAAATCATTGCTGTTGGGCATGTTCACATTTTTATGTAAAGAATCTCCAGAAGTTTTTTCTTGCAAATCTGAAGCACTCTACTCATTAAGCAACAACACCCTTTCTTCCTTTCTCCCAGTCTCTGGTGTCTGCCATCCCCTTCTCCTTCTCTATGAATTTGACTACTCCAGATACCTTCTACAAGTGAAATCCTACAGTATGTCTTTTTGTGACTAATGTAGCTCACTTTGTATCATGTTCTCAGGGTCATTCGTGTCACTGCATGTGTCAGAATTTCTTCCTTTTTAAGGCTTAGTACTATCTCATTGTATGAATCGACCACATTTTGCAAATGCAGTTGTCTATCAGTGGACATTTGTGTCACTCCCACCTCCTGACAGTTGTGAGAAGTGCTGCCGTGCACGTGGGTATCTCTTTAAAACCCCGTGTCTTTGTCTACTGAGGCTGCTGTAACAAAATCCCACAGGCTGGGTAGCTTACAACCAACAGAATTATATTTTCTCAGCATTCGGAAGACGGGAAGTCCTGATGAAGATGCAGGCAGAGTCATTGTCTAAATTGGTTCACAGAAGGTGCTTTTTCTTCTCACACAGAGAAAGAAGGTGGCTCTCTGGGGCCTCTTTTAGGGGAGGAATCTTTCCATTCTTTAGGGATATACTCTCATGATTTCATAACCTCTGAAGTCTCATCACCTCATTCTACCACCTAAAGATTAGGCCTTTAGAAACTGACTTCAAGAGGACATAAATATTTAGACCAAGCACCCTGCTTTCAATTCTTTGGGTATTCACCCAGATGTGGGATGGCTGGATCATGTGGTAGTTCTATTTGTAACATTTTAGAAATGTGCATACTGCTTTCCCTAGTGGTTATGCCATTGTTTAATCCCACTAACCCTGCATGTGGTTACAGTTTCTCCATATGAAGCCCAACACTTATTACAGTAGCTGTCCTAATGGGTGCGAGGCGGCATGTCAGTGTGGTTTGATTGGCACTTCCCGAATTAGTGATGTTAAACATCTTTCTTTATACTTGTTCATCATGTGTACACCTTCTTTGGAGAAATGACTATTGAAGTCCTTTTTCAATTTTTAATGTGCCTTATTTGATTTTGTTGTGATTGAGTTGTAGCTGTTCTTTGCGTGATCTGGATATTAACTCTTTGTCAGACGTATGCTTTGGATGTGTCTTCTCCACTCTGTAGGTTGCTTTTCATTGTGTTGATTGTGTCCTGTGATGCACAAATGCATTAAGCTCCTTGAAGACACATTTCTGTATTTTTGCTTTTGATGCCTGTTGTTTTGGTGCCATATCCAACAAAACTTCGCAAACCTAGTGTCAGGAATGATTTCTTCTATTTTTTTGGCTTGTTTTATAGTTTGGTGTCTCATCCAGAAGTCTTTAGTTCTCCATGCCTTGTAAAGTTATTTATATCAGTAGAAGACAGAAGATAGAGAGATATATAGATATCTCCAAAGAAAACACTTTATGTAGTGCGATTGTTTGTATTTCATTTCAGTTCTAGAGGTTGAACCCAGGGGATTCTTCCACAGACCCACAACGCCATACTTCTTGTTTTTTTATTTTGAGGCAAGGTCTTGCGAAGTTGCCTAGGCTGATCTGTAAGTGTGACCCTCTTGCCTCAGACTTCTTAGTAGCTGAGCTTCATAGCTTGTACCATTGCACCTGGCTTTGCATATGGATTTATATTCACAAAGTTTTCTTTTACCTAATACATACTTTTCTGCAGCTGGCCTTTTTCTAGTCTATAGGTCCATTCCATTATTTTTAATTTGTGCCTTACTTTTCACAGTAATAATATACCATATTTTAGACAGCCATTTCTCTATTTTACTAGTGCCTATGTAGCTGGATGACAGAGAATCATTCTTTATCCTGTAGAAATTTCAGTGTAAACCACAAATGTGAGAATAGCTGGAGACAGTGACCCTCACTTTGAAAGAAAGCTGCTGGGCATGCTCCTGTGGCATCTGCTGCTAGATAGTGTAGCAAGTCTGGGACTTTCAACCTCTGTCAGCTACTTGTAGCCTGTGTAGGGAGGAAAGATGCTTGAAAAGGAAGCCAATCAACAGCACTTGCTAAGTGCTCACTCGCACCTTGAGTGCAGTGACCTACCCTTTAATATCTGGGAGCCACTGTCCTCCTGGAGCTTCCCTAGTGGGGCTTGAGGGTGCTCTAACTTGTATTCCTTCCTCTTACAGACCCTTGAGGAGCTAGGCTGTCTGTGAGACCATCAGGCCTAATCTTTCACTCGCCTGGCCAGAGGCTGTCTGAGGCTGCTCACCAGCTGAGCAGGGGATGGAGGGGAGGAGTGGCTACTCTGCTGGGCAGGGTGACCAGGAAAGAGAGTACTCTTTAGGGCTTAAAGGACCTAAAGTCAAGAGGGTGCAGCTTTAGGAGTGGAGACTCCAATAGAAGGAGGCAATAAATGTGTTGATTGGTGAGTGGCCGGGAAAGAAAACGTGGCCAGAACCCTCAGGTAAGGAGAGCATTGCCACCCAGCAAAACAGTACAGTGGGAAAGCCCCAGGGGTAGTTGGCAAAATCCCTTCTGGTGACTCAGGATCCCATCTGTGATGTGGGGATAATGGTAAAGATAGGAAAAGTTAGATAGGGGATGGGTCATGAACAGTTAACTTCAACTAAACTAAAAGTCAGGGCTTAAGTGAGTAAACATCCCAAAGGGCCCAAATTAACTTAAACAAACTGACCCTCAAGGTCTAATAGAATGCTAGGGACAAAAATCAGGCTCTTAACCAAATGGGAGAGGCCTTGGAGGAAGTGAAATGCAAACAAAGCAGCTTGCTTTGGGGACATCAAAGGCCTACCAGCAACCAGGAGCAGCCCTGCTTTCTGTCACATATTCCAGCCCCCAAAACTGTATAAAAGGTCAATGGACTTCAACGTCTAAGGTTTTTTACCCACCCCCAACAAGCGGGGAGCTCTTTTATCTTATTCTTTCTAATAAACAAAACCACAATTGGACATTACTCATCGCTTGCTGCTTGCTATTTTGTCGGCTTTAATCTCCGTTGCTCAGAAACCAAGACCTGAGAGCTAGAGATATCTGGTTACAATGGTTCTTCCTCATAGTGTTGTGAGAATGGAACATATCATGTATGTAGAGAATTTAGAACCATGTTTATTACCCAGAGTGGGATATGATGGTATTGCATGCTGTCTTTGGCGCCCTCTGGTGGGAAAGACTCACACTACTAGTTCTTCCCCAGCATAGTTCACCCACATGCAGGGTCCTTGGCCAGGGGCAGCTTGCCCTGGTTGGACACTTCCAGTTCTGTCCTTGGCTGCTGCTCTCCAACAGTCCACCACTCTGGTTCCTCTTGAATCTCACCCTTGTGCAGTGTTGGTGATCAAGTCTTTTTCAGCTCCTTTAGCTCTGTTGAGCTGGCACCAACACTGGCTCTCAGGACGGTGCTGATTCTCTACGCCCAGCCCTGCAGTAGCTTTCCAGGTCACTCAGCACAAGATCACGTCCTGGAGTGCTGGTGAGGCCTCACAGAGCCCGGCTCCCAATGAACCCGTAGCCAACGAAGGCCAAAAGTACTCATAAAGAAATTGTGTCTGTACTGCATATACAGAGTATTTTCTTCTTGTTATTCACTAAACACTACAGCACAACAACTCTTGACAAAATATTTGCATTGTATTAGAGATCATAAGTAATCTGTGAAGATGTTTTTAAACATACAGGATGGTGTGGGCAGGTTAAATGCAAACACTATGCTGTTTTGTATAAGGGACTCAAACACCCAGACTTTGGTCTGGAGCTGGAGACCTGGAACTCATCCCTGTCTGATATAAAAGAATGACTTCATTCAGTTATATATCTTATTCAGTTTCCCCTCATTTCCTTGTGAGCTCCATGAGATGGGTGTTTTTGGTAATGTGTTCTGCCCCTGTTGTATCTCTAGCATATTGGGCCACCAGTGGGGACCAGTTTTAAAAACTAAACATCATTGCCAGGGTGAATACAGTGTAACATTTTTGTTTCCATAAGAAATTAGAATTTATCTTTTATTGTATAATCTTAGTTCTATTTCTTATGCACGGCACACCCCCTCATTCACCAATTGAAAGACAAAGCACTGGGGTAGGCAACGGATTTTTGGACAAGATCTCAAAAGTGCAGGAAAAAACCCAAACAAATGGATGACATTAATTAAACTAACAAGCTTCTGCACAGTCAAGGAAACAACAGAGGGAAGAGAGACACCACAATATAAGAGAAAATATTTGCAAAGTATATATCTGACAAGGGTTAATATCCAGAATAGATGAAGAACTAAAATCTTAATAGGAAAAAAAAAAAGCAAAGCACTGGATGATAGCCTAAATAGACATTTCTCCAAAGAAGACATACAAATAGAAGGCATGCAAATGGCCAACTTTATTGAAAAATGTTCAACATCATAATCATTAGAGAAATGTATCACATTACTGCAATAAGATGTCACTCAAGTAAGAATGACTGTTCTCTGAAAGACAAAAAATAGTAAGACCTGGAGAGTGTGTGGAGGAAAGTGATCCCTTGAGCACCCTGGGAATGGAAACTAGTATGAATAGCCACCAGGAAGGCACATTCCAAATGTTAAAAATAATGTGATCCAGCAATCCTGCTACTAGGTAATGATCCAAAGGAAGTGAAACCAGTCTGCTGAAGAGGCATCTGCATGGTCATGGTTATTGCAGCGCTATTCATAACAGCCAAGAAACAAATAAACCATCCATCAGCTGCAGAAGGCATAAACTGTGGTACACTTGCACACTGGTATGCTGTCCAGCCATAAAAATGAGTGAAATTCTCACACTTGCAACTTGGATAGAACCATAGATCCTTATGTGAAGTGAAATAAACTAGGGGGAGAAAGGCGCAGATGCATGGTCTCACTCATATGTGAATTAGAAAAACATTGACCTCATAGAAGTTGAGGGTGAGTGGTGGTACGCAGAGGCTGGGAAAGTAGGGAGGATGAGGGAAGATTGATCAGTGGACACTAGGTTATAGTTAGGCAGAAAAAGAAATTCTGGGGTGTTATTGCACAGTAAGGTGACTACAGATAACAATAATGTCATATATATATATATATATATATATCTGAAAAAGCGAGCAGAAAAGATTGTGAATATTTTTGCTATAAACCCATAATAAATGAGATGATAGATAGGTTTAACCTGATTTTAACTTTATAAAATGTATACATGTATCAAAACATCATATGCTACCCCATAAGTATGTACGATCTTTATGCTTTTATGCATCAGTTAAAATAAATGTAATATAAATTATAATAAAAGAAAGAAGAAAAAGCTAGTAGTTATTCAAAGATGTAGATGTCAGAAAATGGCAAAGAAACAAAGGTTTTTAATAGTGAGAAAATAAATAACGGAAGATTTATACCAGAAGGCAAAGATTGGTCCTTTGCTGTAATTTCATTCTTTAATCTACCTGGAAACTTCTTAAAACTGAATTTAAAGATTATACTTTATGACACTTTCAGGCTCCTTGTGTGATCAATCCTTAATAAATATGGCTGGTAAAAAAGGCATCTATATTTGGTGCTATTTCATTATGCATATTTATCCCAAATCTGTGTAGAAAGAACTCAAAGTTTCAATCTTAAAGAGCATTATTTTTTTCAATTCAGTGTGCAATTCAATCTGAAAGAAACCCTTTAGGAAGTCTTGGATCCTTCATTGCTCTGTGAGTTTTAGCTCGTCATCGAAGCAATATCATTAGTAAATGCCAGAGCCCACAATATTGATTATGGCCAAAACCTGCTGTAAGCAGTGCAGGCTGCAAAGAGTTAAATCCCTCGATTGGCTTACTTTAAGAAACGAGTCTGATTAGGGTGTATGATCTTCTGCATTCTATATGCCAGTATCTTATTAGGGATTTTTGCATCTATGTTCATCAGTGAGATTGGCCTGTAGTTCTCCTTTCCGGTTGGGTCTTTCTCTGCTTTGGGGATCAAGGTGATGCTTGCTTCCAGGAATGAATTCGGGAGTATTGCTTCCCTTTCAATTTCATTGAAGCGTTTAAACAGTAGTGGCAGCAGTTCCTCTCTAAATGTCTTTTTTTTTTTGTAGTAAACTTTATTTTCATTATACCATTTAACATAATTCCAAAGTAGGTCTGTGCTCTAAGATGAGCAAAAGAACACACATCCCAAGTCTTGCCAAGAGAGTTTTTTCACACTGTTCTGAGCAAGGCACGAAGCCCTGGGGACCCCAATGTTGATTCCTAACTTTTTACCTCTTGTGATTTTAACTACTGATCCAGAAAGAAGAGATAACATCACTAGAGAAGAACCGACCATGTGGGCATCACTAAGCTCTTTCCTTATCCATTCACCACCTCTGAAGGGTTGTGATGGCAAAGACCAATGTTTTTCCCCATCAACTTCAGAGTTTTTTGTTTTAAGTGAAACCCTGAAGTATGTTGCATTTCTTTAATACATTTAAAAAGTGGAAGTCTGGAGATTTTTAATTCTTCATGAGTTCCAGCCGGGATGTGACTACTGTGCACGTGGTCTATCCAACACATTAATTCCAATTTTAGCAACCGTCAGCAAACTGGCACCTGCAATTAAACCTGCAGGCATGAATTTTCCAGAGCCATAGAATCTCATTCCCATAATGCCAGCCAAGGTCCCAGATGTAGCTAGGAAAACTCCGGGGTCCTGAGACAGCTGGTAAGCACCTAGGCCTGCCAAACTCCCGAAGAAGAGCCCAGTGGCCAGGCTCAGCACATTACCTGCTTTTACATAGCCAATGATCCCACCAGTAGCAACCAATGCTGCATAGCCAAAGCCAAAATAATGTAGAGGCACTAGTGGGCCAGTGTTCTTCTGCATCGTTCTGTGTGCAGGCAGGAGACCACACCAGGGCTGCACCTGGAGAGGGAGAAGAAAAGCAGGCAATCGTGCAACCTCCCCACTACTTCCTAGAAGTCAGAATCAGTATAAAGGAACAAACCCAGCTTCCTGAAGAGCTCTCACGAAGCAGGGCGGACAGCGGGCCACTCTCTAAATGTCTTGTAGAATTCAGCAGTGAAGCCATCAGGGCCCAGGCTTTTCTTAGTTGATAAGTTTTTTATTATGTTTTCAATTTCATTGATTGATATTGGGTTGTTTAGAATTTTTAGGTCTTCTTCGTTCAACTTTGGTAATTCATATGTATCTAGGAATCTGTCCATTTCTTCTGTGTTTTCCGTCTTATTGGTGTATAGGTTCTGGAAGTAGGTATTGATGATCCTCTGGATTTCTGCTGGGTCTGTTGTAATTTCACCCAGTCACAAATAGATAGATCAACTAGACAAAAAATAAGTAATGAAATACTAGAACTCAATCGAACTCTTGAACAAATGAACTTAACAGATGTTTACAGAGTCTTCCACCCCACCAAATCAGAATATACATTCTTCTTAGCTAAACATGGGTCATTCTCCTAAATAGACCACATACTCGTGCAAAGAACATGTTTAAGTAAGTGCAAAGGAACTGAAGTTATCCCCTGTATATTATCAGACCATAGTGCAATGAAATTGGAGATCCATAGCAAAAGAAACTGGAAAATTTTCATAAACACATGGAAATTGAACAACACACTTCTGAATAACCAATGGGTCACAGAGGAAATTAAAGAAGAAATCAGACAGTTCCTTCAATTAAATGACAATGACAATACAACATATAGGAATCTATGGGACATGATGAAAGCAGTCTTACAAGGGAAATTCATAGCAGTGAATATGCATATTAGGAAAACAGAATGAGCCCAATTAAACAACCTGATGCTGAACCTCAAGCTTCTAGAAAAAGAAGAGCAGGACAAACCCAAAGCTCATGCAAGGGAGGAAATTATAAAGATCAGAGCAGAAATCAATGCAATGGAGACTAAGAGAACGATACAAAAAATCAATGAAGCCAAGAGTTGGTTCTTTGAAAGAATCAACAAAATTGACAAACCCTTAGCCAACCTTATCAGAAAAAGGAAAGAAAAGGCCCAAATCCATACAATTAGGAATGAAAAGGGTGAAATTACAGCAGACATGGAGAGATGGAGGGGGTGAAGGGAGGGCTGGGCAAGGGTGAAAAATAAGAACCAAGAGAGACTATGTAAAGGTGCATATTTCCAATGATGAACGTCATTATATTGTATACCTAAAATGTACCAATGATTAGAATGAATAATCGATAATGCAAAATAGGAAGAAAAGGTCCAAAGAGGTAGGGGTAGTGGGAGGGGCAGGGGAAAGGAAAGAAGGGAAAGGAAAAATGATGAGAAATGGGAAAAATGATGAGAAATGGAAAAAATGGAAATAAAGTCTTTGTAAATAGGGAAGGGTGGAGGGGGTGAAGGGAGGGCTAGGAATGGGGAAAAAATAAGAACCAAGATGCATCATGTAAAGGTACAATTCCCAGTGAGAAATGTAAATTTGTTGTATACCTACAATGTACCAATAAAAGAATTTAAGTTAAAAAAAAAAAAAAGCGAGTCTGACTGAAGCTACGTGACTCACAGAATTATCTCATGAGCACTGCGGTATCGAGGAGGTCAATATGACCTCCCTGTTAATGGCCACAGCTGAGGCCAGAGTAATGTCCTATGAAGCTGTGGGACTAATACAAGACAACATCCATAGCTGAGGTTGGAGTAATAACATCCAAATTCCATTCCCACAGTTAGTCCCTTCATAGCTTGCAGGACAGTGCTCTAATTACAGCCATATATTTTGTCTATCTTGCTTCTAATTTGAAAATGCTCTGACTTCTCTTTAAAGCCTTGCCTGCATTGGTTTCCATGGAAATTTCATGTATTGCACATCTATACACGTACTTCACCTTTTACCCTGATTGATGAATAATAAAATTCAGTGGAAGAGATGGGCCAGTGCTATTTTGCCAAAGGAGAACTGGCTGCTCCAGTTCACACTTTCTCTTTAACTCTGTCTTAAAGGGCTGGGGATTTAGCTCAGTGGTTTCGCCACCTCCTGCGCAAGCGCAAGGACTTAAATTTTTCTTCAACCAGCATACTGTCTAGCATACTGGGCAGATAGGGATTACAGACTTACTGCAGGAGTCTCTGGCAAGTAAAATTATTCCAATTGCTCTCACATTTGAAAAAGATGTCCTAAGAAAGTGCAGAATGAGTCTACAAAAGGTGAATTTATTCTATCAACTTCAACAACTTCTCTAGTTTTTTATACCACCCTAGGAAGAATGTTTAATGTAATTAACATGGCAAGAATCTCTCTATCTCTTCTTCTCTCTCTCTCTCTGTCTTTGCCTCTCTTTGTCTCTCCCTCTCTCTCTTCACCTTTCAGTTACAAAACTGCCTACTCATTTTAACCTTAAACAGGAATTGTTAAAAAAAAAAAAGAACATTTAAAAATCTGCAACGTTCTCCCTTTTTGAAGACTGTCATTGATGTCAATAAAAAAAGAAACTCTAAATAAATTCTGGAAAAGAAGAAATGTTTGTACAATGTATTCCAAATACAATAAAAATCCTTAAAAGTCACTATAAAATGTCATTGATAAAACAATGATATAAAGACAACAAAGCATTTATATTAACTGGCAATGATGAATATAGTAACCAAATCCTGCTTCTACAATAACCACATTTTCCTGCTAACCAGAAAGGGAGGCTGGGGTTGGTTTCGGTTTCCTGAGGAAAAGAAACCTATCTCATTGGTCTTCTGCCTACCTGGCCCTCCTCCTGCAGCCAGAGTGAAGCTTTGTGAACTGCCAGCTGCAATCAGCTCCTCCCCTCCTCCAGGATCCAGAGAGTGGAGTGAGTGCTTCTCAGTGGTGCCCTGGGTTCGGCCACCCTGGGGCAGGGGCGTTCCCATGTGCTCGGTGGAGTTCCCTGGATCCCGGAGCCGCAGCTTCCAGCAGCTCTGAAGTGCTCCTTCCTCACACAGTCTCAGGCCAGACTTGCTTCTTTGAAATCAAAGCTCAGAACCATCACTGTCCCAGCATTGCATCAAGGCAGACATCGAGGTCCCAACAAGTGACTTCCCCAGTGAAGTTGTTGCTAGCAACAGAGCCTGGCTCAGGAAGCTGTTGGGGGAACTCCGCCCTTCCTTCCAGTTTCCCCACCTGGCCCTGTTCCCTGGTGTTCACTGCTGCCCATACCCATGGTTTCCCGTGAGCTCAGAGCCCACCTCCTCTGCACTGTGAGGACCCCCGGGCTTGACCCCAGTATGAGTCCCTTGCTAGTCCACCCCTGACTGCCCCTCGCACAGCTCTGCCCATGGGGGCTGTGCCTATGGTGCTGGGCACCATGGGCATCACCAAGGCAGGAATCACAACCTTGTTCATGGTGACCAAGATAATGCTGGTGACAGCCATTGGCAATGAGTGCGGCGTTGCCTCGGGCAGCATGGTGGCCGCTCTGCAGTCCTCAAGTGAATGTCCAGGTGGGGCTTGCTGGGGAAGGAAAAAGGGGACAAGAATCATCAAGGACTCCGCCCAGATCTCAGCCCTACACCCTGGGGCTCTGTGACTGTGTTGTGCCCAGATTTCGAGGTCCCCAAAGACCACCAAGGAGCCAATTCCGATGTAAACACACGAGGGTCGTTTATTCAAGCTTGAGCAGGGACTCCCAACCGTCACTGCCGAAGCGGGTCAAGATTGAGAGCCCCAACTCCAAATCAGCAGGGGTTTTTACAGTGGTTACAGCAAGGTTCTAGATTGGCAATTAAACCTGATGGATTGTGCCTTCCGAATCCAAGCTGGAAATGGTTGCTAACTACTGATTAGCTGTTGCTAGGGGACGGCTGAACACTATCACATGCAAGTGGTCAAAATACATCTTGTAGTTTTTCTTAGAACTGGAATTTATGCCACCAAATTTTAGAATGGAGTCACTTAGGTCTCACAACTGTACCGCCCTCCAGTCTCTTGCTGGGTTTCTCACGTGGAGGGAGTAGGTTAGGAGGAGTCGGGCCTATTGTGCCAGGCTTGGGTTACTTGGGCATCTCCTCCTCGCAAGTGTGGGGGTTCCAGCCTCGTTCCTGCAGATTGAGGCAGCTTCCAGCTGGATTCTTCTCTGGAGTTCATTGCTGCCTGGAGACAGAGCCCCTGCAGTTGGGCCTTCTTCAAGGCATGGCAGTGTCTCCTTGTGCAAGATGCTCACCACCCTCTTCCCTCAAGTCCCCAACCTGGGGCTGCTCTGCACCTCCTGCCTCAGGAGAGGTTCTGAGCTGAGGAATTACAGGGGCCCAGGAGGGATGTGGGTGGAGGTGACGTGACTTCCTCAGTGATTGCACTGGCAAAGGAAGTAAAGGGCTTCTGTGTCCTCAGAGCCCAGCCTTCCGTCCCCAAGACTCCATAGCAACTTTTGAGACACCTTAAATAGCTACAGAGCAATCCTGAAAGTAGTGGAATAAGAGGATCAGAACAAGTGACATTTGACAAATAAATACTGTGGTCAAGCTGCTGCCCATGGCTCACCATATAAACTCCCAGCATTCCAAGCAAGGCCTCGCTACAGGCCCTGTTTCCTGGATATTGCTGAAGAAGTTGTAAGAAATGATCCTAAGTATCCTGTGGGTACAATGCTGCTATTGCTCTTGGAAGCACAATTTCAAGTTGATGAAAGATTTGGGGGCAGAAGTGGGGTACAGAGTAGTTCAACAGTTTCAGCCTCACATAAATTTCTTGAGTATCTTTGGTATCAAGGGATTTACTTGTGGAAAAGATAACCCAGGGAGAAACATTTTAAAGTTGAAAATGAGGCTTTTCTTGAAAAATCCCAAAGATTCAAAGACCATACATCACTTCTTGAGGTGACCTACCAGAGGGTTGCTATGCCTTGGCACATGCATGGCATTGTCCAAGGGGATCCTGAGCAGGTGGGTCACTGTGCACAGACCATAGCCTCATCCTGCTGCAGCCTAGATGTCCCCTTCCCCTGGCAGGCTTGCTGGTATTTGCCTTGAACCCTCATTGGCTTGGAAGCATCTTATTACCTGTCTCTTTCTAACTTTCATGCTGAGCCCCAGGGACCTACTTACCCCCAGGACACCTTTCCCTTTGCCTCTACCCTCCAGGGCCAGATTTGCTGAGCCTCTCAGTGCACTGCCCACCTAGCCCTCTTCCAGCAGGTCCCAGTCTATCACCACATGGAGCATGGTGTCTTTTGTCACACTTCTGTGGCTAAGTACCATTCTTCCTGACATCATAGACTCCTGGGGCTCAGGGTAGACCTCTCCTGTCCACTGCAGTAGCTGACAAGGACTGAAGGCTTTAGGGGAGGGTGTGAATTTCTCTTTCCACTTTCTAGACAGTGTGGTGGCCACTCTTGATCCACTCTCCTTCCTGAGGTGCCCAGAGCCCCACCGTAACACTGGGCACGCTGTTTTCTTGATGGCTTGTTGGCTGCCCCATAAGACTGTGGGTAAGGACAGAGCAATATGGTATTCATCCAGGGCACCTAGAGTCATTTACAAGGACAGACTGAGGATTCTGGGGTCAGTGGTTCCCTATGTGTCCCTCATCTCTGCCTCCCAGCAGGAATGTCTGTCAACCCAGCATTGAAGACGGGATAAACTGAGGGCCACAGAACACCCAAGGACAGTCCTGGACCACACAATCCATCACTTCCTGCCTGCTGACTGTGCTGGGCCCACCCGGTCTCCCTCTCTGCCCTCCAGGTCAAGGCTGGCTTGGAGAACTGGGAGGTCTCAACCCCCGGGAGCACCACTCCAAACAGAAACACAAGGTGCAAAGACAGGAGGCACATGGGCACGTGGCCTTTATTCCTCATCTTTCTGTGATCTGAGTGCAGGTTTTGTGGGTTCAACTCAGGACACATTTTTTCCCTCCTGGACCTCTTCAGGCTTAGGATCCAGTTGAATTCCTCAACAAGGCCCCCACAGCAGCCCCAACGGAGCCCAAGATAATGTTGGATGAAGTGGAGAGTCCAGCTGCCCCTGGGGAATAGATCTAGAGTGAATACAGGGGAAAGAGGTGGCAGGGGACCCCCCCCCCCCATTCCTCTGTGCAACCTCCCCAGGCTCTGCTTTGGACAGAGGAGGCTGAAAGGTGAAGACTGGGTGAATTCATGGGAACTGAGAGCTACATGGTATCAACCTTGCGGGGAGGGGCTGCTGAGGCCCCGAGATGGGTAGGGAGCTGCCCAGGTCACCGGGGCTCCAGCTTTGGCTAGGGCTGAGCACAGAGCCCAGGCATCCTGCGCCCTGACAGGGTCTCCTTCCTTCTTCTCCTTACCCAGCACCTCCTCAGCCTCCTAAGTCAACCCAGACCTCGCTGGGAAGGAGACGGACTGTGGGTACGGCGGGCGATCGGGAGACAACCTTGGTATACTTGGGAACAAGGAACTTCGGAGGAAGGAGAGGAAGGGACTCAGGCTCTGGCCTGGGTCGTCACCTGCTCTGGTTCCCCCCTGGGGTCACTTACCCACGGACTGCAGCGTGGCCACCACGCCGCCCGCTGCGATCCCGCCCCCGTTGGCGATGGCTGCTGCGGACATCATCTTGGCGGCCAGGGAGGAGGCCGCGATCCCGGTCGCAGTGAAGCCCATGG
>NW_004624734.1:10483354-10502364 GCF_000247695.1 Heterocephalus glaber
TTAGAAAAGAGAAAGAAATAAAAGGAATAAAGATAGGAAAGGAAGAAGTTAAACTGTCATTATTTGCTGATGATATGATACTTTACATAGAAGGCCCAAAAAACTCTGCCAAAAGACTTCTAGGCTCAATTGACAGATTCAGTAGAGTAGCTGGATACAAGGTCAACACTCAAAAAACAATAGCCTTCTCCCCAGGGTGGGGAGCCCCCATCAGTCCTGGAGAGGGGACAGGTGGGGACACCTTGGCCATGGCTGCAACTCTGGTTCAGGATGGCCAGAAGCCTGAGGGGGCTCTGAGGGGCTGTCTACCCTGTTTCTAATCCTCCACACCAAGAAACAGTGACTTCCCTGGGGGTGGGGCGGGTCTCAGCTTTCACTGCTATGATAGCTGTGTTGGGAGGGCTGCGTGGCTGGAGCCCAGGAGACTCAGTCCTCCTGCCCTTTCCCCACCTTCTCTTCTGTGGCATCTGCTTGTTCTGAATGGCTGTGACTTTAAGCAAAAATGTGTCTTCTCTGAGCCTCAGTTTCCCCATCTGAAGTGACAGGTGGACTGGGTAGAGGGGCTTTGCTCCCAGGACTGGCTTCAGGAGTCTCTTCTGAAGAGCTAGACCTGACCTGTTGGCACCCAGGCTCTGGTCACCCCCTTTTGCCCGGTGACCATCCATGATGCCTTGTGCCCACAGGGTTGGAATTGGCTCCCCCTGCAGAGATGAGGTCTCCAGAGAGCCCTCAAGGAAGGAACCTGGACCCCTGACCTACGTGGACCTCATGGGCCCCAGGCCTCCAGCTCTGTCCAGCTTTCTCAGAAATGCTGACCATTCACTTCAGCAGAATCTGCCTAGGACACTGGTTGGTACTGAGGACCATGGAGCCTTATGTGTCTCATGCCCTGAGCCCCTCCCCAGCCCCTTACAGTGCCTTCCTCCCTCAGATGCTGTGTGCACTTTGAGCAAGGACCTGCCTAGGGTTCAGTGGTCAGTATTGCAACTCAGGGTAGCAGTAGTGTGTGCTTCATGCCCGGGGGGCCCTGCTCCTGGGTGGTCTGCCGTTAGCTCTGCTCCCTGTAGAAGATCCCCATCCCCTCCCTGGGGGCCCTTCCCATCCCTCCTCCCTAGAATTTTAAGCACTTGCATCTGGTCCTCTTTTTGGACCCCTTCCTCCCTCTCCTGTAGGCACCCAGCTCCTCCAGGCTCTGGATTCCTGGCAGCGAGTCTGGGAGGGGGAGGTAAGCTCAGGCCCCACCTGACCCTGGATCCCTGTCTCCTATCACTGAGTGTGGGAGGTGGTGAGTGGGGACAGTCCATAGCAACTCAGTCCCCCAAACGGAATCCTCAGCAAGGGCTGGGGCCACCCTCCTCTGAGCCCCTGTGGGCCCAGGCCTGAACTTGTCCGGCAGGGATGGAGAGAGGTGGCCCACAGTACTCTCAGGTGTAGGCTGGGGTGACCACAGCGTCGTGGGGGTGTGCTGCCCCAGGCAGAGGAGAAGGCTGTGGGCCGCTGTGTCCCCAGCGTCCTCAGAGGAGGGAGTGGGCCCTGACATGAGACTCGGCCCCCAGCAGGTTAGGGTTAGGTTTCACCCAAGGACTTCATGGCCTCCTCACCCAGGAAGGACACTGAGGCTGAGCCCTGATGTCTTGCCCTGGTCACATCCTGGGGCCTCTATCTTCCCTCCACCACCACCCCTCCCCTGGCCCTGCTTCCCTCTTTGTCGTGCATCTGCCTTCCACCTTCTCCTTCCCAGACCCTCCCTCTGCACCTGGTGCTGTCGCCTTCCCTGTTGCTTTGGGATGCTTAGAAGGACCCGAGTGTTCTGGTGACTGAGGCAGAGGGCCAGCGTCCAGTGTGGCAGTAGTGGGCACTGGAGCTGGGCAACTTCAGGACTGTAACCGCCTTGTCCTCCCAGCTGGGTTGGAGGGATTGAGGATGGAACCCTGGGCCTTCACTTGGAGCTGCTTCTCCAGTCCTTTTTATTGAGGCTGGGAGGGGCTGCAGCAGGCCTAGTTCAAGTCTGAGCCTGGGCAGTTGAACCCTTAACCCGAGGCCTGGCTGTCTCTGGAGTGACAGGCTCTTAACCTGGGCCAGGCCCCTGGTCACTGTTCCCTGTGGTCACTGCTCCCCACCACCCAGCCTTCCCCCTTCATCTGGCTCCTGCCATTCCCCTGCCCACCACTGTCCTCCTCCCAGCAGTGGGACAGCGGGCCCTGCATGGTGGGTGGCTGGAGTTTATTCGTCCCTGGACCTGCCTGTGATTTGTTTCCTCTGATCCCCTACCCCAAGCCCTGTCTTCCTGTGTCCTCTCAGCCCTTCAGGCCCCCTGTGTGAGAGCCACCTTCTCCAGGAAGGCCTCCCAAGGTACTTCTCCTCTGGCCCAGACTGTCCAAACTATCCACATGGACAGTTTCTCCCTACTTCCTCGCTTCTCTTAACCTTGTGTCTTGCTGAGTCTGTGCCCACCCCTGCTCTCTGGGCATCCTCCCTGGCATCCAAGTCTTTGTCCCTGCAGCTCTGAGTGCCCCTGGCTTCAAAGGCACAGTCCATCCCTGTGAAAGGTGTGTCCTCCCAAGGAATCTCCTCCCCAGTGGTTGCCAGCCCTTGTGGAAGGGGATCCAGTGTCAGGTTTTCCCATCTGGCCTTTCCTGTCTAAGTGGTCCCTGCTAAACCATTTCTGCCAAGCAGGGGCCCCTGTGACCAGGAGGCTGGACCCAAGGTGCAACCCCTCTGATTCTCTGGCCCTTTATCAGCTCTCCATGGAGGAGGCTGTGGCCCTGGGCCCCACTTCTACGTGCCCCCCAGGGAGCTGCAGGTCAGTGGAGCAGGGACAGACAGAAGATGCAGAGACCAGGGGAGCCAGCCTGGGTGTAGCCCAAGTTCTTCAGCTGTGTCTGGATGGAGGCCACCCTAGAGGAAGTCTGACCGTGGCCCCTGGGGGTCTCCCCAGCATCGGAGGGCTTCCTCTCCAGAGGGGCCTGGAGCCCCATCTTCCCAGTTCTGCTCCTGAGGACACTGGCTTGAGCCTACTGTCAGGTAAAACTCAGGTGGAAAGTTGACTTCAGTTCAGAAATGCAGACTCTAGCAACTATTCCTCCCTGGCCCCTGAGACTGTAGGGATGGACTTGGGCCACCTGCTGCCTACAGTCCTCTGCCACCATCACCACAGACAGCTGGTCAGTCCTCCCTTCCTGGGGTCTCAGCCCAGAAGTAGCAGAGGATGGTCCAGCCCAAGAAACAGCCGGATGAGCAAAATGGGCCCAGCATACTGTCCATCCATGTGCCTTATTTATTGTCATGAGCTTGTGGTCAACCTTTGAGTCTTCCATCCTTGGTTTAACAGGTTTCACTTACAGCAACAGAAGTCAAACTTTTCAAATATGGTTTCAAGTTCCATTTAGATTCTTGGGGTTCAGAAACACTTCACCAAAATCTCAAGGGTCTTAAGGTAGACGGCAAACCAGTAAGTGGCCTAAAAGTGAATGATTCTGTAGAAAATATCAAGTTGGCTGTGGCAAAATGACTCAGCCATTGACATTGGTAATGGTCCACACCTTGTCAACCCTGTGGTTATTTCCCAGTTAGTCTTTCTTCCCTCCACTGAGGACATAACATCCTTTAACCTCACGATCAGGAGAAAACCTCTTCCAATGAGGGTGAGGATGCCCATTGCAAAGGGACATGGCCTTGGTGACATGCATAAAAATGAGATTTCTCAGGTCTTTCTGAGAGCTTGACCTGTCACTCAGAAGGGAGGAGCAGCCCACTGGCAGACACCTCAGCAGGGACTGGGGGAGGCACCGCTGATGACTGCTTCTGATCACTGGGAGCGGATGTGAGGGGAAGACCTAGGTAAACCCTCTGGTTTCACTGCTTTTGGTTAACTTTAAAATAGCTAATTCTAGAGATCATGCAGCTGGCAAAATATTAATCTCCCACTAGCTTTGCTGTAGGTGATACCTTTGCCGTGGGTCAAGATAGCGGTTTCCTAGATTACTTACAGGGACTTGTGGGCCACTTTTGTTAAATGCTGACTTGCCTTGGGCCTGGGGATGACCAATAAGGAAATAAAACAGGGTGGAAAGGCTTGGTGTCTCTGCCTTCATGAGAGCTGTCACCTTTGCTCTCTAACCTTTGGGTTGTATTTCTGCTCAACTCCACATGTAGGTAAGTGAGTCATTTGAGGAATGTTTGTCCAGAACTGGTAGTACAGCTCGAGGCACTGAAACTTCCCCTGTAGCAGACACCCCTGCCCAGTACGAGTGGGCTATGGGTGGCACGTGCTTCTTGCCTTTCCTAATTTGGCTTTACTGTTTTATTAGTCCTGCATGACTCAAACGGGCATGTCAGCTAGCAGAGTTGGGCTAGTATTGCTCCTTTGCTAATGGCTGTCACCGAGGCCTAAGTCTTGGTCTGTGAAGTGGCAGGGCCCTGCTGAATTACATGCAGCTGAGGTCAGAGTGACCCCAATTAAAATCCTTTCCCCTGAATTGTTGCTTCTCACTGACCTTGTGGGTTGCTTGCTAATTGTGCCTGGTCCCAGTACGGTTTCTTCTGTCCTAGCAAGATAAGCAGTGCCAACTCCCTGACAGCCCTGCCTGGTGCCATCATGCCAGGTATTCAGCAGTAATTCACTAGATGACTTCAAAGCTCCCTAGCTCCCTATTCCTTCTCACGATTGTATTCAATAAATGCTGGCTGTGCTTGGGGGCCTTTGCCTTTGCTGCCATCAACAGCACTGACCAGGACCCAAGACTCAGCTTCGCTATAAGTCTTGTTCCATCCATTTTTAACCTTTAGCTTGCTATGGTGGCTCACAGGGGGCCGGAACCTACTGCAGGGGTCTCCAGCGACATCCATTCCCCCGACCCTTGCACTCCCCAGTCTCCTTTCTCCTCCTTGGTGGAAACAAGACAAAGGTAACTAATTTTCAAGTGTCACAGGGACGTCCTGACCCTTCACTCACTTACATGCGCCGAACCTCCAGCTTTCCCAACACCATTGCAGGTCACTGGAGCAACGTCACAAAGTCTCCAGCAACCCTTTCTCACCTAAGCCCCCTTCCCTCTGGCCTAAGGTCAGAAGGAGCTTGATACTCAGGCTGAGTTAATATGGTCTTCAGTGCAATAGCCTGCCACCTTCTTGGATCGCTGGCTTTACAAATAAATCTTTTTTTTTTTTTTTCCCAACAACTCATCCTTGAGTTACCAGACCATTTTGAGCAGCGAGTAAACAGACATGGGCTTGATAAAGGAGACAGAGCTCATCCGGCCCAGACGTCCCTCGAGGGGCTTCACACTGCCTGAAAGGGACCTCACCATGCAGCCCCAGTGTCCCCTTCCATGAGCATAGCCCAGATCCTTGTGTCTCCACAGTGACTGTCACTGTTGCACCTCACGTGGTGAGAAAGGGTCCCGATGCAGAGACCCTCATCAGGAAGATGTCCCTCTCCTGTGGGACACGAGTTCCTCTTGTTGTCACTGTACACTTCCTTGATGCTCTGTCCACTTTCTTCAGTCTTTTTTCTCTTTAGATTCACTTGTGATAATGTTTATCACTATTTCTTCAAGTTCACACATCTTTTCTTCTGAAATGTTGAATCTGCCCAGCTTTCTTTCTGTGCATTATTTGTCTCAGACATTGCAGGTTTTAATCTCTGGAAGTTGGTCTTGGGTCTTACCCTATTTATTCTGTGTTTGCTTCTCTGCTGAACATTTGTAATGCAGTTGTAAGAACCATCTCTGTGTCTTTTTAACTCTGTCACTCGAGTCTGTTGGAAATAAAGAATACAACTAGCCTTTGTCTCTGGTGCCTGGGAAGGAGGCTCTAAATCCTTGGAATTTCCTGAGCAATAGGAACGTCTTGTTAGTCCTGAGCATTTCAGCTCTGGCCTGAGTTGGTGCACAGGGATAAGATGACTCCTGGGGGGCAGGTCCCCAGGAGGACCATCCAGCTGGCTGAGCTCCGGGCCACTGGCTTTCTTTCGCTTGTAGGCCCTCTTGGCTGGCATAGGAAGGAACTAAACACACCTCTACTAGCCTGTGTATATAAATACATCTATAAATATTTCTACATGTGACTTCCTGCATCTATATTAAACTGACCATGAGTTCACACTGACATCTGCAGTGGTCATCCATCCCCTCAGGGGTCTTTCTGGCTCCTTCCTTTGCTCACCTATAAGCCAACAGCAAAATGATTTGTCTCATATCATTGCCATCCATTTACTCACTTGATCCATTTCAGCATACATTACATATCTCCATCAGAATTATTAACTTGTGCCCCCACCGGAAGTGATCAGTTGGAGAACAGTGCTAATGCATAGGTTCTTTTGCTCTAGTTTGACACACATTCTGTTTATTCTCAGTTATGTAGATCAGTGCCATTCCCCCACCCCCTTCAAAGAGATTCTTTCATATACTTGTGATACAGTGAGATTCCTTCATCACATTCTGTATCCCATCCGATTTCCCAGCAGCTTAAGTTACTTGTCTTTATTTTGCAGAGTTTAAAGTTCTAAGAATTTTGACAAGCTTATCATGTCACATGTCCTTGTGTCCATACAAAATAACTTCACTGCTCTAAAAATCCCTGTACTTCCCTATCCAACACTCCATCGTCCCCATACTGTGCAGTCACTGAATTGTCCAGCATCGCTGAAGGTTTGTCTTTCCCTACAAGTATGCATTTATACGCCATGTTTTCTGTGGTCATCAAGCCTCTTTTCATAGCCCTCTGAAGAGCACCTTTGTTCTGCTTGGCCTGATAATTTTAGAAAAGTTATGATTGACAGTGCTTGCAAAGGTATGCTTGCTGCATACCCCAAGTTCCTATGGGTCCACTTCTACTCAAACTTTCCTGCGTGTAACCCCATAGGTTGACCTCATCTTGGCCCAGAGTGGTCTGAGATGTAATCATTTTTGTGTACAAAAACCCCTAGACAATGAGTCCCTCCGGCAACCCACTCAGGTCCTCTCCCAGTACCGGGAGCTTTCTGCTTTTGCTCTCCAATAAATGTTTTTGCCCATTGCTCTCTTCACTCTCTGCCTTGTAATTCTTTCTGGATTGGGAGAAGAACCCACCAGCCATACAGGGTGTCCAGTTGTTCCAGGTACTTGAGATTTTTTCATTCTTTGGCTTTCTTCTGGGATTCAGTTAAGTCACTAGAAAACATTTTAATCCATTTAGGTCTTTATTTTTTTATTTGATTTGATAAGACTACAACAGCATTTAGTTTGGGGCTATTTTTCCCCATAGTTTGTGAGCTCTTAGTATTTCAGTCAATTCCCCGTGATTAGTGAGGGACCTCATTCTGGTTGGACAGGCACTGTTCCCAGCTGTTTATGAGCGCTGGGAACTGTTCTTTCTGATTTGTTTGGATGGTTTCATCCATGTCATCAGCTTGTCAGTTTGTTTCCTTTCATGCACTCACTGATCAGTCCTCAGCTGGCATCCTCATGGGGACCCCTGGACATCTAGAGTCCTCTCCTTGTGCAGTTCTTTCCTGTCCACTACTGTTCAGTTCTCATGTTCATTTTAAATCTCTTTTTAAAAATTTAGTAATAGATTATTAAAATCATTTTTATTTTGAGACAATCACTCACAGAAAGTTGTAGATATAGTAGAGGCTGTACCTGTATCAGCCTTCTCAGAGATAACATCTTACTAAGGAGCAAAACAAGAATCCATGTTTCTTTTTAAAAAGGTTCATGGAGACAATTCACCTACAAAAGTTACATTTCACTGGATTCACAATTCACAGCACAGCCACAGAGTCGGATTTTATTTGTAAACACAGGACGGAGAGGGAACCAAGCCCTGAACTAGTGATGATAATTCTTGCACACTGGTTTTCACCATATTTGCAAGGTCTGTGTCCTTAAATGGGGACTCTAGGGTGCTTCCTCTGCCCATGCCACAGCTAGTCAAGGATGCCCACAAGAGAGTACATGTTTTTAGTAGGAGACAGGGACAAGAATGCTCCTAGCAGCCTTGCTCTGAAGAACCACAAACTAAGCAAAACGGACTCACACGGCCACCAACATTTCAATGGACAAGGAGGTTGCAGCACATTGCCACAAGACGACATTGTTCAGCAAAGAGAATGAATGAGCCACGGCTCCACGCAACCATCTGGGAGACTCTCACCTCGTAATTTGGAGTGAGAGACCAGTACAGAAGAGACATGTCATGAACATGCCACGTGCAATTGCAAGTAACCACGGGGAGCGGAAGGTTTAGGGAGGAAGCAGGCTTCCGGGGCATGGATTCCATGGGTGGGCCTGTTTGTGTGACTGCTTCCTGCTCTACATGTCTGATTACTGTAAATGTCTGCATGTATGTTATGCTTCACTTAAAAGACTTGAACCTTTGTGGAGGATGGCTGCCCTCGGAGGCAGATGGGGCCTTAGACATAGGCATCTGGATTGGCTCTTGACCCAGATTTCCTGACACATGTCCCAGAACAAGCGAGAACCTTCCAGCAAGGATGGCTCGCTGTTGGGGCTGACAAGGGGGAGCCAAATAGCAGAGACAGCCACCCCTGGGGCTCTCCGAGGAGCCGCCATCCACTCTGCCCTCCCTCAGTGAGACTGGCTGGCCAGCGCAGCCCCTGGAAATGGAGTCTGTACTATTCCTGAGGTCAGTGACTGAAAATCAAGCTCCCCTTTATTCCTGCTCTGACCGGGAGCTCTTTTGTAGCAATTACCAGTGAGAACACATTAGTTTGTCCCTTTTTATAAACTGACAAAGACTCAAAGAAGAAACAGAAATAGATGTTGGACTCGGGAAGATAAGCCCCAGCTCCTGTCTGATTCATGGAAATTATCAACCACGGGGGTACATGGAGGGGCTAAGGAATTTGGCCTAATAAAACCAATTAGTAACAGGAAAAGTTAAAGGCTCATAACGAAAAAAAGCCGTATTTTAAAACTACTAAGAAAGCAAAAAAAACAAAAAAAATTAATTGGAAACCATTTACATTTGGAATCTGATGACTTACGAAAAACAAAACTATGAAACCTATGAAACTATGGTATCAAGTATAGTGAAATAATTTTGAAGCTACACTGTAGAACAAGGTTTCTCAAACTTTGTGGTGAACCAAATCACTGTGAAGGAAAATAAAAGACAGAGCATGGATCTGTATTTTACTAAGCTTCCCCTGGAAGTTCTGATGCGCTCAAAGTCTGAGGCCACTCACAAAGCTGGAGGGGAAAATTATCTGTGACACATGCAAGATGAGGTTAGCTGTGAATCTTTCATTCTGTAAGCAAATGTAAATGTATGCAGAGAAAAAGGAGAAGGAAAAGGACTCCCAGTGTGCAGTATCAGTTATCTCAGAAGCAAGGATGGAGTCTGGGTGTTTTATATCATCTTTCATCTCATCTGAGACATCTCTTCGATTCCATGATTTGAAAAAGCTTGGCATGGCATGGCCCAGGTCACGGGCCTCTGGGGAGTGGCAGAGCTTCACTGTTTGGAATGTGGTTGGTGGATCAGAGGCATCTATGTCACCAGAAATTGGTTACAAAAGGCTGGTTTGGGACCCCACTCCAGAGCAGAGGCCACTGTGAGGGGAGGAAAGAGATCTTCCTGGCAAGACCTTGGAGGTCCACAGTAGTAGCCCATGCTGAGCTCCAGAAGGGATGGGAGGACCACCTGGGAAGAGCATCCCTTTCTCTGATGCTGCAGATGCACAGCTGGTCAGTCCAAGGTTAGCTTGAATCAGGTGGACCTGGTGAAATTGGTAGGTTCCTGGATCCAGCCTTACCTGAAGCTGTGCCTCCTTGCATCTTCATTTACAAGCACCACCAAGCTGCCCCACTGGGTCTTCTGTTTCCTTAGCACCTATTAGGTGGGGCTGTCTAGCACAGGCAGTCAAATGATTTCGAGCCAAAATATATCTCTCTAGAAGTGGCATTATTGCATTAGCCAGAGGCTGTGAAATCGTTATCAACAGGCGTCCTTTTCCTTCTGCTCGCCTCCCTGGCAGTATTTTCTCTGTAGCCAGGAAGGTCTGTAGAGGGAAGGTCAGGGCCAGGTGGGGGTACTGGAGCTTCAGGCTCTCGGCTCAGACCTGCAGAACTTGAGCATATTTCTCAACCCCTCTGCCTCAGTTTCCCTCCTCTGTGAAATGGCAGCTGTGGAGCCCTGCTCCAGAGCATGATGACAGTATGAGCTCCAGGGTGCAGCTGCGGATGAAGGGAGAAGTTCCAGGTAGGCCTGAGCCAAGGGAAGCAGCCCACTGAGCTCATCAGGAGCCCAACTGTGGTGTGGGCAGGACCAAGTGTTGACAAGGACCAGGAGCAGCTATCCATGTTCCTGGTGAGAGTGTGTGGCTGTAACTCCAGCACTCTGGCAGGCCGAGGCAGGAGGATTGCAAGTTTTACCCCAGTATGGGCAACTTAGTAACTTAGCCAGACCCTGTCACAAAATAAAAGCGGGCTTGGGGTGTAGCTCAATTGAAGGCCTTGGATCCAATCTCCAATACTGCAACAAACAGACAAACTGGCACTGGCACTTTTGGCTGGCTGTTATTAAGTTATACATACACACATTAGTTCCACTCCTAGGTTTCTACTCAAGAGCGATGAAAACATTATGTCCTCACAAAGACTTGTGCACAGGGCTCAAAGCAGCTCCATTCATTATAGCCCCCAGCCGACAATGACCCCACATATATATTGACAAGGGAGCTACACAAGCAATGCTTATTCCTCAGGACCTTTAGAAAAGACAGATATGCAAAAGGAAACAAGTCAGAGTCCTCTCCTTTCCTCCCACTATGTTAATGTTTCTGGTGCAAAGCTTTCAGTCTTCCTCCCCCTCCTCACCCTCACTCTTAGTTTTTCCTGCCTTTGGTCTTGCTTTTGATCTGCCCCAGGCTGGGGTCTCCTCACACTGCTCTGAAATCTCTACCTGGATTGTGAACCAACTGTCCAATTTAGAAACCAGCATATGGATTTGCCTGGGATGCTCCATCCTTCAAGAGATGTGGCAGCTCCGGGCAGCAGGCCAAGAACTCTAAGATTCTGGGCGACTCTGTTGCCTCTGTGGACCACACCTAACTAGTGGGACCTGCTGCCTGTGAACTGAGCTCAGAACTGGATTGAAATCACATCTTGCCTTGGAGTGCCACCTTGTGGCCGTGTCTCAAACTGCAAGCACAGCTGCAAGAGGGCTGAATAACAAAAATCACAGCAGGGTCAGTGACGGTGGAGACTGGTTTTGAGGATGGGAACCAAAATTGTCCTTAACTCCAACTGAATGGGCCGCAATGGCAGACTGTTGTATTGGGAGAGCAGAGATCTCTCATTGGAAGGGTTTGCAGTACTTGAAGATGTCGTCCCAACTCTCACCCATGCTGCTCCTTCCCCATTCATAGTGGACTCCTGGAAACTCCGTTTGTAATGTAAATGTGACCTCAGCTCCATTGCTTACCGCGTCTGTCTCAAGCTACCCTGTACCCTCCTCTAAAATCCCTTTGTGCCTTCTGCTAGTGCTACTCATTCATTCCCCCTTTCATTTCTTCACTTGCAAATTCTCCTTGAGGTTTTCTGCTGTCAAATCTGCTGCAGACCCAGGAGAAAGAACAGGGGCTAAAGGGAAAACTCAGCTCCCATGAAGAGGAGATGACCTGAAAGCAATGGACAGAGATGCAGCAGGTTGGCTGGTGCTCACGCTTGACACCAAGTGGAGGAAGAGGGGCAGTGAAGGTTGGAGTGAGGAGTGCTCCTTCAGAGAGTATCTGCGGCCTGTGTGCTGCTGTAACAAAATTCCCGAGTCCCGGTAACTCATAACAAACAGAAATTTCTCTCTCCTGCTTCCTAGGCTGGAAATCAAGTCCCCAACACTGGAGTCTGGTGAAGGCTGCATTCTCCAGAGGGAGAATCGCTGTGCCTTCCCGTGTCACAGGGCAGAGGCAAGAGAGCCTAGCTCCCTCCATCAAGCCCTCTTTTGTAGGGAACCTGACCCCCTCACCAGGAAGGACCCCTGATGGCCTAATCTCCTCTCAAAAGTCTACTTCTTATGCCACCAAATTGGTAACACTTGAATTCTGGGGGAGACATGTTCAAATGACAGCAGACAGCGTGTCATGGAGAGTGTCTCTCCTAGGGTGAGCCTAAGTCAGAACTTGAAGAAACTGAGGAAACAGAGAAAGGCATGCAGTAATTTGAGGGAAAACATTAAATGGAGAGAAGAGCAAGTGCAAAGGTCCTGAGGCAGGAGGAGGTTGAAAAATACCAAAGAAACAAATGTGTAGTGAGGGCTACTGATGAGGTCAGAGTGGTGGAGGGAGGTTGGTGGGGTAGAGCTTCATGGGTATGCAATGGGGATTCTGGCTTCATAGCTCTCTGAGTAAGATAGGGAAGAACAGGAGGGCCTTAAGTTGCCATAATGATTCCACCGTTATTTTAAGGGGAAAGGGAAGTAAAACGGATCAAGATGCATTATGTATATGTACCAATCCCCCACAATGAATGTATTTATTATGTATCACAAACATACTAATAAAACATCTTAAAAATAAAGGAGAATAATCAGACATTGCTGCTCATTTGGGGAGCCTGGGAGATCCATTTGGGACTCTGAAACTGCAAATGCACCAGCAGGACTGGTGGCTACCATGCCCTGGAGGGCACAGGTCCAAGTCCTGGTAGCATTCCAAACGTGTTGCTGGGAAAAATGGGGCCCATCTCAGAACAAGCTGGGCTTGGGTACCAGCCACTTCTTATCCATTTGTCCATTTGGTTTGCTCTCTTTTGAGTGCCTTCATCCTTCTTCTCCAGTGAGACTGAGTGCTCAGAGATGCTTCTGGTTTCTCTGATCTTGCTTGGGAGGAGGGACCCCAAGGGCCCACTGTGGGGTGCTGGGTGAGGGGCGGCAGGCACCCTCCTAGGCCTGGGGCTTGTGTCCAGGCAGCAGGACAGATCAGGGACCTCCCTGTGGGTTTGCATGTTAAACAACCAGACACTTTCTTCACATCCACCATTTAAATCCCCTTTCCCATTTCTTCGTCCCTCTTTTGCTACAGACACATCTATAGAGAATAGTACCTTAGTATAAGGAAAATCACAGTCCAAATCCACAATACATGGCAGCAGAGGCTGGGAAGGATGCAGGCATCCCGGAGAGCTGTCCCTGTCTTGTGGAAAGGAAGGAACAGATCTGAGATTCTGCTCTGTGGAATGACGTGCAGTAGGCTAGATTTGCTGCATTTCAAAGAGAAGTGAAGTGTCGTGCTCTGGACAGTCTTGCAAGAAGACAGCATCAAAAACAGAACTGTGCCCAGTGCAGCTCTGGAAAGGTCCAGCCCACAGGCCCAGCCCTGGGCTCCAGCCACAGACAGAAAAGCCTTCCCCTCCCCAGCCCATGGTGCCAGGTCTGAGGCCCCCTTTCCTTTTCCCTGGATAGGACCAGCTTATTTTAAGGTTCCCCTTTCCTTCCCCTTCTGGAGAATCAGATGAAGCCCCACCAGTTTGAGGGTAAACATTTTATGGCCTCGGAGCTGGATTATTGCAACCCGTATCAGAGCAGAGTTCATTTATTCATTCAGTGAATATTTGTTTTCTACACATCATTTTCTACACATCAAACACTTTAGAGTTGTCTGACATTTAGCGGCAAAGCAAAGTCCATGGAGCCACTTTCCCAGCTCTTGACCTGGGAAGTATGTCACAGTGGTACCAGGTGACCTTGACGATTCAATGGGGGACCCATTTCTCCACTTTCTAAATCTGTGCGGATATGGAGAATGAATCCTAAGCCATGGTCTTCATTTACACATTAGGACAGAGGTAGTGATCGCACCACTGGGACCTCCCCTGCCCTGAGGCTGTACATTTCTCAAAGTGGCTCCTGATGCCTGGCACTCCAGTAGGGAATCTGGGACCATGGAAGAATCCCGAAACCGCCTTTTGGCAGTTCTGCCTGGTTTGATCCAGAATGCGGAGCCCATGGTCTGTGTGAGCAACTCCCTCCTGCTCACACTGCCCTGGTTTCTTTTCTTCCCTCCTTATTTCTTTCCTTCCCGTCTTATTTTGTCACATCTATTGCACTGTTTCAGTTTGCTACAGTCATGATATGCTGCATAACAAACTATCCCCAAACACAGTGGCTTACAGAAGTGGTCTATGACCCAGGCTGAGCGTGGCTGGGTGACAATTCTAATGACTTAGGCTGAGCTGAGGTAGCTGTGGCAGCTTTGATGTTCACAGGTGGATCTGCTACCTGTCCCCACACCTGTGCATCCTGGAGGCCAGCGTGATGGCAGCAGCTACCCAGGTGAATGCTTTCTATGCTGATGGCAGAAACACTTGAGGCTTCTTAAGACTCACGCTTCACAGGGCCGCTTTCCCCTGGCTAGAGTAAGTCACATGGCTCAGCCCCAAGTCACGGGGTGTGGAACTGAGGTGGGGATAGAAGTAAGGACAGGTTGGAAGGAGATAAGGTTTGAGAAAACTGCATCTTCAAGACATAAAGTTACCCAAGGTTACAATGCCCTTTTCACCCCAGGCTTTTATAATTTTCATTCCAGCCTCCTCACCCCTAAATTCCTAAGATTCTTAAAGATTCTACCAGTCCATGAATTTCCCTATGTTTTTCATCCAATACTATAAATCCATAAATTCCAAAGACTTCCACTCTCGAAGAAATAGCCCTATTAGTTGGGTACCATGTCTCCAAACTTAAGACAACTTAGTTGATAAAGCCAGTTTTTCTTTAGCCCATGAATAGTCAATCTGAACTTAAGGAAACAGACACTATGTGGATGATAAATAACTCAAAAAATAGACATCCTAGGTCATCCATCCTGACGATACCCCAAGACCACATAAAGGCCCCGTCCCCAGATCATGATTCATGTCACCCTTGGGCACCCACGTCCTCTCTGGCTGCACGTGCACTTCTTGGCTTCTGCCTAATAAACCTGCTGTGCTTTCCACAGCTGCATCCTGAAATATTTTTTCTGAGATGAGCATCAAGAACCTTTCTGGGGCGGGTTGAGGTCTCCATCCCTTCTTAAGCGGGACCTCCTCACAGCCCTCCTGGTGACAGAACTGCTTGGCCCAAAATGCAGCCACTGCGGATTGTAGATACAGGGAGGGTGAAGAATGGGGGCTGGCGATTCCAGCTGCGACCCGACAGGCGCTCTGCAAGTCCTTGCTTGTCCAGATCACCCCACAAGTCGCGCTGTATCTTCTCTAGGTTTGAAAGTGTGCCCACGGGCATTTAAATCTATGCAGGGGACTTCTTTAATTTGATTTCCTCGAGGGATCAGATCTAGCGCTGGAGGACCAAGACAGCCAACCTGTTTATAGCATTGGAAGGGAACAGAGGGCTTTTCTGAGAAGCCGCCAGCCAGGAGTCAGAGCTTTCAGGATGCTGGCTCCATCACCGTGGACCTGAGATGTCCATTAGCAGAACCATTAGGCTGAAGCTGTGGGGGGAGGCCGAGGAAAGCAAAGCTTTCAGCCCATCAGAAGGGAAGACTGTGGGACAAAGAACAAGCCCAAGCCAAGAGGCGGCCACACATTTCCATTTAATGCTCACCACAGCCCTGTAGACTTGGTATTTTTAAGCCCCGGGAATGGAGCATTTATATCAGCACAATTATAATACCTCTCCCTGGGTGGTTACTCGAATGGAATCTTGCAGAGTGTGGTGCAGTCACTTCCTAGCATTGCTGGAGAATTTGAAAACACAGGGCAAAGCCCCTTACCTTCAGGTTAGAGCAAGAAGCTTGCTAAATAGAAAAGCCAGCGGGGTGCACACATCACTCAGGAAACGTGCAGACGAAGCCTCCCAGATAGGGCGTGTGTGCGGCTCTGCCCCCGGAGCTGGGGCCAGTGCTCCCCCATTCTCTCTCTGACCCCTCTCTGGGGGCTCCAGTGGCCATATGGGGTGCTGTGTGGCCTGGGGCAGGCTGAAAATGCTCCTGCTGTCCTGGTGCGGCTTTAGATATCGGACAGCCACGTGGCTGCTGCCCACTCTGGCTGGCTTTGGCCAACAGCCAGCTCGAGAGTCCATGCCACTCTTGCTCTTTTCCACTGTTTTATTTCCTCCTCCTGCCTGGCCACAGTCATCTCCTGACCCCTTACTTCCCTGCCATTCAGTCCTCTGCCCTCTCTCCTCTCCACTTCACATTCCTAGACCGAACCTCTGAGTCTCTGTTTTCCAGTTGAAGAAATGGAGACTCCAACAGCCCTTCAAGGCCACAAAGGCTGCCTCTGGCAGAGCTAAGTGGGAACCCAGCTCTCTGGGCTCCAAACTGCACTTCTTGTCCCCACACCACACCTCTGTTTGCGTACAGCTGCGCTTCTCTCACAAATCACTTGGGGGTCTCCTTCAAAGGCAGATTCTGACTCAGTAGGTATGGGAGGGTTGTGCTTCTGCATTTCTAATAAGCTGCTGGGTGATGCCAATGCTCCTTTGCATGGAGCAAACTGTGTTGCAAGAATATAGTGTTTTACAAAAGAAATTATAGACATATTTTCAATTCATCTTGATCCTTGCTGGAATCTACTGAGGCTGGCAGGCGAGAGAGAACACACTTGTACTTTCCAGGTGAGTTGCCAAAGTCCAGAGAGATGCCATGCCTTGTCTGGCATCCCCTGCATAGCAGGCAGCACCCAGGAAATGGGACCCAGGCTTCTGATTAGGGTCCCTCGGTCGGGCCTGGCACACTGTTCACTGCAAAGCTGTGATGGCCCTGAATTCTCCACAGCAGCTGCAAACCCTCTTGTATGTTTCGTGTCTCACACCCCCGCCTCTGAGAGCAGCCTCGAAATCACTGTGATTGTCTCTTTATTCTGAGCTCCCATTGTTCCTGGCCTAGTAAGGTGTCCCAGGAGAACGAAGGGCTTTGCAAAAGTCACATGTGGCCAGAGGTGGAGGTACCCCCTGCCAGGGCAAAGCTCGCTGTTTTCTTATGTAGGATCAAGTGTGCTTTGTGGGCTGTCCTTGGCAGTGAAAATGGGCCGTGTAAATTATACATTGAAATAATAGAGGCAGCTGCAATCTGCCAGAAGCTCTGCAATGGCAGAGATAACAACTATGTAGGAGAACAGTGGGCCGTGCCAAGGGCACCTAGAATACTCAAGAAAAGAGGGGACACTGGGGCCAAGTGTTTCATTTCTAGATTTCCAACCTGCCAGAACTACTCTTATCTGTGGGCAAAGCTTGCTGCCCTTTGACAAAGGACCAACATGCTCAGGGGTTCAGATCTTGGGCAGGAAAGTAAAAGAATGAAAAGCAGTCCAACCAATAAGGGAGAGCGTCTAGGTGACAGGGATGGGGGCGAGCCTAAGAGCCTAGCTCACCTGCCAACAGCTGGGAAACAGAGGCCAGGAATGGGACACTGCCCCGGGCTCACTGTGGGCAAACTGGGGCCAGGGTTCGGGCCCCTGAATTGTAGTCTCAAGTTCCTCACCTTGCTTTGCCTCTGTGCCTTCTCAAGGAACAGGTCTTGTCTGAGTTTTCTCAAGTAGGACAAATGAGATCTGGATTTAAGACAGAGGGCAGCAGGGCAGCACACTGTGGACACTTGGAGAGAAGACTCATCAGGGTGCTACAGTGTGGAGCTTGAACGTTCTCCAAAGGCCCATGTGTTGGAGCCTGTTCCCCAGCGTGGTGCTGTAGCAGGTGGTGGGCCTGTTGTAGGTGGGGCTTTGTGATGACCAGCTTTCTATTGATGTAACAAAATACCTGAGATCAACAATTTAAAGAAGGGAAAGTTTGTCTTGGCTCACAGTTTCCATCCACAGTCATGTGGCCCTATTGTTTTAAGCCCGCAGTGAGGAGGAGCATCAGGGCATGGAGCATGTGGTTGGGCAAAGCTGCTCACCTCATGGCAACCAGGAAGCAAGTAGTAAAAGATAAGAGAGGCCATGGTCCCAATATCCCCTTCAGGGACCTGCCCCCAGGGACCTTACTTCCTTTCATTGAGCTCCCAGTGATCTCATGTCCTCTCACTGGGCCCTCAGTGGCCTTACATCCTCATACTTCCTTGACGTAAATAGGCCTTCTCCACTAAGTACTATGATGTACTGTGACACCACAGGCCCAAAGCCATGGGTTCAGGCAACCATGAACCGAGACCTCTGAAACCGTGAACCCAAATAAACCTTTCTTCCTTTTAAGTTGATTGTCTTAAGTATTTTCTTATAGTAGTGGAAAGCTGATTAACAAAAGGGGGTACATATGGGAAAAGGCCAAATCCCTGACATAAGAGAAAAACACATTCCAACAAGTGCCTTTTGGTCCCTGTGCAAGGAAGCTTTTCCTGGGCCTCTATTCAGCTAGCATTTCTATCTGTCTTGAAATAGAGCTCATTGTTTATTTGGCCCTCAGCAAATGTTGGTTGAATGAGAGAATAAACTATGTGGAGAAGTCCTTTTCTCTACAGGTTCTCATTTTCTCCTCCAACAAACTTGATTTGACATTTCCTTTCTATCTGTGCCTAGTGCTAGCCATTTTTAAAAACTGGGATATTTATTCTCTTACTTGCTAAACTTATTTATTGGTTTCAAGAGTGTTTTCATTCTTAATTTTCTCTGTCATTGTTAAGGTCTGGGCCAGGCTGACTGTCACTCAGTGGTTGTCCCTGCCACTGCTATCTAGAGCAATGTGGGCTCTCATGTTCCTCCCTCTGTTGCTCAGTGACAAAGGCCATTTCTTCATTTCCTGAGGGTCACCATGGCTTGAGGAGGGGACAAAACATACCTCCATACCCAGAGCTTGGCCACAGGGACCTGTGCCCCTACCATGAAGGTCACTGCAGCCTCGGCAGCCCCTGCCCATCGCCCGTCACCCAGGGCCCTTTACCCCAAGGCACTGCATGGCCCTATGGCCACATTCTCCCTCCAGGTCCTAGGGCTCCCTGACATAATCTCAGGGAGTCTTAGGAATAAATATTTGTGCAATGGAAGCTCAAGTCAGATTTGATATGCATTTTATAATTCATACTAATAGTAATCTTACAAATAGAACTATATTTAAAAGAGTCTTTTTAAAAA
>NW_004624734.1:10504429-10547487 GCF_000247695.1 Heterocephalus glaber
GTGTGTGTGTGTGAGCGTGTGTGTCCACACAGTGTGGGAGGGATCCCGTCCTTCGGCAATGTTGATGATGTAGCTCCTGCCTGGCCCGAACCCCTCCATGGGTGCCCAGAAGGAGGGCTGGGTCTGAAGACCTGTGAAACAGGGTGCCTAGAATGCACCCAGATGCCAGGCTCTGTCGAGGCTCATGTGGATGATCTCTTCCACCAAGATGGGGTGAAGCCTGGAGGTTAGGTTTGATTTGTTTTTTTTACCAAATTGTCAAAGCAAGCTTAAACATACCTAAATGAACTTGCCCTATGGCTCTGGATGAAGAGCAGGAGGAAGGTGAACCATTCGCTGAGATGAGAAGGGTCATCACCTGAGATCTTTGGACAGGTCTGAGAAAGCCAGCGGTTGTCACATGGCCGGCCTATGGAAGGCGCTACACTAGGTGCAGGGAAAAGGCAAAGATGGCTGAGGCTAAGTCTGCTCTCAGCTGAGAAACCACATCTACAGTCCTAGCGTATCAGCTCTTCAAGGACTTGAGGATGCTTCTGTCCCATTCAGAAGCAGGTGTCTTTGCTTTCCTAAGAGAAATGATTTACAAAACATCCACCAGCAGCTCAGAAAGAAACCACTTCAGAATTTCTTGAAGTGCAGAATAAAAGAGACAGTGGGGGAAAAGAAAGAGAGAAAAAACAAGAGTTTCTGAGCTCCAGGTTGACTGTGGAATTCTGGGAAACTGTGGTCAACAATAGGCTCATGGACACCCACCCTCAGGGACAGGTGGGCAGTGGGACAGGGCTGTGAGGAGGAAGTGCTGCCCTCTGTGGTTGTCACGTGAAGAATCATATTTCCCTGCTCCCTCTCATGTGATCTCCATTCTTTCTTGATTCCTCTGTTCTTTTTATCTTGTCCTGGAAAATATTCCTTAGGCTTCGGGACAATAGATTCCATAGGTGATGAAAAATGAAGGCACACATTCCATTCTCCAGTGAAGTTCGCTCAATTCCACTGGCATAATGAGTTGACACAAGCAACAGTGGTCACACACTCATACCAGGCCTCCGTGGTTACTTAGCAACAAGCTAGAAGCTGTGTTAAGTAGGTCGCGTGTGTGTCCAGGTGCGTGTGTAGAGCCAGAGCTACTGTTGCATGTGCATGGACATTTTCAACACGTAAAACCAGTTCTTCTCCAGAATTGACTGCAATGTAGTCATCTAACAAAGAGTCTGAAAGGTTGTCATATTTCTGAAATTGTTCTGTGAGTCTGGAGCTCATTTTAAGGACCACTGATCTTATCTGCACATGTCTGCCATTATGACATGCTGCACTTAAAACAATTTTCCAGAGTAGCTTAGAATAGCTATTCTGAATATCAGCCTTCGTTTCTAAATCCATTGGTCCCTCCTATTTTCTGTTGTTTGAGTGATCTTGGGGAATATATGTTATTTGCATTCTACTTCCTGTAGGAGACCTTCAGAGAGGAGAAGTTGCATGTCCAGGGTCACAGTAGGACCGCATAGCATTTGCCATCTTCTTCTTTTTTGTTTATTTTTTGGGTACCGGGGATCGAACTGGGGACCTTGCAGTTGCAAGGCAGGCGCAGGAACCACTGAGCTAAATCCCCGGCCCAGGACCACATAGCATTTGAAAGGGAGGAAAGACAAAGAAGCATGGACTGCTGCTTGGCTCAGTTGTGGCCATTTGTAGGCCTCTGTGGATTGTCAGGTGAAGAATCCTAGTTTCCTCCTCCCTCCTTTAGAGACTCGATTCTTCCTTGACCCCTTGCTGGCCCTAGATCAGCCCACTCAGTCATGTCCGTGGGACTCATACGAGGCTTCTGGTTTGAGACTCTAATGCTGATACAGTGACTTCTCAAAGATGGTAACCAAGGTGTCCTGGATGTCAGTGATGTGTGGCCCCACTCTTCCGGGGCCCAGCATCCAATGGCTATTGTCCTGGTGGGTGGGATGTGAGAGGAAGTGGAGTCAGATTGTACACTCTCCACGCTGCCTGCCACGTCTGTGGTGCCCTATCAGTATGTTCAGAATGAAAGAATGAACGATCCTCTTGCCACACACAGCTTAGTCTTGGGCTTTGCCAGCTGAGCAAGAATATAATGGTTTCTGTTATCCGATACTCAGGAGTTTATTTTTCTGTAAAAGACACTACTTTTGCCCTTTGCTAGAGAATTATAAGTTCTCATTGTTCAAATTAGTGTTCTCAGTAATTGCTGTGGTGACACAGGGAGAGGAACGGAGCTGCCCCCTCTTCTGAACCAGTGAGCCAGGGTGAGTCAGGGATGTGTCGTAGCGGGCACTGTGGTGGAACAGGTGGCAGAGGACTGCCTGAGGCTCTGTTTGCCAAGACAAACGTCACGACAGCACAGAGCTTTCAGCATCTTGGCATGGTCTTGCTGGGAGATTGTGTAGAAGCATTAGGATCCCAGCTCAGTCCGTTCTAGCCTGAATGCAAAATGTTGTAAGGCAGCCTGACTTCTGAGCTGCTTTCTGTCGATGGGGACACAGCATCTACCTATGAGTGGGGTCTGCAAATGAGCAGAGCTAGGCCTTACCTCCCCATCCTGGCCACTCTACCAGGCACGTCCCATCTCTGTACCTGGTGTGAGGCTGAAGCACTCTTCTTGTGGGGATCACCATTCACTCTCTTATCTGTGTTCCTTAAGTACCCTCTCCCCCCGCCCCCTTCCCCCCATAATAAATACCCATCAATTTCTTGCCAAGTCCCAGACACATTGGAAGATGCAGAAATGATTGACTCATTCTTCATGGTGACGAAGCCCTCCTCATGGGACACAGTGCCTTTTTTTCCTGTGGCAACTTATATTAAAGATGAACCAGCCAAAGAAGGCCTTCGCAACTCAGTGTTGCAAACGACTTCAGATTGAATGGCAGACACAAGTATCTTCAAAAATCTTTATACTGCTCTGCCTCATGTCTTGGGAGTTGCCTTCACCTGGGAAGTGGAGACCTCCATCCCTGTCTCCCAGTGAGCACCTGGTGGCCAGATTCAGGGAGGCCATTTCCCAGGATGGAGGGCACCCACCTCACTCTTACTTCCTGTCCCTATCTGCTGTTCTACAGGAAGTCATAGCACATACTTCCTCCTCCTCTCCAGCCCCTATCCTGCCACTTGCAAATAATTTCTGAGTAACCTCAATCAATTTGGGCTTTAATGCACATTATAGCAGGTGCACTTGCTAACAACTATATGTCTTATTTCTCCTCTTAGTTCATAAACTGAGCCAGGCAGGGGCTGCATCTTATTTGCCTACCTTTTGTTCTCTCTTAGCTCCAGGCATGATGCTAGGTGAGAAGAGTGACGCTTTATAAATATTTTTGCTAAATGGCAAAAGGTCTTCACATTGGATATGAACACATGAGTTGATTCCTTTATGCAACCGAACTGAGACGCAGGACATGAACTGACAATAGCCTTTCAACTCTGGTTGTTGAAGAGCCTGGAGAATAGAACCACAATAGAAAAAACTCAGAAAAGTGACAAATGTGTGGCATGGACAGTTGGGACCCCAACCAGGAGCAGTCAAGAGGCTGGAGGCAAGTGGATAACATTGCTTCTCTTCCCAGCTTTGAAATTCAAATTTCAAAACAAAACAAAACTCAGTATTGGCCTAACAAACAGAAATGCAACTTCAGAAGTAGCGAATGCGGGAAGTTTGCTTTTGCTTTGAATAAATAACAATAATATAGGTTGAATATCCCTATCCAAAATGTTTGGAACCAGAAATGTTTTGAATTTTGGATTTTTTAAAATTTTGGAATATTTCCATATACACCATGAGTTATTTTGGGATGGGGAAAGTCTAAATATGATATTTACTTATGTTTCATATATACTTATACATGTAGTCTGAAGGTAATTTTATATATTTTTAATTATTTTGTGCATAAAGTTTCATGGTACAGAATTTTTTACTTATGCTGTGCTGAAAACATTTTGAATTGTGTAGTATTTAGAATTTTAAAATTTCTGAATTAAGGATGCTCAACCTGTAGTAGTAGTAGTAGTAGTAATAATAATAATAATAACAACAACAACAACAATAGTAGCAAACTCTTAGAATAACTCTACGTTCCAGGAAGTGTCTTCAACACTAACTCATTGAATCTTCAGCAGCTCTACAGAGTCTGTCCTTATTCCTTCCCATTTCCTTTGTAATAGCTCGTTTGCTTGCTCTATTAGGGTGGGGACATTTTTCAAAGGAATGTGATAAAGAAAAAATTAGCTCCTTGGAGAGAGCCCCTGCTTTCTCCATGTCGTGATCCCAGGGTCCAGCACAGTTCCGGGCACCAGCACTGGGTATGGAATATGCAGGTGCATACCTATAATCTCAGCACTCTGGGAGCTGAGGCAGGAAGATCGCAAATTTGAGGCCAGCCTGGGCAAGTCAGTGAGACCATGTCTCAAAATAAAAATTTTAAAAAGGGCTTAGGGATGCAGCTCGATGCCAAGCATGTGCAAGGCCTTGGATTCAATCCTCAGTACTGGACAAAAAAAAGTCTAACATTTTTTTTTTTCTTTTTTCTGTGGTCTTTCAACGTATTTTTTTTAAAATTTGTTATTTAATGTTGCTCAAAGTAAAGACAGGTTAAAAATTTAAATTTTTAGCGTGAATCTTAGCACGCGTCTCCATGTTGCGTGATGCTAGCTTTAGATGCAGACATCAGCGTGTTTAATTCGTGCGTGGACTCATTGCAGTCGCACAATTCCTATTTCACAGCTGGTTCGTGCGTGTGCGCTTCCTTCTCACCAGGCCAGGGAAACCAAGAAACTGAGTGCTCTGTGCTGCTTTCTCTTCCAGACTGAAAACTCTACCACCTCTCTTCCAACCAAGGGAGAGGAAGGAGAGGGGGCGGGGCGGGGGAGGAGTGAGGGGGAGGGGCGGGAGGGAGAGAAAGCCAGGGAGGCAAAGGTGCCTTGTGCCTCATCTTCCCTTCCCTTCCCTGCATCTTCCCTGTGTGTGGCCGGAGTGTGCGATGGGGTCCTTGGCCGGAGGTGTTTGACACAATATTCGGGCCTTCCTCCAGCGTTTGAGACCGGCCCTGCTGTGAGGGGACCACGCTCTCCTTGGCCTTGCTTTGAGCCTCTCTGAATAACCGTGTGTCCTGCGTTGACCAGAACTCCATGTTTATGGCTCATCCAGAAAGCTTTACACAAGAGAGGTGACAAGGCTAGGCCGGCACATGGAACACCAGGTTCTGTGTTCACAGCCACGCCCCACTGTCCCACCAGTCTGCATTTGGAAACCCAGGACGAAAGTTACCACCGTTGGGATACTCAAGATGGCCACAACAAAAAACCAAGCTGTGGACCCTTTAGGGTTGGGGGGCCCTGTTCAACAAGCCTCTGGCTTGTCCTGGTGCTGAGTAATTAGTTGATATTTGGTTAATTACTGAATAAATGTTAATTCTTCAGCACAGGGCTCATTAACCAAAATCCAGTTTTCTATTAACGGTAGACAGAATCAATATATTAAACCCTTGGATAATCTTTTAAAAGTTTTTGAGCCAAAAATCTTAATTTGCTTTTCTTATATGAGATTGGTTAATCAGCTGCAATGCTGAACAGGCTTGGGTTCCAGCAGTCCCATTTTTTGTTAGGCGGTGCTCTAGAGAGAAGGGGCTGGAAATTGATGAGGCATGAAAAATTCATGGTTGGGGGAGGCAGGTCCCTGCCAGGGAAAGATGAATTTCTATGGCAGATAGAGTTTGAGGTATTAATAACCACTCTGGTTCTGAAGAGCTCACATGAACAAATTTATGGAGGCAAAACTGCTTTAAAAGTTTGGGGTGCTCACTGTTATCTGTAAGCCCTGGGCTTTTCTAGGGGAGTCCTACATTAATGGCAGGGTGACTAAATGCCATTTAAAGGAGCTGAAAGGCAGTTTTCCCAAGGAGGAAGGAATCCAGTGACAGGTGCCTATAGTCCTAATTCCATTTTATCTTTCTCTTAAATGAAGTTCAGTATTCAAGAGATTCAAGAGAATCAGATTTGCACTAGATTTATATGCTCGACCAACATTTATCAAGTGCCTAATGTATACCAGGCACTGTTGATCTTGGGACTTTGCAGCAAGATCCAGTAAGTCCTTGTACCCCATGAGCTTCGAGTTTATCCTGAAATGAAAGCTGGAAGGGTGGATAGGATGAGCTAGGAGGGCCTTCTACTCCTGATACCCTGTGAAATGACCATTTACATCCAGAGCCTTCAATATTGGAGGAAGTCATTTTACCCCACAGAGGTGGTTGTAGCTATAATTGCCATGGTAACAGATAAACCGGAGCTGGAACTTGGGTGTGTGCCCCAGCTGTGAGCTGCATCCTCCTCCTCCTCCTCCTCCTCCTCTGAGTGCCAGCCTGATTTGCTCACTGTGAAGCACAAACCATTTCCCTGCATATGGAATTTGGCTGGGGAAGAGCAGGCAGATGGGAAAGGCAGACAGAGAGTAGAGCCACTACAGAATCACAAATGTAAGTTAAGAAGTGTGCATTGATAGGACTCTCCTGGAGTGGCATCCTGGTGGTTTCATCTTGGGTGGTTCTCATGATAATTCTGATTGGCTGTTCTCGTTCCCCTGTTAGATAGTCAAGAAAACTGAGGCTCATGTGGGCTACAGATATTGTCCTGTCTGATCAGAAAATCAGCACTCTCAGTGCCGAGGGCTGTGGTTCCGAAACAGAGGTGCAGTGTACCTGGGAGTTCAGTGGCCCAATGGCTAGAATGCAGATTCCCAGGCTCAGTTCTGGACCTACTGAATTACAGTATTTGAGGTGGGGCCCAGGAATCAGTACTTGAAAGGACTTTGGAGAGCAGCTGGTCCAAGTGAGGTTCGGAAAGGGGAAATGACTTGTCCAAAACAAAACAACCCAGCTGAGACCTTAACTACAAGGTTATTAACTCAAGAGACAACTGTGACAATGGAGGGTGTCTTTTATGTTTCCTTCCCTTGGACAGTTCCCAGGCCAGCAGTTTCTGTCTCAGGTCCAGCTCTGTGGACTTACAGGGAGTAGAGTGGAGTTTCTGCGGGGAACCAGAACATGGATATAGTGGGTCCAACTACTGCACTGAAAAGTTGTTTTTTATGTATGACAAGGCTCCCTAGAACTGGCACTCCAATCAAAAAGAAAAGAAGAGAGCTTAATATATTTTCTTTCCTGCATTTCTGTCTGCAAGGCCAACCCACTTCTCAGCCCGGTCACCAGGGCAACAGTGATCACCCCCACCCTGACAGTCAAGTGCATATGCAGCTTCTTGCACCCACATCCAGGGCTGCGGGACCCAGCCCTATAATCAGCCTCCCCTGCCTCTGCAGGCAGCCGGCAGCAACAGCCAGAGGCCCCATCACCCCATCGCATTCTGCAGACACCCCCTCCTCAAGCTCACACACTGCGATCTGCTTCCCTCGCCCACTGCCTCCCAGGAGACAAATGTGCAATCTGTGTATCATGCAAATGTGTATTATCACCTCTGGAGGGAGGGATCTGCCCTGAGAGGAGCAAAGCCCAACACACACGGCCCACACAAGAGAAAACGCCCCCTCCCGGGAAGGGTACTGGTGGCAGCCAACACCCTCTTCCCCTGAAGAGACAGCTGAGGAGGCGGCTGGAGTGGAGGAAGAGTTTGCAAAGTGACTATCAGAGGGGAGGCTGGGCTAACACTAGGGAGGGGGCTGTGGGAGCAGGGTGCCCACTGCCTGTTGCTAATGAAGCAGCTCCCGGCTGCCTGCAGAGCCCTCAGGCTCCCTGCAGAGCAGATCAGAGCCTCTTCTATGGCCAGGCCGGCTATGGACACCTGGAATCAGACTAGCAGGTAATGAGTGTGCCCTCTTCAAGGCCAGGCTTCTAGGGACCTGATTCTCCATCAGGACTTGTGGAGGACCAGCTCTGTGCAGCACCCCAGGGCCAGGGAGCCCACCCTGGAGCTCACCTGCTCTCTTGCACTCATCTGATCTCTTTCCTCAACCAATGGAACCCAATGATGCCTCCAGCCATCTGTGTCCTGACTGCTGTTCCAGATGCTCCAGCTGTTTCCCTCACTTCCCCTCATCCCCCCAACATCCTAGGCCTGCTCATGTTCTCTGGGTCTTGCTAACCCCTAGGGATCAGGAGTTGGGATTTTTTTTTTTCAGGACTAGAGATTGAACCCAGATCCTCATACTGAGCTACATCCCCAGCTCTTTTTATTTTTAATTTTGAGACAAAATCTCACTAAATTGTGCAGGCTAGCCTTGGTCTTATGGATCCTCCTGCCTTAGCCTCCAGAGTAGCTGGGATGACAGGCATATAGCTTTGGCCCAGGGGTTAGGTCTGGATTACCCTTCCTTCTCAGTTCCTTGAAGCCTGAGGTCAGCTCCAGGCCAGCCTACAAAGCCTTCTGACTGGGATGAAGCTTGTTCCTGAGCACTGAGAATCTGTAATCCCAGTATATTGAAGGCTGAGGCAGACGGATTGTGAGTTTGAGGCCAACCTGGGGGATACAGCATGACCCTGTTTCAAAATATAAAACCAAAATACCAAAAACTAAAAAACAAACAAACAAAGCCAGAGCCGGTTGAGACGTTAAGTGCAAGGTCCTTAATTCTCCAAGAGTCAGTTGTGCCTAGTCAGGGAGCCTTACACATGTTCTTCTCTTGGACAGTCCCTAGGCTTGGGGTTTCGGTATGGGTGGTCCAGAGACACCCTGTGTGGCTGGGCGCCTGGCTGAGAATGCAGCGGCTGTCTGCAGTGTACGGTGATCACTTCTCATCCAGCCCTGCCTCACCCCTTCTCCCTCACTCTGGCTGCTGTGCAACTGCACCTCCTCCCAAGAAAGTCTTGACACCCAAGCTTTGCCTCGGCCTGTTTTCTAGGGAACCCAGGCTAAACCAGCACTCACAGAGGAGCAGAACAGAGTGCTTCTTCTCTATTACGTAGCCTGACTCTCACTAGACAGGAAGCTGACACCCAGAGAAAGAAAGTGATTTTCTGGAGTGTACAGCTAGTTAGCGAGGAAGCTCTGCTTATTAATGACTATGACAGACAATTAACAAGCATTTAATATATACCAGGCATTATTCTAGGCATTGCAAGTACAGTGGTGAATAAAATGGGCAAAAATCCTTGCCTTTATGGAACACAACATTCTGGTGTAGGATCAGAAGAGAAAAAGACTGTAATCACATGAATTAGTAAAATATTCAGAATATCAGACCGATACTTGCTGTTGTGGTGAGAGTCGGTGTCACGGGTTAAACTGTCACCTCTCCCCCTCCCCAAATTCACAGATTGAAGCCTTAATCTGCAGTTCCACAAAGTCTGATTGTATTTGGAGAGTCCTTAAGGAAGTGAGTAGGTAAAAATGGGCCCCTCATTCAAACCAACTAGTGGCCTTATAAGAAGGAGACATGTGGACACATCACCAGGAATGCCCACATGAAGAGCAAAGGGTATGGGAGGCCTGGAGGGAAGGTGGGCATCTGGAAATCAAGCAAACAGGGTCGCAGAGAAACAAATGTGCAATGCCTTGCCCAAGGGCTTCTGTGATTTAAGCCACCCAGCATGTGTATTTCACTATGTCGGCCTCTAGCTAACTAATATCGTGGGATTTTACTTTCTTAAGAGGTATCTGAGGTGGCCTCACTAAGAAGGCAGCTTTGAGTAAAACCCTGGAGGAGAGGATGGAGTGAGTTACGTGAAGACCCAAGAGTAGAGCATTCCAGGCAGAGGGAGTGGAGGCCCAGCTGCTCAGATGGGGGTCACAGCTCAAGGGTTAAGGGAATGGTAAGGAGGCAGCCAGCATCGAGGGGGAAGCACAGGCAGGGGAGCAAGCAGGAGATCATGCCATGAGAAGGAGGGCACTGGGAAGGGGGTCTTTCTGAGAGAGGGGATATGGCAGGGCTCATGTAGGGAGAGATTTTGCCCCAGGGATATCTGGCAGTGTTTGAAGGCATTTTGTCACTGTCCCAAGTGTGAGGGTTGATGAAGAAAGGTAGGACACTGGCCTCTGACAGGAAGAGGTTGAGGATGCGGCTGGCATCCTGCAATGCACAGGGAAGCCTCCCCGCCTCCCTCCCCAACCACTACGGGTTCCCAACATCCAGGGTGCCAAGGACAAGAAACCTTGGGTTAGGGCCTTCAGTGATCGGGTCTGGCCTGTGTGTTGACGAGTTCTGTCTGGCTGCGCTAGCAAATGACTTTAGAAGCAATGGGGCAGGACAGGGGCACTGTCTGTTAACGGAGGTGAGAAATAACACTGGCTCAGATGGGTTGGTAGAAGGTCTCCTGGTAGGCCAATATTTTGCTCCCTGTTTCCTCCCTCTTTGTCTTCTCACATTCTCAGTAAATCCTAACAGGGCCTTCACTATGTGCTAAACACTGTGTCAGGTGCTTGGCAGATCCCAAAAGATAAGAGTCCACTGGGAACCTGGTTGGACTCACCTAAGTCGCCAGCTGAGAAAACAGGAGCGGTGGGGAGCAGCTGCTGACTTGGGGAGGTCCACCTGCGGCAGTTGATGGACTGCTGTGGCAGTTGCCAACAGGTGCCTTTTTTAAATGTTAAGGGGAACACAGAATAAGCCTTGGATGGGTAATGTCTCCATCTGTCCCCTTGTACAAGCCAGTAAACAAACAAACAAGCCAGCCAACCAACCCCAGAAGTCATCCTCAATGCCTCTTCCTTCGCGATTTCCACCCCTCCATCTCTATTCTCTTCTGGGTTATCTCCACAACTTCTCCTGGATCTACTCATATCTCCATCATAATTCCTGGGGTCTGATTACTATGTTTTTCCATCTTACCTCTGTTATTCTGTGGCCCTATGACCTTTTATTAGTCATTGCTCCAGAAACAGAAAGCATGAAATCTCTGGCTTGACACAATGAGGGTTTGCTTCTTATTTATGCAAAAGTAGGGGAGGTGGTTTTCTTTTGTGACTCATAAGTCCCTGCATCTTTTCCAGAGCAGTGACCTTAGTTTGTGATTGTATATTTAACTGTATGATTATTGGATTAATCATCATTGTTCTCACTAGGATATGCACTCCTTGAAGGTAGGGCCCATACTGGTTTGGCTTATGTATCCTTAGACCTGAAACAATGCCTAACTACTGCAAGAATTCTAGAAATACTTTTGAATGAATGGATGGATGAATCAAGTGGCCAGACTATAACTGGAAACCACGTAATTGTCTCATCTAGAAAATTCTAAAATATTTAATGTATAAAGACTATACATAATACATACATACATTTTAAAGCATAAAGGTAAAAATATGCTCACATATCACTACTAAATTAAAAAACATATATACTAATGCCATCTTGAGACTTCCTCTGATCACAACTCATTTCTAGAGATAAACAATGGTTTGAATTTTATGTTTGTCATCCCCATATCCTTTATTTTTTTTATCACTTTGACCATATGGATATTATACACATTATTGTTTTTGAACATTGCATAAATATATCATAGTGTAATCTTTGGCAATTCGCGTCTGTTGCTCAACATGTTTGTGAGATTTATCCTTTTGAGTTATGCAGTCATTTTCACTCTCAGTTTTCCATTTACTGGGTCTAATATGATTAATTTATCCATTTACCCGGTGATGGATATTTGAGTTGTTCCCAAAATTTGTAGCTACAATTTGTATTGCTGTGAACTTTCTTGTGCATATTTCTTTGTGCAAAGGAGCAAGAGTTTCTCCAGGGTATATGCCTTGAGGGGCTATATTCCATGAAAAAGAGGTTTGTTCTCTTTCGGAAGTTAAAGCCAAATTATTTTTCAAAATGGTTTCCAAAGAGATTGCACCAATTTGCACTTACACCAGTAACACATGAGAGTTCCTCTTGTTAGTCACCTATAAAACATTCAATGTAATTGGATCTTTAAATTTTGCCCGTCTGGTGGGCGTGAAATTGACATACTCAATTTTGTTAATGAGGGTTGAGCTTAATCACTGCTAAGGTTTTATTAATTAGTATTCATGAAGAATTGGTGTTTAACTTCTTTTCATAAATTTATGGTGATTCTTCTGTAAAATGGTTGTGTATATATTTTGTCCAGTTTTCTGTTTAGTTGTCTTCTTACTGATCTTTGTGATTTTTTAGAATTCTTGATTCTGGACAGTAAATGTTCTGTGGTTCATTTATTTGTAAATATCTTTTCCCAGCCCATCATTTGCCTTGTTACAAACTTTTTAATTTTTAAATAATTGGATTTATCAATCTTTTATTTTATAGCTTATAGTTTTTAAGAAAAAATTCCCTATTCAGATGTCATAAACTATTCTTTTATAGTTTTTTTCAGAAGTTTGAAAGATTTACATACATAATTTTTATTCACTTGAAATTTTTTTGTGTGTATGATCTAAGGTAGAAATCCAGTCAAATTTAAATATTTTTCTCATATAGATAATTGTATTGATTTTTTAATTGCTGCTTGGCTTAAAATAACACAAGCTTATTGTCTTACAGTTCTAGACGTTAGATGTTTGAAATAGTTTTCACTAGGTTAAGTTTCACATGTAAGTAGGGCTGGGTTCCTTCTGGAGATTCTAGGGGAGAGTTTTCACTGTTTCAGGATCTCATCCCCTGTTATGGCTTAAATCCTCCCAAAATCTCCTGTGCTCATAGGTGGGGCTTTTCAGAACTGGCTGGATCTAGGGTGTGTGAATGTGAATTAAGAGTGTGTGAGTACGGGGGTCGGGGATTTAGCTCAGTGGTTCCACCGCCTGCCTCACAAGCACAAGGTCCTGAGTTCGATCCCCGCCCCCCCCCACCAAAAAAAAAGTGTGTGAATATGGATTAAGGGCATGATAATTGGATTAGTCCACTGATTGGTTTAGCATTGTTCTGGGTTTGGTGGCGCCACCCAAAAGGCTTGGATCCTAAATGGGATAAAAGGGAAAGGGAAGCTCGCTGCTGCTGCTTTGCTGTTGCTGCCTCCTGCCTGCCCTGCCATGAGTGTTTCTCCTCTTTTGCCATGTTCTCCTGTCTTGCAGCCAGCTGACTATGGACTGAGACCTCTACAAACTGTGGACTAAAACTAAGCCTTTCCTCCTTTTGGGTATTTTGTCTCAGCAATGAAAAAAGTAAGACATCTCCCTGCTTCAAGTTCTGCAGGCTGCCAGCTCATGGCCCGTTCCATCATGACAGCCAGTAATGGCCAGCCAACTTCTTCTGGCATCCAGTCACTCTGACACTGACACATTAGCTCCCTCTTTCATTTGTAAGGTCCCTTGTGACTAAGGCTTACTAAGTAAGTAGGATCACCTACTTACCTCTAGATCACCTTAGATCTTAAATTAGCCACAATAAAGTCCTTTTTGCCATGTAAGGTAACGTTCACTAGCTCAGAAGGTTAGGACAGGGACATCTTTGGGGAAGTATTATTTAGTCTCTCACAACAATCGACTAATTCAGCACAATTTATTAAATCTTTTCTGAACTTGAGTCCAGAGGGACACTGGTTTGGTGGCAAGAATAATAGTAATAGCAAATACTTGTGTCAGGAATTTTTCTAAGCATTATGTGCAGACTATCTCATTTAATTCCCTCAACAACTCTTGGTGCTAAATACTATTATTATTCTTGTGAGGGACAGGGTGGTCAGGCAGGAAGGTAGAAAGCAGCAGAGTTTGGCTTTAAACATAGGCAGTTGGGTTTCAAAGTCCGTATACTTAGCACCATGCAATTGTTAGGTGAATAAATGAGGTGGATACATCTAGCTTGCCTTAGTTCTGTGTTCATGCCTAAGTCCTGTGACTTCTCTGAGCTTCAGTTTCATTACCAGTCAAACTGCAATAGCGAAGCACCTTCTGCACTTCACAGGGCTGCCGTGAGGGCACAGTGAGATGACAGAAAAACAGGGCTCCACGAGTCCTTCTCCCACATGTCCCTGGCAGAAATAGGATGGGGCTCAGGTTTCCTGGTAGCCAGGATGAGGAAGCTCCTTCCATCCCAGGGTGGTAACTGGAGCAGTTACAGATCCCAGTCATCAAACTGAGTGTTTTCCTTTCACCAACCTCCTGCCCTGTAACAGCCAACATCAAAGCTCTGTCTGCGTATTCAATCAATTGCACTGACTTAATTGCAATTCAATTGACATTAAGAATGTCATCAAGTCCCAGATGATCCTGTTACAAAAGCCAAACAGGAGGGAGTACTTCTTAGCTAGAACAGGGTAAAATTTACAAATAATATTTAGTGTCAGTTACACATCAAAGGGGAAAGGGAAGAATTTCAGAAATTGACAGAAAAGGGAAGCATTATGGTATTTGCTTAGGAAAATCACCTCTCCCATGACTTATCATGTCACTGTCCCCTTCCATTGTCTCTGCACTTCTCTTTAGTTGACTCAGGATCAAAAAACAGAATTTTAACTATAAGGTATGCCACTCATTGCTTTTGCTTTGAACTTCAAAGATCATATTGAAAAAAAAAAGCAGTAAAGAGAAGGATTTGCTCTCTCAGATATTAAGACATACATTGGCCCCTCTTATCCACATGGGATATATTTCAAGAGCCCCAGTGGATGCTTCATACTTTGGATAGTATCCAGCTCTCTATATGCTATGTTTTTTAGCTATACATACATACATACCTGTGATAAAGTTTAATTTGTAAAGGAGGCACAGTAAGAGATTAATGATAACCAATAATAAAATAGAACAGTCACTGTATTAATCCCACAAGGACTGTTATATCATGCCAGCCAATCAGATAACCAAGGCCGCTACTAAGTGGCTAATGGGTGGGTAGAGTATACAGCACGGATGCACTGGGAAAAGGAATGGTTCAAATCCAGTCCTAAGTGGGATGGAACAGAATGGCATAAGATGTTATCACTACCCAGAATGGAGCACAGTTTCAAACTTAGAAATTATTTATTTCTGGAATTTTACACCTAATATTTTTCCAGACTACAGTTGACTATGAGTAACTGAAACCATAACAGGTAAAACTGCAGATAAGTGGTTACCACTATAGAACTAAGGCATAGTAATACAGTCAGCATAGTGTTGGCAAAGAACAGACCTCGAGCAACAGAACAGCAATGAGAGTCCAGAAATTGACATGTGAGGCTAATGGGGACTCATCATGTGTGATGATAAAGATACCATCAAGCATTGGTGTGGGAGAGATGGACTGTTGGATGGTACTTCTGGAAAACTGGCTCACCGTATAGAAAAAATAGTATACTCCTATTAGCTACTGGAGGAGAACTCCAGATAGATAGGTTAAGACTTAAGAGTGATCAGCAAAAATATGAAGGCCAGATAGAGGAAGATGTAGGAGACTATTTTATGATTATTTTAGTTACTTTTCTATTGTGGAGACAAAATACCTAGCACCCAAAGTTAAGGAGGAAAGGTTTATTTAGCTCACAGTCTGGAGAGGTTTCAGTCCATAATTGGCTGTCTCCAAGGCAGACTGGCATGGCAGACAGGCATCACAGAGGAGAAATAGTCCACAGCAAGCAGCCAGGCAAGAGCACATTAGCCCTCTTTCTGTCCCTTATATTTAATGCAGGCTGTCATAGGGTGAGGATAGCACTCATACCCTTAAGCCTAGCCAGAACTATGCCAAACCAATCAGTGGGCTGATTTAGTAATTACACATCCTTGATCCCAGCACCACACACTCTAGCTCCAGCCACCTCTGAAAAAGCCCCATCTATGACCATATGAGGCTTTGGGGCGACATCTAAACACAACCCTTAACAATGATGAAAATGAAATTCATGCATGAATCTCATGGATGAAAAAGGATTCTTAAATAAGGCCCCAAAAGTACACTCCACAAGACTAAAATTTGATGTATTTGGCTACATCAGAATTATGTATAAATCTTCATTCACTGAAAGAAAACAAAGACTAAGCTAACAGGATGCATAAAAGGTTGGAAAAACATCTGTAATGTCCAAAGCTGAGAAGGGATTAATATTTAGAATGTGTAAGAAACTTTTTCCATTCAGAAAAAAATAGTAGGAAATTCAGCAGAAAATTGGGCCAAAGATGTAAATGGCTAATTTATAGAGGAAAAACATCTCAGTGGTTAAGTGTGTGGAAAAAGTTAACATACCAATCACCAAAAATATAGAAATGAAAATTACGACGCAATACTATCCTACTATCAGATGTAATATTACTTAGGACATTAGATAATGCCAAATGTTAGCATAGGTAGTAGGGAAGTGGGAATCTTCCTACCTTCATGTGCCACTGGTTGGAATGTAACGTGGCAAAGCCATCCGGGAGGACAATGTGAAATCAAGCAGCGTGAAACTAAGCCCTGCAGACTTCATGACCCACAAGTTCTAGTTCTTCCTTCTCATCTGCAAGAGACATAGCTAATGCCCATTCCAGCATTGGCTGTGATAGCAAGGAACTGCTGGAAACCTAACTGTTCAGTTTTGAGAAATTAGTAAGTACAATGTGTTAGACACAAATCGAATTCTCTCTATGGCAGAATTAACGAACTGGTACATAGAACCACATGGCCAGTTAAATATCTATTGTGTTTGCAACTTAAATGTCCTCCAAAGACCATATGTGGAAGACTTGGTCTCCAACAGGTGGCATTACTGAGAAATGGGGAACCTTAGGAAGGCGGAGCCTAGGGGAAGGAAGATGCCCTTGAAGTGAGTATTGGGACCCTGGCCCCTTTCTCCAAAGCCAGGGGATTGACAGTCTTCCTCTGCCAAAATGTACTGTGGCCTCATGGGCCCCTATGAAACCATGAGACAAAATAAGTCTTCCTTTAAATTATCTCAGGTGTTTTGTCACAGCAATAAAAAGCTAACACAATCTCTAATATATTATGTTGAAGAAAAAACAAGAAATAGAATAAGTTCTTAACATAAAACTATTCATTTATATTTGTATCTAAAATAAACTAAAAATATTAATATCTTTAGAAATAAACACATATGTATACACTGGGACAAATTTTAAATACACGGGAGGGTGCCTACGAAGGGAGGGGATGGAGAAACGGGTGTGAGGAAAGGGAATGAGTGGAAAATAAAATAAGAGATGGCCCTCGCTAACTCTAATGAGCTGAAGAATACGAACAACATTTAACTGTCTCTTCCCTCTCGTAACACAACCGAGTGCAAGTGACTCCGCCCGCCTGCCCCAGCAGGGCCGGCTCTCTCCTCCAAGCACTGGTTTCCAGCTCCCTACACTCCCCTTTGCTCACTTCTCACAAACCAAGCACTCCCACCTTCACTCAAAGCGCCGGCCCTTATTTCTCCAGTGACTCCTTATTCATCACTTAGGTATCTCCCCCGGGACGCTGCCCTTCCCCAGATGTCACTCTCTCCAGGGCGGTATTCCCACACATCGCTCCCTCATCACCCAGGTCTTAATTTGGTAGACACCCTTCTCCCAGAGCTAGAGTTAAGCCAGGGAGGACCCTACATCCGTAGCCCGCCAGCGGATTTAGGAACACCTGGAAAGTTACTGGGCAGGTGAAGCGAGATTAGAGCCCACCGGCTTCTTTTCTGCTTCCCGCTGATTGGCTCAGCCTCCTCCGCCCAGCACCCGCCCCCAGCCCGCCTCGGCGAGCGGAGGCGGATGAAAGGCTCTGCGCACGCGCTGAGGGGCGGGGCAAGCCCTGTGGGGGCGTGGCGAGGGCAGAAGTGGGTAAAGAGGAGTCCGAGCGGGACGCGTTGTTTTGCGAGGCAGTTCCGTCCCGACCCGAACGCACGCGCGCGCCGCAAGGAAGGGGGAGGGGCTGAGGCGGCTCTCCCGCCCAGAGCCCCGCCCCCACCCCCGCCCCCCTCATCATCTCGCCCCGCCCCGCCCCCGCCCAGTCCGCCCCGCCCCGCCCCCTCGGCGGGCCCTGCTCCGGCTCCCTCCTCCCGCCGCCGCTCGCTCGGCTCCTGCGGCCGAGAGCGGGAGAAAGTCCGGCTGGTGGGCGGCGCGGGGCTGCGCGCGTCTGGCATCCCGGGGCCGCTCCAGCCCGGGCGGCGAAGGCGCCCGGCGGTCCATGCCTCCGCCGCCGCCCGCCGCCGGCGTCGCGATGGATTTCGGTCAGAACAGCCTTTTCGGCTACATGGAGGACCTGCAGGAGCTCACCATCATCGAGAGGCCGGTCCGCCGCAGCCTCAAGGTGCGCCCCGCGAAGAGGCGCTGCCCTCGGGGCGCGGCCTGTCGACCCCACCACCGGCCCCTCTCCGAGTCGACCGGCCCCGTCCTCCTCCAGCGCCCGGCGCCTTGTCACTCTCCGCCAGGACCCCCAGGCTCCCCTCGACGCGGCCCGGCTCTTAGTCTGGCCCCCGACCCTGTCCCCTGACGCTGTCCCACCCCAGGACCGCTACCCTCCTGAGGCGGGCCGCCCCTCCCCCGCCCCCTGCGGGGTCCTCTGGGCCGCAGCCCGCTTCCACGCCGGCGCACCCTTCGGTTCACACAGCCCCAACGCCCTCACCCACTGAGACACCCAGGTCCCATCCCCTTCCTGCACTCCAGCTGATCGTATCAAGCTCGAGTCCCCTGTCCCCTGGGCAGCCCGGCCTCCCTCCACTCTCGACAGGCACCCACAGTCGTCCTGGTCCCCGTCTTCCAAGCCCTCGCAACCCTTTGCTCCCATCCCGAATCACCGCCCACCCTTTCCTCCCAGCTCCTCTAGGACCCTGGGACCCTGCTCCCAGCCCCTGTGAGGAGTCAGCGTTCCGCTGGCTACCCCTGCCCCCACTCGCTCCCACCCCGCAGAGTCATCTTCCCAGCCTCCTGGGTTCCAACCCCCACCTCTGACAAAGCTAGTTTAGGGACCCCCTCCCTCCCGGCCGGTCTCTTAATAGCTTCTTTAGTGCTTCTCACTCCCACCTGCCGCAATTCCAGCCTCAGAGTTTATTCCTTTCCCTCCCCCACTCCAGCTCTGTGGTCCTTTTCATTCCCACTTGGTTGCAGTCTTTGTTCATCCCCCTTTTAGCATTTCCTGGGGTGGAAAAATGCTGGAGAGTCTTGGGGTATTGAAGGTAAAAGTGTGTGTGTATACATATACATATGTATGCATAGGCTTTATATATGCATATAAAATTGATTATAGCAAGGTTCTGAAGCGACAATGTGATTCTCAAGCTGCAATCTAGGAGCTAGACCAGTAACAACAGAACAAAACACCCCCCTCCCCAAAGAAGATCCCCCAGAGAAACCTCTTTGCCCCTAGAATCATCAGATCCTTAATTTTCATTGTTAATGCTTAAAGGAGAACTTTTCATTAGTCTCTTATAGTGGTGAGGGGGGCAAGACTGACCAATGTTTGTGTGCCTAATTTGTATTTTATACTTCACAGACACCGGAAGAAATAGAAAGATTGACGGTTGATGAAGACCTCAGTGATGTTGAGAGGGCTGTTTATCTGCTCAGGTATTTCCTAGTCTTTCTGTGAAATTGCTGTTATTTCACTGTGACAGCATAGATGAATGCTTCTTGAAATGTCACGTTTCCCTGGTGTTAGGATTTACTTACCCGTTTGAACAGAGGACTTGTGCATGCAAAGAAGTTAATTATGTTATGATTTAGATTAGGTGTGGATTTAGGAATTTGAGAACTGAAATCAAAGAAGATACCTAATTTATATCAGATTGCTTGGAAGAGGAGAAGCAGAACAATGAACTTTGTCCCTTTTTTTCTTTTCCAGCTTTGGTTTTGCTCACTTAAGATTCGTTAAGTTTAGATGAGACTTAAGGGTATCCAGTGATTAATTTTTAAGTTCATTGTGCAGTGCGAACCTACTACTTACTACACAGGAAAAAAATCAACAAATTTGCATAAGCTGTGTAGGACATCCTTTTATAGTGCTTTTGCTATGTACTTTATAGCAAAGCTTTATAATTTTGCCTGAGAATTGTTTTTTAAATTTAATTGAGCCTACTCGCATTTAAGTTTCAAACTATCTCTAGGCTCTACAGAATTGGTTTAGGCAAATGGTATTGCAAACATTTATAAGATTTTTTCTGGATTATTTAAAACTGTGTTATAGATTTAGCATCTTTAAAACTTATACAGTGAGCATTAAGGAACATATCAATGAAAATTTTTCAGAAGTGGAAAATTTTCTAAGGCATTGTGTGTTTAAAATTTTGTGAATTTAAAAATTTGTTAAAATGTGTTAACTTACACGTTTTTCCTCTTTTCATAAATTAGTCTTCACTTTTGTTTTTATCACAATCAGATTTGGAAAGTGTATTATTCACCTCCTAGGATAGTCATCATCCTTGTGTCCTTAGTTTTGGTCTACTTTGCTAGTTTCAAGGTTCTGGGCAGTTTCTTGCTCTCTGTCCTTGTTCATCAATCATGTTTCCAATCCCATGTTATCCACTGAATGATTCTATGTAAAATGAAAATTCCCTCACAGGACTTCTATTTTCTTAATTATTCTTTAGCCAACTAGAGGCATCTTGAGTTTTGGCTTTTACTTTAATCAAAGTATCAGCATGCCTGCCATTGAGACCATGCCTTCCAACAATTCTGTGATTTAACATGGCTTCTGGATCTCAGGCTTTATCTTGATATCACCCACCTACCCTGTTTGGTTATCTATGGTAGTATGCTCTCATCATTTCTACCTGTTTATTTAAAACTTTTATTTACTTATCAATGAACAGTAGGTGTCTTTGGGTTTTATATACAGAATAATCCAATGTTTAGCCGATTCTGGTATTTTATTGTTGTATTTGAAGTGGTGTATTCTTTGATAACATATGTGAAGCGGTGAATAGTAGTTGTCAACAGTTGCCTTTTCCCATAGTTCTACTAGAAGGAGGTCGGCAGTCCATGAAAATTTGGATAAATTTAACATACAGCAGTTAATGATTGGAAATAAGCCCCTGCTCATTCCTACTCAATTCTTTAGTACAAACACTGGCTTACCATTAGGAAACTGAGAGTCTTGCTCTACTTACTTGTGATAGCAGACACCTTATTCTAGATATCAGTGATAAGGCTTCTTTTTTTAGGAAAGCTTATTTGTTTTCCACTTTGCTTTTATTGTTGACTAGAAAACCAGGCTGTCTACGTTTTCTTTATTTTTTTCAGACATAGAACATAAGTTTGACTTAGTTCTGGAACTTACAAAGCCCTCACAGAGTCAGATGGGCCCTGTCATTGTTAGAGAAGAGAGTTTTGAAAGAGATCCAGTGTCTCCTTCAGTTTCCTGTGCCCCATCTACCTTTAAGGAGGTTTGCATGGTGCCTGGGAAGGGGAACACTAGTTTGGTTGTGTTTGGGTTCTTCAGCTGAGTTCTTTTTTTGTCTTCCCACCATCTCACCACCTCCTGGGGAAAAGTGGGATTTCACCTTCAGGCCAGTGTAGGCAGGGACCAAGCCAAGACTGCCTGAAAGGTTCTTTCTTTCCTGGGATTCGGGGGAAGGGGGCTGGGTTGTCTCCTAGCTGTGTTCCAAACTCCCTCTGTTAGAGCCTCCTCATCTGCTCTCTGTATTGAGCTTCTATTTTGAATGTAATTTATTCCTTTTTAAAAATTTCTTCTTTCTAATGCTATAAAGCCTAATACTGACTCGTGCTTTTTTCCTCTGTTGGGGACTTTTGGTTGAGTGCTGTACCTTTTCCTTGTAGAATATTTATAGTCTCTACTTTTCTGGGTCAGACTCATTTCTATATTTCCCTTATTTTGCATATTAAAACTTTTGGAATATTATGTTAAGTTAAAACTCAGAATCAAATGTGTAAGCATCAGTAGGAAAACTTTATGTTTGTGGAGATTCTAATAGCACTTAAATTGAATCCAGTATCTAAAAAAAAAAAGCATTATATTCAGAGTACTGTCATCCAGTGAAAAACAAATTACCCCGTTCATTATCTTACCCTAAAATATGGCAGGTTAGTTATTAACACCATTTTCACAATTTTTTAGAACAGTACAGTATTTGAAGATTTGACACAGATGAATTTGTGGTTTTGCATAAATATGATGCTGATATACCCATCTGTGGCATTTAGCACTGAAGCAAAACAATTTTCCTAATAGTCACAGCTTGTGTCTTAGTCAAAATCATATCACAGCATATTTTTCCTGTGTGATTTTGGCATATATTTTAGAAATGCACTCAAAATATAGGAATAATCTTGAGAAGAGTCCCAAGTATTATACTATGCTTTCATTAAGTTAGTCTTTGCATATATCTGTAAATACCTACCAGGCCCTTAGGTCAGAATACTCAGTAAGCAACTCCATCCTGGAGTCCTTCACTTTTAAAAACAGGTTTATTGAACTATAATTATGTGTGTGTTACTATGGAATGAACCCAGAGCCTTTGCACTGAGCTATATCCCCAGCCTTTGTTACTTTTTATTTTGGGACAGGGTCTCCCTAAGTTGCTTGGGGCTGGGCTCCAACCTGTGATCTTCCTGCCTCAGCCTCCCAGAGTGCTGGAATTATGGATGTGTGCACCACACTCAGCTGAGCCTTATAATTAATGCTTTTTCTGTCTTAATTATTTCCTATGTTATTAAGGCCATACTTTTTTTTTTTTCTCCATACCGGGGATTGAATTCAAGACCTTATGCTTGTGAGGCAGGTGTGACACCACTGAGCTAAATCCTCAGCCCAGCTATAACTTTTTATCTTGAGGTGTGACAGCAAAATCAGCACAGTTTTCTTTTTCTTTCTTTACAGTTTCTTAGAAGATTCCTTTTTACTGTAGAAATTAACTTCATTGTGTGATTTTTTTTTCATTATTATGTTGCGAACACTTACCTTTTTGTGTAAAAGAAGCATTGCATGAGTTCTCTTTGGTAAATCTGAATTGTTTTGTGATTTGGGGCCATTTTTAAATAAAATAAAGGTTACCTGAACACAAGAACTGCAATTCTGCCTGATGGCACAGACGATGAGAGATTTTATAACATTAATTGAGACGGTGCTTTATTTAGAATTCATGCATTGTTTATTTCTGGAATTTTCCACTTCATATTTTCAGATCATGGTTGACTGTAGATAATTGAAACCTTGGAAAGCAAAATCTCGGGTAAGGAAGAACTGAACTACTGTGTCGCATTCTATTTATCCATTCATCAGTGGGTGGACATTGGTTTGTCCTACACTTTGAAGCAGCTACTCTGGCCTCCTCACTGTCACTCACAGACAGTGTGGTCATCCCTAACTCTGGCTTTCCTTGTCCCAGAATAGCCTTTCATTATACTCACCCACCGTTGATGATCCCCCGGGGCCAGCCACACTCTTGCTTCCTAGGTGAGGCCTTTCCTCACTGCTGAGACCACTCGGATACCAGGCTTCTCTCTACCCCTGTGTCTTAGTGGCTACCTCCCTCACCTGGCAATTAATCATTGCTTCATAGTCCTAGACTTGTGTATGTATGTACATTTTCTTTAATAGATTATAATTTCTTGGAGGACAAGCCATATTTTATGTTGTTTTGGAGTTCTTTTTACTTTTTGCTGTGATATAAATACATATCTCTTAATGGAATGAAGATGACCAAAATGCTAGATGAATTAAGCTACTTCTGATTTTCTTTTTTGTGTTGTGGACAGTAGACCTAGACAGACTTTGGTTATATCCAATTCTGTTATTCATTATCTTTGCGACCATGAGAAAGTGACTTACTGTTTTTGAGCCCTGGTTTTCTCATCTATAAAGTGGAAATGATAATCTTGGTTTCCCAGAGTGGTTGTAGTACATGTGGGCAGCCTGCACAGAGTGGGTATCTATTAACATTAATCCCTTTCTATCTCCAGTTCTAGATACTTAAGTCCTCAAGAGGATAATGGCGTTTTTTCCTTCTGATAATTTAATAAAGTTACAAACACGGAGAGTATGTCAACTGAAGTTTGTGATAGATGTCCACTAACTTCCTTTGCTAATATATTTATCAGAAACCAGAGTCTTTACATGTTATAATGAAGTATTTTTAACTGAATGATAGTATGGGCAGCGTGTTTTACAGATTTATAGCGTCTCATAAATGACTCTCTGAAGCAGCATTTGCTTTTTATATTATTCATTAAGTGTGTTGGTTAACGTACCTAGCCCATCTTTTAGCTTGCTTACCTTTAAAGTTACTTTTGGGTTTTAAATTTTTTCTGACTTTGTGTTGTGATTTTAAAAACATTTTACACTTTGTCTTCTAGGGACATCACATAAAGTACATCTGTAGTTGGGACTGGTTTCCTTTTTTCTTTCTCATCCTATTTATTTATTTATTTTTAAAGGAACAAGTGCTCCCCCTAGTAACAGAACAGAATGAGATTTCTGCCCCCAAATCAGTGGAAATAATCAGAAATAATCGCAGTGGTGTAATCTGTGGTCATGGCTAATCAATCGGAGAGCTTTGGTGTCCTTCTCTCTTGTGGTCAGAACCTGAATTGAGTGGCAGTGAGGCAGAGAGGGAGAATTCCACCGGGCAGCTTTCTACTTGTCTAGTTTTTTATTATCTTTCAAAATATCTATCCCTTGCCCATATTTTAGTGATTTGTATTTTCTCACTTTTATTATTGCTTTGATTTCTATTTTTGATGTCTTTTACCTTTTGGTACTATTTCAGTGAGGTGTAGGGAGGAAGGGAGTGATGGAGGAGAGGGAGAAAGAGGGAGGGAAGGGGAGAGAGAGAGCCCAAGAGAGCGAGTGCTCAAGTATGCAAAGTCTGCATGCTGTGTGTGGTGTGTGTGTGTGTGTGTGTGTGTGTGTGTGGTCTTGAGTTATCAGTATTGCCCACCCAGTTTTCTTTAGTGATGGACAAGAGAGATCTTTTAATCTCTCACAGTTGAGATGGGTAGTTGGTTAGTTAATAAAAAATAGCTAAAGCGGGGAATCATAAAAATGATACATACCTTCAACATTTCATTTTAATGTAAATCCTAAATTCTTATTCTTTTGCCAATCTTTTGGTGCAGAGCCATGACCTTTTCTTTTGAGTACAGGCTTCCTGATTATAGTTCTGAATCCGCTTTTGTGCATAAATCACCTCTCAAATGTATTTGCAGTGTCAAGTTGAAATTTCTCTAAAGCTGAGTGAGAATTTAAAGATGCTTTGAAGCAGCTTGAAAGCACAGTCCTAGGTTTTCATGATTTTCTCCTTGTCTTTTACAAGTTGCTTTGTTCTTCCTTCCTTCAGTAGCAATTTTCTTTGATAGCTTTGTTGAGTTTTTCTAAAACTTTCAGCTTAGTTTTCATAACTATAACATCTTGCATTCATATATTTATGTAATATTTAATTCTGTAACTGCAGTATGAGGATGAGCATGTTCTTTTTCTTTATTGGTACCAGGGATCGAACTTGGGACTTTGCGCTTGTGAGGTAGGTGGTGGAACCACTGAGCTAAATCCCTGGCTGGAGGGTGAGGATGTTCTTACAGGGATGAGTCTTTTAACACCTCCATTTCCTTGTTGGGAGAGACATTATCCCTTTAAGACATGCTGTGTGATGACCTTGCAGCATGGATATCAAAGGAATAGCCTTGATAGTCCTTTCTTGTCTCTCCATTGAATTTGGTCTCATAGTCTGGGCTGTTCTTTCTTCCCCTTTATATACTTTAGAAAGAAATTAATGAATTTGGAATCCCAACTAAGAGCTACCTCTATAAGCATATATATATTTTTAAAAGCAAATTTTCAATATATACAGAAATGTGTACAATTCGTAAGTATACAGCTTGATTTTTTTGCAAGTGAACACATCCATTATCCAGCATCCCAATTAAGAAATAGGACATCATCTATTGAATTCACCTCGTAGCTGTCTTTGTGCTCCTATTGCAGTTTCTCCAACTCTCCACAAAGGTAGCTACTCTCCCGAGACCTAACACCATAGGTTAGTTTGCCTGATTTCAAACTTTATGTACTGAGAACTATAGTGTATATTCTCTTGTATTTCACTTCTTTTGTTCTACATTTTAAAAAAGAAATTTACCCATATGGTTGTGTGACCCATGCATTGCTCATTTTTTTGGTATGTGGTATTCCATTCCATGACTATCACACTTTTTTTTTTTTTTTTACTGTTCTTAACATTTGGCTTGTTTTTAGTTTTTGGTTTATGAAGAATGTTGTTATAAATATTTATATGCAAATCTCTTAGTGAATTGTTGTATGGATTTCTTTTAGTTATCTTGCTAGAGGTAGAATTATTGGGTATAGCATATCTGCATGTGCAGCTCCAAAGATAGAATAAAATTTCAAGCACAGCCGTGATGAACTCCCTATTTAATCGCTTTTAGGAATTTCTGTTCTTTGCACATGATTTCCTTACATCATCTAACTGCTTTTCTTTCCCTACAAGAAAAAAGTTTCTGTAAGTTTTTACAATTAGTGTTTATACTGCTAGACTGTTGGTTATAAGGTAGCCTTTTAGGATCAGACATTTTATTTACTACTTTTTCTTTGAGAAAAATAAAGTGGATGTTGAAGTCCTTGACATGTTTCTGAGAGTGCTGCCCCTAGTCTTTATACTTTGATTCTGAGAGGTTTTATTTAAAAAAAAAATCGCCTAGGTTGTCATTTTCTGTGAAGAGGATGTACAAATAACTTGCCTTTCTACATAGAAATTGCAGGCATTCTCATTTTCTTTTTGCACAGAGGGATCACTGTTCTACATATTAAGAGGAGTATATAATGGATTTCGGCTCTATGTCTTCCAGTATTGCTAAGTCCACATTTCTTCAGTTCTTGGCAAACTGAGAGTTCTTAGTGTTGGAAAAGTACTAGGTCTCTGAATATAAGGGGTTTGCAGATTTATTTCCTATCTCCTTTTCCTTGTCTTTTGTTCTGAGGACAACCATGGGAGGCATGTTTTTTTCCTTCTTACTGAAGCTTCAGAAGGCTGTCTTTGTGAGTCAGTAGAAAGCAGAATGATCTCATGGCATCTGTAGAAAAAGCTTAAAAATAAAAAGTAGACTATTTTCATCAACGTAAAAGTGACCCATATAATGGCATTGAAAAGGCCTAGAGCTTAATATCATGATGCAATTATGAGAGAGCTGACCAAAGGTTTTATCTTATAAATATAGCTGTTTGAATACTTATTTAAAATATTTATTAAATTCTATAGTAAAACTATAATAAAATGAGTGTTTGTACAGATTTGAATAAAATATAGGTTAAGTATGTAATTCAATGTAGCTATATTATGACACATATTTGTGTATATTGCAAATGTATATGTGTATGTGTATGTTTTCATGAATGGTTAATTTATACCACCACCCTTGGAAAGTAGCTAAGTGAGACACAGAAAAACTGAATTTTATCCTAAATGATAGCTAATTCCCAGTAAAATATTGCAATTGTATTGCTTGGCTCCCCACCTTAAATTGAATTATACAGTGGTTTCATAGTATTCCTATTAAGAAATGAAATGTTAACTGTACCAAGTTGTAAAAATCATAGCATTTCTAAAATTAGAGTTACATGAAAGAAATCAAACCAGTGAATAAGGTTCAGTGCTGTTTCAAATCTGTATGTCTTTCACTTTGGATAGTTTGGTTAGCTTAGTGTCTTTTATGGACCATGTTGGCCATCAAATCTATGGAAAAAATGTTCAAGTCTAGTTCTTCGTAGTTATCACTTTTAGCATAGCTTTAATGATACTGGTATATGATAACCATGTCAAAAATAATTTTAAAATCTAGTATATCCTTGTGTATGTGGTACCTTGTCATATAATTTTAGCTCTAAACATGTTAATAATGAGAAAGGTTTTTAATATATCCTGTTGTTATTTTACAGTACATTTTATGAATTTGTGTTGAAACATACCAAGTATTTGTTGAGTAGTTATGTCTAGGCATCTACCAGCATTGTATCAACAGATAACTTGTATTCAAGGCCATAGTTGTTTAAAGAAGCAAATACATTTTTCTTAAATGTCAGTGCATAGAGGTTAGCTCCAATTAACATATTCTGAATGAGAATCAGTAATGTAGAAAAGTTAGAAATACTTTATATTAAGACATACCTAGATTTATTCTTTTATATTCAGGTTCACTCGCTTACTTTGACCTTAAGTAAGTTGCTTATCTTCTCTAAGCCCAAGACTTCTAGTGTAAACTGGAAGTAAAAATAGTACATTGATTGTGGGGGAGAATAGAGGAAACATTTGTAGAGGGCACAAGGCTTGATACAGAGTTGTGTTTTCCATAAAGGATAATCATTTCCATTGTTTTAAATCGTCTGTTTGCAGTTCAGAACAGATTTTACTTTGGATATGGAAGAAAATTCCCATGCAAAAACTCCATGAAGTTTTAAGGTTTATCTTTCTAGTTGATTAGTTTTCTAGATTGGGGCATCCAACCCTCTTTCCCAATATTTTGAAAATAACTTTATTGAGCCATAATTTAAATAAAATAAGTATATAGTTTGATGAGATTTGAGAAATGGATGCTTCTGTATGACCACATTCAAGCTGAAATATAGAATATTTCCACCCCACCCCAGCCACTGGTGTTCTTTTGCAGTTAACACTGTACCCTGACCCTAGGCAACCATTGATCTGCTTTTATCGTGATTGATCAATTTTGCCTGTTTTAGAATGTTTTCATGTTTCTTAGGTAAGTATCTTAGAATGTACCCAATAAACTATGTGTATATCTATCTATCATGTAATTTGATGAATATTTTCATATTTATCAATGTGTGAAACCATTCTAATCAGGTAACGAAAATATTCATCATCCCAGGAAGTTACTTCATGCTCTTTTGTTATCCTTCTTACACTTCTCTGAGCCCTTCCCATAGGCTGGACAATTACTGATGTACTTTCTGTTACTAGAGATTAGTTTACAATTTTCTAGAATTTTATAGATACGAATAATACAATATCTACTCTGTATCTGGCTTCTTTCACTCAATATAATGTTTTTGAAATTCATTCATAATGTTGAATGTATCAATAGCTTACTTTCTTTTATTATTGATAATTACTCCATTTAATAGATATAACACATTTTTTTTCTCCATATATCACTTGATGGACATTTGGGCAATTTCCAGCTTTTGGTTATTACAAACTAAGTAGCCATAAGCATTCATTTACAAACTTTTGTGTGACATGAGCTCTCTTTCCTCTCTAACATCTAGGAGTGGAAGGGCAGGTGCTTATAGTAGGTGTGTGTTTACGCTTTTAAGAAATGGCCAAACTCTTTCCAGAGCAATTGCACCATGTTACATTTCCATTAGCAGTGTACGAGAATTCAGATTGCCACATCTACTAAATAACACATGGTATGTTCCATCTTTTTAATGTTAAGCCCCTCTAATGGGTGTGCAGTAGTATCCCGTCATCTTTATAATTTGGGTTTCTATAGTGACCAATGAAGTTTGTGCATGTTTCAGATTTTTTTCTTTTTTTTGAGGCAAGGCAGCCATATATCTTGTTTGGTGTGGTATTTGTTCAAATCCTTTTGCCATTATTGGATGTGCTTTGCGAATATTTACTTCTAGTTGGTGACTTGCCTTTGCATTAAAAAAATGCAAACCCCACATAGTTTTGGTGTCAATGGCAAGGACTAGTTTGCTATTGTAAAAATCAGATTATTTGGCTTCTGTGTCCTTCAAGTTACTTAAGTTCTTCAGGTAGTTTCTCTTGTATCCCCCACTGGTGTGTAAAATGATAGGCTAACTGGATGGAATTTAAGATTTCATCTTGATTCAGCAGAGTATTCTCAATTCTCAGAAAGATGATGGTGAGGAGAAGTTGAACCTCAGTTTCTTATTTCATGCACCGAGTGGTACTAATGGAGATTCTGGTAGGATAGATTTTCATCATTCAGAAAGTTCCTGTGTTTTATTAACGACTGGATAGAGTAATATTACAATCACACTAAAACTTTTCATTTTACTGAACTGAAAAAAGTTGGAGTTGAACAGTATTTTTCTTTAGAGAATTTCATATGTTGTAGATTTGGTTTGAAAATGTTTGGGGTAGAATGAGTTCTATGGCTGCAAAAAGTATTTATATATTCAAGTATAAAAATAAATCTGAGAAGTCTTATGGAGTTTAGAATTATTGTAGAAGTTCTCTTAGTGACGTTTATCAGCTGAATTTGTTTGATAATAAAGTTGTAAGTTTTTTGATAATGCTTATGAACTATGTTTGCTTGGAAGTACAGCTATGAACTATATTTACTTGAAAAGTGAACAGATTCACAAAAAGGGCAGCCTGGGCATGTAGCAGGAGAGGGAACTTTTCTGTATGGCACTGATGATGGAAGGGAAATAATTTTCATATATGGATGGATGATCTTACTTGATCATGATGTATTAGTCTTCTTATATGTTGCTGGACTCTATTTTCTAATATTTTTGATTACTTTTAATCTACGTTAATGAGAGTGTTGATCTGCAGTTTTCTTGTACCATCTGCGTAGTTTTGTTTTCAGCATTAACACTCATGATGTGAGAAGTGGTTTCCTATTTTCTGGAAGAGGTTGTGTACAATTGGTGTTACTATTGCGTTAATTGTTAAGATTCACCAGATAAGCCATCAGAGCTTGGAATTTTTCTTTGTCCAGAGGTTTTTAAGTAAAACAATCAATTTATAGATATAGGGCTGTTTGGGCTGTCGGTTTCTTCTTGAATGAGTTTTGGTAGTTTGTCAAGTATTTTATCTCATCTAAGTAATCTGAGATGAAATAAATTATGAACATCGAGTCATACTATGTTGTTATTTCCTTATTGTCTTTTAAATGTTTGTAACATCAGTAGTGATATCCCTTCTTTGATTCCTGATGTTGATAATTTGTATGTTCTTGTTTTTATTCTTGGTTAGCATAGCTAGAGGTTTTTCAGTTTTATTGGTCTTTTGAAAGAGCCAGCCCTTGAGTTTATTAACTTTTTCTAATGCCTTCTTGTATTCACTTTCATTTATATTTATTATAATCCTTATTGTTTTCTTCCTTTGGCCTGATTTGTATTTCATTTTTTCTTCCTTAGTTTCTTAAGGCAGAAGATTAGGTTTTTCATTTTAGATCTTATAAGCTATGTGCTGAATGCTACAAATTCCCTCTAGGCACTGTTTTAGCTACATTCTACAAATTTTAATATGTATCTTCATTTTCTACAAATTTCCTCTAGGCACTTGCTTTAGCTACATTGCTCAAATTTTAACATATATCTTCATTTTCCTTTATTTGGAAAAATACACCTATTTCTCCTGAGATTTCTTCTTTGACTCATGGGTTATTTAGGAATGTGTTTAATTCCCAAATATATATCTTTTTGTTACAGATTTCTAGGTTAGTTCAGTAATGGTCTGAGAATGTGCTCTGTGTGATTTTTTTTTTTTTTGATCTCCTTCCCACTAGAGCTCTGTTTTATTTCCTACTGTTCCCTTCTTCCTTTAGTGAGTATTCCAGCTACCCTTGCTGTTCCTTAAACATACTATGTATACACACACTTCAGATCTTTTGCACTCACTGTTCTCTCTGCTTTTAATTTTATCTCAGATACTTGCATTGCTGGCTCCATCATTTCCTTCACATCCTTGCTCAAATGTAGGCTGCTTATTTATCTCAGGTAGTGGTACCATTATCCACTTAATGTCAAGGTTAAAAACCTGGAAGTTTCTGAAAATTTTCCCATTCTCACCCCTGATTTTTAAACAGATTAAATCTTTCTTTTTAAATGTAGGAACATTTACAATATTTCTCTAGTTTTCTGATATACAAACTAAAAATAAACATTTATTCAGTCAGATAGTTTTTAGATTCTTGATTAACAGAAACCTACTTGAGGGGGAGGTGTTCAAAATTTTACTGTTTTTATTTTGTTTATTTATAACAGTACTGTGAACTGAACCCAATCCCCTCATACATGGAAAACAAGAGCTCTGCCACTGGTCTACTCTCCCACCACAGTGTTTTTACTTTGGAAAACATTCGTTTCTTCTTTTGGTGTACAAGTAGGCAAATAAATTTGTCTTCCTGTTTTTGTTCCCCCAGGAAAAATATTTCCTAATGTTTCAAAATAGCATACTTATTTACCTCTTGTCTCTTATTTATTATGAATATACAGTATATGTATGTGTGTATATATATATATATATATATAAATTGATCTCTAAACTCTTGTGTTTATTTTTATTAGGTAGTGAAAGATAAATAACTTGGATTTTTCTTTCATTTTTTGTTGCTATGAAACTGGGAACATAGCCACTAACCATCTGTGTGACCTTGGGGACATCATTTAGCTTCTCTGTATTCTGTCAATAAAGTGAAAGAGTTTTACCCAAGCTGTTAAGATTCTTTCTTGTGCCATGACTCTGTAAACTAAACCCACTGCTCACCCAAGTTACAGACTTATCTCATGTAGTTTGTACATCTATTTCTCCACTCCTTTAAAAATATTTACTATGTCTAGTTTCAAAAATGCTCTATATACACCAGTCAGCTCTGATTCTTTTGATTAGCATTTAAAAAAATAGTAAGTTCAAGGGGTTATTTTTTGCCTATTTTAACTTGTGCCGCTCTAAATCTTTGCTTTGTTTAGGTAAATGGTATATAGTTATAGGAAGGAATGATTTATTTCATCAAACATATTTTGCAGTAAAAATCATTTCCTGTTGTGATTTTGAAAAAAATCCTATAATACTCTGTAATTTCTTCTTAATTGCTACATAAATAGCATGTGGACCTAGTTTTGTGGACTACATATTAAAATGTTATTATTTTGGGATATATATATATATATCTTAAAAATATGTATATATAAATATGTAGAGAGAGAGCTATATCTATAGATACCTTACCTGATTTATTCACTCATTGAATTACATATGATGTAATTAACAATTGTATCTCCTTGGACATTTATATATTTGAAACCTGCTCTGAGAGTATATCTTAAGTACAGTCATACAGTAGTACATCACGTAATGACAGGGACACGTTCTGAGAAATTCAGCATTAGGGCATTCTATCATTGTGTGACCTTCATAGAGTGAACTTACACAAATGAGGACACCTACTGTGATAGCCAGTATCATCTTATGGGACCTCCATCACTGTTGACTGAAATGTTTTTATGCGGCACACTACTGTGTTCTCACCACAAAAAAAATAGATATATGAGGTAATGAATATGTTAATTCTCTTGATTTTCAGTAATTACTTCACAGTATATGTTTGTCAAAGCCTCATCACTTTGTACCCTATAAATACAAATATATCTATAATTTTAAAATTTGTCAATTTACAATAAAAACTAAAAACTTATCATTTTGTGCACCTTGTATATATACAATTTTTGTCAATAATACTTCAATAAAGCTTAAACATTTTCTTCCCAGGTAACTGGAGAACTGGTAATTCATATATGGCTAAAATAAATGATGGCTGGTCTAAAATGGTTCTTTTATTATAGAGGGCATCAGGGAGCCAATAGACGTGTCTTAAAGAAGAAAACAAATGTGTGAAATTAATTTCAATGAACAGTTATTTAGGGACCCATGAAAGACATTTAAGAACAATAGCTTTTTTTAAAAACATCACATTCTTGCTCTGTGGGATGATGTTTTGACCCTGACAATAACTAGCCTGTTGATGGTGAACAAGTTCCATCATCTCTGTATACTTTTGCTTCTTCACTGATGCAGTATGAAGGAGGGGAGTTGTATTTCTAAAGCCCTATTTCACTCTAATATTCCATCATATCCTGTTTTGTCCCTAGCATTAGAGAAAAGAAGTCATTATTTCACACAGTATTTACAAATTCATTTTTGCTTGACTGGTGAGCTTTTAAATATAATTGAATTTTTTGCATTACATTTTTTCTGATTCAATTTCTCATTTACAGTAATATGAGTCAAATGAGCAGACAGGAATCATTAGGTGCTATTTGGGACTCTCTTTCTGGGTCAAACTGTCCACTCCAGAGATTTCAGTCCTCATCTCCATGGTCTGATTTCCCAGTCTGTGACTGTAGCCCTGGTCTTTTCTCCTGAGCTTTGGATCAGGATGGCTTGCTGGCACCCTAGAGGGAACCTCTACCAGGGCTCTCCATGAGAATGTCCTGTTGGCTTTTCAAACTCAGTTGAATTCACCATTTTTAGCTAAGTGTGCCTCCATTTGTGGCTGAAAGTTGGCCATTATATTGTTTTGGAGGGAAACTTGGAGCAATTTTATCCTCTTCCTTTTTATTACTCAGTACTCTGAGTACCCTGGCAATATTTACTGTCTGACAAACTCTGTCTTAGGCATGAAGCATTATTAGATGGTGTTGGAGAATCCAGAACCAGTGCCTGGCCTCATACATGCCAGGCAAGTGCTCTGTAGAACTCACTGAGTGTTCACTGAGCTATATATCCCAAGCATCTATTACGTACATACATCTATTCTAACTTGAAGCTTACTCTTTGTGGGGAAGGGTGCAGGTTTCATAAACTAGCACACATAGCTTCATTTTGAGAGACTCAAGATAATGTTCCTGAAAGTGCGGTAGTGCTATTATCATATGCTAGGAGCTAAAGAATTTCTGGTCCCTTTCTTGATTATAAACTTAGGGCCTTGGTGAGAGTTTAACTGAAGAAATATTAAGGTTAAGATAGACAAAGAAGAAAGTGAAACTGGGAAGAATGTTAGAAACTGAAGAATGACAAGGAATTGAGGGACTAGAAATGTAATGAGGGTGAAAAGTGGACTTAGCAATAGAAAAATAGAAAGGTGAGGGATCATGGCCAAAAGTAAGATTAAAGAGTTTAGGTGCTACAGATGGAGAATTTCCAGGTGATAAGATCTAGCCTTTGACAACAAGAGTGGGTTGCTGATGGGAAGTGGATACAAATCAGCCTAAATCAATGTTTATGAAACTCTTATTGTGTGGTACTGTACCAGGAATGGGGGAATGCAAAATTTGGACAAAAGATCCTTAGTTTAAAAGAGGTCAGAAACTGACTACTGGTCATTCACCTGAATAATGTTTTTACCCCGATAGTGGAAGATGCTGCAACAACAAAGACTGCTAAACTTTTTATAATACCAAGAATGTTTGAGTACATTGACTTGTTTTTCTTTGGTTTAATATATTACTATAAATGGCTCTTTAAAATAGGTGCATCTCTCAATGGGAGTTAAATAATTAGTAACACTAATTTAGAATTTGAAGGATAGCTGTCCTAAATTCATTTATTTAACTAGTCTTACTTTTTTCTCCTCTTCCCTTTTTAGCCACTAGTGTACAGCTTAGATGATTAACCCAGTTCTTTTTAGTTTTAGAGGGATGGTTTGCTGTTTCTGAGTGAGTATCCTAGAAAGGGACCATGTCCCAAAGAGCAACACAATTGGGGCAAAAAGGAGCAGCTGGGGGTGTCATCACGATGGGTCTTTGTGCCTGGCTTTTCAATTGAAAGTTGTAGATTTTGAAGTCTTGGAGGCTTATTTTATTAAAAAATTATAACATTGATCAAATATTCATTTAAAAGTGTATATATCATGCCAAATAGCAAGAAGGTTAATTTTTTACTCCTCTGTTGATTGTTTTTAGTTTCCTTTCATTCAGTGATGGTACCATAATACTAACCACACATACTTGGTTTGTGTATGCTGCCTGTGACTGAAGTCAGCAGGAGGTAACAGTATGTTCACACCCTGAAGAAACTCCCAGGTGTGCAAGTTTGGTAAACCAGTTTAATGGACAGCCACATCTGTTCTCAGTATTTCTTTTTTTTTCTTTTTCTTTTTGGTCTGATTCATACCCTGAACTTTACATTATGCTTTCTTCTAATATGTATTTAAATAGACTGTAGGTTATTCCACTTCTACTTTTTTTTGCCATATTACTTTGAACATCATTTTCATGATGAAGAGCTCTTTTGCTGGGACTAGCAGAAATAGTAAGCACATGCATCCAGTGTTGTATGGACCTCCGCTCCATTTGGACAAATTGCTGCCATGCACTTGGCTCATTCCACTCATGTAATCTTTAAAAAATGTGATGATTCTGCAGGCTCCTCTTACTCCCTTTTTCTTGACTGTCCTTCTACCATGGAGGACTCTTGAAATATACTTCCAAGACCAAAAACAATGGTAGCACCTAGATGCTGTGAGACATCAGGTTTTCAGGCCCCACCAAAGCAAGACCCTCTGGGGTCAGTATTTGGGAGTGGGGCCCAACTTTAATGAGTGCTTTAGGATGATTCTGATACCTTCTAGCATTTGAGAACCACTGTGCCTGCATGTTGTAGTTAGCAACCTGCATGCCTTTCCTTGAAGTCATAAACTATGTATTTCTAAGCTCAATCCATAGGCTGAAAATATGAAATTATCATTGTTGTTTGTCAGTAATTGTCTAAGGTTGCAATTTCATATTGTTCAATTAGTAGTTGCTGTGTATAAACCAGGGTTTCTTATACTATTTTTTGTTGTTGTTGAGATACTGGTACTTTGTTGTAGGAACTCTATGCCTTGTAGGTTGCTTAGCAGCATCCCTTGCTTCTTCTTACTAAATTACAGTAACATTTCTCAAATTTTTATGATTGAAGATGTCTTTTAGACACTGTCATGTGTGCCCTAAAGAGGTTGTTATGAGGAGAGGGGGCTCACCCCCATTTGAGAACCACTAGTTAATCTAGTTGCTTTCTCTTCTAACTAATAATGTGCCTCACGTTATCCACAATATATCCATTTTTTCCTTCTGGGTGGAAGAAGGGCTAGACATCAGTTGGTATAGAAGTTATATTTAGTTTTATGTTTGATGGGGATTATGGTGATTACAGTTTAGGTTCACTTTCTTTTTCTGTCTCTCTCTGACCTCCTTATAATAAGCAGTGTCAGCCTATGCAGTATTATTTGTTTTGCTGATATCTTCCTGCTACCAAAGTCTAATAACAAGCTAATTTTCTTTTTATTACTAAGTAACCTGCTTATTTTACTTGAATACCCAAAGGATTTTTTTCTTTTATTTAAAGTTCAACAGCATATCTCAGTGTTGGCTATATTGGATTGATTTTCTTAGTTATGTGATGTGCTTTTGTTGAAATATATTTTTATTTCACAAAAGTTTTGTCGGTTTAACTTTAAAAAGCATTCTTGCCTTGCTTTGGTTTTCTTCTTCTGACTCCTATTTTAAATGTGTTGGATCTTCTTTACCGATTATATATATTACTTTCTCTCAAATTCTTTTCACTGTCAAATTTTTATCTTTTTTAAATGTTAAAATATTCCTTTTTTACCTTTTATTCTCTTTAGGCATTATCTATGTTATTCATTCACTCTGTGTCCTTTCTGTTTTAGTTACTCCCAATTTTCTATCACCTAATTTCTACGTTTTCAAAATCATGTAGTCTTTTCATATCTTGTGCATTTTCTTAATTTTTTTCTTGTAGAGAAGAAGTAGATTATTGCTATCTGTTCTGTGGGCATATCTATCTTTCACTGTCATTAGGACTATTAGCATGCTCCTTTCTCTCTTTCTGAAAATAAGAATATGTGGAATTGGATCATGATCCATAAACTTTAAAAGGAGGTATGTTCAGGACTGCTTTCTAATTTCAGGGTTCCAGAGTCCCATTTTTGCTTTTGTAGTAGTGTTCAAAATAGGATAACTTACCTTTGGAGGTTCCTAGCTCTTTTTCTTTCCTGTCCTTTTCCTTGGACTTCCTATTTTCTTTGTGATCTCTTGTTCCTGTGCTGGTTAATTTGGATTCTATTTCCCAAATTTTTTATCCTTGCAGGCCTTTGTACTAGGAGTTTTGAGAGTTCACGAGGGTAAGACTTCTGCAGCCCCTGCAGTTACTACCATGGACTTACTGTGCTTACCAACTACTGGAGGATGCAAAACAATTTGCAGTTTTGGCTGCTGTCCATACGTGCATATATTTCTAGTTTGTGTGGGAAATATCACTCAGTTATGATGTACATTTTGTGTATGAGGATTTTTTTTGTTCAGTTTTTTTTTCTACCCTCCTCTTTGCTCTGTTTTATTGAAGAATTCAGGAAATTTCAAAACCTGTGTTTACTATTACTGTCCATGTAGGTACCTTTCCATCAGTTTTTCTTTTTATATTTGTATACTTTATTTTGCACAAATTTATGAAGGTATCACAAGGTACAGTGAACTACATGTGTTTAAAATGCATAATTTGTTATGTTTTGACATATATATTTGTTCATGAAACCCTTACCATGATCAAGATAATAAACTTACCTTTTACTGCTCATCCCGCTTTATAACCCAGCCTTCATTCTTCTTTCCCTATCCCTAGACAACAGCTTAGGTGCTTTCTGCCACTATAGTTCAGTTTGTAATTTCTGTACTTTTACATAAATAAATCATACAGTAATATGTATTCTTTTTAGTATGGCTTCTTTCATTATAATTATTTTGAAATGTATCCATGTTTTTGTGTGTATCAGTGGTTCATTCCTTTTCATTGCTAGTAGTATTCCATTGTATGGCTATATCACAATTTGATTATGCAATTGGGTTGTTTCCTGGTTTTGTTTATTACAAATAAAGCTGCTTTCTGCATTTGGGTTCAGGTGTATGTGCAGTCATATACTTTCATTTCATTTGGGTAAATATCTAATAATATTTGAAATGTCTGGGTTGTTTTATAGGTATATGTGTAATCTCTTAAGAAATTGTGAAACTTTTCTGAAGTGGTTACATCATTTTATTCCACCAGTAATACGTGAGAGTTTTGGTTCCTCCTTATCCCTGTATACGTCTGTTATGCTCAGTCTTTATAATCTTAATCATTCAAGTTGATGTGTAATGGTATGTTTTGGCCATAATTTGAATGCACCCAATGATTTATTTTGTTGAACATTTTTTATCTGTTTATTTGCCATTTTTTATGCATGTGTGTGTGCATAGTACTGAGAATTTAACTTAGGGAGCACTGAGATGCATCCCTAGCTCTTTTTGTATTTTTATTTTGAGACAGAGTCTCAATAAGTTGCCTAAGATAGCCTTGAACTTGTGATCCTTCTAACTCAGCATCTTGAGTAGCTAACATTACAGGTGTGCGACGCCATACCCAGGCCATTTTGTATTGGATACTCTTATTATTGAATTCAAGAATTCCTAATAAATTTTAGATACAGGTTGTTTGATATATGTTTTATAAATGCTTTATTCCAGTTGCTGATTTGTTTTTTCATTTTTGTAACATTGCCTTTAAAAAGCAAATATTTTTAATTTTGAAGAGGTTCAATTGTTTGATATTTTCTTTTAACCTCATGCTTTTTGCATCCTATTTAAGAAGTCTTTGTAGATCTCAAAGTAACTAAGGTTTCTTGCTGAGTTTTCCAATAGGAGTTTTACAGTATTAGCTCTTATATTCATTCTTGTAATCCGCTTTTACTTAATTTTTGTATACTGTTTCAAGTTAGTGAGGATTCATTGTTTATATATGGCTGTCTAATTGTTCCACCACTAGTTGTTGACAAGAATGTCATTTTCTTGAATTGTCTTTTCATCATTGTCAAAATTCAAATGCTCATTTATGTTTGGCTCTGTGTCTGTGTTCATAGTTCTTTTCCATTCATCTATGTGCCAGTGCCAAACTGTCTTAGCTATTGCAGCTCTATGATAGATCTTGAAATCAAATGGTGGTAGTCTTACATATTCTTTTCCAAATTTGTTTTGGATGTTTTATATCTTTGACATTTTCATATACATTTTAGAATAAGCCCATTCATTTTTTATAGAGTCTGATGGGATTTAGATTGGTCTCCTATTGAAACTATACTTCAGTTTGGGAATTTGGATCATAACAGTATTAAGGGTCTTTTTTGTTTCTCTCAGAATGCTCTATAATTTTTGGTGTACACATTTTGAATATATTTTTCCAATTTTCCCAATATATTTCATATTCTTATGTCAATATAAATTGTATTATTTAAAAAATTATAATCATGATTTTTTTCTATTATATAGAAATAAATTGACTTTTATGTATTGATCTTGTATTCTGCCACACTGCTAGACTCAGAAGTCCTACTGTTTTGTAGATGACTTAGGATTTTTGCTATAGACAACCATGTTGTTTGTGAATAAAAAAATTTAACTTCTTCGCTTCTAGCATGTAAGTCTTTTATTTCTTTTCTTTGTCTTATCTCACTGGCTCAGACCTTGAACATAATATTGAATAGAAGTGGTAGTGGTAAATATCCTTCTTTCTGATGAGGGAAATGCATTCACTCTTTTACTATTGAGTCTGCTATTAGCTGCAGATTTTTTATAAAAACTCTTTTGTCCTTATCTTTGAAACACAATGCCCAGCACCCACAATTTAAAGGAGAGATTTATTTTGACTTGTGTTTTCAGTCCATGGTCATTTAGTTCCAAGGAGGGAAGGGCATAGTGGAAGGGTCTGGCAGAGCAAAGCTGCTCATGTCATGGCAATCAGGAAGCAGGAAGCCAAGCTCAAACGAAGGAGCCAGGGAGGGAAATATATCCTTCTACATCATGCCACCAGTGATCTCCAACCAGGTTCTACCTCCTAACAGCACATTATCTATAGCACCTGTGTGATCCAATCACCTTCCAAAATCCATGCCTCTGAACCTATGAGCCATCGGGGGCACATTCTAGATCTAAACAGTAGCACCCTTTATCTGTTATAGGGTGTTTGCTATATTTCTATTTTGAATTTGCTAATAGTTTTAGATCATGAGTGAATGTTGAATTTGTCACATTTACGTATCTATTCATATTAAGCACATCTTTTTTTGAAAATTGTTTTTAAATCTACATTGGATGTCTTTTAAAAAACTAAACTTTTCATTTTGAAATAATTGTGTATTCACATATAGCTGTAAGAAATAATACAGAGATACTGATATACCCTTTAACCAGTTTCTCCCTATAGTAACATCTTAAAAAATGCTATAAGAATGACAGCCAGGATTCTAACATTGATACAGTCAAGATTACAAGATTTCTATCACCATAGGATCTCTGATGTTATATTTTTACAGTCACGCCTGTTTTCTTCCTGAACCTATAACCCTTCTTCTGGAAACCACTAATTTGTTCTCCATTAATTTTTTCAAGAACTTTGTATAAAAGAAATCATCCAGTATGTAAGCAATGTGTAATATTTTGTTGATTAACTTTTTTTTTACTCAGCATAATTATTTGGTTATGGATTCTAATATATATAAATATACTCTCTTTCATTGGTGAGCAGCAGTCCATGATATGGATATACTACAATTTGTTTAATGGTTCACCCACCTGAGGACATATGGTTGTTTGTTTGTTGTTGTTGTATTCAAATAAAGGTGATGTAAGTACGCATCCAAAAATTTTTATGTGAACGTAGTTTAGTGATAGCTCATTGTGGTATTACTTTTTTTCCTCAATGCTTAATTGCACTGAACATTTTTTACTGTGCTTATTTGCAGTCAGTGTATCATCTTCAGTAAAATGTCTCCTTATGTCTTTTTTCCCCATTTTGTAATTGGATTGTGTGTGTTTTTTGCTGTTGATTTTTGAAAGTTCTTTGTTTATAGTATAGATTCTAATCCTCTATCAGATGTGGTTTCTTCCAGTCTGTGGCTTCTTTTCAACCCCTTACAGGGCTTTTCACAGTGAAAAGGTTTTAAATTTTGATCAAGTTAAATTTATCAACTTTCTCACTTCTAGATCTGTAAAAATTTAAGAACTTTTGACTTAGTCCTAGATGATTTTTCTCCTATGTTTTTTCTAAAAATTTTATTATGAGGCCGGGGATGTAACTCAGTGGTGCCACACCTGCCTGGAAAGCACAAGGTCCTGAGTCCAATCCCTGGTTCTGGAAAAAAATTACTGTTTTACATTCAGATGTTATTGTTATACATTCAAGTTTATTATGATTCATTGAGTTAGTGTAAGTCTTAGGTCAAGGTTTATCTTTTCTTTTTTTCTTTTTTTTGTCTATGGATTTCCAGTTGCTGCAGAGCCATGTGTTGAAGCTATCTTATCACCACTGAATTGCCTGTCCATTGATTTATGTTTTTGTCCCTCCACCAGTAATGCAGTCCTGGTAGCTGTAGCTCTATATATAAGTCTTAAATTAGGCGAACAGATTGCTCTTACTTCATTTTTCTCTTTCAAAAATGTTTTAACTATTCTTATTCTTTTTCCTTTCCATAGAAATTTTAGAAAAAAATATTACCTGTGTTTTCCCAAAATCTTGTTGGGCTTTGATAAGAATTGTGTTAAACCTATATATTGCTTTGAGGTGAAAGGGCATATTTACTATTTTGAATTTCCCAATCCACAAGCAGAGCACATCTCTCTCACTGTTTAGATAATCTTTGACTTCTTTCATTCTGTAATTTTCAGTATACAAGTACACATTTGTTGGTATATTTTCTGAATGACTGTAAGTGAGAATAGACTTTGTAATTCCTGTTACATGTACTGAATTCCATCAAATGATTTTTCTACATTGATATGATCATGTGTTTTTCTAATTATTCTTTGTATATTTTACTGTATTTCATTTGATAATATTTTGTTAAGGATTTTTACATTTATATTCATGAGGGATATTGCTCTTTTTTGTTGTTGTTATCTTTACCTGGTTTTGGTTTGAGGGTAATATGTTATATTAGCCTCATCAAATGATTAGGAAGTGTTCTCTGTACTTATATTTTCTGAAAGAGATTGTGTTGCGTGGTGTTAATTGTTCATTAAATATTTGATTAAATTTTCCAGTGAAGCCATCTGGGCCTAGTAATTTTTCTTAGGAATTAAAAAAATATGAAGTCAGTTTTCTTAATAGTTATAAGATTATTCAGATTACTTATTTCTTACTGGGTGAGATGTGGCAGTTTGTGTTTTTTGAGGAATTGGTTTGTTCTGTCTAAATCATAAAATTATTGTGTGTGTAGAATTATTCTTAGCATTTGCTTACTGTCCTCTTGATGTCTGCACTGTTGTCTTGTTTCAGTTCTGATACTGGTACTATAGTTTGTCCCCTCTCTTTTTAAAATTTGTCATTCTTGCTGAAGGTTAGTTTTATTGATCTTTAAAAATAACCAAGTCTTTGTTTCATCCATTTTCTCTATTATTATTATTTTTTATTATATAGTGTCCCTATTTCTGGTGATTTTCTTTTCTCAGGGGTTTACTTAATCTGTTATTAATG
>NW_004624734.1:10558654-10585277 GCF_000247695.1 Heterocephalus glaber
GGCAGAACTACTGAGCTAAATGCCCGGCCCTATTGTTGATATTTTTAATTCTCTCAAAGTATATCATTCAAGTTCTGTATGGGCGAAAATTTGAAGGATATTCACCAAAGAATATTGTGGATAGCCAATAGCATAACAAAAAGAATTGAACATCGTTAGTCATTAGAGAAAGCTAAGTAAATGTACTGCACACCTATTTTTTAAAAAACCTGACCATTCCAAGTATTGGCAAGAATATGGAACAACTCAAAACTCACACTGCTGGTGGGAATGTAAAATGTGCAACCACTTTGGAAAACAATTTGACAGTTTCTCAAAAACTGTAAACATACATTTACTGCACCAGTCATTCACTTCTGAGGATTAAGAAAAATTGAAGCATATGTTTACTTAAAGACTTGTGCATGGAGATGGGTATGGTGTCACACACCTGCAGTCTCAGCACTGTAGGAGGCTGAGGCAGGAGAATCATAAGTTCTAGTCCAGCCTGGGTGATTTAGCAGTTTAGCAAAACCTTGTCTCAAAAGAAAAAAGAAAAAAAGGGCTGGTGCTAGCGATGTAGCTCAATGTGAAGGCGCTGGGTTCAGTCTTCAGTACCGCGTTGGAGGGGGTACTGACTTGTACTTGAATGTTCATTGCAGTTTCTTTAAAGCTGAAAACAACTCAAATATCTCTCCACAGATGACAGACAAATAAATTGTGGCACAGCCACTAAATGGGATAATACTTCTTATATATTCTGGATCTAAGCCCTTTGTGGGTTATGTGTTGAAATATCTCCTACTCTGATATATCCACATATCTTAGATTTTATTTTGTAAGCAACATGATTGGGGTTTATTTTTAATCCAGTCTGACACTATTTTAATTAGAACAATTCATCTACTTACATTTAACTAATTGAATGTCATCTTACTACTGTCTTTGCTTTTCTTTTTGCCAACTGCTCTGTGTTCCTTTTTCTCTTATGTATTTCCTTTTTTTTTTTGAATTAGGTAGTTTCATTATTCTGTTCCTTCTGCCTCTGTCAGCTTGGAAGTTATATATTCTTTTACTTTGCTTTTGTTTAATGACCCTAGTCATTAAAATAAAGACATGTTATCAAAGTTTAATGGTCATTGGTATTTTTACCTTCTTCCTAGATAATACACAAGCCTCATAACTTTAAATCCATTTAATCCTCTTCTAATTCATGTATCATTGTTGCCAGCTATTTAAATTACATATTTCAAGCCTGAAGATGTTGTTATTGTTTGATATAATCAGTATATACTAAGGTTATCCACACATTCATGTTTTGAATCAGTGTTCTTCCTGAAGAGCATTCTTTAATTTCTTTGGTGCAAGTCTGCTGATGCCAAATTCTTTCAGTGTCTGTTGGCCTGAAAATGTGTTTTGCACTACTTTAAATAGAGGTGCATTAGCACAGGGTTTATAATGCCTATGTGGGGTTCTTTTTTGCATATGTGTGATCAATGGCTTATTTTCTTCTGTCGTATTTGGAAAATTCTTAGCTATCATTTTTTCAAATATGATTCTGCCTAACCTTCTCTCCCTTCTTCTAGGACTCCAGTTTCATATATGTTAGACATTTTCATAGTAACTTCTGTATCTTTTATCTTCTTTTACAGACTTTTTTTTTCTCTTAGTGATACATTTTAAAAATTTTATCCTGGCCCATCTTCCAGTTCACTGATTCATCTCTGTATACCCTCACTATGATTTTTATTGTTGTATGTACCTGGAGTTCCTTTTGGTATGTTTCTATTATCTGTTGTTTTGCTGATTTTCATTCATAGTATCTTAACTCCTTATGTACCTGAATAGTATTGATTGTGTGCTTGACCTTATACTTTTTTTTCCTAGTACTGGAGTTCCAACTCAGGACCTTGTGCTTGCAAGGCAAGCGCAGTGCCACTGAGCTAAATCACCGGCCCCCGCTTGATCTTATACTTGACAGATAATTTGTTGAAGTGGATTGAGGCATGAGAGATATCTTCCTTCAGAAAGGAATGTGCTTTCTTCTGGTCAACACTGAGCTGCACTAGCCATAGTCTTTCTTAATCCCATTTCAAGTATGGGTTGGATTGGGGCTGGGCTACTCTCTGTGAAGCCTGGCTTACTGCAGAACCCTTACTTCTGCTGCAGAGGGGCTTCGCAGGGCCTTGGCACAGCTGTCAAAGATGTCTGTGAGCTCTCACTCTCTCAGTACCTCCTGTAGAATCAGCAAATATCCCAAAGGGGAGAAGCAGCCCTTCAACCACGTGCTCAGTTTTCTTGGTTTTCATTATTGCTTCTCTTTTGGATAGGTTATGCCTTCATGCCTTTATGCCTTCATGAAGATGATTTCTGTATTCTGTCCAACTTTTACCCTTTTACACTTATCTTTACCAGAAGAGTTGATTAGAATTGCTCAGTTTGCCATTATTGAAAGAGGAAGCTCCTTTTCTTTTTGTTTTTTTCTCCTCCTCCTTGGTTTACTTTCAGAATAGTATTATCCTGTGTGTTTGTTTAAATCCTCCATAAGCTCTATACAAACATATATTCCTCTACTATTCCCTGTAGTCAGCCTACTTTTGTACAGCTCAGTTGATTTTCTAATGATTGGTTAGGAATAATCTGGAACCTGAAACTAAATATTCTGCCAAAACACTGTGATAAATCCCTTACACTGTATAAACATTGTATTCTTAAACACCCTTATTTTGTTGAAGTAAAATTGTTTACAGTGGCAGTTCTTCATTTTTGTTTGTTTTTCTCTGTAGGAAATCTCTTCCACATTCATGTATTTAAATTTCATCTATATAAATTCATTTATTTATAGCAGATATTTTCAGAGTACCCGATCTCTACTTATAATCTCTATTTACATGTTGTAAAGCCATCTCAGAGTTAACAGATGCAAAACTGAGCTCATGATATTTCCCCTAACACCTGAGCTTCTTCCAGGATCCTCTATGCTAATAGTGTTCTAATAGTCTCTTCCTGGTTTACAAGCTGGATTTGGTGAGTCATCTGTGATAACATTGGTTCTTTTACTACTCACTTATGTAATCCTGTTTATTTTATGTCTTAAGGATTTCTTGAATCTGTTCATCTCTCTCTAGTCACTATTAAGAGAGTTTTCTGAGATAAATTTAATAACTTTCCACAGGGACCTCATCTTTTGCCTCCTCCCGTTTCTCTCCTGATTCATTTTCAACTTCACAGTCAGCATGATATTTCAAAGCATTTAAAATTATAATTTGCATATTCTCTTGCTTAATGCATGTAAGTCTTTGCATAATTGGGGCTGTCTGTTTTACTGCCTCAGCAAAACCCTCTCACTATATGCTTCAGGCACACGGATTGATCTTTCAGTTCTTTGAATCTACAAGCTATACCTTACATCTCAGTGCTGGGAACACTTTTCATTACCACTCATCTTGCTTTTCTCTCTCCCCACTCCCATTCTTTGACTAGGTATTTTTTTCTCTACACAAGTTAGTTATCACTTCTCAGGAAAGCCACCCCTGACACCTCAGAGGTCACCTATTAGGTGCTCTTTTGATGTCCTATACATCTCATCCTTAGCTGTTTTCATGGTCTGAAGAATAGAATTAGCAGTGGTATAAGAATGTAAGGTACATTGCTTGTCCTGCTCTTGTATGGCTAGCTCTTCAGCACCCAGCCCAGGGCCTTGAATGTAAATGAGTATTTCTTGAGTGTTTGAATGTATATAACCAGCAAGAGTTATGGGAAAGTAGAGAATCATATATTCATAGCTTTGACTTTCTGCCAGTTTCCCAGAATCCCTAGTATGATACTGATATTTAATAAATCACTGTAAATGAAATTAAAGTTGCATTATCTTCAGAATTAGATTCTTAATGAACTACTTTAGAGAGAACTTAGAAGATAATAAAGTGTAATGACTGACTAGAAAAAAAGCTGTTTCCATTTGCTCATAGAAATTGCCAGACTTTCCATTGCTACATTTTTTCTTAAGAAGAGGGTTTTTTCAAAAAACAATTTAACTATATTGCTGTAATGGATCATTTGAAAACAGATAGGTTCTATGCACTTATAGAATAATATGTTTTCTATAGCTATCACATCCAGTAAATAGATATTTCTTTAATAAGTACATATTTTCTTTACAAAGTTTTAATCTTCTGCTTTACATTTTAAGTCTAAATTATAAAATTACTTATGAATCTAATTTATTATGTGTAAAAATGACTTATCAGGATAATCCAACTGGAAACTCAGTTTCAAAAGCATAGTCTTGAAATTTATTTATTTTGTTGGCCTTCTGATTTTACACAGCAAGATATTTCATCACACGTAAGCAGTAGTTATATAATAGTTTCTGTCCCTTGATAGAATAGGCTCTTCGAGGGATTGATATGTGTACCTCCTCATGAACCTTATATTTAATCACTGAAATACAGATTTAAAGAAGGGAAAAGCACAACCCTTTGTTATTGATGTTTATTGTCTACACTTTGATTTCCCTCCTAGACTGATTTTCTGTGCTCTCAGCTAGTTCCTTCACCCTTTATTTGATGTGAAATGTGGCCATCAGGGATAAGGAAAAGAATGAGGTAGCACAGTTAATTGTTACAGGCATCTTAGAGTTCCAGTTATTCCTATTTAACTGAGTTTTAAAGTCTTCTACACATATTACAATTTTATAATGAAAAGACCTGTTAATTACTGAAGATTCCCTCAATTGTTACCCACAGTACTCCAGATATTTGACAAGTCCTAGCCCCATACTATTTTAAGGCTTAAATCTCTATCATTTCATTAAAATTAACAGTAAAGTTCTCTCTAAAATGCAAGAAGACCCTTTGTAATTTTGAAGATCATTTACCTTTTACTAGCACCATTCACTGTTAATGTGTTTTTCAGTTTTATTCAAAAAGATTAATTTGGAAATATGTGAATCCAAAGTATTCATATACATATACTTTTTTGGAATAAGCCAATGACTTATGTAATGCTTTTTCATATTGTGTATTATAAAGAGAAATATCTTTTGATGGATACCATGCAGGTTTATTGGAGACAGACTATTCCCCTCTGCAAGGAAGGTGTTATTTTTTTTTTTTTACAAAATAATTCCTTGCACCATTCATACTAACTAAAAGGATGCATTTTTAACACAGAAATGTCTACTATATTTTCCTTCCTTGAGTGGGAATATTTTTTAAATTTAGAAATGTCTGTTGTCTCATTTATCAAATATCTCATTGCGTTTTTGAAGAATTGGAGTTGGGACGCCAGCTGTGTAGTAGCATGGAAGAGGAATGGTTGCTGCCCTTAAGGCATGCACTTAAGCAATAGAGGAATTTACTTTTCAGTGTCTTCCAAGGCCCATGAGGATGCACACTTATTTATCCAGAGAGCATGGATCTCACATGCGTTTGTCCAGAGGGTATGACTCTGTGGAAGAGAACACTTATGGGTAAGTATCAAGCTCTCATTGTATTATGTTCCAGAAAAATATGTTTAGAAGTCAATTGATTTTAGCAGTGATAAAATCTCTTAGTCTGTGCTGGTTTCTCAACAGTGGACAGTTCCAGATGTTGAAGTCAGCATAACAAGAGAAAAACCCAAATCCTGATAAGACTTGAGGATTTTTCGAAAATTAAATGCAAACTAGTTGGGGCAAATGTTGCTGCGGGAGTCAAGACTAAGTCATACAGTAAGAAGAATGAAGCCGGAGTGCTCCTCCTGTTCCTCTTTGCATACAGTTTGCGTGTGTGCAAACCCAGGACTTAATGACTTAGGGGGGCAGAATTCAGCTCTTGGAACTTAAGACAGCAGACTCATCTGAACTGGAATGTACACCGTGGCCCTCAAAATTTATTTTAATACTGCTTTGCAAAGTCCTTTCTGTTTCTAAATAAAGCTATGCCTCCTGGAACCTGTAAGTGATACATATTGGCCACATCAGATCTTTTCAAGTGTTTTCCAAATTCAAAATTGTTAGTGTGGAACACCTGTTCACTTTAGAAACAGTGAGATGAGGGAGATGGGAGGGTTGGTTTCAGAGACCAATTATTGCATCTACTTTTACCTTAATATCCCTTCTTTTTTCCTCTTAGCCAGAAACTCTTAGCTGAAAAAACTTGTATAGTAACATTTGCATATGTGATATGAAAGCTCAGAACAAATCAAAACAAAACAGCCACCTAAATATGTAGTAGATTTTCTGGGAATTAACTATAGGACATAAGCATTTGCTACAGCAAATGCCACTGCCAAGTCTACTGCACACACGAAGGCTTAGTTAGGACTGATGTAAACCATACCTTAACCGATAATGAATGGCTGGGCCAGATCAGTGAAGAAGAATCCCTGCTTGGGAGTGCTTTGGCTGCTGGTGGGCAAGAGTTAAGCAGTAGAGTTGCCAGTTATTACCTCACTGGTTCTCCACAAAACACTTCACTGCTGTGTCCTCTGCTGTAGCATATGTGTGTTACCTCCCATGTGATGACAGGCAGTGGTCCCTCTGTGCCCAATCAAGGAATCTGGGCACAGGCTGTAAATCACAGTTACAGAGATGTTGGGCTAGCACATGGCAGAAACAGCTCTTATGGGCACGATAGAGGATTGAGAATGCATAACTGTGTGAACCGGTTTTGCTTTACCTTCTCATTCTACCAATCCTCGATCTTTAGGGCTTACTTCAAAAATCCCTTGAAGCCACTTTCTAGGAGATGTGGAAAAATGTGTGTGAAGAGAGGACATCCAGAGCAGAAAGTCTGAGTGAAAGGGTATGAGATAGTTAGTCATCCAGCAGTTATTTAACTGGATGTCTGCTATGTCCTAGGACTTGGGAGTCTAGTAGTGGACAGACAAAAATTCTTTCTAGTTGGACAGACCATAAATGAATGACTCTGCTGTTATGTTGGATGGTGGCTATGAATAAGCCTGAAGAGGGGGTGGTGAGAGCTGGGGTGGGAGTAGCTTTGTTTAAAACAGAGTAATCAAGGAAGAACTCATAAATATGTGATAGCTGAGTGGAGGTTTGAAAGTGGTCAGGCAGCCACCATGTGGCAGTCTGTGCAAAGGGGAGATTGAGGACGGATCCTGTAAATTACTGAGAGGACTTTGATTTTGAGAGAGAAAGAAAGCATTGGAGAATTTTGAGTAGAAAAGTGACATGAAATGACCTACTTCTTAAAAATCTCTTGGCTGTGGTGTAGAGAATAGGTAGCAGGGGGCGATGAAATAACAGACTAGGTAAAGGTTATTAGAATAATTCAGGCTAGAGATGATGTGGGCTTGGATAGGATGATAGTGTTAGAAGTAACAAGTGTCAGATGCTCAATCCATTTTGAAGGTAGATCCTTCAGGATTTAACTAGTCTTTTTGGAGTGAGAGAATGAGACAAATTAAAGATGACCTTGAAATTTTTGGGCTGAGCAACTGAAAGAACAAAGTTGTCATTTATTGTGTACTGAGATGAGGAAGACTGCTGGAGGAGCAGGTTTTGAGAAGAGATCAGTTAAGGTGTGGGCAAGTGAAATTCCTACTTGATATCCAGGGGTGGTGTAGACGATGATAATTGGATATACAGTGGTCATTATTTAAATGCTCATTTTGCACAGAAGTTGGTAAGACTAAAAAAGTTGTTTAAGTGACTTAAATCTCTATGAAGATGGTGCTCTAATTCACATTTTATATACAAGGAGATAATACAGAAATATTAGTTTTCCTAAGATCACAGAAATAAGTTTATGACTGTAAGTTCCATGATGTTCAGATGTTCTAGTAACTTAGTTACAAAATAGACTTATAAGGGAATCTCCATAATCGATTGAATGCAAATACTTTTAGCTGCCTTTATATTATACACACACACACACACACACACACACACACACGTGCACACCACAGAGACTTAGAGAAGTATAAGTAATGTCTTTGATGAGGTTTACTTGATTTTTTAATTTGATATATTGAAAGCTTATATTCTAATGTAGGCTTTAAATTTGAATATGCACTTAAAAGTTTTAAATGTGGTGGAATGGTATTAATATAAGTGATTCTAAAAATCAACATGTTTAGAAATTCTTTTCAAATGTTCAGTTCATGGTAATTTATGTTCTTACCAGCTGTTTGATGGGGAGAATATTTGTACACTCTTTAAGTTTGTTCCTTTTTATAGTAGAATACATAATTTTATTTTTAAGGCAGAAATATAGGTAATGAAAATGTGTGATTGCTTGAGCTTCGGTGTTACCATTCTAGGTAGGATGACATCTGTATAATACTAGTAGCAAAATGGAAATTCCAATCCATCAAAAATGCCTACTCTTGTTTAAAGGTTTATATACTGTTTATAATTTTCACTCAATAAAGCAATGGAACATTATTTATTTTATAAATTCTTAAAACATTTAAGGTGTCAGTGGTCCAGTGAGTTAAATTATTAGGAAGAGATTAATATAGTTCTCTTAAAGTAGTAATATGAATTATATGTTCTTAATGGTCATGTGTAGTAATTTGTGGAATATGACTGTGTATGGTTTCTGTATCCTTGGATTTTAAAATACTGTAGCTACTGACCTCTCATCTCTGTCAATAGCAAAGTCTTTTTGATCACACAGGAAGCCCTGCATGTTGCAGGAGTGGAAATGCAGTTAACGGCTGCCGTGTCCTTTCTGACCATCCTGCAGGAAGAGTCAGTGTCCACCCATGCGTATGCCCACTCCTTCCTCCAAGTGATTCTCCTGCACCTGGAGCACAGGGACACAGGTCAGGATCCAGCGTGCAAGTTACATGTTTGTGTAGTGATTCTTGTAAATGCCATGGTGTCGTTCGGCTTCTGGGAGCCTAAGAGGTTATTGAGAGGGCCATGCCGGGACTGCAGCAGTGATGTGACTTAAAATGGCCATGGCTGTCTTTTCACAAGGGTCATAGAATTCAGTACCCTTGCAAGGGGGAAGAGCTCAGTAGTTCATCTTCTGATTTGATTTATACTTTCCTCTTAAGAGTTTTTTTCTTTTACAGGTGTGTTTATAATATTATATAGCAAAACAGCATGTCTTGATTTACAGATACCCCCCATTACTTTTAAATTTATGAAAATTTTCTAGATGTTGGCTAAGACAAAAAATAGAACTTCTTAGAATAGTAATAAAATAATGATTTATGCTCTTGTTTTATCATTAAATGCTATTGTACCTATTAAAGTCTGAGTTGAAACTGCATTTATGAGATGTTTACTTAGCCTGTTAATGTCTGCATCATCAGGTGTCAGCAATGCATGGCTGGAAACTCTTCTGTCTGTGATAGAAGTATTGCCAAAAGAAACCCTGAGACATGAGGTAACACCGTGATTTACATTTTTTTGTTTGGTAAACTAAGTCTTTCAAAGTTTTTTCTTTTGTCAAAATTGTTTCTAAATGAGTAAAATTGTTTCCCATTCTGAAAGCAACAAATACTCAGTGTAGAAAATTTAACTAATACAGATAATAGAAGGGAGAAAAATAATTCACACTTCTATAGTTGGACTCTTAAGATTCTTATGTATTTCTTTTTCCTTTACATGGTTGCTCCTTGCCATGTTAGTAATCATATTGCACTATATTATCGTTTTCCACTTAGTATTATTTTTCTGTTATTTTAAACTCATTTGGGAGTAACTTCAAAACAGTTTACTTCTTAAACATTCAAGGCTTTCAGGCTTATAATTTATTATCACAATAAAGCAGTAAGAACACCTCTGTAGAGATTATACCATGATAAAATAATTTCTTTTACTGTAGCTTCCAGAAAAGTAGAGTTACTGAGTCAGAGAGGGCTTTAACATTAAGCTTTTGACTAACAATATATAAAAATGCTACTTCTCTGGATTTTTATCAGCAATGGTATTCCAATTTAATTTGTTGGTTTAAAAATAGAATTACATCTTATTAGAATTTTTTTTTTTTGGTACCAGGGATCGAACTCAGGTCCTTGTGCTTGCGAGCCAGGTGGCAGAACCACTGAGCTAAATCCCTGGACCTTAATTAGAATTTTTAAATTATGCTGTTGGCTACTTTTTCATATATTAGTATCACTTCTATTTATTGTTTTGGAATTGTCTGATCTTGCCTTTTGATCACTATTTGTATATGCCATTTATCTGTTAAGGTTGCTCATTTTTGTTACATTAGAAAATATATTATTGTAAATATTCTTAATTTGTTTTTTGCCTCTTAATTGCCAACATTGTTCAGTAACTCTTCTTGAGTTTTTTAAGTACATTAAAATGAGAAAATAGAAAGGAAATTTACCCTCTAATGAAATGATTTTGCATTGTTTGAACATTATTTATGTATTTCTTTTTGAATATGTCATGATTGGAAAAAAAAAAACAGTTACCAATTAAGGAAATGTCCTGTACAGATTTCATTAAAGGTCTTTGTCTTTTCTTTGCCCTCATGCACTTTATATGTCTATCTCAGTGCCAAAATACTTGCATGAAAATGGGAAGATTTATCAAGTTGTAAGAATTTTTGCATACTCGAACTTCCTCCTGTATCAGCTTCTCAGAATTTGAAAATTTTTGTGTTTCAAAAATATACTTTATGTGTATTTAGGTCATTGAATTCACCATGAGCTTTACTTCAATGATTTGCTCATAATTGTTTTTAACTGCATAATTTATTTTTACCTTTATTTTAACCCAGAAGAGAAATGAAGCTCCAGGTTATGAACAATTGTAGACTTCAAATTATAAATCAGATTATTTCAAAACATTTAGAAGATTAAAATAGTCTTTGGAGGAAATATCTGGCCTTTAGAAGAAGAATGTATACAACTTTGTGAATTTGTTCTCTAAATCTTTTCCCTTTAGATTTTGAATCCACTTGTTTCCAAGGCACAACTGTCCCAAACAGTCCAGTCTCGTTTAATTAGTTGTAAAATTTTAGGAAAATTAACCAACAAGTTTGATGCCCATATGTGAGTATTTGTATGTATTTTTGTCTCTTCTGTTAAATGAAGTTGATTTAATATGTAATGGCTGTATGACTGATTATATTAGCTTTGTATTATGTCATACCACATTCAAGTTTAGTTTTTTCTGTTTATTTATTTTTTTAGAGGGTACTGGTAATCGAACTTATGACCTTGTGCTTGCGAGGCAGGTGTGGTGCCACTGAGCTAAATCCCTGGCCCAAGTTTCGCTTTTTTACCTTTATAGAATTTCCTGACAGAAATCTCTTTATTCAGAAGCACTTCTCAGTCTCTTGGCTTTTACAGATCAGTAAGATTGACTTAGCTTCTGCTTCTTAGTCTTCCTGTATCATTCCTAGTGTACTTTTGAGGATAAAATAGCATTATCTCGGGACTTTCAAAATTGGTAAAAATGACATAAAATTAGTATTTCTTCTCTCATTATTGTTATTTTGAATCTTATTTTGAAGTTTTATGAACCATGTTTACAATTCCTAATGCTACTCTGCTTAGATGATAAATACCAAAGGCAAGAATGGAATGTTATATGATTATGACAAGAGAGTGAAATATAAAGTTGAAAAATATTTTGGTTGATAATTGTTGGAATCAGCTCTTTCATTGCCATAGTCTACTATCTTAGCTAGGGCAATCCAAAATTAACCATGAATTGTAATGAATTGTATATGTAGTTTGCAAGTAGCTGATAACATCCAAATTTAATAACATAGACGTACATGGTAAATTATAAAGCCTTACATTAAAGAATATTGTTATTATTAAGGTAATGTATGTGTTTAAAGATAATTGTTCAAAAATACTAATTTTTTTGAAACATTCACCCATTTACATGTTTTTTTCCTCTCTTCCCTCAGCATTAAAAGAGAAATACTTCCTCTGGTAAAATCACTGTGTCAAGATGTAGAATATGAAGTCCGATCTTGCATGTGTCGGCAATTAGAAAATATAGCTCAGGGGATTGGGTAAGTATACTTTCAATTCCTTATGCCATAGGCTTATTTCCAGGTGATCAGACAAGCATGTGCTGACCCTGTATTTCAGGAAAGCGTGCTATTGAAAGGCCACACTGCATATGATCTTTCAAAATGGTCCTAACAAGTACTTCCAGATGTGTCTGGACTAAAGGAGATAAAAGAGAATACGTTTAGCTTGGTGGTAGGCATTCAATTAATTAATTAATTAATTTCCTTCTCACCTGAATTTCTTAGTTATTGTTCCAAATACCTGGAACCAAGGAAAGTAAATGTCCCAGCATAAACCATGCTTCCGCTATACATTGCATTTCTTCTGGTTGCCTTTCCTGGGCTGCTACTGGCTTGTTTCAGATGATGTTGCACTCATGGAAGTCTTTCTGTGTCCCTCTGCAAGGTCAGGCTTCCCCTTCTTTCTTTGTTGCTCTCCTTGCCCTCTGGGTGCATGGAGCTCAGGAAGGAAAGGCCTTTCGCAGCCAGTTTGTTCTCTAAAACCTGAGGCACACTAAGCTGTAAGTATGGTATTAAAGGGAATCTTAGCCAAAAGCCATCTTTCTTGGGGATTTTTTTGTTTTGTTTTGTTTTGTTTGTTTTTTTTGATACCAGGGATCGAATTTAGGACCTTGCACTGGCAGGACAGGCAGTGGTGCCACTGAGCTAAATCCCCAGCCATTTTTGGGGATTTTTTTTAAAGGATTCTAAATTGGCACTTATTTTTAGGAGAAGCTGCACTGATTTCATCTAGTTCTTTGTTTCACAAACAAGGACAGTCAGGTATGGTGCTTTGTACCATTGTTAACATATTAAAAACCTAGGCTGATATTTAAGGCTTTGGGAAAGCTTTAGGGTGTCACACAGACTCAGGGCATAGGACTGTCCTCTGTCCTGTGTCTGCTCTTGCTCAGTAGGATTTAAGTGTTGAAGCTTAATGGTTCAGGAGAGTAATCAATTCCTTTGTTTTGTTCTCAGAAAAAACTTTGAATAAGTCTAAGTCTAGGTGACCTTCTTTGGATCATTGTGGAGCATAATTAATTCAGCCTTGCTCAGATCTGTGCTTATCAGTTGGGAGAGCATACTGTTACCTTAATCACTTTATCAAGATGTAGAATATGCGTTTATCTGTTTTTTGTCACCTGACACTTTGTCACTGTCAAAAATAGAAAAGTCAAGTGTGTCCAAATTAGTCTTTTGAAAATTAAGGTAGGACTATTTAAGGCTTAATTTATAAAAGTAAAATTAGCAAAAAGCTACCTAGCTTGTTAAAGTTAGAACCACTTAAGTAACTAAATTGCTTGATCATTTATTCAAGTTCTTTTTTCCTATTAAGAGCATACTAGAACTTTGATGTTATGACAGCTGAAAACTACTAACACTTGATTCCTACTTGTGTCTGTGTCCCATTATTATAACAAGCTCTTGAAATGATAAGCTTATAAGGAGAAAGGTTTATCTGGTCTCATAGTTTGAAGGTTTTAGTCCCTAATCCATTGACCCTGTTGCTTTGAACCAAAGACAAGGTATCCTATTATGGCAGGGAGCAGGGAACTCGTGGGGAGCAAATCCCTGATGCTAGGGCCCAGAAGTGAAAGAGGAGGAGGGATGGACTAAGGCCCCATCACCTCCTTTTAGGGCCTCTAATGACCTGAAGACCTTCCATTAGGCTCCCACTCTCTTAAATTTGCTACCATGTCCCAATAATAATCAAGATGACAAAAAATGAACACTTTGTTCAAATAAAGGAAGAGAAAATTAATAATCATCATCAACTTTTTGTCAAAAAGTTCTTTAAAATCACCCTGCCTTAAAAGAAGATTGAGAATTTGATGATGGTAAGTATTGAGATGAAAAAGCTGCCAAGAAAAAGAAAATTTAAATCTAGTTAAAATTAAGAAATAATTTCTAAAAAATTAACAGTGGAACTGAAAAATTCAAACAAGCATAATAAACAACTAAGCACTGGTTAAAGTTTGTAGTCAGTGACTTAGAAAATGAATTAGCCCTCTCAGAATTCAGAAGCAAAAGATACATATATGAAATTTAGAAATAAGCTATTAGATATGCAGCAAAGGCAAGAATGATCTTCCGTGTGAACAGTTGATGTCATGATGAAGTGACTGCATCATATGATACCTACAATAATTTCAGATAGCATAGAAGAAAACTTCCTTCAAGGCCTGAGTATAAAATGGAAGGAATAATCTTTTACTGTGTTTCTTGGTCTCTGTCAACATCTATGTTAGTTATAAGTCATGCCATCTTCCAGTCTTCTACCCAAGAAGGTCTCCTCTTTATCAGAGTGTGTATCAATGGTAATGCTATCCTATGAGGAATAAGCAGAAACAAAATGTTAAATTAAGAACTATTTGTGATTGCATTATTAATGTTGTATGTTCCCTAGAGGCATTTATATTAAATTTCATTCTTTTAGTTGGATCAGTAAGTGCCACATATCATATTTCTAGCTAGAAATTAGTTATTATAATGTCATATTTTAGGTGAATGGAAAAATGATTTATTCCCTGAAGTCTTGATAAGATTTTATTTGGGACATGGCATTTACTATTGATGTTTTTCTAATGAGTCCAGAATATTTCCTGAAGTTACATAAAATGGAAAACTATATTATAAAGTTCGGTATGAACTCTTAGTCATTAAAATCTCTGTAGGTAACACTATTATGCTGGAGCAGTAGGACTGGTTCAATAATTATTAAATTACTATTAGTTTCTCCTTCCCTTCTGCTCTCCCAGTCAGACTGTGGGCTTCCAGAGAGGAGGAGCAGCATTCGTCTTCATATTTTTTTACAGCACCTCACAGTCACTTGAGTTTAGTGATTCTTGCTACAAGTTTCTTGATTTGACTTCTCTTCTTTCGCTTATTGTGCAGGGCAGAACTTACAAAGAGTGTGGTGCTCCCTGAATTAATAGAACTCTCTAGGGATGAAGGCAGCAGTGTGCGACTTGCAGCTTTTGAAACTTTGGTTAATCTGCTTGACATATTCGACACAGGTAAATCTTCATGTGAATACATCTTTGCTTTAAAAGGGAGGAGGAAAATGAATGCATATTTTTTAATGTTAAGTTTTATGATGTTAAGTCTGTCCTCCTCTCTTTTTGTGATTCTTTTTCTTTTGGTGTCTTCTCTGCTTCTACTTTACCCTCTTGGCATCCAGTCTTGTTGCATTTTCCATGCTTCTCTCATTTCTCTCTTCAAAATTTAACTGATTTGTGTCGAGGGCTAAGAATTTGACTTGGGAAGTAGCCTTTAATTTTCTCAAGTAATTGACACTAAATGATATTTGACTATAATAATGTGTAATGAGAGTTTTCTCTTGATGATATTTTAATGCCAGAAATGTAGCCACAAGAGGAGAAATGTGGGGTGGAGTATCAGTGAGACTGGGTAAGGAGGTATTTTTTAGTATCATTCAAATCAAGTTAGAAAAATAACTAGCTGCTCTACCGAGTGTAGCACTAGATCTTTGACTAATGCTTGACAATGAGTTTATCAATAAACATTAACCATTTTGGTAGGGTGAAATTTGAAGGGGTAACTGTCAAGACTTAGGTGCGAAACTCAATTGTGTTATTATAGGATTATTTACACTGGGATTACCAGTGTTTCATCTGAACTAGGAGAGTCCCTTAAAGATTATTGCAACATGGACATAATTATGTATGGATGTTGCAGAATAATCATTCAAGCAATATGATAAACCAATAAATGATCCATGACTGAGTGAATCTCTTCGAGACATCCCCAAGCTCCAAAGTAGAAACCTTGGCATTGTCTTTGGTCTGTTCCCCATCACTGTCCCAGCCTGTCACCAGATTCTTCCCATCCTTCTGCTCCTTGGTGTTGACACTCCCGTCCCTCTTGCAGTTATCAGATTGTATCACACCTCTATATGCCTCACTCTGCTTTCCCTGTTGCTCCCCTCCCTCCATTGTTCACCTAGCCAATGTCTCCTTTTCCTGTAGTTCCTGGTTCAGATTCAATTTCTTCACTGACATCTCTCCAAATCCTTTATACCGCAGTTGGCACATTTACAACTTGAAGGCCAAGTCTGACCTGTCATCTGTTTTTGTAGATAAAAGTTACTGGAACATAGCCATGGTCATTTGTTGACATGTTACCTGTGTTGTTCAGTAGTGACAGAGTTGAGTAGTTTGGCAAAGCCTGAAACATTTACCCAAAAAGCGTATAGACTCTTCCTTCATAGTATTAAAACAATGCACACATTGTCTTACACTGTATGTGTGGGGTGTGTGTGTGTGTGTGTGTGTGTGTGTGTGTGTGTGTTTAGCTTCTTTGCTGGCTTGAGTTTCTCAAGTTTAGAGACCATTTCTTACTCACAGTTTTGTTTCTCCTTAGTATAATGGGTGTTTTGTAAGAAAATCAGTACATCCTGGATGAATATCATTTACTAAAAACAGCAGATATGGTCTGCAATGTGATGATAATAGTAACAGTAATAAAAATAATATTCATAGTCTGTTAAAGCATTTTATTTAGTATTGTAGACAATTAAGGAATGAATCATAATCATTTCTGACAGTTTAAGCAAACTATGGAAAGCCTGAAGAGTATTTGGAGATGAGACTTGAGTGCTGGTAATATACCAGAAGCTTATGACCTAAGTAGATATGCTCAAAGAATTAACTTTTTGAAGAGCCATCTAAGAAGTAAAAGTGATAAAAACAATATACAGATTATATTATAAGCTAAGTGAACTTCAATAAAAATTAAATGGTAAAATGGGCTTAAGCTGCAGCATGGTAGGAGCTGAATGTGAAAGAGAATTTTAAAAGTTCCCCGTGCCTGCTACTTACATATTTATATAAAGGATGTCAGAATTCTTTTAGCTTTCCAGACTCAAAGCTTCAATCATCTTAGCTCTTTAATTGCAATCACTCTCCGTTCTATTCCTTATGATCCACAGAAGTCCATCTCAGTCTGGCTGTTCCATCCCTTCCTTTATCTCTTCCCCACAACATCTTTATCCCTTCCTTTATCTCTTCTCCACAGCCATCTTCATTGCTTTTCAGATATTTTCTATTATTGTGGGGGTAACATAGAAATTTTTCTTTTGGAATTTGTGTATGTGTATCAGTTTCTACATGTGCATTGTGGGCAATGGATCTAAAATCTATCTTATTTTGTTTTGTTTTCCAGATGACAGAAGTCAAACTATACTTCCTGTAATGAAATCATTTTGTGAAAAATCTTTTAAAGCAGATGAATCACTTCTTATTTCTTTATCTTTCCATTTAGGAAAACTATGCCATGGACTATATGGTATGATATATCCTAAGAATTTCCAGACTGGTTAATTTTTCTTTTCTTTTTCTTCTACCTTAGCCACTGAATTTAAAGTCTTAAGTTGTAAAACATATCCTTTAAATGTATAAAATTTGATGAAATCTAGAATTTTGATAACGGAGTTTAGAGCAATTTAAAAGTGACTTTTTCCTTGATAGAACCCATTTGAAAGAACAATGGCAGAGTACAGATAGCCTTTGAAATTTCAGAATATTTTATAGTTGGTATGTGATAATAGAAGCTGAGGTTTATTAACTGTTGGTGCAGAGTAAGTATGCTCTTAACTATTCATTGAATAATAAATGTGTCATGTAATTCAGTCTAAAATGCAGAATAAATCTTGGCATTTTGAACATATTACTTAGTTTCTTGCTTACCATAATCGTGTGAGAATTAAGTTATGATCTTCTAGCATAGTAACAGGTTTTCTTTATGTGGATTATAGACATTTAGTTCATGGCTGAGAGACATGTTCTAATGTATAATGAATTCCTAACTCCCTGAGATACTTAATGAATCCAGAGCCATCCCATTGATCAAAAATATTTTAAATTTAATTTTGTATCTTTCAGAGTCGATATTTAAGCTTCTTCTGTGTAGATACACACACACACACACACACACACACACACACACACACGTGCTTTTCCCCAGGCAGTTTTAGACTATTTACCTTAAATAAATAGCAATATGTATAAGTAGGCACAATACATAATAACTTGTTAGTTTTCTACAAGCTGCAGAAATCAGTATAAGCATAATTTCTGTATTACATCGTTTGTAGTTTTAAAATTAAAATTGAATTATTATAAAAATGAGCATAAGATGAATCTATATGACCTGTTAGATTCTTCATAATACCCTTTCTTCATTGCTTTTATTTATGAACTATTTATGAATTATAACCATTTATTTAAATATATAGTTCCAAACATGTTTTTATTATGCTTTGATTGTTTTCTTTTTAATTTTTATCTTCAATTGAAATATTGAGCTCCAGTTTTTATGTTTGTTTTAGGAATTTTTACTCCAGATCAACACTTGAGATTTTTGGAGTTTTATAAGAAACTTTGTACATTGGGTTTGCAACAAGAAAATGGACACAATGATAACCAGATTCCACCTCAAATCCTGGAGCAGGAGAAGAAGTATGCTTCAGTACGGAAGAACTGTGCCTATAACCTCCCGGTAATAAGTCCTGTATTCATATTCATTGAAGATTTTGATTGCAACTTTTCAGCATGTGAATAGATAATAGATAATATCAAAAAATATTGCCATGTTTTATACTTGCTGCTTAGCATCATACCTTGTGTATACAGGAGATACAAATTAAATACAAATATGTGTGTAACTTATATCTCTATATGTATATGTTAGAATTATGTGCATACTTTTTGGTTGTCCAAGTGTGATTCAGAGGATATGATTTCAGTTTAAGTAAAGTGATTATAATATTAGATACTGATGCATGTTTTTTTCTCCTTCCCATTCATCTCCTTCCACTTCCACCAGGCCATGATTATTTTTGTTGATCCTAAAAACTTCCACATGGAACTCTATTCTACATTCTTCTGCCTTTGTCATGACCCTGAAGTACCAGTCAGATACACTATTGCTATTTGCTTTTATGAAGTAAGTCTGAAGACCCAATACTGCTGTACATTTGCTGTTAATTCTATGTGTAACAGTGCTTTTTTATATTTTGTGCATTTCTGTTTACAGATTTGTTACAAGACATAGACTCCATGTCTCTTTCATGTTCTAGTCTTAAATCTTTTTTTCAAATTCCAATGATTTTCTCTTTTAGAATATCTACAGAATACATTTACATAAATACATTATATTCATTTATTCATTTTTTAAACTATTTGTTCAGCATACCTAAACCAAGTGCTTACTTTAAGCCAAGCATTGATTGTGGTACATGCGAGTAAAACCAGTATTTATGTGCTTTATAATATTTATACTTAACTTTACACCTATGCTTAAGCACATAGAACACACAGAAAATTGAGACTATATTTATTGATTTTACTGCAAATGAATCATTTCATGAACATAGCTTTAAATTCAGCTATCACAACTTTCCATAAGTTTGAGCAAAAGGGAATTTAAACTCTTATGAAGAATATACTTAACTTTTGAACCACTGAAGTTGAATTTGGGGCTTGTGTCCTTGACTGAAGCACATCTGTGCTGTACTTGCAGTAAACATAGGTAAGCTATAACTTGTCAGCTGTCACATTAAAAACCTCTTTGTAAGTGGCATGATAAAATAGCTCTTTTCTTTATCAGTAGTATATTCAGCAAGAGTAGTTCATCCTCTTTGCACCCGTGCAGCTCATTAAGATTCTCTTGGTTGAATAATATTCTTTGCTTCTTTAAAATAACATGTTTTCTGGTATGGATGAAATATATGCTAACTGTACAAAACTGAGAAAATATTACCCTAAATGGTAAAATTATCTAAAATTACGGCAGTGTTGCACAGTTATATCATCTTTGTAAATACATCTACAGAGATCTATTTTTGTGAGAGGGAAAAGGGCAGAGGGCACCGCTCAGCTGAGCCTCCAAGATAAGGAGTGGTATAGGCTGAACACCATGGACACATGCATTTTTAGACATTTGTCTCCGGAGAAGATTGCACAAGATTGGTAATTGAGAGTACAGTAGTTATGCAATACTTGACTTTCTATGTGGTTTTCTCATTCTTTTAATCTTTCATTTTATTTATATTTTATAGTAGATATAATATAGAATCATATTAACAAACATTGAAACACATGTGTACATACAAAAATATTTCGCGGGGAGGTGTGAATTTGGAGATCTTGATCTACCTTTTTCCTGAATGGCTAGTTTCCATATTCTCACAGTCATACTGCATAGGTAGGCTAAGAATGATGTTCAACTGCCTAAAATGAAGGGCTAGTTAGTTTTAGTTTGTCCTTTTAAATAATGAAAATCCACTGGTGAACTTAAATTTTTTTCATCTAGTGTTAATGCTAGATTCTGATAATTACTTTGAGATATTGTAACTTTATTCTTACTTTTCAGGAAAATATTATTTTGAAAATATTTTCAACAAGTCAAAAATAACTCATAGCAAAGTATTTGAAACACATTATGTATCCAGGAGACAGTTTTTTTTACCCCAAATAAAACTTAACAGAGGCCCTGTCCCTCCCTTTTTAAGGTTAAATAGAAAATGGTGAATTCACCATTGCAGGCTTTGGGTTTGCTGGAGAAGAAAAGCACTGTTTACAAGGGAGGCTGGATTATTTTTTACTCTCCAAAGACCTCTCATGCTAATTAAAGTCTGTGATAAGGAAAAGTAGAGTTGTTTGCCTCCTTAGGAGTTATTACTGCCCCCAATATCACTGTAGGCCTTTGGTAGGAGAGCCTTCTTTGGGAAGTTCGGAACTAGAATAAATCTGAATCAGAAGCATCCATGGGCTTATTACTGGTTTGATGTGAAAGTTATGACTCCAGTAACATCCTGTGTCCTTCCCTAGCCTGGATGTGCCTGTCCTGGCCTCTGTCCACACACTCCAGGTTATGCAGCAGACCAAAAACACTGAGTTTCCTAGAAATTGAATTTTATATTCATAATTTATTTTTATTTTACAGGAAGTATCTAACAAAGATGGATTTTTAAAAGATATTTTAAATGTTTAATTATCTAATAGTCTCAAATCTGAAAGACTTTATTGCTATATTTTAGGTGTCCAAACTTCTGAATTCTGGAGTATATTTAATACATAAAGAACTGATAACATTATTACAAGATGAATCACTGGAGGTAACAACTTCTTATTCTTTGTCTTTTAATTCATTTATGTTAAGTCCAAATATATCAGTGTCTTTATTTTTCCTGCTTCTTGAGAATTGCATGGACTCTTTCAGCTGACCAGCCCCAAAACTTCAGATCAGCACACCCCACTATATCATACACTGGGAATTAGCAAGAGCTGTAAAAATATTAGGATTTAAAATATATTCAGTTTTTAAATGAAAATGCAGATTTGTTTATTAAAGTTTTAGGAAGTACCAAAAAGTAGACAAAAGAGTACCTTTTATTCCAATCACTTTTTGTATTTTTTATATATAAATATTACTATATTTTTCTTTATCATTTTTTACATAATTATAATCATATATGACATTTGTTTTTTTTTCTCATATTGTCTGGGGAATATTTTCCCTTCTAGTACAGACTTGGGAAGATTTTGAAATACTTTGTTTTGGTGCTGTATTTAGTACATTCCATTCACATAAATGATTACTAGCTTGCTAAAGCTTAGCTCTTCCGTATTTTGATATCATGAGGATAGTATCCAGTTTAGACCCCCTGTTTCCAAAGTTGGAAGGCAGTTTTTGAGCCTATTAGCCATGTGGAAGTAGCTGTCTCCAATTTAGACTGTTTGAGCATTATCACTAATTGCTTTTAAACAGTAAATGGACTAAGGCAAAAACCTAACATTTTTCAGCAAGAAGATGGCAGATTAAAAAGCAGAAACCCCAAAATGTTGTTTGGTAAATAATAGTATTTTGGGGTAGAAATTGACATGTAGAGTTAGCTCATGTAGAGAGAGACACGGTCATTGCTATAAGAGTAATCAATATCTCTATTAAAAGGTACTAGATGCTCTTATAGATCATCTTCCAGAAATCTTGGAGCTTATGTGTACTGGTGGAGAAAGCAGTGTTCAAGAAAATAAGGTAAATCCAATCTATCAAAAAGTCTGACATTTGTAAGTATTGTCCTACCCTTCGGGGTAATTGGGAGGAATCAGTGAAAGAATGTGTGGAAAGCATGTAAAATCATCCTTTCACTTTGGGTAGTGAATCTCCAACCTGCTGTGCCCAAGAATGGGAGGTAGTGTGTCCTCAGCTGGTCCCCAAGTTTGCACAAGGCCTTAGCATGTACAAAGAAGGACAGATTACTTACCTACCTCTGAGCCTTGTTTGGGAGAGTCACCGTGGGATGTTGACAGTCACTCGAAACAGCGTAAGCGTCTTCATGGAATTTTTGTCCTGTTTCTCAGAAATCAGAGGGCAAAGGAGCCATAGGCACCCTTCCCAATTTTTTCAGGAGGGAGGTGACGTGGGAAGTGCCACCTTCTGAGTCAGTGTTCCCTCTGATCCTCAGAAGCCACCCAGTGAGACGCTGGTTGCACTGGCTCTGTCGTGGTGCCACATGTACAGAAAGCCACACATTCTTCCCTTTGCTCATTTCCAGGATTTCTACTTTGTGGGTGAATAAAATGAAGTGTGTAAGTTATTTGAAAATCTCAGAAGGAAAGTACTTTTCAACTACAATATTTCTTACTGATACGTATTTACAATAAGTAATGTTTACATTTGTTTTGCAGTATTAGTACCTATATCAAATATATCATATCTTGATCATTTCAATACCCTCCTCACCACCATCCCATTTCCCCCTTCTCCCTCATCTCCAAAAAGTCAAATACAGTAGATTTTAACCAATAAACTTACTATTTTTATAGTAAATAGCGCTTGCCACATAATGGATGCTTTTAAAAGTCTGTAGGCTTTTGGACAGCTTAAATTTTCTTTGCAATTCATACATTAACAATTCTTATACTAGTATGATTCTTATTATCTTTGGAGCTTGTATTAAGACTTTCAGCATTAATAATTATTTCAAGAATAACAAATAGGACACAAGGTAGGAATTTAGGTCAAAGCTTGCCAATGGTAATATATGCCAAATTTTACATTAGTTGGAAGAGTTTGCATCCTAATCAACCTGACAGGAAGAATGATGAGTCCAGTCTCTATTTTGAAATCTGATTTCGGGGACCATAAATTTTACATAGGGATTTTTACAAAAAGTATTTCATCTCAGCAGATAACCATTTCCTGTGACAACTGAGATGCCTTCTAAACTCTGTAACCCTTCCCCAGCATATTCTAACATGAATGCTGTCATTGATGGATTTAATCACCGCTGATTCATTCAGCCTTTTCTTTTCAGCTATCCTCTCTGCCTGACTTGATCCCAGCACTCACGGCTGCCGAGCAGCGAGCTGCAGCCTCTCTGAAGTGGAGAACCCATGAGAAGCTGCTGCAGAAATATGCCTGTCTGCCACATATCATATCGAGTGATCAGATTTATTACCGTTTCTTACAAAGAATGTTCACAATCATGATGACAAATGTGAGTCTTGCACCTTTCATCTGCTTCTTTTGAGCTCATGATTGATTTTAGCGTTACTAGATTATTTACATTCTCAAAATAGGGTGACAAATGCAGTTTGCTCCATTTTTCCTAGGAGAATAGCATCTTCCCAGGGCTCCGAGGAGGGAGCCCTTTGTTCCCTTTGCTCCACCACTGCTTCTCTTTTTGACTGTCTTCCACCTGGCTGGAGGCAGGTGTGGGCAGGAGGAACCTGCACTTCTGCTTTGTTGTGTGCTGCTGGGAAATGTGCTCCCTGAAAGGTCCTCATTGCAAGGGACCTTCTGCTCTGAGGTTCCCCTTTGAAGTTCCCCAAACTCATTGTCTCACCCCAGCTAGGCAGCTTTCCCAAGGCTTCTCTTGATAATAGTTTGAATACTTTTGCTTTAATAGTACCTAATGGGCAGCTATGAAATCAGTGAAGTTTATAGTGGAAACGCGGTTGTCTTACTATAGATAATTGCACTATTAGAGTCAAAGGAGTCAAGACTCATTGCTGGAAACAAGGTTGTACTAGAACCTTCTTAGAAAGTTAGTTGTCAGCTTTTTTCATAAAAAGTTCCCACAAGTCATTATACATTTAATATGACACCCTAATACCAAGTTTTGAAGTTTAAAAAAACTCCAGATGTTTCTCTTTTAGAAACATTTTATTTTAAATTCTCATTATTCTTAGTAAAGAAATGATGAAGTCTAGCAGCTATCTCAGAAAATCCGAAATCAAGTTTTGCTTTGAAGATTTAAAAAAGAAAAAAGTGTATATTATTGGTATTATTTACAACTTAAATAAAAAGTAATAGCCATCCACTGTATGAACTACCATCCCTACAAGTTTATCTCACATACTTAAGCAAATCCTGGGGATTAAAGATTATGTTGTAGATATAACACTCTTACAACTTGATCTCAACAATGATACATATCCTTATCAGTTTTACATTTAATAGCATGACTATACTACATGAGATATTTCATATAAACTGGAGCAGTTATTAATTTTGTTCAGCATTTAGTCAATTCGAGTGCCTACTATGTATCAGGTACTCTTTGGAGTTTGCATTCTAAAGTGAGGATGAATGTTATATTAACAGGTGGTGGTAAGTGCTCTGAAAATTGGTCTTAATTGTTGGAGTCTACCTAATTACTTAGTAGACATGTTTGTGTTAAGGAAACTCAGAATACATAGTTATTCTGTATTCTTAGCTTTTCATCAGGAAAGAGAAATGGTTTATAGTGTAGAATATAAATGAATATCTTTTAACTTGACAGATTTGTTTTACTATTTTCTTTCTTAAGGCCCTAATTTCATACTTTAAAGCAGTTACATGGTTACTATAGCACATCTTCTGTGCTTAAAGGGGACACTTAAATATTTATATTTTGGTTTCATACTTAATTGTCATAATATTCATTCATTTCAACAAAATTTATTGAGTGCTCCAATGGAAAATAGATATTGGGAAGTAGGAAGAACTTGTTCAGATGGGAAGGGGAACAAGGGAGGGAGAGAGGGAAGGGAGGGAAAGGAAAAGAGATTTACAAAAAGAGAAGAGAAGGAAAAAAATGAAAGCAAAGTTTCTGTAAATGAAGAGGGGAAGAAGGGTGGAAGGGACGGGAGGGGAGTGGGAAAAATAATTAAGATACATTATGTACAGGTACAAATTTGCCATGAGGAATGTGATCATTATGTATGGCAAACATATACTAATAAATTTTTTTTTTTTGTACCACGGATTGAACTCAGGTCCTTGCGCTTGCTCAGCAGGCAGCGAAAGCACTGAGCTAAATCCCAGGCCCATTAATAAAATTTTTTAAAAATGAGAATTCAAAAAAATTATTGAATACTTGCTATATGCCAAGTACTATTCCAGGTTCCAGGAATACAGTAGTGAAAAAAGAGAAAAAGGGCCTAGTCTCATCGAATTTACATTGTACTGGGGTCACAGCAAAATAATTATTCTTTAATAGCATTTAATAACCAGTCCATATTAAAAGTTTACCAGTAAGCTCCCAAAGGTTTACTGTCCCACATGGGTCCCAGTTAAGATCTATACCTTGCTTTTGGTTATTGCATCCCAATTCTTTTTTAATCTGCAAGAGTTAGCCCTCCCCATTTTTCCATGACATTGAATTGTGGAAGAGATAAGGCAGTTGTCATATAGAAGATTCTAACTCGTTATTCATCAGATTTGCTTTATGGGATTATTCATTCATTCTCCAAGTTTCTTGTAAACTGTAAGATCTGAGAATGTCCTGCAATTTAGGTTAAGCATTTATGGCTAGAATATTTCACAGGTGCTGCTGTGTATTTTGTATCACATAATATCTGGACGGTTGTTCCACTGTAGGTGTGCTAAAGTAGTTATTGCAGGTGGTGATAGTGAACTGTGAACTGCATTGCACTCTGCAGCTGTTTTTCCTACACTGTGAACACCCAGTTTCTCATGAGCCTTTTACCCAGGAATATCAGCGTTAATCTTGACTTGAATCAGTAGTTATTTGCTTACCTTGAGATGCATTTCCTAATGCAAAGATATATTGAAACCTTGACTTTTTCTATCAATTTTCACAGCTAGGAGTTGGTGCAGTAGCCACTTCTAATACTGATAAATGAATTTTTTGGGCTTTTGTCTCTCTCGTTTAGACTCATTTAAAAATATTAAATGATGTTTTTATTAGTTGCCAACCTTATTATTTACATTCAAATTGTCATAATATCTTCATACTGGCTTTTATGTGCTTTTGATTATATTTATTTTTGATTTCTTGTCCCAAAGGATATTCACTTTGTACTGTAAGGCATGATCTATATGAGGTCTAAACTATGCATATTGTCATATTACTTGCGAATATACTTTTGAAGTGCTGTCATTATACACAAAATGAAAGAAAAGAGTAGTATCCTTTTATTTTGTTCGCTATTTGTCTAAAATTAATTTTTAAACCTAGCTGTGTTTTTGATTATGTATGTTTCTTAAATTTTTGGTTCTAAACCATAGCAAATATTTTCTTTTTACATTTAACAGTTAGAATACCGCATGGAATAGTACAACACAATGGAAATAGCATTGGAAACACAATGGAAAGGCGATGACACAGCAGGCACTACTGGCTCTGCAGTGTAACATTTTATTCTAGCCAAATTTCAAGGATTCTG